>CM002498.2:29003217-29640717 GCA_000573905.2 Oryza punctata
TTTGATGCTGGGCTAGCCGAATGCTGCCACCATGAGAGGTATCTATTATATAACCCTGAAATTGATTGTTATCTTTAGCTTGGTACATTTACAACTGAAAAGTACTTCCTTCTCAGCATGTAACCCTGTGAAATGTACTCGTCACTTGCTTTTCTGTATACAAACTACAATTCTGCAAACTGATACTGAAGTTTCCTTGCTGAACTATCAAAAATGCAGAATCAGCTTGCTAGCTTACAGCCCAATGGCCATGGGTATACTTTCTGGGAAGTATTACTCATCGGACGATGGCGGCCCACCTGATGCAAGAATGAATCTTTTCAAAGGTCTGAAGTTGGACATACTACTACTTGCATCTTTATATCTGTTTTGCACCATTGCATCGTAATTGTTCCTCCTGCTTTCCAGGAAGATACTCTGAAGGTGAATCCAGATATAATCTTCAGAACCCCAAAATGAAAGCTGCTGTGAAGGTGATCTGGTGATTTATATCTTGTCCTTGTAATTTTGCTAATCGCTTACACTGCATTCCTTATAAATTAACTCAGGAATACGCAAAAATTGCTGCTAAGCATGGGATTTCGCCAGCGATTCTAGCAGTTGGTATGTCAACTCGTCATTTTTGTATCATTGAAAGTTGCTTTCCCTTACTGTTGCTTTCAGATCCTTGTGTCTGTCAATGTTGCTTTCAGCGTTTGTTCTGAGGCACCCCCTTGTGGCATCAGCTGTTTTCGGCGCAACCAAAATTTCGCAACTTACAGAAGTACTTCAGGCCTCCAGGATCCAACTTTCTGAGGAAATTGTTGCAGAGATCAATGAAGTTCATGCAAGATATCCCAACCCTTGCCCATAAGAAGTTCAGAACAGAACATAGTAGGCAGATCCTCTCTTTTTCTTTCTTGTTCTGTAGATTGCAGTGTCATGTGATCATTAGTGAGTAACAGTTAGTAGCAGTTTTGCCAATGATGTGTTTATTCAAGTTGTCCTATTGTTTTTTGACAGCAAATGATTATCTGATAAATTACATATCTAATCTTGTTTTCGTTCTGATCACAAACACAATAACTGCAAAGCTGCAGACTGGATAGGATTTAAAGAGAAAACTTCTACTGTGGCAAAAATCATGATTTACACATTTAATTTGGGCCAGCCCAACCTGAAACAATTTTTATTTTTCTTAATTGCGAGGGCCAATACACCGACAATATACTGGACCACGAACGATGAACAGTGCCGTAAACAGAAACGTCCAGTCGTGTTAAATATGACGCATCAACTGTCCTTTTGTTCGTTTCCTCCAATCTTGGCGCAAATTAAATTCATCAGATAATAATTATGATAAACAATAATGCAAATAATAATGCAGATAATTAGTTAATGCATTGCCACAGGCTACGGTTTATAACTATTTAAGCACACGTAGTACATCTCTCATCGTGTCAGTCATCAGTTCGCCATGGCAAGCAGCAAGCTCTCCTCGGCGTTCGCGCTCGTCGTCCTGCTGCTCGCCGGCGGCGGCGGGCTGCTGCCGGCGGCGGAGGCGGCGTCGGCGCACCTGCACTTCTTCATGCACGACACGCTGACGGGGCCGACGCCGACGGCAGTGCAGGTGCTGAACGGGCCGCGGAGCCACTTCGGCGACACGATCGTGATCGACGACGTGCTGACGGAGGCGGCGAGCCGGTCGTCGGCGGCCGTGGGGCGGGCCAAGGGGCAGTACATCTGGGCGTCGTCGGGGAACCCGGAGCTGCTGGTGACCATGGAGGTGGTGCTGACGTCGGGCCCGTTCGCCGGCAGCTCGGTCACCGTCGTCGGAAGGGACGACATCGCCGCGCCGGTGAGGGAGCTGTCGGTGGTCGGCGGCACGGGGGAGTTCAGGATGGCGTCAGGGTACGTGCTCTGGAAGACGGTCAGCCTCGACCACCCCAATGCCATCCTCGAGATCGACGTCTACGTCAACCCGTGAGATCGCCGCCGTCACCGCCGGCGGCCTGAGCATGCGGTGCTTGCTCCGGTGGGCGAGCGTGGCGGTGACGTGACGTGGCGTGTTCCACCGCACGACACGTGTCGCAGCTTCCACGGATTATATTCTACCCACACTACCTACGTGCTACTAGTACCGTAAATTACTGTGCCAGTGACGAATAATATAGAGAAGTCCCTTCCATGTGTTGTTACATGGCGTGTAATAATTCATGAGATTTGTCTATAATCAATTTCCATTTGTATTTCAGATCCACAGTAAAATTCTTCACAATCATAATAGATATAAGCTGCGTTGACAGGTGACATGTTTGCTGGAATAGCTCAGTTGGTTAGAGCGTGTGGCTGTTAACCACAAGGTCGGAGGTTCAAGCCCTCCTTCTAGCGTTTTATTTTTAATCCACTTTATGCATTTATTTTGTTCAAATATTGCATTTATTTATTTAAATATTTATTTATTTCTAAAAATCATACATTTATTTATTTTTAAAATACTTATTTTATTTTTTAGAAAACTTGATAAGCGAAATGAATTCCAAATGTAAGAACCTTTGCATCATAGAAACTTTTTTTAATAAACTTTATGCATTTATTCATTTAAATCTTTATTTATTTTTAAAAATCTTTGCATCATAGAAACATTTTTAATCTACTTTATGCATTTATTTTTATCACATATTTATTTATTTTAAAATACTTATTTTATTTTTTAAAATCTTGCTAAGCCAAATGAATTCCAAATGTAAGAATCTTTGCATCATAGAAACGTTTTAAATCCACTTTATGTATTTATTTATTTAAATCTTTGCTTATTTCTAAAAATCATGCATTTATTTTTTAAATATTTATTTATTTTTAAAATACTCATTTTATTTTTAAAAAACCTGCTAAGCCAAATGAATTCCAAATGTAAGAATCTTTGCATCATAGAAACTTCTTTAATACACTTTATGGATTTATTCATTTCAATCTTTATTTATTTTTAAAAATCTTTCAAAATCCAAATGTTAAAATACCGCGTCACAAAAAATTTCTTTAAAAAACATCTTTGCATCATAGAAACTTTTTTAGTCACTTTGTGCATTTATTTTTTAAAATCTTTCAAAGCCAATTGTTAAAATACTGTAACATAGAAACTTTTTTAATCCACTTTATGTACTTTTTAAAAGAGGCATCAGTAAAATAAATAAAACAAAATCTTTCCATGGGGGCATATGTAAAATATCCCATACAATAAAATTCACCATAGAAAATCTAATATAGTAACCTTAGGCGCTACTATATCGAGCTCTCTAGTTGTTTTTTTCCTGTTTCCGTGGTTTATAAATATTTACGATGTGTTTTAATTTCCACCAACAATGCATTGCCAAAATACTTTTCCTTGTCTACGACCAAATAATTTTCTATCACTAACGTACATACATTGACTCAAATTGATCATCGATATATGAGTCTAATTTTCGTATGGTTGTTAAATAATAACTTTTTTAAGTGACACTACTACAAAATACCTCATAGGAAACACCTCATAGGTACCGGTTCATTTTAAACCGGCACCTATGGACCTTTTCTCATCTCCCCACGATGAAAAAAATATAGAACCGATACCTTTAAACACTATAGGTACCGGTTCTAAAGGAAAAACCGACACTTATACTATTAGAGCTGGTTTTGTAAAAAAACTGGTACCTATATTATATTATAGGTACCGGTTAATTAAAGAACCGATACCTATAATATATTATAGGTATCGGTTTTTTAAAAAACCGACACCTATACTAAACCAAGCCGAGCCGACGAGCCGACTGCTCCTTATCTACTTGCGTCCTTATCCTCTTTTATCTCCCTCCCTTCTCTCACATCTCTCTCCCTCCCCTCTGTCTCACGGCGGCTACGCCTAGCGGAGGCGGCGCTAGCAGCGGCGGCAGCCGAGCCCTTCCCTCCGCCAGATCTGGCGGGAGGGGAGGCGGCGGGCTACCGCAGTCGGCGGCGGGCTCCCCACGGGCGGCGGTGGCCTCCCCACGGGCGGTGGCGGCGGGCTCCCACGGGCGGCGCCGACGGAGGCGCGCTAGCGGCAGCGGCGGCCGTGTCCTCCCCTCTCTCACGTATCTCTCCCTCCCCTCTGTCTCACGGCGGCTGTGCCTAGCGGAGGCGGTGCTGGCAGAGGTGGCGCTAGTAGCGGCGGTGGCCGAGCCCTCCCCTCCGCTAGATCCGGCGGGAGGAGAGGCGGTGGGCTACAGCAGTCGGCGGTGGGCTCCCATGGGCGGCGCCGATGGAGGCGCGCTAGCGGCGGCGGCGGCCGAGTCCTCCCCTCTCTCACGTCTCTCTCCCTCCCCTCTGTCTCACGGTGGCTACGCCTAGCGGAGGCGGCGCCGGCGGAGGCGGCGCTAGCAGCGGCGGCGGTCGAGCCCTCCCCTTCGCCAGATCCGGCTGGAGGGGAGGCAGTGGGCTCCCGCAGTCGGCGGTGGGCTCCCCACGGGCGGCAGCGGCCTCCCCACGGGTGGTGGTGGTGGGCTCCCATGGGCGGCGCCGGCGAAGGCGGCGCTAGCATCGGCGGCTTTTTGTGATTGTGTTAGTGAATTTTTTAGATGATTTTTGTGATTGTGATTGTGTTAGTGATTTTTGTGGATGATTTTTGTGAATATTTTGATGAGGATGATGTTGGTCTTAGGGATGATGATGATGGAGAGCTGGCTCGATGCATCGGCTCGAGCTGATGCATCGAGTCAGCATTTTTTGTCATTCGTCGATCGTTAAAGGTGCCGGTTTCTAAACCGGCACCTATTTTTCTTCGCATCAGTGCCGATCAATAGGTGCCGGTTGGAAAAACCGGCACCTATAGGGGTTTTCCAACCGGCACCTATAGCGCTTTTGTACTAGTGTGAGTGAGTCTGCAATACTTGCATTGCCTTGGGCTCGAGTGAGACGAAAAGACCCATTATGCTCCATTGGCCCATTAGACCTAGGTACTAAACCATTCTATATCATTTGCTACTGGGTACCAATAGAGGGACAATGCTTCTTCCCGGGTGCCCTATTCCAACTGAAAAATCGAACGCCCTCAGAACATACACATTTATCTCCTCTTCTCCATTAATTGCAAGTGCCATCACATCAATAGTCAACATGCATACGACACACCCTCCCACCTCTCTCCTCAATCTTATTCTTCATGTACTAACTTGATAGCAAAACTTTAAATATTTTTTCTTCTAAACTATGCATCCAATTTGTGATCCAATTATACCGTTGTATTCATTGCAATTAAATTAATCTTCATAGTAAGATCTCATATCATTATATTTTGATAAAAATATTTTTTAAGTTTTTTGTTACAATGCTTTTTAAATGTTGCAATAAGTAGTATATTATTTTTCATTATGTTATTTGGAATGTTGCACGTAGTGCTATTTGAATGTTTCAGCATGTTTTTTGTGATAATTTAACTGATGTTTCTTTAGGTCATTTGATATGTTGCACACGGTACTCTTTGAATGTTTCAGTAGATATTTTTTGATGTTTCAGCTGTTATTGTGTGATGTTTCAGCTATTATAACTTAATGTTTTAGTTAAAAAATATTTTTTGCAATCAAAATAATTTAATGTTTTAGTTAAAAAATATTTTTTGCAATCAAAATATAATTGGATGGTTAATATTTCATCGGTCTCTGTGGTGAAGGCACGGATGAGATGGAAAAGAGAAAAAAGAAACACGGAAGGTGGGGTGGTAAAAAAACGAAAAACGGATGGAGGAAAGGTTGGTGGTAAAAAAGGGAAAACCGGAAGGAGAAAGCGTTGTGCGATGATCGAACTAACATTCCACGCGCAGCGCGCGAATTAGCGGTACCGTAAAATTTTAAATAATTTCGGTCAAAACACCCCCAAAATTCATGAAAATTTTAAAATATCGGCAACCACCGAATTTTTGGAAATTTCTGTGTCAACCGTAATTGCAAAGCCTGATACAATTTAAATTTTAGAAAATGTCAATAAAAGGAAAGTAAATTTTATTCTAAGCTATGTATATTAACTAAAGTTGCATGGTAGACTAGTGACAGACCATTTTCCATATGAAGCCAGCTATTTTGGAATTTGTTAGGAGGGAAATTCAACGCTGCATCTATTTGCTCAATGTGCGTCACAGCCAGTGGAACGCTAGAGCAAGCGATCAATAAAATGTTTCTTCTGCTAGCTACGCATTGCTACTATACAAATAGGAAATGTGCACAACCCATGATGACCTGAGCTATACCGAGAAGGCTCGCCAACCAAAAAAAGGTGGTGGCACTCATACTAAGTTTGAGAAGATCTCTATTGAAAATGGATTTTTTTTTTTTTGCCTGCAATAAAATGTATTAGCTCTTTAAGATGGCCGTGGTTATTATCGAAACACTATTGGGCTGAGGAAAACAAAGCCTGCTCCAGCCTATTTTATGGAAGGTCGGGATTCGTTGCTGTAGCCGAAAATCTCAAGAAAGGCGAAATGTGCGGTCCCGATCGAACAATTACCCTTGCGTACGACCTTCAGCTAGCAAAGCACACAGCAAAGTATCCGGTCCGACATGCTTTTCTTAACATGCGGATGCTCGATCCACGTACGTACGTGTTGATCGTTTGTGTGAGTGTGTGTGTATATATATAGAGGGCTAAGTTGGTTAGTTAATAATTAATTAGTTCGTCCTCATTGATCGTCCCTTTCAATTTCATCGCTGATAAATCCATCAAGTGATCATCGATCCATGGAGATGATGGGAGGGAGTGCGCAGAGCGCGGTGGACTCGCTGCTGGGCCGGCTCTCGTCGGTGCTGGTGGAGGAGGCGCAGCTGCTCCGCGGCGTGCACGACGACGTGCAGTTCATCAAGCGCGAGATGGAGAGCATGAACGGCTTCCTCCTCGACGCCTCCGAGTCCGGCCGCCCCAGCAGCAACCAGGTCCGGGCATGGACGAGGCAGGTCCACGAGCTCGCCTTCGACTCGCAGTGCTGCCTCGACCGCTACGTCCAGACCTTCGGCGCCGGTGGCGGCGCCTCGGCCGGCCTCCTCGCCACCTTCCGCCAGGTGCCCAAGCTGGTCCGCACCGTTTCCGACCGCCACCGCATCGCCACGCAGATCCGGGAGCTCAAGGCCCGGGCGCTCGAGGTCGGCGACCGGTGTGCGAGGTACGGCGTTGCCACCGCCGCGCGCGGAGCGGGCGGGGGCGACGCGGTTGCGGCTCCCGCGGTCACCAGCGGAGACGTCGCCAGGCAGGAGGCCGACGATGCCCGGAGGCGCCGTGCCCTGGCCGGCGCCGCCGACCTGTTCAACACCGACGTGCGCGCCGAGGAGCTGCTCGGGTGGCTGCGGGGCAAGCCAGTACGGCGTAACCGCCGGCGCCACCTCCGGAACCAGTTCGTCACCGTTCACCACTTGATGAAGGCGCTGCTGACAGGTGGCGACGACGGGTCCTTGGACGATCTCAAGATGGAGTTCTTGAAGTTGGTCATGGAGCTACTGCACCATGACAACCCAGGCAACGTGGCAGAGGCCTACGGCTACTTGAATGAGATCATGAAGGAGGTGGCCATGGAGGAGGTGAAGGTGCTCACAAGCAACATCATCGACTGGTTCTTGCCCACCGAGGACAAACCGTCCTCGCAACAAGCTGGGAACAAGAAAACCAGCGCCGCCGCAGCTGCAGACCTGCTGGAGATGGTGAAGGAGGCGACCGAGCCGATGGAGATCGCCAGGGCGGAGGCGAGGTACGTGGGCGCCCAGCTCCTGTGGCTGATACAAGTGTTCTTCCACAAGTTCATCGACGAGATAACCCACGAAGGGCACGGCCCCAAGGTCCTCGCCATCGTGACGCCGCCGCCGCCGTCTTCTGACGACGACCACCACGCGGCGGAGGCACATCTGTCCTCCTCGGAAGACCCGTTAACGCACTCGACGGAACTCGCGAGGAAGGTCTACGAGGACCCGATCGCCGCCGACCACTTCAAGATCAGGGTTTGGGTCGACGCCAGGAGCAACCCGAAAGCCGAGCAGAGGCTGCGGGTCATCCTCCAGGAGGTGCTCCGGCAGGAGCAGCTCCACTCCTTCGCCGACGAGGTGGCCACCGGCAGCAAATGGGACGACAACAGCAAGGTTAAGGAGGAGCTCCAAAAGCACCTCAACGGCAAGCTGTTCTTGATCGTCCTCGCCGACCCCGAGGACGAGGAGTCATGGTGGGACATCACCTCCGCCCTGCCCAACCACGGCGACAGCGCCGTCGTCGTCACGCCGTACATACATCACACGGCTCAGTTCCACGCGTGGCACACGGCGAGCTGGTTCTTCCTTCTCACCGGGAACTCCTCCCGCTACGAGGTGCACTTCTGCACCAACCTTGTCGCCCTACGGAAGGTCGCCGCTCAGCTGTCCAGCGCCGAGCATCTGCAGGACACCATCTATGGCATCCTCAAGAAATGCCACTGGGACTCGTTCGCCACCATGATGTTCCTCAACGCTCTCTACGCCAACCCACGGAGGAGCAAGGGGGAGCTGGAGAAGTTGCTGCTTAGCCTGAGGCACTCCAGTAGGGTTGGCAACGCGAGGAGCATGATCATCTTCTCCCTGGAAGACTTACCCAGCCAGTACCAGAGGTGCTTGCTGTGCCTCTACGTGTTCCCGCAGGATGCCAAGCTCAAGAGGACGAGCCTGCTCAGGCGGTGGGCTGCCGAGAGCTTCGTCACCGGGAGAGATGGGCAGATGAGTGCGGCTGACGAAGCCGAGCGCTGCTTCGACGCGCTCATTGCTCGTGGTCTCCTCCTCCCTGCCGAGGTTGGCCCTGCCGGCAAGGTCAAGACCTGTACCGTCCACCCGCTCGTCTTCACCCTGATCACGAAGATGGCTAGCGACGTCAACGACATCGATGGCGGCGGTAGCTCCGACCAACCTCCTGACCTGGCTCATCGCCTCTCCACCCCTCGCACCGGCGTTCGACTGCTGCTGCAGCAGGAGAAGCAGGCTACTACTACTGCACAAGGCAGCATCTCCACCTGCTGGGGAGTCCTCCATCGACACCGTGCTACCGCGGCTTCCAAGGCCAAGGTCGGCTTGTTCGAGAAGCAGCAGCAACAACAACTAGATGTGGTGACATTTCTCAACCTGTTGCCTGCATCATCATCAGACCAGCTAGGATTGATCAAGGTGCTAGACCTGGAGGGATGCAGAGGATTGAAGAAGCAGCGACTCAAGAAGATATGCGACAAAATATTCCAGCTCAGATATCTAAGCCTAAGAGACACGGATGCAACCGAACTTCCCAAGGAAATAGACAAGCTCCGGTACTTGGAGATGCTCGACATCAGAAAGACCAAGATAACTTCATTCCCTGCAAAGACCATTGCCCTCCCAAAGCTGATCCATCTCCTTGCTGGCCAGTACACTCCTCGAACTGAAGAACACGGTGACAAGTCCTTCTCCACCGTTCACCTTCCTCGTGGGATCAGGAGCATGACATCCATGCAAGTGCTGTCCCATGTCGAGGTTTCCCAGCTGAGCGACGAGGAGGAGCTGAGCAACATTGGCCGGAAGCTGCAGCAGCTAAGGAAGCTGGGTGTGGTCATCCGCGACGACGATGCTGAGGCTCATCTCCTCAAAGTCGTGCTCCGGGTAGTCGGCAAGCTGCATGAATGCCTATGCTCACTGTCAATCCATGTAGAACCAGCATCAGTACCCAATAAAAAGCATCATGCTACTGCCGATCAGGGGGATGGCGATTCTCGCTCCTCCTCCAAGGAGGGTGGTGTCGTCGTAGCTGCAGAAGATCCTGGTCGAGCTGCAGATCTCAACACGGACGAGGTGAGACAGGCACCTCCCACATCTCTCGCAAGCCTACGCATCAAGGGAAAGATACGTGGGCTGCCTGCTTGGATCAAACGGCTTCCTCGTCTTCTCAAGGTAACTCTATGGTGTACCTACTTGAAAGAGAGTGATGTGAGGCTCCTGGGTGAGCTTGTCAACCTACGTTGTGTCAGGCTCTGGGCCAACTCATATAAACAGAAGAATCTTACATTGATGGGTAAGGAATTCAGGAGGCTGGAGGTCCTTGTCGTCGAGGGCTCAGACATCACCAGTATATATTTCGACCACGATGCAGCTCCTAAGCTTGAGAAGATAGCTTGGACTTCCACTGGTGCAGACCAAGTTGCTTTATTTGGGATTGATAACCTTCTGAACCTGACTGAGGTTGAGCTTAATGGCGAATGTGAACCCAGTAAGATGGAACGCATGAAACAAGACATGAAGGCGATTCCCAATAGCCCTAAACTTACCGGAACTGCTCTTGATTCTGCTACTGTTGCTCCTTCTTCTTCTGCTTGTGGAAGCAACATCTCTCCTCCTAAGTAGAAATTAATATTTAATTTCTTCTTTCTGCACGTGTGCTCTTGCTTGCTCTCTTGCTTTTGCTATTTATATATACTGGTTGTCAACCCGTGTGTTGCACGGGCTTAATAAATTGATTAATAATAAAAACTACTACGTAATAAATTAATTAAGTTAAGAATTTAAAAACATGATAATTCATTGCTGATGTAAATCACACAAAAGTATCACATGGAACATTGCACGAAAGTTTAAATAATAAAACACCATTTTCTAATTCGTGTATCAACATCTCAAAATCCAAAATTTATAGTCAGTGATGACATGTTGAGTCCTAAACTCCTAATCATCATCTTTCATAGTAGAAACACATAAAGAAAACCGATTTGGAAGTAAAGTTCAACCCAGATTTTGATGGAGAAAATAGCATCGAACCAGGAGTCTCCGAGGCTGTCGCCTGAGCCCAATCACCCGATCGATGTTAGTAAAGACGTGCCTTTAGTCCTAGTTATTATTCCTCGTTGCAGGTGGAATCCTGATGTGCCACATTAATTGAAGGAGATCCATGAAATTAAAACTGAAAATTTGAGTATGTATGGACTGCCCAACAAAGAGAAGATCCTCAGATGGACTCCACAATTATGAATTTTGAAAGTGGCACATATAGTTAGACAGAATGGACTTTGAAATCACCCAATGACATCGATAATTTGAAATTAATACCGTGTAAAATTTTTGATATGAACCATTATAACTCGGTCCTAGCTTGGATGGGCCCATTTATTCACCGGTAAGGGAGGTGAGGAGACGGCATATTAGAGAATATCAGAAGATGAAAGGCGACGAACCTTCCTTGTGTGGTTTAGCATATGTTTTGTTTTCAGTGTGCTAGTTGCTATGATATATGCTGAGGTAACTATTGGCTGGAAAGCTTTGATTTATTCCATGCCTTACTTCCTTGTGTGGTTTCTACACTACTGGAGAACCGATCTTTGATCCGGTTCACAAAAACCGGAATAGTCCCGATTCGGATAGGAACCGGGACTAAAGATCATCTCTAGTCCTGGTTAAAAAGTATATTGGGTCGCGATGATCTTTAGCCCCGATTGGTAATACGAACCGGGACTAAAGCCCATCTTTAGTCCCGGTTCACACCTCCCCTGACAGTGTCAGACGCATGTCAGGGGGCCGGGGATCTTTAGTTCCGGTTGGTGTCAACAACCGGGACTAAAGATCCTCAACTTAGTCCCAGTTGGTAACATCAACTGGGACTAAAGATGATTTATATCTTTAGTCCCGGTTGGTGTTATTAACCGGGACTAAAGTGCTATACCTTTTTATATTTCTTCTTCCCCCTCCAGCCTGAGCAATTGCTGCCAAGAGGAGGAGGAAGAAGGGAGGTGCTGTCGAAATTTTTGATAAATCTGTTTTTGGTGATCATATACAAATCGTAGAGATCGAAAAGTTTAGCAAATCCGTTCTCTAGTAATGTATGCTTAGCATATTACTTTAATAATATAATAGATTGTCAAGACACAGGAGGTGCTAAGCCATGACTAATCCGCAGTGACGGAGCTAGTAATTTTACCCTGTGGGGTCAATTATCATTGCTTGATATTTCAGTGGGGTCATTCACGTAAAATTCAGTGGATTTACATGGAAAAATTAGTACCCATAAGGGTGTTAGTGAAAAAGCTGCGGGGTCAGCCAACCCCACAGCTTGTACGTGGCTCCGCCACTGCTAATCCGGCTATCACCTGCACCGATCATCTTCACCGATTTCTCCTTTTCCTAATATAATCCCGACGCAACTGCTGCGACGTCAAGTCGTTCGAACTATGCAGCTCTATGCATGTCTTCATAAGCAATCTACACCAACACGTCGTTCAAGACCGACGAGACTAGACGACGGGGCAGGCGAAGCCGACGCGAAGGCTGTGTCACCAACACCGGCACACGGACCGACGAGGCCGTGGATTGCCGCCGGCGCCCACATCTACATCATCACCACTATCACAATCATGCATGGAGAATGCGAAGCGAACACGATAAGACAACCACAAGCAGCTTAATCGGAGGTTCTCCTGCAAGCCTTGACCTACGGAGGTAATTAATTGGGAGCCTCTCGAGGCCCCAGGAATCAGTACACTTATTACACAAGTCGGATCTATCGAACGACAGACTATGGAGCGCATATCATTACATGGGAATTTGTATTTATGATCCTCGAGATTAATAAAGTGCATGTTCCCTATGTTTTGTTTATTATGTATTTAGGTACACTGGCACGCCCACGCACACATGGATATCTCTATAAATAGAGAGATCCGCGATGTTATTTTACACCCTAAACACCATGATTGCTGACGCCAATAATAGGTGTAAAAGGAAGATTGTATCTGTTGGTACAATAAGTGGTGTCAAATACAATACAATCGCCAAACTTCTTGTATGCCTCTCTTGAAGCTCCATCCACCCAGAACAAGCTAGCAATAGTACCATCATCAGCCAGTTCCATGCTGTAGAAAAATGACGGGTCTTCAGCTTGGAGCTCCTAGAAATACTTGATTGTCTCTACCATGTCCCCACTCTCTGTGCGTTTTCTCATTGATGTCCGAAGGTTGCTTACATCATTCTTTGTGAATGGAATGTTCCGCAAAGTACCATGCAAATCTGCCAAAATGGACATGACCCTGCACGTTGGGATGTTGTTCTTGTGTAGTAGCTCAATCAGATCATAGTCCTCATCCGATATGTTTCTATGAGACTGCAAGAACCTGACTTCATTTTGGTACATCGGGGGGTGATTATGCTCTACATCAAGAATAGTGACAATCCATTTGTCGTTACGTTTGACAACTACCATCCGAGCTTTACAATCTGTTCTCCGCAACTTGTTGGTTCTTCTTGATCCACCGCTAGAGCTGCTCGATGCTGAAGTTTTAGGTTCCCTGGTTGTACGCTCTGAATGACAAGCAAATTCATACCTGTTGCACTGTTTCGTGACCTGACTTTTCTTGTTGCTCGAGACCTTTGTGCCAAACCCCCAATCTTTTGCATACTTATTGTAGTAGTCCTGAGCTTCCTTATGCAAGAAAAATTCCATGCCAACAAACAGCCCTGCAGGATGCTGCTTCTGAATACCATCCATTTATGCACCATCCAGGGACAATTCATGCATATCATCTGTTCTATCCATTTCCATATCATCAGGGTCGCATCTAGCTCTAACAAGCGCCTTCTTTAACATCTCTATTTCAGAGCGGGTGCTGGCAGAATGAACCGAGCAGGCGCGCGATTCCGAGATGGATTCGTTGGGATGTTTAGGAGCCGGCGGACGATGCTTGCGTCGGTGGAAGGAAACGAGGCGTGTGATTCCGAGTTTGTTTCATGGCGATGCGGTGGAGAAGGCGCAAGGTGCGCGCTGACGAGCAGAAGCGAGGAATCGTGTGCCTCCGCGCGCGATTCCAAGGATGTTTTGCCGGGGATGCGTACAAGCCGACGTGATGCAGAGAAGCCGGCGTGATGCGGAGCGTTGGCCGTCGTTGTCCTTTATGCTCGAGGCTAGCGGGTAGCAAGCAAGCGATACCGATACGGTATCAGAATCATCTGATCGGGATTCCGGTATATAGCATCCCCTATAATTTAACTATGCATGTGTCGTGAAGTGATGATATAATGTGCACTCTCAATTTTAATTGAATTTGTTTTTGACAGTTTGGATGTCATGTGGCCGGTCAGGATAGGACTTTTTTACAAGTTAACACATAGCTAATCAACAAATAAATTCAATGATCAATCAATATGAATTAAACCAACGATAGAAAAGGATAAAAAAAATGATCAATGTGATTTTAAAGCTATAATGTTTTTTTGTGTGTGATGACAATTCTATCTTAACTATATAGCTAAATAAAAAGGAAGGGAGAAGGGGATAGGACCATATGGGGTGAGTAGATGGGATTGTGGATTCGTGCTGCACCAGTTTTGTTTCCTTGGAGAATAAATAAGTAAATAACTGATTTTAGAATTCCCGGAGAGGAGGAATTCATTTTTTCTAATAGAAGATTGAGATAAATCTAATTGCTTACAGTCGTGGGCCTACCAATTTACATGAAAATTAATCTAATTTCTTAAAATAGTGGGTCCATAAATTTAAGTGAAAATTAATGATTAGATATTTTGCTTATTTATTAGAGTACCACGTGGCAACTTTGGAGTACTTGTAGGAGGCCACGTGATGGTTTAAGAGTGTTTATAATAAGAAATTTAATAGATTTTTAGTATATAATAGATATACTAGGATGAAAACAACGGATGACTAGAAAACAGTGGATAATTTTTCTCTCCCTCAAGATTTGTGGGGAGTGGGTAAAGTTTCTAAAAATCATTTCACGAACACGAGAGTTAGCTCAGAGTCTAACTCGCAACCTATTTTGTAGATGCTCACAGTAATAGCCAACTGTGCCACACATTTCTTTTTATAGTTACACACGAGTTACATCTATGTTTGTAACTAAAACATAGTTGCACAATAATTACACTTCAATTATACTGTAGTTATATTTAAAATTTTTCTATGAAAAAAACTGTCGAATGGTCCGTAGCTACTCCCTAAAAACAGTAGACTACATACTTAAAAATTAAAACGGAGACAAAGGAGAGAAAAAAAAACAACTGAAATCAGCTAAAAATATGACACCACATTTTTAGCAAAACTTTTTTTTTAATTGAACCAAAAGTAATTTAATGGTTTGGATTTTTTTTTCTTTTTTTGCTAGTGCACACATATCCTACAGACAAGAGAGGATAACTAGAGGAGAGAAAACACTCAAAGCCTATACCACTATACCTGCTCCTTGTTGGGTTATTATATCTTTGCCAGCTGATAAAGACACAGATTAACATATTATCTTTGTTCATGAATTGGGAGAAAGTTGATTGCTTGGCTTAATAATAATCAAGATGCATTACTACGCCATCAAACATACGAAAGGAATAAATAAAAAGAAAAGGACAAACTCAAAGCCTGATAGTGTACCTTGTTGTATCTTTGACAGCAAATAAAAACGGACATAAAGATCTATACATAACATCTTTTCAACTTTCATGGATTAGGGATTAAGATTTATCGCTTGGCTCCATGTCCTTTTCAACTTTCATGGTGTCAATTGTATGTGAGACGATGCACGGCAAAGGGAAGGGAGGTGAGGAGACGGCATATTAGAGAATATATCAGAAGATGAAAAGGCGACAAACCGTCCTTGTGTGGTTTAGCATATGTTTTGCTTTCAGTGTGCTAGTTGCTGTGATGAGGTGGTGGCGCGCGTTGCTGGCGGTGTCGGACGTGGTGCCGGCTTCTCCACGTCGTAGTGGGCTGGTTGACTCTGGGCCGGCCTAGCTTCCTTCAGCCGCTGCGGCTCCTGGGCTGGCCCAGCCGTCTTCGGTCATTGGATCGGCCCATGAGGCCTCTACAACTCCTAGACTGGCTAAGCCATCTTCGGTCGTTGGACCGGCCATGTGGCCTCGTTGTCTTCCGTGGTTACCTCGCTGCCTGTGGACGGCCCGTTGACCTCGGCCCCACGGGAAGCCCAGCCTCAGTCGACCTCTTCCCCGAAAGCGGCCCCGCCCCTACCCCCGGGCGCGGCCCTGCCTCGGTGCGAACGGAGGCCGGCCCTTCTCACCCGTGCTGCTGCGCTTGAGGAGGTCTCGGGTTTGGACGCCGGCGCAGACCTGTGTGTCTTCTCTCGTCGCATGAGGAAGGCACTGCCGCCGCCCCTTCTTCCTCCACCGTGCGATCAGCCGTGCCCTCTGCCGCCGCAGCTTGCCCCTGTGCACCGGTGGAGTGAGCGGGTGGCACACCAAGCTCTCTTCAGCACGTCGTTCTACCAGGGGCGCAGCTCGTTATTGCCAAGAAGCTCGGGCTGGCGGAGACCGGTCCTTCACAACCGGTGTTTGCCGATGAAGTGGCAGTACGACGCTACAACGACTTGTTCAAGGATGAGCTCTCTCAGGAGCACCTCCAGGGCCCTCGCTGATTTGTTCGGGATTGATTTTCCATTGCAGCCGCCCGAGGCCGTGCTCGTCCTGGTGGAGGTGGCCGTCTGAGCCCCCACCTTTGGTCTCCTTCTACTGTGTTTTGCCATGTCTAGCTGCAATTTCAATTTTCTTGTGTGGAATGTCTGCGGCCTTAACGCTGGCGCTCGGCGCGACGCGGTTCGCACAGTGGTCGCTGATTATTTGCAAGAGACTAAGCTTGATGTAATCCCCCGGCCCATGGCCTCCCAAATCCTGGGCATTAATATCATTGGTTCCCTCTACCTTCCTGCTGTCGAGACTAGAGGTGGGATTCTCATTGGTTGGGATCCTAGTGTCGTCACCTGTGACAACTCGTTCCTCGGTGAGTTCACCATGACGGCGCAACTCACTTTCGTGGATGGGGCGAGTCACTGGCTGACGGTTGTCTATGGGCCGCAAGACGATGCAACCAAGGTCCGGTTCCTGCAGGAACTACGAGACATCAGGGCCTCTCAGCCCGGCCCTTGGATGTTCGCTTAGGACTTCAACCTAATCTACCAAGACGAGGACAAGAACAATACCGATCTCAACCGTCATGATGGGTCGTTTCCGTCGGGTGTTGAATGACTTGGTGTTGCTCGAAATCCACCTCAATGGGCAGTTGTTCACTTGGTCGAATGGTTGGGACTCCCCCAACCTTGAGAGGCTGGATAGGGTTTTTGTAACTTCACACTGGGAAGATATCTTCCCGCAGTGCTTCCTCAAAGCTCTGCCCTCGGCAATCTCAGACCATTGTCCGCTCCTTCTCTCAACCTTGCCTTCTCTACCACAAAAGAAGAGGTTCCACTTTGAATCCTTCTAGTGCCGACTTGAGGGGTTCGAAGATGCGGTCCATTCCAACTGGACAACCCATGTGCGGTGAGCGATCCGATCGGTCCCCTCAATTCCAAGTTGCGTGGCCTCGCTCGGGCGCTTCAAAGATGGAGTGACAAGAGGGTCGGCAACATCAAGTTGCAGCTTGATTTGGTCAAGGAATTGATTAGCAAATTTGATCTCGCGGAAGAGCAGCGGCACCTCTCGTCTCTCGAGCGAGTGTTTCACTGGTCGCTCTGAAAGAAGTTCCTCGGCCTGTCTTCGCTTGAACGAACATTGGCGAGGCAGCATTCCCGCATCACCTGGATTCAAGAAGGAGATGCCAATACCAAGTTCTTTCACCAGTTTGCAGTCGGTCGCAGACACCGCAACTTCTCCAGCAGATTAGACACGATGGTATTGTGGCCACCTCTCCAGATGAAAAGGCTGCTTTGGCACATTCCTTCTACTCCAAGTTGCTGGGTACCGCTTTCAAAAGGTCGCATACCCTGAACCTCGAGGCGCTCGGTCAGCATGCTTGCTACCTTACCGGATGACCTAGAACTTGTAGCACCCTAACTTTTTATTTCCCTCATTTAAAAAAAATGGAGATTTAATTTGGTTTTTATTATTTTTGTGCCAAATAGATCTCAGATTTCCCTCCTTGATCATCCTCTCAATTTTTGGTCAAAAATCAAATTCAAATCCCCCAAGTTTTTCCTCCAAAATTCAATCTACAAAACTCCTGTGAAATTGAGAAATTCCACTGTTCAATTCGGGCCCATTTTCTCTCTTTTTCTCTCCCTGGCCCAACTCCCCTCCCCTCTCTCTTTCCCCCCGAGCAGGCCAGCCCAACACCCCCCCCTCTCCCTTCTCTCTCCCGGCCCAGCTCCCCCTTCTTCCCCTTTCTCTCTCCCAGCCCACGGGCCTTCCCGCAATCGGCCTGGCCCGGCCCATCCCTATTCCCCCTTCCCCTACCTCCGGCCGGCCGCACGCGCGCGCCACGTGTTCGACGGAATGCCGCGCCGCCGCCGTACCTGCGCCCACGCCGCGCGCCTCACCGCCTCGCGCCCCGCGCTGCGCTGAGCCCCGCGCCGCTGTCACCTCGCCGCAGTCGCGCCCGAGCCCCGCCACCTCGAGCCCCGTGCCGCATGCGACGCACGCGCCGCGCCGCATCCCATCCGGCGCCGTGCCTGTGTCCCATCGCCGCTCGGCGCCGCGCCGATGTCACCTCGCCGCGCCAACGTCCCATCGCCTCTCAAGCCACCCGCCGCCGCGCCGCGTCACGCCACCTCACGCCCCGAGCCGCGCCGCGCCGCGCCCCCACCGCCTATAAAAGGGCCCCCGAGCCCCCACTCTCGCCACCGTTTCCCCCCTCGCCGGCACTCTCTCCTCCCTCTCTCTCTTCCCCTCTCTTGGCGCCGCCGCCTCCTCTTTCCGGCGCCGCTGCTCGCCGCCGTTTCCTGGCCGCCGCCGCCATTGCCTGGCCGCCGCTGCCGCCCCCGGTCGCCGCCTCTCCTCCCCCGGCCACCTCGCCACTGCCGGCACCCAAGCCGGGCAAGCTAGGGAGAGGAGGAGGAGGAGGAAAAGGCCCCCTGACAGGTGGGCCCCATGCCTCTCTCCCCTCTCTTGATCGACAGGTGGGCCCCACCCCTGCCGTCCATTTAAAACGGAATATTCCTTTTCTGTTAAACCTAATTTCCAGAAAAATCCAGAAAAATCCTTCTACCTTTGAAAATTCATAGAAATTCAACCGTAACTCCGTTTGATCTCGTTCAACTTTCTAAATTTTTCTAAAATTGAGATCTACACAGTGGCACACTTGTCTAAATTTGAGATCTACCGGTTTCGCAGAAGGAGACCCCCATCTTTTGCAAGGCAAGCCCCTTTGATCACATTGCCCCTATATTTGCAAGTTATTTTGTTTGCAAAATGCATTTCTAGGTGTACACGATAAATTTTGTTAGGCCTCGGATTGGTTATACAACCGACGGACCGACCTAGTAGTTGCACTCACTTTACGTAGGATGTTGTTAATCCCTTTATCCTTGTTAGCTACACAATGTTTACGCCGGTATCGCTATCCATTGGATACGATTGCCGAGGTAGTTAGCTTAGCCGTGCTTACGTTGTACTGTCGTGTGGGAAACTTGGGTATTTTCCAAACTTTATGCTTAAAAATCCGGTACGTTGTACCGATGTGTTGCGAAATAAAATGAGTTGTGAAAATGGTGATGATGCGAGGCCATGTCTTTGTGGTTTGGTCGCGTATTATTGTTAAGGACCGATTCCTTTGGGAAATCCATCCAAACATGTTACAGTGCGACCTCACGGGTATTCATGGGATACCCCTGGCTAAGTAAATAGTTATCACATGGGAGTTTGGTATGCCAATGGTTGTCGGATGCCGAGGATGAGGAGACGAAGTTGGATCATTATAGCCCTTTTGGGTGTTTTGTTTGCCTCTATGTGGCACACGGTACCGAGTAGGAGTAGGAGACATCCTCGGTATTCCTGAGTGGATGACGGCTGCGACTGCCTGATACTCGGCTAAGAGACTTGGCCCAACTAGATGGTGTGCGATTTTCATGGGTTAGCTTTGGAAAGGCCTTGTCACGAACTTCCGTGTGCTAACGGGTACACGGTGTCAGTTTTGTGTCGTGTGGGTAAAGCGTACAACCTCTGCAGAGTTTAATGAACTGTTCGAACAGCCGTGCCCACGGTCAAGGGTGAGTGTAAGGTGTTTCTCATAGCGTAGATTTGTTTGACAAATGTTTGATGAAAATGGTTGGTGGGAAGGGATTCGTTGCCAGAGTTCGCCTGTGTGGCAAACGGCTAACCTTTGTGGTTAGGAACGGGTCTGTGTGACCTGGGGTGTCGCTCGACACCAAGGTGTTGTTAGGGCCGAGATGGCGTTTGTTGTGCTGAGAAAGCTAAGTTAACTATGTGAAATAGTGTTGTGGTGAATTTATGGTTGGAACAGAGTTGTTGTGGAAGCAACAAGAAGCTAATAGAGGAAACCAGATGTTAATTAATTGTTACTCTTGTGACAAGTTGTTGCAAAGCAACTTGTGGAATGGGACGAGGCGTGAGCCTCCTCCCTACAACTAAAATTTTGACTCACTAGATTTTTTGTAAAATAAATCGCTTTCGCCAAAAGGGATGCTTTCGCAAATAAAACCCTAGCCCTTCTTGTCTTAACCAAGCATGTCATTCTTTCCCCGGCTTGCTGAGTACGTGAAGTACTCACCCTTGCTATATATATAATATCTATAGAGCTTGGAGATGAAGACGTCGACCCGACTGCCGAGGAGTGTTTCCAGGAGCAAGCCGAGTACGAGGACTTCTAGAAGATCTCGTTCCTAGCCCCAAGCCCTCGCCTGTGGATCAAGATGGTTGCCTAGGCGCTCGCCAGTGCTTAGTCACCCAGTCGTTTCGCTTCTCGCTGCTTTTGACTTCCGCTCTGTGGACTTTTGTATTGTTGCATTGCTCATCCATGGGCCTGTCCATGATAGCAACTTATGTAAGGACTTAAACCCAGTGATGTAATAATTAGTTTATTTTGATTCCATATTTATTCTGTGTACCAGTTAGTGTATCTTGGGATTGGTATTATCTCACAGGTAATGCGTAGCACCTCGGCATGAGTTAGCTGGTGTTATCGGTTAACGAGTGCTGGGGCGTTACAGAACTTCCCTTTTTCGAGGAGGTGTGGGCCGCAATCTGTGAGATGCCTTCTGAAAAGGCGCATGGCCCGGACGGCTTCACTGGGCTTTTCTACGCAAAATACTGGCACATTATCAAGGATGACATCATGGAGGCGCTAGCACAACTATTCCGCATGGACGGGTCGAGTTTTGGTCGCATCAACAAGGCTTTTATCACCCTCCTGCCCAAGAAGCAGGACGCGGCCTCCATGCATGACTCTCGACCGATCAGCTTGCTGCATAGCTTTTCCAAGCTCTTCACCGAGCTTCTCTTCTGACGGTTGGCGCCACACCTTAACTCTCTGGTTGCCTCCAATTAGAGTGCTTTCATCCATGAGCGGTGCATCCATGATAACTTTATGCTGGTTTCGATAATCTACCAAACGGCTGCATGAGCGGCGCCAGTCATCGACTCTTCTGAAGCTTGACATAGCCCAAGCTTTCGACTCCATCTCTTGGCAGTTCATCCTCAAGGTGCTTCAACACAAGGGCTTTGGTCGTCGGTGGCAATCCTGGATTGCCTCCTGTTCAGAACCTCTTCCACAAGGGTCCTTCTTAATGGATCGCCCAGAGATTTGATCATCCACCATCGGGGGGTGTGGTAGGGAGACCCCATCTCACCCATGTTGTTCATCCTCACAATGGACGTTCTCTCGGCTCTCTTTGCCCTCGCGGAGCGCGAGGGGATGCTACGTCCCCTAGGGATCCCCCACCGGATCTCCCTGTACGCTGATAGTGTGGTCGCATTCCCCAGACCGGTTGCAGGGGAACTGGCTACGGCACAAGGGATCCTGGCCCTCTTTGGAGAGGCCTCTGGTCTTCACACTCTACACCAAATGTTCCGCAATCCCGATCAATTGTTCGAAGGAAGAGGTCACAGTCCTCGCTGACTCTCTCCCTTGCCCGGTTGAGGAGTTCCCGTGCAAGTATTTGGGGTTGCCTCTCTCCATCAGAAAGCTACGCCACGAGGACCTTCAGCCTCTGGTCGACAAAGCAGTGTTGAGTGCGATCCCAGTCTATCTGCTCATTGCAATCCCCCCCTCGAAATGGGTATTGAAAGCCATTGAAAAGATTCGTCGCGGGTTCCTCTGGTGCGGTCACACAAATGCACTGGGTGGCCATTGCCAGCTAGCTTGGTCCCGCGTCTGTGCACCACTGGAATATAGGGGGCTGGGCATTCACAACTTGGAGCTCATGGGTATTGCACTCCGTGCTAGGTGGTTGAGGGCTCAGTGCGCCTCCCAATCCTTATCATGGCATGGGCTGCAAATCCCGTGCTCCAAGCAAGAGCGTGAGTTTGCGGCCGCTTCCATGCCTTGCGTTCTTGGCGATGGCAAGTCGATCCTCTTCTGGGAGGATTGATGGCTTCATGGTTCGAGTCTTCGCTCCTAGGCACTCAAACTTTACGGTCGCATCCCGGCGCGTATTCGCCGGAAGCTCTCGATCGCTGAAGCGTTGGCCAACAACCGATGGATCCGCGATCTTCATGGCTCCTTGGGCGTCCAGGCAATCCTGCAATACTTGCAGATTTGGTCGATGCTACAGTCAACAATTCTCTTCGAGGGCCAACTTGATTCTTTCATTTGGAGGTGGGACAACTCGGGGTCGTACTCCACCCATCCGGCCTACCTTGCCCTCTTCGCGAGCAGGATCTCATTCCAGCACCTACCAATCTGGTGCTCTTTCGCCCCGCCTCAGTGCCGTTACTTCCTGTGGTTGGTCACTCACCGGCGTTGCTGGACCTCTGACCGCTTGGAGAAGCATGGCCTTCCACACCCAACCTGTTATGTCTTCTGTGACCAACAGGATGAAACAAATTGACCACATTCTAATTGGGTGTCCCGAATCCCTCCAGTTGTGGTGGATCATCCACTCGGGCCTCGGCCTTCCTCATTGCTTCCCCACCGGTGAGGTTTCCTTCCACAAATGGCACTGCTGTTGCCGACTCAAAGTTTCGAGGGAGCGTCATCGTGGGTTCGATACGATTGTGACCCTTGGTGCTTGGTCCATTTGGAAGGAGAGGAACAACTGTGTGTTCAACAGCTATTCCCGATCCTGGTATGCGGTTGTCGCTGTCATGGCGCAAGAGGCCACCCTTTGGCATCTTGCCCATCCCCTATCGCCAACGCTTCTTGCTTAGTGCTAGGTCATTCGGTCGTCACATAGTAAATGCAAGAATAGACTTAAGTTCTTGTTTTCCTCTTTTCCTCATTTTCTCCCCGACCCCTCTTTCTTTCTTTTTTTTTGCCGTATGTGTAAATTTTATTTCTCTTTATTCTTAATATAAAGGTGCGCAATCCTTTTGCGTATTCAAAAAAAAAAGACTTCGAGCAGCCTATCAACAGCAACCAACGTGTTCACCTCCAAAAATAAAATTTCAGAAACGAAAAAAAGGACATGCAGTTATCTTCCAAAAAGACACTACAAAAATTTCAGCGACATTTTCACTCTTGAATGCAAAAATTATACGGTATTGTGTAAAAAGTGGCATAATTTTCAGCACCATTTCTCGTAATTACAGAGACTATATGTACAGCCATGCTATGCTATCTACGATATCAGGTACTACTACATAACACATCAACATTACCAGCTACCAAGAACACTGCTACAGTGTTACTACCTCAGATTAATTTACAGAAACTGTGCTTGCTGGTTGTTCTGCTACCTCAGATTTACACAACCCTTCTTTACGTTTTCTAGCTCTCATTTCTCTGGAGTAAAATGGCACGTTCCTTTCAGAAAGTTTTCTAGTTCTCGTTTCACTGGAGTAATGGCACACTCCTTTCAGTTGGTGAGCCGGGGACGAATGGGATGAACCCCTTGCCCCCAAACACCGGCCTCATCAAGGCGATGTCAAACATGCGCTAGTAATGGTGGACTGACCGTGTCGGGTTTGCTAGGAGCAGTCGGAGGCTTGTTAGTCGGGAATGCCCATATCAATCTTAAGATCAACTTCTGGCTAGGTGTGTTAGGAGTTCATATCGAATATGTCATAGAGTTAGTTACAAATAGGATTTAGAGTTGTAATAGGTGTTAGTACAGTAGTAAAGTGGGATTTTATCCTAGATCCTCTTTTGAATAGAGGGACGCACCTATTGTAACCGCACTGTGATTTAGCATAAGCGAGATAGAACGGTTGCTGACAGTGTTCAGCCAAGGGTTGATGTAACTCTGTTATGCTATAATTATATTGGATTAGGGAGAAGCGCCCATAATTGATGCTCCAGAGATGTAGCTAGGCTTTCCATTAAACTCCGTTATCAAATATCATGCCCCGGTATTACCATCAGTTTTTAA
Organism: Oryza punctata; assembly: GCA_000573905.2. NCBI lineage: Eukaryota > Viridiplantae > Streptophyta > Magnoliopsida > Poales > Poaceae > Oryza > Oryza punctata. The sequence continues at coordinate 29,027,423 of CM002498.2, forward strand.
ATCTTATAAGGTGTTCTTTCGTGTGTTTGGTTGTTGATGTGCTATCTAGACCGGTTTTATAACAAGGTGGATCCGAAAGCGCACTGGATTCCCGGTTGAGGCCAAAGAGCAGCCCAAAGAGCTGGAAACATAAGAGATTTGGTACTATCAAAACCAACTTGTCCAATTGTTCAGAGACCGGAGTTGATATTCAATTCACCGATGTAGTACATCGCCAGTACTGTATGTGCAACAATTAAACTTCGTATCATTTGGTTTAATTTTCGGATACAATGATACTTGCCACTTAACATGGGTAGCCAACCACATGTGAAATATATTCCATCATATGAAGCAATTATTAAAGGCAGCATCATCGGATGAACAAAGCTGTAAATTAGAAAGATTGATCTGCCAGAGGATAACTGAAAAATAAAGGCGATAGACAGATTTATTTCCAAAGCTCAGAGCCTCTGAAATGCAAGCATATGCCCTCCATCCTGCATAGACGGATGGGAAACACAAATAAAAGAGAGAGGAACAAAGCCTGCTATATTTACTTTACCTTTGCTATCGTCTGTGGCTGCAGATAAAAAGATCATGTGTTGATTAGGCATCTGTCTTTAATTGAGCCTGTTTGGTATGTTCTTTTTTTTGCCATTCTCAACCTTATCAAAATTTGACAATCAGGAATAAACCAAACACGCCTTAAAACTCCACCAAAATATGGCAAGGGCTTAAAAACAAACACATTCTAACACTACCAAAATTTGGTAATATGAAAATGTGCCACACTTATCATTATCAAAGGGAACCACCAAACAAAGCCATTTGTTCATGGATTTGGTTGCATGGCTGATCCATTACTTGCATGCATGGTGTGAGATGGTAAAGAGATAGGGTGGAGATACATACACAAGAAAATAAAAGCAAAAGAGGTGGGAAACTTTTTGATCCCTCAAGGGGCATCCCAGTGCATCATTTCTCTAAATACCATGCATGAAAAAAGTTATGAAAAATTCTTTAAATATTTGACAATATTCATTTAGATATACCCTACCACAAAATTTCAAGTCAAAAATAAACTCACATGTCAGAGATAAGGCAAATACAATATATATAAACAGTACATGTACTTTCCGCACTCAAATTAGTCCATTTATTTATTACATTACATCTCTTGTAGTCCTGATTTTTTGTTACCTCCCAAAATAAGACAGTATAAAAAAAAACTCCTCATCCATATGTACATCATATTCATGTAGGGTATAGTTTGCAAAATTTTGAGTCAAATTAATTTCTATATATTTGGAGTATCATAATTTTGGCCTTGTTTAATGTTTTAACAACATGATAGTTTAGCGGTAGAACATGACCTAGACCAAATTTTGGTACGATAGAACGTTTTAATGGTTATTGAGGATTACCAAAGAGTATCATACCTTTTACTGCTAATTTTAGGTATCTAACAGGCCTCTAACAAAATCTCCTCAAGGACACTGAAAATCTCTAACAAAATCGTACTTATATATACCGCCACCGGTCCATTCTACCTTATAATAAGCTGTAGAAAAATGATGAAGAAGCAGTACCTAGCTCCAGGTACCTCTGAACGATGGTAAAGAAAAAGATCAATACCATCCTTCTAAGGCAATGTTGCAAGCAAGAATTGATCTGCAGACAACCAAAGAAAGAAAAGGATAAACTATAAAGAAGTAAAAGATAAATAATAAATAAGTAAAGGGCTGGGTGACAGTGCTCCAAAGAGAGAAGTAATCAAAGGAATATCATTCACATTGACAGAAAGAAGCAAAGAGAAGAAACTGTACGTGCATTGCAGGCTAAATAAATCATACATTGGGATCCTACTATGCCAGACTAGGCTAAATATAATAATGCCGGATTTTTGTAGTGAAGGTAGGAAAAGCGAAATATTCCATAAACTTCAGCAACAAGCATGGAATTAAGCATGGAACCAGCAGCTCAAGGGGTAGCGTGCATATGCAATGGCTCCGGTCTGCAAGAGGCGGCTGCTAAACTCAAATCAAGAATTCAAGCCTAGCCTAGCTAGTTAGCTACTCGATCCGTCCAGCCAGCCAGCTAGCTAGCTTGTCACTGTCACCGGCTGGTGGGGCGATGGCGGAGGGAGCGGCGGGTGCCGTGACGACGCTGCTGGGCCTCATCCGCGATGAGGCGCAGTTGCTAGGCCGCGTGAAGAAGGACGTGCAGTTCATCAAGGAGGAGATGGAGAGCATGAGGAGCTTCCTGACGCACCTGACCGAGACGGAGCCTCCCAGCGGTGAGCACGACGAGCAGGTCCGGACGTGGATGAAGCAGGTCCGGGAGCTCGCGCAGGACTGCAGCAACTGCATCGACACCTATCTGCAGCGCGGCGACCCATCGGTCCGCCATGCCAGCTGGGGACGCAGTGCCGGCATCCTCCAGCGCTACATCTGCTGGGCTCCTTGGATAGTCGAGAAGTTGCTCGCCCAGCACTACGCGGCCATCCGGCTGCGCGAGCTCAAGGACCGTGCCCACGACGTCGGCCAGCGTCGCTTGAGGTACGGCGTGGAGGTCCCCAGCAAGCCATCATACAAGGTGGCAGGAGGGGCAGCATCGTCGGTGCGGTCCGAAGAAGCTTCTCCGTCAACCACTAGTGCCACCACAGGTGCACAAGCACCAGACGAGGAAGACGAAGACGAGGAGGAGGAGGAGCAGCAAGACCAAGAATACGACGCAGCAACGTTGACCTCAGCTAGTAGCAAAACTATTTCAGCTGAGCGCCGTCGAAGAGCTCTGGAGCCTCGCTCTTTGGAGAACTTCTGTGCCGACGAGCTTACCCGCTGGGTAAAGTCGGTTGGCACTATGGGACCATCGTCATCTTCATTGCCATCATTACCATCCATCGCCATTGTACCACCACCACCCACACCCAGATCAGCTCAAGGTGGTGCAATGGAGGTGGTGGTGGCCGCTGGAGCCAATGCACGCGATGCTTTGGCTTCCGTGGCGACCACCCATTTCGACCGCTCCGTGTGGATCAACCTACCAGCGATGCATCTCCACCGCTCATGGCACCAAATCAGCACCGAGGCCATCCTCTGCTACATCCTGCGTGAATGTGAATCTCTCAACAAGCAAGGCAAAGATCATGGTCAGGTGGAGGACCGAGATGATCAGATGTTGCAATGGGATGTTTACTATTATTACAGATGGGAAATATTGTATGATATCCATAGGGACTTTTATCGACAGGTTAATCCTAAGATGGAAGAAATTGAGGGTAATATTACTAAGAACAGTGCTGCAGAAGAAGAACAAGAAGAGAAAAGTAAAGGAGAAGCTGCATATGGAAACAAGATTGAAGATGAAATCCCCCCAACCCCTGCTGGTAGTATCTCCAAGACCGAGCCAGTGGGCATACTCTTCAGAGCACTACAGCCTTATGCCGTGTCAAATGTTGCAATAGTGGGGACTAACCAACCATTGGACGAACAAAACATATTCCCCGAGACGGCCAATAAGCTTAAGAGGCATATTGAATCAGGCCAAACCGAGTTCCCAATTCATCTCAATCAAGCCAAATATGAATCCATCCTGCGCGAGGTGTTCCCCCTTGCAACCAGCAAACCCCACAAGGTCCAGGAAGGTACTACTGCTGTCAGTAGTGATAGTAGTAGCCATGTTGTTGTTGCTGCTGCTGCTGCAGCCGCTGCCGCTGCCGCTGCGGCGACTACTGCTGCTACATTGGAGAAAGTTCAGATCGAACAAATCATCGACAAGGCTAAACAAGACATCCTGCAATGCATCCTGCAGGAGCTACAGCAGCAGCTACCAGAAGCTGACAAATCTCTCGAGGAGGAGGGAGTAACGAAACCTAAACCTTCAGTTCAGGATGAGCATGCTACTGCTGCCAATGAAGCCAAGGAAAACAAGGCGCCACTAGCCAAGGATGAGATAAAGGAAAACAAGGCACCAGTAGCTCAGGATGAGCATGCCATTGCTGCCAACGAGACCAAGCAAAACATTGGAAAAAGCAAGTCCAAGATTAGCAATGAAGCTACTCCTGCGACTCCTCGGCTGCCTACTACTGTTAGTCCTACTACTGCAACAACGTTGGGAAAGGATCAGATCGAAGAAATCATCCACAAGGTTAAGCAACAAGTCCTACAGGGTCTACATCACCGGCCTCCTCCCCATCTTCCCAGAGCAGATAGATCGTTCAAGGGAGAGCTAGGCATACATAAACCAGGTGGGGATGAATATGCCAATGCTACCAAAGAAACCAAGGCAAAGATCAAACAACTCACAGGAAAAATTATGGAGCAGGTGACAATCCAAATTATATGTGACAAGATCAAAACACTTTTGGGTGGTAAAAAGACCATGATTATCATTGAAGATGATAAAGATTATGCATCCCAGTGGAGGGAGATCACCAATGCTTTGAATCAGCTGTCAAGCTCCGGCAGTGCAATGGTTGTGACCACCCCGAACATTCAGAAGGCCAAAGAAATTTGCTGTCCACAGCAGGAGCCTATAATCAATTCTATTGCTGGCTTGTACTATGATACTTTGCTCAAGCTTACAAGCAAGAGGGTGAATAAAGATGCAAACCAGATTTTCCGCGACATCTTGGACAAGTGTTATCCAAGCGAATTCTGCATGAAGATCTTCGCTCATGCCCTCTACGCCAATCCCAACAGGAGCAAAGAAGATCTACGCAAGTTGCTTGATTCCCTGGATTCAAAAAAATCACTGGGCATCAATGCTAAGAAGATGATCAAGTTCTCCTACACTGATCTCCGTAAAGAATACAAGTCATGCTTCCTGTACCTAGCAATCTTCCCTCCAGGTTACCCTGTCAGACGGTCAACCATAGTAGGGCGTTGGGTTGTAGAAGGGCTGATAAATAAGGAAGACTGGCCTAGTGCAGTGCATCATGCTGAACAATGTTTTGATACACTCATTGATACGTGGCTTGTCTATCCAAGTGATATTGGTGGTGCAAGAAAGGTAAAGAGCGGCGTTGTAGGTGATCTTGTTCATGAGTTTATTACCAGAATTGCCAAGAAACAACACATTGTGGAGGCACGTCTGTCACGTCATTTGGCTCGCCATTTCTCAATTTTCAATGACATCCGACTCCGCGGCTCTGATAGAATAGACAAGTTCTTGAGAAAGCTCCCTGAAACATCTCAAATGTCAATGCTTAAGGTGTTAGATCTAGAAGGTTGTCAATGCTTCCAGAGGAACCAGCACTACCTCAAGGACATTTGCAACAATATTTTACTACTCAAGTATTTGAGCCTAAGGAGAACAGATGTTACACAGCTACCTAGTGAAATCAACAACCTCTATGAGCTGGAGGTATTGGATATTTGGCAAACTGAGGTGCCTGAGTATGCAACAAAACATATCCTGCTCCTGAAGCTAAAGCGTCTGCTGGCTGGCTGTATTGATTCAAACGGTTCAAGTAATGTTAAAAGGAACATTTCATTCAGGAATGAGGCACCATTATCCTCCAGCGTCCAAATTCCTCGCAAGATAAAAAAAATGTCTAGCATGGAGGTACTTTCCAATGTCAAGGCTTCATGGACTAGCAGAGAGTTGAAAGACATTGGGAAGCTATGGCAGCTGAGGAAGCTCGGTGTGGTTATCGATGACAAGGACAGCGCACTCAAGAATTTGCTTACAGCAATCAGTGACCTATGTGAGTGCCTCCGGTCTCTGTCTATCACTATTGTTGCCAGTACAAAAGGCGAGGGCACTCCATCCAATGGAGACTTACCAGACTATATTTCCCATTGCCTGAAATACCGTCCTAAGCTTCTTGAAAACCTGTGCCTCCAGGGTACCACGCAAAAGGGCCATCTTCTTACATTATTGGTTGAATGTTTTACTAAGCTTGCCAAGGTAACTTTGAGTTGCACGTCATTGAAACAGAAAAATTTGGAGGGTCTCGGTGATCTGCCAAACTTATGCTATGTTAGGTTCAGAGACAAGGGATACACAGATGGGAAACTCACCTTCAATGAGCACAAATTCAAAAATCTCAAGTACTTTCTTGTCGAGGGCAACAACATGAGAGGCATCGAATTTCAGAAAGGAGCAGCTCCAAGGCTCGAGAAGATTGTGTTGTCCTTCACTAACATAGAGTCTCTTCATGGAGTCGGGGACCTTCCAAAACTGGAAGAGCTCGAATTGAAGAGAAACAAGTTCCTTCTTTCATTATCTGAAGAGGGAGAAACTCTTGAGAAATACATGCTCACCTTCAAGAAGGATGAATTCCAACATCTCAAGTACTTGCTTGCTGAGGGCTTCAGCAAGAGCTTTGAGACAAACATAAACTTTGAAGAGGGAGCAACTCCAAAGCTTGAGAAGATCATCTTGTACTCCTTCGCCAACATAATGTCTCATCCTGGGGTCAGTAGCCTTCCAAAATTTAAGGAGCTCGAGTTGAAGGGCAGCAAGCCACTTCTTTCATCATTTCAAAATGCCAATAAAATTTCCAAGGTGACTCTTCACTCTACCTTGATGAAGCATGCTGACCTACAAATCTTCGCTAAAAGACCATGCATATGCTGTCTAATTCTCTTGGGCAATTCTTATGATGATAGCCTGCTTACCTTCAGCAAAGGTGAGTTTCCCAAGCTCAACCTTCTTATTGTTGAGTGCCCTACCATCACCGACATCAGCTTCACCGAAGGAGCAGCTCCTATGCTTGAGAAGATCATCTGGTTCTTCACCAAGATGAATTCTCTCTCAGGCATCAACAATCTCCCCAAACTGAAGGAGCTCGAGTTCATTGGTGACATTGTCCCTGACCAGGTGAGGATAGATATTAACACACATAGAAAGCATCCTGTTCTTAACCACAAGCCGCCACAGCACCAAGACCAAGAAAATGGAAGTGAACAAGGAGAAGAGGATGATGATCTAAAGTTTCCAGCATGCTCCTGGTTGTCGTTGAAGAACAAAGTATTGGTCCGGTAACTGATGAAACAAAATGTTTCCACGCCAGCACCCTCCATCCTTCCATCTAATTAGTGATCGCCTGCTCCAAGAATCACTTGCATGCTAGCATGTGTTGTCCTTCTGTAAATCTGTAATACTTGTGTGTGTTTGTGTGTGTCTGTTTATTCATCAATTAATTCCTAGCTAGCTACCAGCTGCTTGCCGCATGCATGATCTGTGCCGTCTGATCAGTGCAAACATGCAGCTGGATAGCTTGAGCATTGCAGCTGTGCCGACCAGATGCAGCTAGTTGCGCTTGTTTATCGAGTAGGATTTGTGTGGATTTCATCTGAAACCATCTCAAGGTGGGCCTTGAGGTAATCACTATTCAGTGTGTGTGATTTGAGCATATGGGTGTGCCTATGCTCACGGTGGATTGAATTTGTGTATATATGTATGTAATTCATCTCTCTGGAACCATCAGGGTGTGGTTTCATGTAGTAAGTGTGCGACAACATTTCGCGCTTGTTAATTTGTTGCTCTGATTGTATGTCACACAGGGTTTAAGCTATTTGGAAAGGGGGGATTTTTCGGGGTAACAGAAGTACAAAATTTTTGGGTTTCCATCGGAAATTTCAAAGTAATGTTCAAACTAAACTTGAAGTTGAACCAAAGAAAAGAAAAATTATGCGCACAGATTCGAGGGGGACGAGAGCCTAACCAAGGGAATCAACCATGTGCATCACCGGCGATGACGCATTGCCGCCGCCGCCGCCGCGGCTGATGGGGATGCGCTGCCCCACCATTCGCGCCGCCGGAAAGGGTCGGGTCGGTGCCGGCGTCGGCGAGCCGACGCGCCGCCGGAGAAGTCGGGGGAGGGCACCAGGAAGAGAGGAGGACGATGCTACCCTGCACCCTCTCGCGCCACCGGCGGGGAGGCCGATGCGCCCCCATTCGCGCCGCCGTGGACAGCGGGGGACGACGGCGAGGCCACCGCGGGGGATGTCGCCGCACTGCTTCCATCGCCGATGGTTCGAGCAGCCTATCGATAGCAAGCCCACGTGTTCACCTCCAAAAATAAAATTTCAGAAAAAAAAAAAGGGACATCCAGTTTTCTCCGACAAATACTACGGCGTCTTTTGGAAGAAGGGTGTATCTATAAAACTTTCTGACAGTTTTTTAATTAAAAACTTTCAAATGTAATTATAATATAATCACATGATTTATATTGTAATTACAGTGTAATTATATTGTATCTAGTATGTAACTGATGTTCATAAGCTACTTAGTATCTCGGTGGTTAAGGCGTTTGCATGTGACTTAAACGTTCTGGGTTTTCTTACTTCCTTCTAGTACGAATCTTGGAGCCGATCTAATGGTTCAAAATTTGAAAATTTTGCCCCACAAAAACATGCGAGAGAAAAATAGCAATTCTGTTGGAACAAAGGATTGTTGGAGGAAATTCAATCTTATAAAAGAATGGATTGTTGGAGGAAATTCAATCTTATAAAAGAATCTATCTATCTATTAACTTATTAAAGCAATAGAAAAAGGAGCCACCACGTTTGCTCTCATGGTATAGAAATTCTCACATTAATCGGATAAAAAGAAAAAAAAAGAGTCCATATAGAAATACAATTTAAAAATAGCTGAAATTCGGAATTAAAAAATAAGGAATATTGAAATAGGAGACTAGAGTTCATACAGGTATACAATTTAGACCCAACTGAAATAAAATAAAATTAAAAACAAAAAATAATTCATATAAACACAAAAAAACAAAAATTATCAAATTAAATTTTGAGTTTTTTTTGTCTATCTACAATTTGAAAATAATTAAAATTTTAAATTAAAAAAACAAGGAAGTTTAGGAAAAGAGTCTAGAGTCCATATAGTAATACATTTGATAAATAACCGAAATTCGAAATAAAAGATAGGGAATATTGGAAGAAGAGTATAGAGTCTAAATAGGAATACAATTTATAAATAACAGAAATTCGGAATTAAAAAATAATAAATATTAGAAAAAAATCTAGAGTCCATATAATAATACAATTTGTAAATAAATAAAATTCGGAATTAAAAAAAGAAATATTGGAAAAACATCTAGAGTCCATATATGAATACAATTTACAAATAACAAAAATTCGAAATTAAAACAATAAGGAATATTGAAAGAAGATTTACAGTCCATATGGAAATATAATTTACAAATAACTAAAATTTGGAATTAAGAAAAAGGAATATTGGAAGAGGAGTCCATATTCCATATTGAAATAAAATTTATAAATAACGGAAATACGAAATTAAGAAATAAGGAATACTGAAAGAGTCTTCTAGGGTCTATATAGAAATTAATTTTAGAAATAACTAAAATTTAAAATTTAAAATAATTAATAGCTATCATATAGTACAATATTAACACCATGCATGGGTTAGTTTGGTCAAGTTAGTACATAATTTAAAATTATGTTACCGTTTAATATATTTAGTTATAAAATTTGAAAATATTTAAGGTATTTCTTATATATGATCATTCGGATCAAAGAAATAGCTATCCATAATCCTATAAAATTCCTTTTGATTGGCTCGAAACATTGAAATTTTGGATGAAATATAACATGAGCTTCAACATCTTAGAATAAAATCTTCTCTCTTCTCTAATCCGTAAAAATCCGTTGTCTCCCTCCTCTCTCTTCTAATTCGTGTGTTTTTTCTGTACTCCATCCAAACAATCATTCATGAAGTTTTTCTATATTTTTTTAATCCATAGGATTTATTATGCATTTTTCTTGTTACCATGTTTTGTGAATCATATGGTCAACAGGAGCCCTTCAAAAATTTCAGCACCGTTTTCACTCTTGAATGGAATATACTGTATAAATCGTGGCAAAATTTTCAGCACCATTTCTTGCTAAATTACAGAGACTATATACAGCCATGCTATCTATTGTATTTACATATCAGGTACATAACACTGCATGTACCAGCTAGCTACCAAGAACACTGCTACCTCACAATAATTTACAGAAACTGTGCTTTGCTGATTGTTCTGCTACCTCAGATTACACAGCTGTGTTTATGTTTTCTAGTTCTCATTTCTCTGGAGTAATGGCACGCTCCTTTGAGAAAGTTTCCTAGTTCTCATTTCCCTGGAGTAATGGCACACTCCTTTCAGTTGGCGAGCCGGGGACGAACGGGACGAACCCTCGGCCCCCAAACATCGGCCTCATGAAGGCGTTGTCGAACTTGCGCCAGTAATGATGGACTGACCGCGTCGGGCTTGCTAGGAGCAGTCGGAGGCTTGTTGGTCGGCGAATGCCCACACCAATCTCAGGATCAACCTCGGAACCATTCAGGATCGGTGGATCAAGGAAGGATTTCGGACTAGGTGGATCCGAAAGTGCACTCGATTCCCGGTTGAGGTATCTTGCTGGAACCAGGAGTCTGATCAATGGCTTAGTCAGCAGCCCAAACACCTGAGGGAACACAATAGAGATGATTTTATCAGATCGTAGGATGTATTGCATACGGGTTGTGTTTGTTTGAGAGAGAGAACTTACCATTGTGCTGAAAAGAACAACAGTGATTGTACTAGTTATCATGATAGCATTGCTAGGGAGCTGAGTATGGCCTGACCTTGTGAACTGCAATTGCCAAATTAACAGGTTTATCAAAGCACGAAGCGCGAACAACAATTACAAGCAAAAGTACTAGCCTTTTCATTGAACCATTTAGTTTATAAACAGGCAAGCTGCATGTGTCTTTTGGCAACCAGGCAAATATGAAATTTCAAGATCAAACATAAGGTGTTACCTTATTGTAGGCCAATGCAATGGACACAGCACCTCTCATCAGACCCGCCCACCAAATAATAACCTGAATAACCCACATCATGTAAGTAACCTGCATGTCCCCTTATAAGAGAATATAACAAGCCTAAGATGCTGCTAAATAAAATACTCACTTGCTGCTTAATAGAGATCTTTCCCTCTTCAGTTTTTTTGGTCAAATTTGCCAAAAACGATAGTGGGAAAACAAAAGCAGCTCTTGCGACCAGCACCAAGAACAAAATAGTGGCGCTCAAAGCAATAGATTTCATTGGGCTGCACAGGATAAGATATATGTTAGACATCTTACAGTTAACTATTAATTGGTCAACTGAAGGTTACTTCCCACAACACCCACAGAGAGCATACCTGTATGTTTCACTGACAATCTTCCACTTCTCCATATCCAATGCATCCATACCAACATAGAGAAATAGAAATGTCTCGGCGATAAATGACAATGTGGCGAAGGCGTGCCTGTAGAGTAAACAATTAGAGAAGCATCAGTGCGGTCCATAATTTCAGGAAAGATGTATTTGAAATCATCGAGTTGAAAAAATGAAAACGGAATCATAAGTTTGCTGAAACAAATCATAAAGATACTTACTTGGTTGTGACCCTGGAACTCTCTGTTACATTATGCCAGGTATAGTGCGACATTACAATACCACAGAAGAACACTGTGAGAATACCACTCAAATCAAGCAACTGACACAGAAAGCAACAGGTTAGTATCAAACTATCAGTAACAATTACATTTAGCTGATGGTGCTGAAACTGCAGCATGATGCTAATAGTACAGTGTGCTTACTTCAGCCAGCATGTAAGATAAGTAAGCCATGAGCATCATAATAGAAACTTCACGATCAGTGGAATGCCTGGATTGAAGGTATAATTCATGGATTAGAGAATTATTATAAAAATGTCTGGTGATTGATCATATATTATCAACCAAATAATGTGGTGTATTAAGTACAAACCTGCCAAAGTACAGTTTTTTTATGATATAAGCACTGAGAAGTCCAGCCTGCAGTCATAACATGCTTTAGGAAAAAAAAGCTTTAACAAAGCTAAAGATTGGAGTGAGCAGGAAAGAACTTACAGCCACTCCAAGAAAGGTGCTCGTGGCAAACAGATAAAGGAAATTGCCAATGAATTGCAAGAATTTAACACTGCTGAAATTTGCGAGATCAAAGTTCTGCATTGCGTTGAATAGCACAACTGATGTTGCATCATTAACAACACCTTCCCCAAAAACCAAGCTGTACAAGAAAGGTGTTTCATCTTGGTTCAACACCTGCAAGGTGCATACAGAGTCCGTTGCCGAGAATATTGCCCCAAGTGCTGAAAAAAGTTCACATGCAGAACAAGTCAAGACACAGAACCACAGGCATGCAATCAAAATGCTTATGCATTAGGTTCATATAAGAACTGACCAAGATAGTCTCCAAGATCAAGGGAACCTATATTCAGCCTTGATATTAGTCCTAGAGAACCTGTGATGGAATGTACAAGTGAGTGAGATGAGCACAAAACAACATGCCAGGTAAAATTTAAAGAGGAAAACAACTTACCGAGGGAAATTACACTGAAAGAGATTAGGGTCCCAATTGCACCAAACAACGTAATAGTCATGAAGTTGCGGAAAAATTGTTTCTTCTTAACTTGGAACCTGCTCAGGAAAGAAAGAGAAAAAAAGGAACAGTAAGCCACACATCACCTTGCTGACTAATGTTAAACTTTAAATGATGTAATAGAATTTTCCTACTGGAAGATTAGAGGGTTTAATTGGTATAATAATGTGCACTGTGTGTATGCATTTGATAGCTAGGTATACCTTAATTAGCAAAATCAGTTTGATACAAAGAAGTGGAAAAGTAAAATTTCCCATTTCAAATACTCCTAGTACAGAACTGAAGAGGTACAATTTACATGTACTACACAAACGCATACATCTCATAAGTAATCTTGCCTTAATTAGCATGATAATTTCAAAGAGAGAAGCAATAGCAGCTCCATTTAGTAATAACCCAATTATATCACGTTCCAGCATGGAACTCACAACTAATTGCCACTGCATATTTCTTCCTTATCACTACTTTTGCAAAGACGACTCTAATTATAAAGAAAATCATCATAATAGCACATCTTATTCACATGAAACAGCTTACCCCGCATTGAATATGATCGGCGGGAGCAGGTAAATGAAGAAGAGATCCTCGCTGAACACCAGTATGCGCGAATGCTTCCAGCTCGACACCATCAAAATCACTCCTCCAGTACCCAGCCCCTGCAAGAACCCAGACACCACAAACAATCAAACACCAAACTAAAAACCCACCATCATCTCCCAAAATCTCAAATAATAAACAACACAACTCAACACACGGAACTCGTCGACTCACGATGATTAGCGCGGTGATGGACTCGTTCATCCATCGGCTCTCCTCGAGGAGGTGGCCGACGACGATGCAGACGCAGATGAGAGCCACGAACAGCCCCACCGCCGCGATCGAGCCGTAGTCCGCAGGCGGATCCCCCAGCCCCATCCCCAACCCGAGCTCCATAACCATAAATCAGGGGCGGATCCAACTTGGGACATGCATGGGGGTTCAGTTGAACCCCCGAACTTTTGGGGGAACAAACAAACTGTTACACAGGTTAAGGCTCTGAGCTTCTTCCAGATCTACAAGAGAAGCTAGGGTTAACGAACGAACGCAAGCAAATTCAGCTAGGGAGAGAGAGATAAATCAGAAAGAGGATGTGGATGCTCACCAGGATCCCCTCCCCTTCCCTGCTCTGCTTTCGTCGCCAGATGGAGACTCGTCTTGGCGCAAGGAGCGGAGGAGACGAGAGACGGGAGATTTCTCTTCCTTTTACGCCAAGGGAAGGGAAGGGAAGGAAGGGGAAGATACTCGAGTTTCAGCTGATTAGCTACAGACGACTTTTCTACATCAAATATTTAGATTTATACTATGTGCCATAGTACTTATAATTAAAGTTATAAACGAATATAGTTCTTTTTCTAAAAAAAATTACAACTAGTTGTATTATTATTAATTTATAAAAATTAGAAATATCGATTTATTGTTTCAGAAAAGATACTAAGCTACATCTCTTCATTGATTTGAGAAGTTCAGCCTAAGAAATTTTTATATTCCGATAAAATATACGTTACCGTATTCGCTCTGTTTTCGTATTCGATAATATTCGATTCCGTTTTCGTATCCGTGGTTTCTGATTCCGATTCCAAAAAGAATATCTTACTGATGAGCTAGCTTAGACGACCAATAACAACTAGTTACCGCTCCACGCACCGCCACCACAGCTCTCTCACTATGAGCCACCATCGTTCCTTCTCTTCACCTTTGCATGCACAGCCACACCCTCTAGTCACTGAGATGTCTTTTTTCCTCCCCCATCATCATGGCCGCTATTGCCATGGTCATCATTGAGGTTAGGGGTGTCGGGCTTGTAGGGACTTGGAGAGGCAGGAGCCGACCCAACTAAGAGTAGAGACGCTAGATTGGGCTCCTCCTTACTGGATCTGATGGTTTCCCAACTATCGAAGGGGAAAAGAAAAGGCAGAGAGAGTTAGTGTGCGGAATGGTTGCAGAGTCACCGAAGTGGAGATGGATAGAATGGGGTGGTCATTGAAATGTAAACTAAAAAAATTGTTAAATGATGATATAATATGAAAACTTTTAAGAATACATAGTTACTTTTTTTTCTCTAGCACAATTAAATTTGAGTTGTCCATTACTCGTGATATGCTAAGCCCACTATAATTTTATCGTCTCTACATAATATGGTTGGGTCGGTGTACTTAGCTATTACTAATAATCTCATGATATATTGATACATGATGATACAAACGTCTACTAACATGGCTGATTAATTATGGTTAGATATATCTGGCTAAAAAAAGATAAAAATAATACCATCAACTTTTCTCAATTGTGGTTATATATGATGATCATCTCTTATCAGTTTGTATATAACTATATTGGTATTTTCCTAATTCTTTCATACTGTTTTTTATTTTTGACGTATATGTTAATTTGGACTAATATTTTTTTCTCATAATTAAATAAAAAACAAATCGGTTTTCCATATTTCTCCTACAAAATGTGAATAGTGCATTGTATAATTTGAAAGTTGTATTATAAGTGTATGTAATTTAATGTGTAAGACATGGACTTATAGTATAAGATTTGATTTTCTCTAAAAATGTCGCACCATAGTTGATAGGTAGTTAAGTGAACAACCATAAAAAATAGAGAGATTCCATTATGTGTCACTAATTTTATCCCTATTTTACAATATGTCACTGAGTTTGTCAAGTTCTAGTATATCATCGCATTTTGCTTAACTTCTATAATATACCATTGCCATCAAATTAGCCTCCGTCAGTATTGTACAATTTTATCCAAATGACTAAAATACCCCTGGATGAAAACTTCCAAATTTTGGTCAGAAATTCCGAAATATTACATTGTAAAACTTCCAAAGTTTGAGATGGGCAACTTTTGTGCTAGTTTACAATATGATATTACGGAATTTTCGGCCAAATTTTGGAAATTTTCATTCTAGGGGTATTTCGGTCACTAGGATAGACAAAATTATACATTACTAAGAGAGTCTAACTGGACAACGATGGTATATTATAGAAGCTAAACAAAATACGATGACATATTGTAGAACTTGACAAATTCAGTGTCATATTATAGAATGGGGACAAAATCAGAGCACACAATGGATTCTCTCTAAAAAGTAATCTAGTCAAATTGTTTCTTTATTTCATTCAAAACAAAACAATTCTTACCTAAACACGTTATGAGAACTTTGAGAGAAGGTAAGAAAAATGGGAGGTTTTTCACTAGCCCAAACACACGAGGTGAAAGTTGCTCACATCCATAGTATGGCACGTACATTAATCGATAATATACTAATATTATTAAAATTAAGGAAAATCTAGTTTTTTAAGAACTAAAAAGATATTTTTGCTAAACATAATCTAGAATGTTATAAAGATTAATAATATTGAACGATATATAGTCATATATTTTTTATGGATAACTTAGAGATCAACACTTGTTATAAATCCAATAATCATAGTACACTATATATGTTGTTCAACTGAATTGTAATTCACTATTTAATAGGTACATGCGTATGCATTACAATGGGATCGAGATATAAAAATATGATTTAGTTTATTTCTAGTCCCTTTTATGATGTAATTTGGTTTTTACATTTCTTTATAGAGGTATGTTAGGGCATAGTTTTTCTGAGAGATGAATTAATTTTTTAAGCGAGAAGAGGATTAATGCGCAGTTGAATTCTTTTTTATTTTTTAAGTTTTTCAGGGAAAGAGACACTTTTCTGAAAGGTGCAGGACTGTGCTTTTAGAATAATTAAAATAAATGCATTTATATTATATTATCTTATAGGATTTAATGATAATAGTGTGAGTAACAATATTTAATTTAATTTATAAAAAATAAATAATTAATTAAATATAAAGTTTAGTATATACATATATATAATATTATTAACAATATTAGGTGGCCGACGACGATGCAGATGAGCGCCATGAACAACCCCACCGCCTCGATCGAGCCGTAGTCCGCAGGCGGATCACCCAGCCCCATCCCAACCCTAACCCGAGCTCCATTACTTCACCTCCAATTACCAAAACCTACTCTCTCCCTCCCTCCCTTCTCAAAATCAAAATCTTTCCCGAACGCTTGCCTTCGAAGTAACCATCACCCCTCACACGCAACCAACCAAAAAGTCTAAAAATTTTACCCCGAATCTTCCACTAGGTAGACAAAAGCAGTGGAATTGGGAGAAAAAAAACTTAGCCCTTGTGTTCAACAGAGGGCAATGAGCTGGTGATTCACAAAACCAGAGAAAACAAATCGTCGCAAAACGATGACTTGCAGATTTGTGGGTGATAGGATCTGATGGGGTGGAAGCGGAAATTTTTTGGGGATTCTTATTGGTGGCGGGAGACAAATTCGCTTGACGGAGATGAATTCCACTCATTTTTTAGGAGATAAAAAAATTCGCTATTTTTGTGTGTGATGGGAGTGAGGGATCTTGTGCGGATGGACCACTTCCAGTCGGATGGTGGGCCCCACCTGTGGGCCACGTGGGCATCCTGTCTCCCAGTCGACGTGTGGCCATGGTTTGTGTGGGGCCCACATATTAGCCTCCACGTGGAACACGAAGTGTGTCCTTCTCTTTCGCTGTTCATCAACCAACTAACTCGGATTCTTCTGTTTAATGGTTTCCTTCAAAACATTATTGTATTATTGTTATTTTTTATTTTTTAAAAACACAAAACATATGCAAACGTTCTCACACTCATACATATGAACACACATTCTACACATATGAGCATTTATGAAAGACTAGGCTGTTATATTTTGAGATTGACGAAGTCATCACGAACGTTTCGCTGTTGATGGGTACGTCGGATACCACTTGAATAATAATAAGCCATAATTACTGTATTATTATTGGTGGTGTGAATTCGAGTCTGAATTTGTGGGAAGGGAAAACGAAAGATTTTGGATGCAGTTTGATTTGCCCTGAAATCCAGGGAACATGAAGGATTTGCTGCTCTAGGATTCCACTATCAGAATCTCAGATGCTGATGCTTTGAACTCTGAATCTGATTTGCGTAGCTTTAGTCTGTCTAATCTTGAAAACCATTTGGATCCTAGAGTGATGAATCCGTCCATGAATTTGACGTTTCTTCAGTTATGGTATATTAGATTCTGCATTGGAAAGGTCTTGAGATCTCCCTTGCCAATTACCACTCGACATGTAACATAATGTTCTTGGCTTCTTTTTGTCAGATGCCTGCTAATTGATGCAGGGAAGATACTGTTATAAAAGTTAGTCGATATAGCGGAACGACGACTAACCTTCTCGATTGCTCCAGTCATTAATCACCCAAGACATGCTAGATAACGATACAGGAACACATGATATTTGTTAACGGAGTTCAACCGAAGCCTATATCTCCAGGGCTCTGATTATGGGCGCTCCTCCCCAGCCAACATAGCACTTAGCCGCGACGAGTCCATGGCCGCGCCACCATCATCTCCTTACGTGTCTATACTACAATGTAGTCGTCATCGTTACATTGTAGTACTCTCCTCTCTATTTAAGAGAGAGCTATGCCGACTCTAACTCTATCCTACACATATTTTAACTTCAAGTCTAACTCCCGGTAGATACAAAACTGATTTCTCTGAATTGTGGAGTTGTTGGACAATCTGACATGCCGGACAAGCAGGTAATGGTCATTATCCTATACTAATACTACAACTCTACAAGGCTACAAGAAGAAACAACTTGGCATGTCAGTAATTGGTTGGATCACAATTAATATGGACAAGCTGCAGCAAGATTGAATGCCCATCACTTTGGGATCAAAAGAGGATGGGGGCATGTTTCCTTAGGCCACAAATATTTGTGTACTTCTGTTTCAGACAAAAGGGAAGGTATTTTGTAGTATTTTTAGCTTAAATAAAAGAACTAAGTAGATATTTGTGACTTCGTCTCTGTTGTTCACTTGTTCTCATGATGGTTACATCAGGCTACTGCTTTTGGAATTCTGCCTTTTCCATTGCTTGTAGCAACTTTTGGCTGTTTTATTTCAGATGCTGAAGTTACATGCACCTATAGCATAAAGATTACTTCTGTGATAAGCAAAGGCTAATACTTTAATAAAATGTTAGTTGTTATTTATTCATAATAATATAAGTCACCCAGATTAAGTGGGAATATATTCTTAGGCAACAATACTGCACACCTAAAAGAAAAGCTTACTGCAGCATGCATACTGTTATGCTCACAATTCAGGATGGTCTCTGACAGAACTCAGAACTTTCCCAGTATGTTACTCAAGTACATTCAGCAAATATTCTGGAACAGCTACATGCAGCCAAGTTTTCAGAAAAAAAAATAGTATGAAAAAATGGTTAGAGAAAGCAGATACAACAAATTTTGGATTCCTTTTCAGAATATTCAGATCTGAACAAAAAAGTAGGTTGAGAAAGAGAAAGAGAACTTAGTTGGTGTTATGGTGTAGCTGAACTACAGTACTAAGACATCACTGTTAGCTATTCAGCAATTCAGTGTAACATATAGAAGACATGTACCTTGAAACAATACTACCACTCTATCAGTGTTCAAACTTCAAAGCCGCTGTTATAATCTTGCATGATGCAGTAAGAGCAAAGAAACATGATCTTCGTTATATCTTATCCAGTGAAATAAGGGCATAAAACAAAGCAGTTGCTTGTTGGGTTATCTGCCTTTGTTTTAATAATTTCAACTATAAGCTTCATGTACCGTCTGGGCTCTGAAAGTTAACATAAACTTCAACTAATTGATTGTGCATGTTGCTAACTGGTAAGGTTGTGTTTTCTGTTAACAGGTAGAGCCTTCTTGGTCAAAAAAAAAAGAGAGAACAGGTTGTAGACTTCTGAACAGAATTGTTCATGGTCAGGATGGATTTGGGGTTTGACTTGGAAGGTCAAAACAAAAGGTCATTTTGGTCCCCTGTTTCTTACATTCAAATATGTTACAATATATTCCATTTTTACTCATCTGCTTATGGCGATTAATTTAGCTCCTTATTTCAATCTCATAAACCTGAAGTTACTTATAGAACAAATAGTCATATACATTAATACAATACACCGTGATACCGAACAATTAAGAGAACTTCAGGCATGATCTCCAGAATATGCCTTCCATGATAAAGTACATAAATCCTATTTTCCTGCAGCATCCATGTGCATGGTTAAACATTTGTAATCTATCTATTATATCCTAAAAGTTTATTAAATTTCCTAAAAAACGCTCTCAAACCGTCACATGAGACACCTAAAAGCGCTCCTATGTTATCACGTGGTATTCTAATATATTAGAAATATCTAGGTTTTAATTTTCACTTAAATCGGTAGATCCATTATTTTAAACCATTAAATTAAATTAGACCATGAGATTAGATTAAAAAAAAAAGTCCCCCCCTCTCATCTCACCCGCACGCATCCTTCATCCCGTTCGTACATGTAACGTACGTGCATGCCCCACTTTTTTTTCTCCCCATTAACCTTTTTTATTTAGTTTTATCCGAAATACTCTACGACATATTTATATCACCTATGTTTTTTAATGCTATTGAAATTTGAGCTAAATTATGTAATTATAATAGGAAATCCTAGAAATTCCGAGAAAAAACATCCAACCCACGATTTTCATTTAAATCAGTGGACAAATTATTTTATACCATTAGATCTGATCAATTAGAAAAATAATCCTTACAAAACCGAAGAAAATATCCCCTATATGTATAAATACATAGTACTGTTCACCATAAAAAGCCAAAATAATATATCCTGTGTACATACGTACTCCTACTATTCACCGAATAAAAATATTTCTACTATGTGAGATGTGCTTCGATACCCTGCTAATAAAAAACTGTATGGATTTTAAAGAAGATGAATGGCCTAGATTAGAAGGCACCTAACATCCTACACGTTATTTAAAAAGAGTAATTTCATTCTTAGTGAGTTAATCACGTTTGATCTTATTAGTTCAAAGCCGCTCTTACCTTTCGTTGCTGCCACAAACAGAAAAAAAAAACTGTTGTATAGTACCTTATTTTTACAAATAAACAAAAACAAAAAAGTAACAAAAACAGAATATCTAAGTTAAATCTATTACACAAGATAAAAATATTACGAGTACATCCCACATTAACTATATTTTAATTAAAATATCACATGCAAACATATTATTCCTTTACATCGTCCTAATCCAAATATTCTTATAATCTCTTTGTTAGTTTTTTATGTAATTCATAATGGGCACTATATACCTTGACCACTCATCTTTTATGTAGAATTTTTATAAATGTATTAACTGTATTTTGATTAAAAAATGTCACATATATCCAAACTATATTCCTTTTCATATTATTCTCATCCAAAGTCTTACAGTTAGTAAAACAAAACTGACAACATAGATCGTTCCATTATATATTACCGCACGAACATTGATATAGCTAAATTAGATCTATAATATAGAGAAAAATATCAAAACCCATATTAACTCACATATTTCCAAAATTTCCGAAGGATTAATACTCTAGCAATTTTTTTCCTGTGGTTCTCTCCACCGAATCTATTAATTTTTTTAAGGAAAATTGTAATTAATCCGGACAGTTTGATTGAATAAAGTGCTAAATTTTCATTAAAAACCATATCAATTACTATGTTCTGATTTAAAAATAGCATGTGGGATTGCATTCTAGCCCTTTACATATTGTCCAAATAGTTATAAAAAGAATGTAGATTATGCCATCGCATATTATGTAATCACTTTATCTTGATTATATAATCATGACTGTGTAATCAGGATAAAATGATTTTTTTTAGTATGAGAGACATTCAGTATATGAAAGCCTATAATCTATTTTTTCTTTGCGAGGACTATAATCTATTTCATAGTATAGATATTTGTTTTTCAATGTTTCCTGATTATAACGTAATTTATCTATAATGAATACGATGAGATAGGATTTCTTTTAGCATTTTTTTAGATCAATAAATATCATTCCCGCGCATCTGCATGGGCTTCCTTTCTAGTTTAAAGAGAAAGAATGCAAGATTCTGTATTGGCATGTTGATCTTTTTGCAGATCAAACATGATGAAAGTATAAAGGTACACAATACTTTATTAATGCTTGGTGTATAATTTTCTCTTTTGTCAAGATTACAGAGTCATAGAGCAATCAAAACCATCAGTTAAATCCATTACAGTACTACTTAACATGAACCCCCACATCCTTTTGCCCTTCCATTCCAAACCAAAAACAGCAAAGGAAGGGCCTGAATTAGTTACAGAAGTTAAGAACTATGCAGTTAACAAACAAGCCATCAATCACCCACAAAACCAAAAACATATTTCATAAACATTTCATCACCACTAAACAGGGTGTTAAAAACATAACTGTTCAATCAGTATTTCTGTAATACTATGTCAGGCTAGACATCCTTCTCCTGTGCTGATGCAAGGGAGCTCTCTGAGCTGGTCTAGAAATGAAGCTTTCCCTCCTTCGAGGCGCTGACGCCGCCGTCGAATCGATGCTGTTGTTGCTCATGTTGATCTGATCAGACTTGAATGGCAAACACTTCATCTTGGGCATGCTAGATGAGAATGCCACTGACCTAGCCTTGGCTGCATTCTTGCAGCTTGAGTAGCTGAAGGAATGATTCACACTGAGCTCAGCTGCAGGATACCTGTTCACTGATTTCGTCAGCATTGTTTTGGTAGCAGAGTGGCTTGCTGAACTATGTCTTTGCCTGCTGCAAACTGTTGGGGACATGAAGTGAGGAACCGATCCATGAGATGCTCTGCTCTTTGTTTTCTCAGTTGCTTGAGGGCTCTCTGCAGAATCAATGTGTCCTACTACCACAAGTGTGCTTCTTGGTGACCCCTTCTCGTCGCTGAGAGCCTGACAGGCAGATGAAGAAAGCTTCTTCCTCTCTTCAAGTGAGGTTTCAGCTCTCTTTATCTGTTCATTGAGATCCTTGAGCTCTTGCTCGGCGTCGCATATTTCCTTGTCAAGCTCTGCGATCCGCTTCTGCTTCAGCTTCTTTATGTCCTGAATCATGAAAAGGTACATCTTTACATATCAGGAAAAACACATTTCCTCGAGGTGAAGACAATTGCACATCGAATCTCCATTACTTACTTCTGAAAGTTCTTTGCTGGACTCGATTGACCTGGCTCTTTTCGCAAAGCTCAGTGAACAGACTGTTTCACCAATATCATCATCAGAGGGGCTGATATGTACTACCATCAGAACCTTTGATCCATCACCTGTTAATTCAGAAATTCAGCAGTATAAAATGTTATCCAAAAGAACTTTTGATAATTTGAATTATTCAGAAAAAAAATAATCCTTACCAAGTGAATCACTGAGAATCTGGGTAAGCTTACTGTTTCTGCAGAGATTGAAAAACAAGGTAAACAGAAAGTACTGAAAACATAAAATGTAACTGAAAGTCTGAAACACGTAATTTATCTGAAAATGAAACTAGATACTTGGGCTGTTTACCTGTAAGGAACATGACTTCTCTTTCGCCTAAGTGCAGCGATGACATCACCGAGGGCTGACAGAGAGAGGTTTATGGCCTTACCCTCATCCATTGTCAACCCAGATGCACCGGTCTTCAGTAGCCGCTCGCTTCCACCAAGATCGACGAGCCATAGCTTGCTGCATTCTTCAGTGGCACCTCCACTACTTCTCTTTATGGTAATTCTTGTCAAGCTACACACAAACAGAGCTAAGGCACATAAAATTGGGTACTGTCCAAGCTACCACACTGCAGTAACTGAAAATTTGTGATTGAACAGCTCATCAACCCACCAGTGCGATCGACTCGAAACATCGTTAACATTTGTCCAAGACGTCGACCGTGCACGCCGTCCTCTGCAGTACCATTGGTTGGCCTTCTTGAGGTCTTGAATTGCAATATCTGTTAGACCCTCAACTTCTACAGCTCCACTTTTAGTTGCTAGTATGCTGATGATTCTGAAAATACACAGTAAAAACATGAATACATTTTCAGTTCAAGAATTGATTGTATTGATTAGTAATTTACAGGTGAATTTGTAATCTTACGACGACGTGTTGCACTCTGTGGACCTGAAGAGAGGCTGCCTTGGTGTCAATAAGTCCCTGACAGTCCCCATGTAGACCTCAAGCATGCTTATGGAGAAGGAATATGTGAATGAACTGTCTTGAGAAGCATGAGAAAACAGTTCTTGAATCGCTCGGGGGACGATACCGAGCTTACCATTATTTCCTTCCTGCAAGAAGTTCCCAGTAAGTAAGATGAAGTACAGATTTAATTTCTTTTTTGAAAACCAATACAGAATGAATTTCTGATGAATTTATATCAAATGTGACCAGAACTGCACCAGCCTACCATTGTATAGGTCTTTCCTGTCCCAGTTTGACCATAAGCAAGAATACAGACATTGTGCCCATCAAGTGCAGATCTGAGAATTGGCTTCACTTCTTGGAAAACATCCTCTGAATTATGAACAAGAAGTGAAACGAATTACACTCTCAGAAGAAGAGAAGTGAAAAGAATAGCAGTGTTCAGTGACAAGATAGTAAGTAAGAGTAAGATACCTTGCGTTGACTCCTGATCAAACACCCTGTCAACACTGAACTCTTTCTTGATCCCCACTGCTCGAACCACGATCTTCTCGTTTTCGACGGTAACGGGCGATTTGATCATGAAGTTGTTGGTCGAAATCGATGGCCGGACCCGGCAGAAAACCCTAATACTTCCTGAAATTTCGGCCAAACTGAGCCCCATGAACAAGCAAGAACTAGTTCTACACAGGAGAGAAAACCAAATGCTATCTAGTATTATGAACAGTACCTTTCAGGTCTATGAGCTTGTCCAGTGCCTCCTGTCTTCTGTGGTCAAGATGTCTCTGCCTTGATCTTAGAGCAGAAATCTCCTCTGAAACAGAATTAAATCAAAAAGATTATGTCACTGTCTGCCTCAAATTCTGCATGCACCGACACATGTAGTACTGAATACTGAAGAAAGTGATGTGTTGTTCAAACCTTGCAGAGCTGAAATGTCCTTGTCATGGTTGAGCATGATTCCACCATTGTTGAGCTCCAAGCTCAACTTTTCCAGTGGAACAATCACATGTCCCTCCATTGCTGCCTCCTCCATGCAAAGAAAAAAAGAGATGTTCTTCTTCAGAGGAGATGATTCAAGCAGAAGAAGCCTCTGAACCTGCCTGTGCAGAGCTTCATCTGCTTTTTCCTCACCACTAGAACTGAAAAAAGACACCAATTATCAGCATGGCTGTGAAGTGGAATCTCAAACAACTCACATCAAGAAAAGAATGATCATAGCTGAAAGGAATCGATTCCAAACACTTTGCAATGATTAGCCGCATGCAGAGCAGGGAGACATCAATGGTGTGTACTTCAAAATGGAATCTGAACAGGTAATCCTAACAAGAACAGTAACGAACATCTCCATTAATACCTTATGATTGTTGAGCTCCTCTTTGACCTTAATCTCTTCTTCCAAAACAACTCCTGCACAAACAAAGTGAAAAAAAAAAATATGTTGGCACCTCATTGACCTGAAAGAAAGAAATCCAAGAAAATTAAGCAATTGGATTCAGCATGTTACCTTGAGGAGAACCTGCTTCTTCCTGAGCTTGTCCTTCTCCCTTGAGAAACAGTGTACTCTTTGATCCAAATGCCAGAGCAAGAACAGTAAGGGGAGAAGGAGTAATCTACAAGAGAATCTCCACAATCCAAATCCAAATGATTGTAGCTCAAGACTTCTTTTTTGCTACTGATCTTTCTTGGATCTTGATGCCGAAAGTTGAGGTAGCAACCAGCAATTACTAGAGTCCAAAAGCCCAGACCCCAGAGCCTGAATATATGCAGCACCTTGGATGTGACAAAGAAGAGCAAGAATCCTATCTAAACTCTAAAGTCCCAAGCTTTATTCAACTCAAGGTTGGCACAACACAACACAAGCAAAGCTATACACCACCACACAAGCACTAAAGCACTACACAACACACTGGAAAGCCTCAAAAAGTGATCTTTCCAAGATCATCACACACTGGAAAACAATTCAGAGGAGCAAGGTGTCCATCAATGCACAGCTCAAGCTCCAAGACAGAGAAAGAGATAGAGAGAGAGAGAGAGAGTGAGGCAGAGCATGTGGCACTATGGCAGTAGAATACTACTAGCAATTGCACAATTTGCATCTGCATGGCAAGTCCAGGTAAAGAAGACAGTTAGGTGGTGATGGCTTTAGAAAATCCATGAACCCCACCACTGGATAGAAAACGAAGTATGAGCGAAAATGGAGGAGGTGGTGGTGGTGGCCGGATCGTCTGTGGTGGGGGAGAGAAATGGGAAATTTTGCCAGCTTTTGGTGAAAAATTCTCTGGCACTGCATTTGTTGTGCTGTCTGCTGGATTTTGAGTAGTACTACACTGATAGTGGTAGTTTTCTGTTTTTATTATGGAGATGTTCTTTGCTTGTTCTAGCTTTGGTTGCTGAAGAAAGCGGTGACAATCGCAACGGATTTGCAGGAGTTTGGGTAAGAAAGATGGTACAACTTTCTGATTTGCTGGAGCAGATAGTGTTGGTATTGATGACTTTGTTTAGGTTTAAAAGAAGGTTGGTAATGAATGGTTCAAAAAGGTCAATTTTGTATTTGAAATATTGGGTACATAATAATGAAATGGAACGGGATTAGGAAAATATGATTTTTGTCTTATGCCATCACCAATGAAATGTAAATAACATGATTCTGAAATTAAAGTGATTTTTGCAGGAAAGAGTAAGAAGAGATTCAGTGTCGCTGTAGTGATATGTGTGTGTGTGAGAGAGAGTAGGCCATACTACTTTTCACTGCTGCTACTATTTAACCTCATAATTGAGTTCATATATTTGACCCTCTTTTTATTTCATGATAATTATTTTGAATCTATTCCCACCAGGAATGTATATGTATCTTTTTCAAAACATGCATTCTGTACTTTTCAGTAAACATGAAATGCTTGATTTTATTACCTGATGGTTTTACAGAATAGAATTATCATTTGTTAAAAAATATAACTTAGAAACTTCTTTTATTATTTTAGAGCTGTAGCTAGCTCATACTGAAGTGCCATAGAAAATCCGGGCATACTTCTAGGATAAAGTATCTTTGCTTTGTGTACTCCATTGACAAGTGATAGGAGTAGATGGTCCCGAATTTGACTGCGGAATACACTGCACAACTGCAAATAGATCCAAACTTCAGTAAATTGTAGGGGCAGTACCAATGAGATGAAAGCACCAAACTGAAGTCTTACATAGATGTAAAGCATTTTTTTACACATGTTACATACAAAACCAAACTGCAATTTGCAGAGTTCATCCTTCTTACATGAAGGATACAGTCCAGTCCAATATACTCATTGAACAGAATTGCCACTGGACATCTTTGATGTTTGTGTTTTTTTTTTAGAAAAAAACATTCATTTCCTGCATAGCAGTTAGCAAGAGGCCAACTGCAATGTATATGTCATTTGATAAGCTTTGGATGCAGTGCATCATACTAGTAGGAAGCACATTTTGCATGACAAGAGAAATGCAGAAAAACACAAGAGAAGAGAATCTTCCTCCTCAAAGTTCTCCCTTTTCAAGAAAAGATCCAATGATTCAGACATCATCTTGTCAAGTCATTGTTGGTGGTTGGGGTAGGTAAATACAACTTCAATCACCAAAATAAAATACAGCAGGGAGCCCAAAATACAGTGCCACATTTTCAGCTTCTCAGCAATAGCAATTTAAATGCAATGTAAAGCTTTAGATAATGAACACATGGTTGTTAATCGGTTCTTGGATAAGAACTAAGTTCTGGTAGCAAGTCCTGTCATACAGAGCAATCATCCATAGGAGGATATATGTTTGTATTCATAGCTTTTGCTAACATCCAAAAGGACAGTTCCCCTGGCTCTTTTTGAAAGAGAATACCCTTTAAAAACACCATCTTTATTTTAAGAATTTCGGTTTAACATCTTGCACCATTGCCGTCCACGTTTAGCAGGTTAATTGCTCTGACTTATACCTAACAATCTGATTGGAACCAATAAAAAAGTCATAATGTTACTAATAAAATATAAAAACAAGGTTTAGATTGCATCTCCTGTTGAAAGTTGTGTTGGGTTTTGCAAGTTAGTGGATGCCAACTATTAAAAATGTGTGATCCCTAATCTGAATCCTAATACAGACAAGATTTCAACTGATCTAGATAGACCAAACTATGCATGAACTAACTACCCCTATCTTATCATCCCAATTGCATTGGATACCCAGTACGTGCATGCTACTCCCGTACTTCCTGTTCTTTGGTATATCTACTTAACCATGCAATTATTAATGCATCCATATAAATTTTAAAATAGAGCAATATCGGTTGTTGATATTTATATTTCTTCTGAAAAGCCCCTTAATCCATTCTCCCTTTTTAACAATTATTAGACTTAATCTTTCAGAAGAATCAACTGCTCAAACATCATGTGTTTTCTATATGATGCTTGGCTAAGTTCGTTTGGGCGGTTGGGCTCAACGGCATGCGAAACAAGATAAGCCATTAGTGTTTGATTAGTCGAGTATTAAGTACTATAAACTTAAAAAAATGATTTTTTTGAGAAATTTCTACATCGAGAACTTTTATGCTCACCAAGAACGAGAAAGTTGCCGCAGCTAGCAGTGGCGGAGACAACATGGGGGCGGGGGATCTTTAGACCCCCTACCCCTAATGGATCATTAGAGCCCCCTTAATACCTCCTAAAATTCTAATCCATATATCTATTAAGGGGGGCTAAGATAGATTTTTATTGATCACTTTGATTTAACCCCCCACTATAATTTTATCCTGTCTCCGCCACTGGCAGCTAGTTGCCCAAACGAACTCAGCCTTATATGATGATTACTTATTGATGAGAGGGAAAAAAAATACCAATTAGGTGTTCAGAATACATTGGATACGGCCCAGCTTCTATACATCTTCTTGCACTGTTGGTACTTCAGAAGAAAAGCAGTGGTAGCACCATTAATGAAAGAGAGAAAACAGAGAGATAATGTACCAAGTATTCTGTCATTGCTAGTACTACTTGTTAGTACTACTAGTTCTTCTGTACTATGGTGTAAATGTCAAAATGACATACAACTAGGTTGAAAAATATGAGTTTTTGGAAGGAGACATGTCAAGGACAAGTTTTGCAACAGGCATGAAGCCCCCCATGTGGGTTACTGAACAAACACAGTGCTCCCTGTTTGCAATCTGCATGCATGGCTACTGTAGAGTTGATCAGTCTGAAAGTCTGAATAGTTCACCTGTTTCTGAATGTGTGTACACAATGCCAGGGTTTGTGCATGTATTGCTGCAGGCTTGGAGTCAAAGCCAAACAAACTTGCATAATGATCTTCCTACACTTTACAGTTTACACCCTGGTGTGTGGTCCAGCAATTTTGAAAACAAACTCTGGTTAAATTTGGGTTTTTTTATTCACATGGAATCTGACTGGTCTTTCAGTAAAATTTAATCCATCAACCTGTTACTGCACATTTATAGTGAACTGATCATTGCTTTTACAATCAGTATAGGAAGCAAGGAGTGGGGGCAAACCATTGTGTGGTAGAGTATGTACTACTCCAGTAAAATAATGTGTGTGAATTTGGTTAGATCTGCTTAGTTTATCTTGTCATCTATTCAGCATTTGTCCTTGGGATCCATGCCACTGGATCAGGGATTAGGATAACCTGCATCATTAGGTCATGAGATCTGCATATTCTTTTCAAAAGGCATTTTGCCTTGGAACTCTCCAGAGCAGTGGTTTAGTTGTGAAGATATGATGTGCCCAATTACTAAGTTACCCACAGCCACTGGGACTGTGAAGGTGAGAGCTGCGCAACCCTAGAAAATGTTGTCAACAACTTCTCTATGTTACATTTACACATATAAACAAATCCCCCGTTTAAAAATACTTTGTTGTTTTAGCTTTATTCTAAGTCAAACATACACCATCAATTTTTAAAAATTCATGTAGTTTAACATCACGTGATTTATATCTTATGAGAGTATTTCTCATGGTGAATTAAAAAGAAATAAATATTATAATGTCAAACTATATAGATTTTTAGAAATTGATGGTTGGATATACAAATGTTTGATTTAGGATAAATCTAGAACTACAAGTAGTTTGAAATGGGGAGTAACAATGAGGGGGAAAAACACTTCTTTTTGGATCCAAGCTATACCTTTTCATTTCAAGGCCATATTCATGTGTAGTAGTACTTGCAGGTTGCTTGTGCTTTCCTATTGGACGGCTGGCTTGCAGCATTGGGCAAGGTATCTAACAGCTGCTTGCTTGCATTGTGGACATGCATGATGGACAAAGGTCTCTCTTTTAGAAGCTTTGCAGAGGACCAGAAAAAAAAAGGATTGGTTTATTTTGAGTTCAGAATTTGCTCCTTATTAAGTTGAAAAGTATACTTCTTTAAACTGCGAGATATTTGCACGACTGAGTCGTAGTCTTTAGTTCATACTCAAATTAACTACTCCCTCCATCCCATATTAAGTTTATTTTTAGCTCATCCAATTTATCCCAAATAAAGTTTATTTTTAAGTAATCATTATATCGAAATTTGTGAAAGTAGAGAATAATAGCATTGGGAATAGATAAAGTAAGGAATAGTTGTATTGGGTTTTGATAAAGTAGGGGTATTCTAGTTTTTTTATGTTTATATTAGTATGTAGGTGATGGATGAAAAATGAAATTATTTTGCATTGGGACATAGGTTAATTAAGTAGCAGTGCTCGAGAGAGAAGCTAAGCATATATTTGAGAGAAAGATCCTCTGCATTAATATTAAGGCTTGGTCAGGAAACTATCCGTTGTGTTACATGTCTTTCCGTTGATCGAATGACATAAAACAAAACGATTGCATCTGCGAAATCTATAAATCTTCCATTCAGAAAAAGTGTCAATGTATTTATCCATGATTCCAACTCAATTTATTTTGCAAATAATGTCACCGAAAAATATGAAGGGCTTCTTGAATAGAGAAACATTAGTGCAGTCATTTGCCTTGTTCATGTGCTAAGCAGGCCTCCGACACAGCCCAATATAGAGATGGGCTGCTAGTAAACATTCCGGCCCATGGGTTGAATCTGCAGTGCAGGTGCTTTTGCAACCTAAACCCAAAGATAGCCTGAAGGAAATAGTTGGATATTCAACCATGCACAATATTTTAGATTTTTAGTATTACAACAAGCGAACAAAATTATTGTACTGCTGAAAATAAATTAATTGATAAACTCATAATGTCAGCATCCATAATAATCTAATTGAGATAACCTCCCCATCATCATCGATACACACATCTTTGGATTAACAACAGCTCAATCAAGGTATACATGTAAGGAAATGCAGTGTCAGGTGAGCCCATCTCAAATCCACCTGTAGCCGGATGCCTCAGTTCATCCATTCCTTGGTTTCTGCATGCATAACAGTGACCTGCTAGAAAAATAACCAAGCAAATTGCATGAGAGAACTTCATATATTGATAGTCCCTCCGTTTTATTTTCTAAGTCAAACATTTTTAACTTCTAAGTTTATTAAAAAAGTAACAACAATTTTAATACAAAACAAATACAGTATCAAAATATATTCAATTATATATTCAATTTTAGATTTAACGATACTATTTGGTACTGTAGATGTTGTTATGTTTTTCTATGAACATTGTTAAACTTAACAAAGTTTGGCTTTGGAAAAAATAACGTCTTATAATATGAAAATGAGGGAATACATGTTATAATATTTTGATTTATTTGACAATAATCAATACCGTTCTCTAGTGTCTCCAGTGGACAGCAAAAATAATACTTCCTCCTGAATATCATCTTTACTTCAGCAAAATATATTGTCTCGTTCCATTCATCTGAATCATACTTCTTCATCTTGACATTAAAGTTATAATGGTGGAAATTTTCGTAATAGTTCTCTACATTGAAACACTGCTGTTGAAGTTCAAGGCGATATTCTTGTCCCTGAAAGAAAACAATACTCAGTAAGTAAATAACCATACTTGGAATTTGAATCATTATACATGAGCAAATACAGTTATACGAATCGCAAGATCAGGTTTTCCTTTAATATAGTTTTTGAAAGCCACCATCACCTCCTCACCCATCCATTTTTT
This sequence comes from Oryza punctata, assembly GCA_000573905.2. Lineage (NCBI taxonomy): Eukaryota > Viridiplantae > Streptophyta > Magnoliopsida > Poales > Poaceae > Oryza > Oryza punctata. The sequence continues at coordinate 29,059,048 of CM002498.2, forward strand.
CCCATTATCAGCAATTTCTTCCAAGGAAACTTCATGCCTTTATTTACAAATGAATTTAATTATCAGAGATTAGGTCATAAATTAGGACATTTTGGTATAGAGATTAGAAACTTGATTTACCTTGGTCGATGAATTTGCAATTTTTGCTGAGACAGAGCCTGTTGATGTGGTGCTTCTTGATCATCCACCGATGAATTCTGCTGCCGGAAGGGATCCTCTGGGGGTTCCATACCACATTCAAGAGCTAGGGCGGTTAAAGCAGCATGCTCGTAAGCTAACACTTTATTACAAGCATCATCGATGCTGCTATGGATGTGGCCCCTTTGAGTAGTTTTCCTTTAGCTTCTGCAGACACTCCTCCCTCCCTAAATATAATAAAACCGAGCTCATATTGTTAAAAGCAAGCCAGTTTTTTTAATAGATAACAATCATTCCCTTTTGGATATACATTTAATAATTAGTGTTGTTCAAAATTTTTACACAAATATGTAAAAGAACTAAGTCATTCTTACTGATAAACCAAGTAACAATAGTTGCGTTTTTTTATAATAACAAACGTATGTTCAAAAGTTAAAGATGTTACCTATTAAAAATCGAAGTGAATATATACCTAGGTTATGAAGGCATGCCTAATAAATTTATTAGGGAGCAATCAATACCGAGAATGTGAATTCATTTCTCCAGCGCAAAAATAATGCAAAGATATACGTGTAAGCTACGTGAGCAGTAACAGCCAGCAGTGATCCATCAGTGTTCTCGATAAAATGCCAATAGGACTTTATGCGCGACTCTTGCTTGCTTTTCAATATTTATCCATGTAGGTGCATGTAAGTTTTAGTTCTTAATCTGAGGCTTGTTAACATTTTTAATGTACTTAAGATTTTCATTAACTTTAATTAAGAAGCCAAAGGGGTCCTAATGGAGACAAAGAAATGGTAAAAGCGTGCTTACACATCATCTGAATCATCTCTGGTCTTGTCCTCAGCGATTTTTGAGCTGCCCTGCTTGCTGCCAGCATCATAAGTAGACTTGTTCAACCTAGATCAATAGCATAAAACCACTCAACCAAAGTGCTAGTTAATTGTTACTGATTACTAGTTTATTTGACATAAACTCTTCTTCAACTACTTTTGTGATGTTAGTGATGAACACTGCTAACAAAAAAGTTACTGATACGAATCAAGTGCAAATTAAATGTCAATCAGCCAAAAAAAAAAAGTAAAAGAAATGAGTCACTCATAGTACCTATCAGTTGAATCAAGTGTAGAGGGCGAGTCATTTGGCTGTTCACTAATGCTCACCTCACTAGCATCCTTGTCAACCCTGAACAGATCATGTCAGGCAAATATCATGGAGGTATTGCAAATGGCTAAAAGGGAAAAATGTTTAGTTTTCTAATTGAAAACATACGTTGATTTGTTTTGTTGCTGTACTTGTCCTCGTTTGCCTTGGGATCGCTTGGGGCGATCTGAATAAAGAACACTCTGCCGAACAGGTTTCCGTTACCATTTATCGTGTGATTACCGTGCGGCGGTAAGCACGGTTACCGCAGTAACAGTGATAAACCGTACGAAATTCATATAAAATTTATTAAAATTTTAAATTATTTTTTAAATTTATTTGAATTTAAGCGCGGTTTTTCTTTTACCGTACCCCTACGGTAAGCGTGGTGACCGCGCGGTTTACCGCGGTAACGGAAACCCTGCTGCCGAACGCAAGGTTTATTTCCAGCGACTTCACGACCTAGTCGTCTCCTGCAATTTCGGTAAATTTCACCAACAAACATAAATGTACCATGCACCCATCGAATATACGGACAACTCCACACACCAAATACCCGATCACCCTATCAATTTCGTCGGATAACTATTTTGCTATTGAAATTCGAAAAAACAAATTAATTTGGCTCAGTTTGATTTAGATTAATACATCAGGAGAACTTAATTACATCCGTTCTAAAATATAGCAACATATAAGTACTAGGTTAGACACAACCTAGCACTATTAATCTATCGGACGTCTATCCAAATTCTTAGTACCAAAAGATGTCTAATCCATTACTAGATTGCTATATATATTTTGAGGCGGAGAAAATATTTCTTTTGTAAGCGTGACAGAAGTAACCTATTTAAATAATCTGGTTAATAAACTAAAAAAGAATATGGCTAAGAACCAAACAAAGCATCAAATACAGCGTTTAAAAAGGGGTTACAAATTCGTTTATAATTCCCCAAGAAAAAAAAACCACACCCAATGTATCACGCTAATTTCTTTTAGGGTACGTATATGTGTAAATCGTGCGCAATGATCATCAATCCAAATGAAGGACCAGTAGAGATCGATCGATTATCTGCATACGGGCGATCCACTGACTCAAGCGGCCACCGGCGGCGGCGGCGGCGGTGACTCCGGCGATGGCTTTGCAGAGGCAGCACGATGTCTGCGGCGGTACCATCTGGCATCACCACCCATGGAGAGGTCGATCAGGTAGGGCCAATTAATTTATATGCAGTTCAATTAATTTAGAGGGCTGCTAGTTCACAGGATTTCGTGGAAAAGGTGAAGTCACAGGATAATTAAAGATCCGTTGATACTTGATATTGTAAAACCAACCCCAGTTCTGGTACCTAAGGTACCAGGTTTGATACGTGTGAGTATCAACCATGATACCTAGATATTAACCGTGATATAGGTACTTAGCACTATTAATTGTAAACGGTGATATCACCAGGTACCGAGCATGGTACCTACGGGTATCGGATCTGATAATTAGGTATCAACCGTGATATCACCAGGTACTAACCATGGTACCTACAGGTATCGAGTCTGATACCGAGGTATCAGCCGTGATACCACAGGTACCAGGCATGATACCTACGGGTACTAGGTTGATACCTTACAAGTACCAGGTATCAGGTTTGATACATATGGATACCGGTCATGATACCACAGATACTAAGTATGGTACCTACAGGTATCAGTGATACCACATTTACCAGATATGATACCTAGGTACTGGCTATGAATGATACATCGCATAATATACCTGCGCACACTCTGGCAATGAGCATGATGGCTCACCATCACGTCGCCGCCAATGAAAGCTCCAAATCTTGAAGCTTGATTAGTCGTGCCCCTCCATCACTATCAGCAACGTGCCTAGAAGGAGGCCGAGAAGCCCACATTGGTTAGCATCCTTCCTGACAACCTCCCTCTTTCCTCATTGTCCCCTTCTGCCATGGGAGCCAGATCCAGTGGGTGCCCATGCCTCAAAAGCATGAGACTGAGGAGGAGGCAACAAGACTTTTTAATCAACGTGCACTCGGGGTAGATCCTGCAGTGAGGAGGGAGGGGATCCATTTTAGGGGACCTGCTTCGCCGCCACCATGCCTGGATAGAGCTCTTTGCAAAAGAGAGGAGGAGCGGCAGAGGAAAAAGATAGCAAAACAGGAGAGGCAGAGGAGGAAGATAAAGACTAGAAAAAAAAGGGGAATAGATAAGAACGAAGGGTTACCTACTTATTTCGTTTTCAAGGATACGGTTGTATAGTTTTTCTGATTAATTTATTTAGTGGCTAATTCCTTCGTGTGCAAAATATGGCCATATATATACTACGGAGTAGTACGTATACACGTGTGTGGAAAACTGAGAGATCCAGTAAGAAACGGAAACAAAATAGTCGTGCGGTCGTACGGCCCATGGGCTCGACAGTAGCAAAGCCTACCTCCGGCGTCGTACGGCCGAGCAATCAGCAGTCTAGAGCACAAGTATGGGCTGTGTCCCCGGCCGAGAACCAACACATGTGCTGAGCCCGCGTCGTGGCCCCGAGCACAGAACAGCTATTTGGCGGACGTACGCGCGCCCCTCTCTCCGAGCGGATGGACGCGTGGCGCGCGCGCGGAGGGGGAGGGGCAGCGGGAGGGCGGGGGAGAGCGACACGTGCGACAGTTATTTTCCCCTTTTTTTATTTCGGTTTTGTCGGTTTTTTTGCGTTTCTAATATATAAGTATATAAACTTTGTATACAAAATTTACATACGTACACATACGAAGTTTGTATATGTGTATACAACTTTGTGTATGATTATCTTATATGTGATGTTTTTTCTGGTTTTTAAATATGTACGTACATAAAGCTTATATACGTCGTATACAAACTTTATATACATATATATAATTTTTTATATAAAAATGTGTATATATTAGAAAAATATGCATATTATATATATAGATATATATACATATACACTAATGTATAATATATACATACGTATATACGTCTACTATAGTATATATAGTATATAGGAGAGGAGGGACAGCTGATCTCGCGCGCGCGGCCACGCGACTAGTCACGGATAGCACCACCACAACCCCCGTGTGCATGCTTCGACACCGACCGTGCTCACCCACGTCGTCATCAGCGCACCAACAGGTAATGAATAAATACACGTTAGGTCCCTTAAATTTGTCACCGAGTCTGCCCTAAATCGAAGTACCAGGTATAGCCCATATCTTCCAACTCACAATACTATCTCAACTTCCGTCCCTCAGCAGTATGGCGGTTGATTTTTACCGATATGGCGAGTGGGACCCACGTGGTGCCCCACATGTCATGGTCAACTCTTCTCCCTCCTCTCCCTCTTCCCTTCATCCGTGCAAGGCCTTGTGGTGGAGGGCAGAAGCATGCGGCTGAGTTCCAGCAAGTTCAGGTGGGGCACGATAGCCTGGGAGCTAGAGGGGACCACGACGGACCTCGAGGCGGCAGCGGGCAAAAGCAGGCGGCGGTGGCACTCAGGACGGCGGCGTTGTAGAGTGTTTAGGTTGGGGCGCAGCAGCCTAGGAGCTCGAGGGGACCACTGTGGACCTCAAGGTGGCAGCATCTAGGCACAGGAAGGCGTGGGATACCGACGCACCGTGCGGTTTGGCGGTGGCGGAAGGTAGTGCTGATGGCATTTCCATAGTGGAATCGCCGGGGAAGGAAAGGGGAAATGAAGTACTTTCCATAGAGAATCCATTTTTACCTTCGATTTGGGTGGATTGCCGATGTGTGTAGCACATTTTGGAGCTCGGTGAGTGGCAGCCGGATTAGGGTTTCCTCCGGAGACGGTGATTGAGTTGGTGGAGATGGGTGTGGATTGTGGAGAGTGGAAGAGGTCAATAATGCGGTACTATTGCCTTCGGTCTTGAGTCTTCTAGTGAAAGGATGGAAGAGATATGGCGGCCATAGTTATTAGAACCGGACCGGTTATTGGGCCGGTCAAGCGCTTGGTTCACGGTTTGATTGGTTCAATCGGTTAGACCACCGGTTCAATCCGGTTCATATATTCTAATTTCTATAGCCAAAGCACAAAGCATGTGGTAGCTCAGTGGTAGGGAATCCTTTCTTCCAAGGGCAGATCATCGGTTCGAATCATGCCCAAGTAATTTTATGGCATTTTAAGGTTTTCTTTGTCGGACCGCCGGTCCGGTCCGGTCCTAATAACTAGGTGGCGGCGCAGGAAGTAGGAGGTCTCACTTGTGTATTGATCGCGGTGGTTGTTCGTGCACCGCTCGTGTGAGCATGTGGCATGCTCGAGCAGGCACCGATAGAGCTAGACTTGGCGAGTGGTGGCACGGACGTAGCACGCCTGCAATGCAAGAAGGTTGCAGCTGGAGGCGGGTGTGGGACGAGAGCGGCGATGAGTTGGTCATGTAGGATGAATGGGACACATGTGAGTAGGATCCTGAGGACGACAAGGCACTTGAGTACCACGATGGTGTTCCTATTGCAGGGCACTAACATGTGGGACCCAAGTGGGTCCTACTCACAACGTCAGCCAAAACCGACCACTATACTGCCGAGAGATCCAAAGTTGACTTGGTATTGTAAGTTGGAAGATGGACTGTACCTGGTATTTCGGTTTAGGAATGAATTTCAAACTTCTAAATTGAGAGATCTACAATGAACTTATTTTTCCATACAAGAAATGCATGCATTGTCTTGGATTCAATGGAGCCCAGGAGTTTCGACAAATAACATCATAAAGTTTTTCGTCAGCATTGTTCTGAAAACCTATTGCATCGGCATGACCACACCGCACGCCATGCATGATGATTAGGAGATCGATGCATTGATCTTATATCATTTGCCTCGCCACGGTAGTAATAAACTCTAGGTGAACAAATTAACATTGATTCCATACAAGTAGGTAGTAACAGTATAAATTTTGATAAAGATCAAACCGATCAAGAAACGTTACATAAATACCACAACCCACAACCACAATAAACATGAAGCTCTGTGTCGATCAACAACAGAGACAAACACAAAGGTACTGAAAATTCAATCCAGTGTTACATAATGCATTATAAAATGATACTTTCAATGCACTAGAATCCAACCCTGTTCACATCCATTGATTTCATCAAAACCCATCACTAAATTATGTAGTCTCGTCGTCATCTGAATCATCCAAGCGTCTATTTGGAAAATCATCATCAGACTCACTCAACCAGAAATAGGGACATACTGTATCATCACCCATGTATATATAGGGAAACATTGTATCGTTGTCACCTCTATCAAATGCACCTATCACAGGATGTTTCAGGTCATCCATCCCTTGATTCTTGCATGCATAGCAATGACCTTACAAGAAAAAAACAGAATATTTATAAAAACCAGTGCAAAAGCTTTCATCAAGTTATTACTGATCAATATGTAAGTAACTGTAAAATTTTCTTACCGTTTTCATTCGGCTCCAAGGGCCAGCAGAAATAAACTTTCTGTCTGAACATGGTTTTAACCTCGGCAAAGTATAACTCTGATGTCCAATCAGTAGAACCTGGGGTCTTAGTCTTCACACGGAAGTTGAAGTGGTGAAAGATATGATTATAGTTTTTCACATTGAGGCATTGATGAAAAAGTTCATCCAATTTGTACTCAATGCCCTAAAACACCAAGTGTTAGTAATAGTTTTATCAATTATGAAATTCAAACTAATTAAAAAAACACAAAACTGAACAGACCTTAAGATAATCCCTTTCCTCTACATATTTCTCAAATGCCGTCATAACTTCCTCGCCCATCCATTTATTTTCGTTCTGAACTGCGTCCATGGAAGCTTCAGAAGTTGGTACTCGTACCGAGACTGATTGAGCTGGTGTTGTAAGCTCAGAAGCTAAAAGAGATGTCTGTTAGCTGGTGTTGCATACTCAAAAGGTAAAACAAAAGTTTGTTTTCGTGCCAGCATTAATTTACCTTCACCATCATGGTGGTCATCCTCAATTACTGGAAGCCCAGAAAAGCAGGAGGATGAACAGAAAGAACATAACGAATCGCATCTTCAAAGCTGCTAAAGGTATGCGTCTTGCGGTATTCCTCAAGTTCACGTAGTTCATCCGACCTAAATAAAATCACCATATATAGTCACCAAAACACAGTTTGTTCAAATTATATCAAAGCAAACACTCACAAAATCTTGTTCTTTTTTTGTTAACAAAACAAAATTTGGTGTGCAGTAGGCATACTACAGTAGACAACAGGCGCTTCGGTTTTAATATTATTCCTACTTAAATAATGAGTAATAGAATTGAAGCCACAAAAGTTTACAGAAAAAAAACAATCAAGCTCAACAACAACCAAACACAAGTGAAACATGCTCAATAGATGCTTACAGTGATGGTGAAGCTTCCTTAAGTCTTGATGACTCCACAGTTGTAGAATCATGCTCACTCGCAGTCCTAAGTCAGAACAACAAATATAGAGTCATGCAGTCAATCAATCATCTAATAAGAATAACAGAACAACAAGCATTGGAGTCTTAGGAAAAAAACAGACAAACCAACGATGGGACAAAATAAATGATTATATAATAATCATACAAAAAGAAGACAAGAGCCAGGAGATGCTGACATTGGTGACAAAGTTCTCAGAACAATTTAAACTCATAATTTCAGTTAACATGCATTCTAATCTTCTTGGAAAAAGAAAATACTCTAATAAAGATTAAAAAAAAGATGGTGATATTTTTGTGGGTGATTTGGCAAGAATATGAAAGCATAGATAGAAGCCATCTAGAAAATCACTTGAAAGTTAAAATATAATGAACAAAATCAGCATATTGCTCTCTCAAACGCATTTCATACCATCAAGCAAACCCTCAATTGGTAATGAGTGTTCACAAGACAAAGAAGCAGCCAATCCATCTAGGAACTTTCAAATGCCCCCTTTAGCATAAATATCTATATTATATATATATTTGGAAATAAACACAGATGCAAAATAGGAGCTAACTCAGAAGCATGGAAATAGTGAAGAGTAGGCCCTGGATAACTGGGGTCACAATGGTGGCTTTTGGCAGCAAGGGGCAAGTTCAATACTACTAGATGTAGATGAAGTTTAAGTCCCAAAACATTAGGTGGTGGCATAAGCAGCGGAAGAGTGGTCTTGGGTATTGAGACGGAAAGACCCAATATTAGTAATAAACATAGAATATTCTACTAGGTTCAGGTGGGTATTGGGTCATTATAGTGCCGCTTGTGGCAATTACAGAAGCAGAAGTAAAAGCGTAGACATTGACTAGTAGAGATAGCAATGCAAAAGCAACATCATTCTGGAAATTTAGGGTATCTAACCACCATGATCACCCTTGACTTAACTTCTCCAGCAGTCTTATTAGTCAATTTGAACTACTTATTTAGATGTTCGACTACATTTAATAGGCTGGACACTTGGGCTACACCAAGATATCTATTTGGAACTGCAAAAATTAGTTATATACTCATAAGGATTAATTTTTCACTAAAATAACTCAGATTTCTAACCTTTGATATGTATTGAGATAACTAAAACAAAAAAGGAAAACAATAATAGTGGAACTTACAGTAAGGTTGGTGGTTGTGTTCCTCCTCGTTCACGTCTAGGTTGCCTTTTACGCTCTGAATAGAGAACACTTTGACGAACATGAGTCTTACTTCCAGCTTCTACACACCTAGGTTTTTTGCGTGAAGTGTAAGATTTTGAGGTAAATTTACAAATGCACGCCCATATAGAGAAAGAAAGAGAAATTGTGTTCTCTGTACATCCCTTTCCTAATAAGAAAGGATTAGTTTCAAGGGGCCAACATAATTCTTGCTATTAACACATAATAAGGTGAAGGCAGCAAAAATGCAGCAGAAATACATCTTTTTATGCCACAGATCAGCCAGGTCAGGAAGATACTCACTGGACTACTAAAAAACTCCCCTAAATGTAATCAAAAGCTCATAGCGCCCATAAACCGCCATTAGGGATGAATGCAACAGATAAAATTTGTCCAATGAGAATAAGTGTAGAGCGAAATTACCGTAAAGACTAACTTTTCCCCTCCTGTGGCAGGAGAGCATAGCAGAAGTATATATTGTAGTAGATCAAGAGCCCAAAAATTTGATTGTTTTACAGAAATAAAATAACTTGAAAACCACCATCATACAGCAGCATTCATCTAATAAGTTAGACGTATTAGCTCATTTCTCCCTCTTGTGCATGTGTCGGGTGGATTTCTAACCTTTGATTTGCATTGAGACAAATAAAACGAAAAAAAAGGAAAAACCACAATAACAAGTGGAGCTTACTGTGAGGTTGATGGCTGTGCTCCTCTTCGTTCATGGCTAGATTGCCTTTTGCGCTCTGAGTAGAGAACACTTTGCTGAATATGAGTAAATCTTCTGCAAAGATTGTAAAATTTTGAGGTAAAGTTAATTACTAATGCACGCACATATAGAGAAAGAAAGAGAGATTGTGTTCTCTGTAAAGGATTACTTTCCACGGTGGCAACATCATCAGTACATTACTATATGACACCCCGTACGGTTCAGCGGGATATTGGTGTGTACAATACACATGTAAAATTTCAATACACAAATATAAGAAAGGTTATATATATATATGTATATATGTATATATGTATATATGTATATATATATATATGAGATGATATGAACTATAAAAGTTTTATCCAATGGTGCCAAAAATAAGAGATGGTGTAACTTTTTTATAGCAATAACATTCTGCACTAACTGAATCACTAAATATCGATTTATATACTAATTAATGAGGAATAGTGCCTACAAAATGAATGGTTGTGATTAAGTATTAAAATGATCCAATGGCTCTTCTTTCTAAATGATGTGGCTCAATGCATGTTGAGCTAATGGTCACAACTATATAGGATATATAGATAAGGTGTAGAAGGCAAAAACACAAAAGAAATTCATATTTTTATGGCCACGTATTACAACACCTTGCTAGCCAAGTGAAGTCAGAAAAACACTCACCACTGGACTACCAAACAACACCCCTAAAAATGCAAGTAAAAAAAAAACTCTCAGGGATCATAATTCGCCACTAGGTACGAAAGCAACATACAGAAAATTTGTTCCACTTAGAATTAGTTGTGCAGAGCAAAATATTACCCTGTAAAACTACAGCTTTTCCCCTCCCCTGTGGCAGAAGGGCACAGCACAAGTATGCTTGTCGGGGAAGGAGAAAGGGAGGGAGGAACTCACTCAGATTTTCTGGCAGCTGCTGCTGCATGTGAGTGGAGGAATTCAGGTCGCAGGATTCTCTTGGCCTCGCCAACGAATTCAGCTGGTCCGCCGGTAGCAGGGTCGCCGCCGCCGCCGGCATCGCGGTCCATGGCGACAGCGAGAGAGTCTGGGGAATTTTGGTTTTAGGGTTTGGTTCGCATCATAGTACGAAATTGGTTGGACTTTGGAGCCGTCTTGACTCTTGCGTGTACGCCTTGTTCCGTTTCACGTCTCCACGGCTAACTTGAGTTTCATGTGCGAAATTATTCTTTTTTTTTGCGAAGGATTTTTTGAAAAAAAACGAACAGTTTTTTTTTTTTTTTGGGGGGGGGGGGGGGGTAGAGGATTAATCTAAAAAAATTGATTTTTTTTAGTTAAAATCCAAACGCCTTGGGTACAGCTCAAACAAAATTGGCTTGGTTCAGTTATCTGTCCCTGCGTCATCAAAAGCTAGTGGATTTAGATAAGTCTACTTTCTTGAATTCTTTCTTGCAAGAAAGTTCTATTTCAAAAAAGACCTGGCAAGCAAGCTATGGATGGCAAAATTAAGTCTAGGACAAAGTTTGATCTGACATGATTTATTTTGGTGGGGTTAAAATTTTGAACTGATATGATTTATTTTAGGACAAAAGGGAGTATATCCACGTGGCAAAAACATATTCACGTAGACGTAGTGGCCAGTGGGGCTAGCTAGATTTTCCATTTAAAAATATATAAGTCGTGTAAGTTTTTTACGCTTGATCTAATGTAAAATCTTCACCATTAATTTATTATTTTCTAAACTATTATCAATAACTAAAAAATTAATATTATAAATTAATTTCAAATACAAATCCAATGATGTAAGATGTGTGACACTATTGAACATATGTTATTTTGTTAGTTTAGTTATTAGTCAAAGTTATCAAGTTTAAATTTTAATAACATTTTGGGGGAGGGGAGTATAATTAAAAGAATATTATACATAGATCATCCCGACGATTTTTGCTAGTATAATACTAACACGTACGGATGATCAAGAACATATATATGCAGCTGCATACCGTTTATCTGTTGACGCCGAATTTGCTCCCTGATCAGGTGGTAGCTCCCTCGACGACATTGCAGATATTCTAACTAACTATTTTTTGTTATATGTTTCTTCTTCGATCGCCTGCTAGTCCTTACAAATTAACTAAGAGGAAAACAAATCGAAAGTCCAACTCGACCACGGCCTGAATTGGTATCGGTATCGGATATTAATTAGCATATATATATAGAGTAGTGTTTGCGTGCGTACCGGTAATATTCTGGATCAAAGTGATGGAGCTAGTCCCTGTTTACGAGTCTCAGATCGAGTCCTGATGATTTCAGTCCGAAACGGATCGGATTTAATTTAATAAATTAAATCAAATTCCTGAATATATAGGAGTGCAGCTCAAACGAATGAACGAACGATCGATTGAAAGCTAGTAGTGATTTGAGTGATCGATTAAACTACGTATTAATCCCTTGGAATCGATCATATCCATATATATATACCAGGTGCACGCACACTCTCCATTACTCAACATTAATTTATAAGATCACAGCAACTAGCTTCTCATTCAGACAACCCTCTTCATTCGTTCAGAAAACAACATCACGTGCATCATGTGACTTGACTTGGGTTGTTAGGGATCGATTAATTTGCTCTTAATTTGTCTGCTTCCTTGATCAGTTAGAGTTTCTGGGTTGCATCGTCTGGAATGTGTTTGGGCGTTTTCCGCTTATTTATGCCTGCGATGAGTCGCGTAGTTTCTCTCTAGGATTCTTTTAGTAGGGTTATAATACGTACAAATTTTTCAATACTTTTTCACTATCCGTTGTTTATGCACTTTCTTTCATCATCTGTTACATTACTTGGCAGTTCGAAAGTAAGAAAATCCCCGTACTTTTCTTGGCGGTTCAATCGCCAATAGAACTTTCCCTCAAGGTTAATAGTCAAGAAATACGGATTTTCAATTCGCTCTAGAATTGGCTCACTTGACGTTTGGCCACTAAGATATATTCCCTTGGTGGTTTTCAGGTTATCATTAGCGGTTTTTAGATGCCAAGAAAATTACGGATTCTCGTAGTGACTCCATTTTAAGAGATCGAGTCAAAGTTTTACGAGTTTTACCAAATTTTATCCTACACATCAATTGTTTATGACAATAAGAAGGATTGTTTGCGAAACTATACTGTGATGCACATGGATATGGAAATGCTTTTACAAGATTTCAGTAAAAATAAACAGAAATCACTAGCTTTATTTTGCATTACAGTAGCAAAAAGAAGATCTATTGTGCCCTGATACACATAATTACAGTTTTTCTTCAATTGATTAGAATAACATCAAATTAGTGACACTTTTGTTGCAGCTGATAGTGACTCGATAAGCTAATTAATTCGCTGCAGAGGGAAAATGTGAAAAATATAGAGACCAAGCTAAGTTGGGACACGTATCCATAATGCGCATGCATGCATGCACGCACGAGCCAATTTTCCTAATATGTCCTCAGCAAAAACTAGGTATTGCATGAAGGTCCTTTGCTTATAAAGAGACCACAAGATTACTAATTTTCAATATAACTTGCAATTTCTGCCTCTTGCAAGTTTTTCTTTCTTCAACACAGTATAATTATTTCGTGGATTGTTAAGGTGGTTTTGTTGTGAGCAGAGAAAACTACGTTACCACCCTCTTCATAAATTTGATAATTTCACACTTTATTCGTTGCTAATTTGCTTTAATTGATATTCATGAGAATGATGCATGAAACCATCTGACTGAATAAAAGCGGGCCAGAATATCAGTGTCAAGTAATCAAGTTATCGATAGAGAAGAAAATGGTGAGAATGCCTCTTAGCATCTATTATTGATATTATTGATAGAGAAGAAAATTGTGAGAAAACCTGTGCTCAAAAGGATTCGAACCTACACTAGCACACTGTTGGCAGCAGGGGCGGAGCTAGGTAAGTCTAGGGTAGTTTGGGCTTGAGACTTTTGCCTACATAATCATACTTGAATTCTCTTAATTTACCATATATTTTTTGAGAAAAATAATACTCTCTCTGTTTCATATTATAATTGTTTCACTTTTTTCATAGTCAAACTTCTTAAGTTTGAACAAATTTATAGAGAAATATAGTAATATTTTCACATAAAACAAACATATTATTAAAAATACATTCAATGTTAGATTTAATGAAACTAATTTAATATTTTAGATGTTGCTAAATTTTTTATAAACTTGATCAAACTTAACAAGTTTAGCTAAGAAAAAAGTCAAACGACTTATAATATGAAATAGACTAGTATTTCATTAGTTGAGCCCTATCCAGTTCTAGGCTTTGTTAATTTTTGTCTCCGTCTCTGGCCAGTAGCTCCCTGCTAGCTAAGCTAGGTGTCGTTGTCTATATCATGACTTATCTTTCACACAGATAAGATGTTGTTTAAACAATTTTCACATTAGTCTTTTTCTAGCCTACGTAGCATAGGTGCTTTTTTTATGTTAGATTAATCATTTCTCAGATCCATATATTACAATTTCACAAATGCACTTTACACATCAATATTCCCTCGCAACATACATGGTGTCATATATAGTAACCAGCAAGTTCCGCTACTATAGAAAGAGCTAAATGTGACGGTTGGGAAACCTTCATGGGTGTCGGTTTCCCAACCGACACCTATTAGTCGGCACCTATGAGCCACCCTCAAAGGTGCCGGTTTAGGAACCGACACCTTTGAGGTTCCAGGAATAAAAAAACAGTGCATCGAGCAGCTACATACCCATCCCACATCCAAGAATTCCATGATTCATCGTCACAAATCACATAAATTGATTATTCAACATCTCACCATCAATTCATCAACATCAACATCATTATTCCTCAACATCTCATCATCGATTCATCAACCAACAACATCCACACATGAATCACAGAAATTGAAGTCACTCACCATCGTGGAGAATCCGCCTGCACGACGCCCGCGCGTGCATCTAGCCGGCCACCCCGAGCTCGTGTTGGCCGCTACACTAGGCCTGGGAACGAACGAGGCAGTCACCCGCCGCCTGCCGCCTCGCCTCTGACCAGATCTGGCAGAGGGGAGGGTGCTAGCTGTCGCCGCCACCTGCCACTCGCCAGATCTGGCAGAGGGGAGGGTGCCATTGCTGCCCGCCGCTGCCCCTCGGGCGCCACCTCCTGCCACCTCCCCTCCCGCCAGATCCGGCGAAGGGGAGGGTGCCACCGCCGCCGTCCCTCAGGCGCTGCCGCCACCCACTGCTCCCGGCACATACAGAGAGGGGGAGGATGGACGGAGGAGGAGAGGAGGAGGAGGAGGGGGAGGAAACGAAGGAGGAGAGGAGGAGAAGATAAGGTCAACTCTGACATGGTTTTTATTCGGTCGGCTCGGTCAGTTTCGATGGGTGCCTTTTTTAAAAAAACTGACACCTATAATATATTATAGGCGTCGGTTCTTTATAAAACCGGTACCTATAATATATTGTAGGTGCCCGTTATTTTAAAATACCAACACCTACAATATTGGTGTCGGTTTTCCTGTAGAATCAATACCTGTAGTGTTTAAAGGTGTCGGTTTTTTATTTTTTTCATCGTGCTGAGCTGGGAAAAAGCTTATAGGTACCAGTTTTAAATGAACCGGCACCTATAAGGCAGGTTCCTATGAGGGTTTTTTTAGTTGTGTTCAATATAGTATAGTTATGTTATCGGTGATTTGTCTAACAAAATCCAATGGTTTCTTTAGTCGAAGGATAAAATTTGTATCACTTTTTCTTTTAAAAAGGATTAAACCGGACCCTACATCTAAAATGGACGTATACAGCCAAAAAGAAAGTATCACTGCGGCTTGCTCTATTTGCCTCTCTTTCGCTATGTTTTTTTTTAAGTTCCATGGTTTTAATTTTTCAGTTTGAAGTTTGGTCTTGCAGACGCCATACTACACGCTATAGCTCATGCTCGCACCTCGCTATCTCATACTAATATCGATCGGTCAGATTGAGAAGGTTGGTTATATCTTATGGTTTTTATAGACACTATAAAAAACATTTTTTTTTCATGACACCCTTTTATTTTTACTTGCGACATAAATTAATAGCATCCGTTTGTAGAAATGCGGAGCTTCTTGAAACCATTATTGACTGCCAATGAAAATCCGATTCACTTATAAAAAGAGAAATTTTACGGTCCTTGAAAAAGTATCTCGAGATACCTAAATTTTACACGAGATGCCTAAATTTTACAATAAAAATTTAAATACCTCGAGATACTTAGTACTCGGAGATACTAAAGTTTACAATAGCTAGAAAATGTGATATCTTCTTGTACTTTCTGAAAGATGGTAAAACTACCCTTATAAAAAGCTATAATATTTAGATGCGCACCTCTTAATATGCTTGGAGACCTATGTGTCTACGATAACGGAACACCATATAAAAATCTGCAATCAGCTACATCCCCCTCACTTCTCTCCACCTAAGTCCCTCCTTCACCTCCCTAGGTTGTCGCCTCACCCCACGCTTGTTGCCTCACCTCCCCTCTGCACCCCCGTGTTCTTCGACACCGCCTCCACCATAGAGGCCGTAGGATTTGGTGACCCCGGCCTTTCTGCTGGGGGATTCGGTGGGTAGCCAGCGAGGAGGAGGAGCAACAGGATGGTGGCGGCAGTCCACAGTGACGGGGATCGACGGGGACGGCTTCACTGGGTTCTGCATATGCTATACTCCATATAAAAGTAAGAGAGAATCCACTCAGTACCACTGAGTTTGTCACCCTTCTCCAATTTACCACTGACTTTGTGAAGTTTTACAATATACCATCATGTTTTCTTCAACATCTGCTACGTGCCATCACAGTCTAGTTAACCTATGTTAGTGCTCTGAAAAGATCTATTTGCCCCTAACTCATTGTACTTGTAATTTTTTGCCTAAAAAATATGTAGCATACAATTAGGCAATCTATCGACAAATAAATACAAGTAATGTAAAACGGTTTCAGCCAAATAAATGTATTGCAAATAAATGTATGTACTGAAAAAATCACATAATTTATCAATTTTAGCTATCATATAAAATAAGTTTGGACATGGTGCATGGCACTTAGGTTCTATAGATGTAGCAGTGCATACCAAAATATTTCAGTAAAATTAGCCAAATCTATACAGTTTAGTATCACATTGCAGCGCCTTGGCAACGTCCATGGTAGCACTCGCAATCTCCGCGGAATGGTGTGATGAGGCCGCACTCCACCCGGCAACTTGGTGATGAATAGCTCCCGAAATAGCATCTCCGGCGAGGCAGTGGCCTAGTTGTGGATGCGGATGGCTCGAGACAGGGATCAAAATTTCGGATCGGTATTTCTGAAATTTCGGTTTTATCGGACCCTCCAATATGT
This sequence comes from Oryza punctata, assembly GCA_000573905.2. Taxonomy (NCBI): domain Eukaryota; kingdom Viridiplantae; phylum Streptophyta; class Magnoliopsida; order Poales; family Poaceae; genus Oryza; species Oryza punctata. The sequence goes on from CM002498.2 coordinate 29,076,009, forward strand.
TATTATTTTGGCCAAAAATTTTATTTTTTTCTTTTTTATGAATTTGGTAATATTTTGTTCAAATTTGATCAAATTTTGTTAAAAATTCATATAAATTTTGGACCAAAATTTCGGAATTTCAGTCACCACCGATACAGATGACCAAACCGAAAGATTGAACCCTGGGCTCGACAGCGTTTGCGGCTGCTCCGATGATCTCCCGGCCAATGCTCTCTTCAGCTTGACGGCGCGTGGTCGCTGGCGTCACGGGCGGCATGTCGACGGCGGCCGCAGCGTGGAGCACCATCTTGGTGAGTGGTGACTCCTCGGGTACATCAGCAAGACATGGACGAAGACGAGCATGGGGAGGCATCTTGATCCATGGCATCTCGGGCGGACTTCAGTGTCGTGCAGGTATGCATAAAACTGAAACAAGAAAGCAAAATAAAATAGAAAGATGGATTAGCTAGCTACCCATAGCAGTGGGCTGGAACAACATCATCTCCTCCCCGGCGGCGCATCCTTCTCAGCGCACGCGCCCTCTTGCCGGACGCCGAGGTGCTGCAGCCGAGGTCACCGGCCACCGAGCGCGCCGAAGCAGTACGGCCGAAGTCTACTGCTACTTGTCGCCTGCTGATGTCACTCAGTTGATGGAGTTCAGTCAACAAGTTTAGTCAAAGGGTATTTTAATCATTACGAGAAAATTCAATACAATAAACGGATGCCAACTAACGGCTCGTGGATAGCGATGACACGCAGTAGAGGTTGAAAAAAACACGATGGTATATTATTGAACTTCACAAAATCAGTGGTAAATTGTAGAAGCGTGACAAAAGGTAGGTTTTGCATGAATGGTCCATTACTCGTGAAGAGACCCAAAGGGCAACGCTTTTCAACATATAAGTACTTGTGTATACTATTACAATTGCAGGGTTAAGAACTCTCTGATCACTTCTTCAGAGTCTAGGTGGTTAATTGGTTAACACAATCGAGTTGTGGCCGGACGGAGGAGCTAGCTAGCTTTAATTTTGAAGCTGGGTGACGCAAAAAGGAACAGAAATATTGTTTGCCTACCCGTTTAAAGGCCTTGTGCTTTTCTACCCCCCCCCCCCCCCCCCCCCCCTCCTTTTCCTTTCGTCCTGTACTAGTACTAGAACATACTATTTACATTCTTCTTCTATAGTACAAGGCCGGCATTGCTGGGTCTTGAGAAAGAACACAGATTCAGTTCAGTTCATCCCTCGGTAGCCATTTGCCTGCTACTATACTCTGCTACTGCTTGCGATAGCTGGCTAGCTGCTGCTCGAGCTGCCTGCAGCCTATATGACATGCCTAGCTTGCTTTTCTTCTCCCTGTAGTGTAGTGTACAAACATGCTAGAGTACTGTACGTGATTCTGTAGCCCGAAAGATGGAGAGAGCAGAATCCATCTTGGGCTTCATCACTTTGTTCATCATATTTTATGTATTTTCTTGGAACCTTTTCACTTTGTACGTACGGGTCAACATATCGGCCCAGCAACTGCAGCTAGCGTGTATATATATAGTACTCCTATAACACTGCCGAGACGATTCACGATTCACGCCTGGTGGATCGGAGATGCGTGTTGTGTTGCTTGCTCGGTTGGTTTTCAGTATTCAGCATGCAGCAGAGCTCAGTAGCTTGGCTGGCTTGCATCAAATCGATCCGTTGCTCTCGTCAACGGGTCCCTGACAAGCTAGCTACGCTTTTAGTAGTACTCCAACTACGAGTACTGATCACTGAAAGAAAAGGACAATATAGTTTGATTAATAATTAGAAGTGTTGATTTCATATATATATATGCATAGACTATATTTTATTAGCATGTTTGTCTTAAAGACTACCTTTTCAAAATATACTAGTATGACATGTGTCTCTATATACACACAGAGGTAATACTCCGCAAAGGTGTGTCTCTGGCCAGCCAAACACCAGAATTTTCAATTAATAATAATAGAGCTGGGATTAGTTGAATTTTGTAGGGTTCTTTAAGTAAATCAAAATGAAAATTTGTAAGGAATTAAAATCTAACGAACCGTATTTCGAATGGTATCTATGACAGTTTTGGATAGTAATCGGTTGGACTACAACCGATCGACAGGCCATACAAAAATTAATGAAGCAGCCAAAAACCTTAACTGTAACAGTTTTGTTTTTTCATCATTAATGATTTAAAAGCCGATATTGAAAAATAAAGTAGTCATGTACATGTGCTGGCCTCTTGCATCTCCCACACACAGGCGATGTGGGGGGTGCTCAACCTTAGCAGTCACCACCAACCTCCCACCTTCTCCGCCTTGCCACCGTAGGTGTGAGCTGTTGGAAACCGCGCAATGAAAGAGGATGGCGGTGGCAGGGCTCGGTTTGCCTCCTGGCTCTGGTGCGAGAGCGGGTGATGCAAGGTGGCAATGGAGATGGCGCATCAGCGGAGGTGAGGACGACTAGCGGCGTGGTGACTTCCTTGTCAAATTCGGTGGCTAGATCCCGTGCTTGCTTGAGGGCTGGTGTAGGTTGGGTGAATGGTCGGGCCAGAGGCAGCATGAGGTGGCTAGGTCGAGACGGCGTGAGGCAGGGTGGTCGGTGGCTAGATCCAGCGTTGACTTGGCTAGATCAGCCACCCATGCATCCAGATCCATTGCCCCGGCGGCCTGATCCAGTGCCCTAGCGACGGTTTTCGCCGCGGTTGAGCAAGGAAATGGGTGACAATACGACAGTGAGAGTGAGGCGGCGCATGGAGGCGTTGCAACTCGTTGTTGTCCCCTAGAGGTGAGGCGGTAGGATGTGGCCGTGGAGGTGGTGTGAGGAGGCCGTGGAGGGGTGCAGTCATGGAGGTGAGGTGGCCTTAGAGACGGGGGTGCAACCGTTAAGGTGAGTTGTGGGTATGGCCGTGGAAACAAGGTGGCGTGCGACTAGCTTAGAGGTGCAGCGGGGTCCTACTACACCCTCATTGACCCTTCCATCCACAATTGGCATGATGCTCGGTAGTGGCCGACAATGCTAATCCCTGAGGTGGAGGCCTGCTACCAACAGTGACAGTGTAATGTAGTGCAGCATTGGCGCGTGGAGGCGAGTGGGGACTAGATGGCGAGGGCGTTAGTGCAGTGGTGTCCATGCGCTGACGGTGGGTGGCTGGTGATGGAGCTTTGGAGTGGTGGTTGTAGAACCACAGGGGTAAATGGCAGGTGAAAGTCTAGCCTGGTGTTGTTGGGCCGTCAACCGAGATGCCTTTGGGCATTGTTTTCCCTCTTGGGGACATTGTCGAGACATCTCTCTTCCTTCCTAGTAGGACCTCTGGGTAACATTGTCTAGAATCTACGTGAGGACCAGGACAAATGGTGGTGGCACTCTTCGTCGTATTTCTCCCTGGGGACACTGTCTATTAGGCTCCCACTATTCCCAAATCCATTCACAGATAGTCTGTGCGAAATCCGTGCGAGGGAGAGGGATCTATCTTTTCCCTCACCCTCACCCTCTCCCTCCACATCAAGGAGGGCTCTAGAACACCCCAAATTAACCATATATTTAGAGCTTTTTTTTGAAACACTAGAATTTTACACGATAAATTGATTTTCATGGAAAACAATTTCATTTTAATTTCCCACAAAATTCCAGTAAAATTTCTCCATTCTGAATGAGGCGTTAGGCTTGGACATCAAGCCATTACTGTTTTCTACTAGTCGAGAGGAAAAATATGGTCGTGTGTCCAAATAACGTTGCATTATTAGTTGGATGATTAATTAGTGCTTGTTTAGGGGTGCAAATTAAACATGTCGGAGACCACGTGAGCTTTCTCTGCTCAACATTTCTCGACTCCTTCGCTGAAGCTAGCTTGGCTGCGGCCGCCTCCTCGCCGACCAGAAGCAGAGGTCCCGGTGGCCGGCGGCTCGACCCCTCCCCTCCCCAGCCGTAGCCTTGCCCGCCACGGACGTCCGGGATGGGCCCGAAACGGCGGCGGGCGCGGCGGAAGGGGAAAAAGAAAGTAGGTGCTGCGGTGGGGGAGGGGGAGCCTTCCGTCGTCGTAGACACGGACGGGGGGCCGAGCCACATCGTCAACGGAGAAGGAGAAGCAGCGGGTGCCACCAATGGTGGGAGCCTAGCATCACGCACCGCGTCGCCGACCGCAGCAGGTGGCCAAGGCGGAGGCGGAGGAGGAGGAGGAAGAGGAGGGTCCGTCTCGGGAGGAAGCGCGCCAGGCGGGGCGGCGCCAGCAGCGGCAGCGGAGGCGCAGAGCGCGCCATGCGGGGAAGCGACGGTGTAGAGCGCGCCACGCACGGCGGTGACTGTGCCGCAGGGCACGCCACGAGGTCCAGGAGTGAGGGCGCAGGGCGCGGTGACTGCACAGAGCGCACCAAGTGCCACGGCGGCGACAGTGCAGAGTGCGCCAGCGACGGGGCAGACCTCGCTACAGGCAACGACGATGGCGCAGAGCTCGCCACGCGCTGCGACGACCACCAAGGTGATGAAAGTTGCACGCTTTTATTCCGCTTAGAGGATTTGTGATATTATATACACCAGTTACCAAATCGTTTGTGATGAAATATATGCCTTGCTAGTAAATTTTCTGTTTTGGAAGTTTATTATTTTGTTGGCTTCCTGTAACAACACCTGACCTGAGTGACACTGGACGGCACAACACAGCAGCTGCCAAACCAAGCACCTCATTCATCTTGCACTTTCCTTGCAACCCTGTTGACTCACTCCTTGCACTTGCATTGCAACACTGCTGACTCACACCGTAATCCAGTTCAAAACATACGAAGGCATATGACTCACACAGTATCTTGTTCTCGGAGTTCTCACATACTAATTATCCAAGCTAAAAATTTGGCAAATGAAAAAAACACTTCTCTCATAGACTCTTTATTCAACTCTCTGCCGCCATGCCGCCTCTTCGTCCCCCTCGGGTTACCTCCGTGCCGCCTCTCCGTTTGTGGGTTACTGTTGCACCACCTCCTGCTGGGATGCTGCCGCGCCGCATCTTCACCCGCCAGGTCACCGCCGTGCTGCCTCTCCGCAGGCCTGTTCCTATACGTGGCTATGACTCCTCCTTATCAAGGATGGTGCGTCATGGACAGGGAGAGAGACTTAGGTGATAGCTAGTGGGGTGCCAGAGGGCGTAGAGGTACACGTGGATCGTGATCGCCTTCCCTACCCGTCCCCCTCGCTGATTTGGCCTTCCGCCGTCGTTCCACCACCGCCCCAACCTCTTCCTAGCGTGCCATCACGCGCCGGGGATGAGCTCGGGGATGGGGCATCGTCGCCCCAGCGGGAGAAGAAGGGGATAAAGAGGCCGAAGAAAGGGTAGTAGAGGATGATACGTGGGTTCCATCGGTATTTTGGAGATGTTAGTAGAGAGACTGTTGGAGTTAGCATCTAGTTTGACTATCCAAATTAGTTGAAGAGATATGGGTGGGTATTTGGAGAGTCTCATTTTGATAAGCTTTTGGAGATGCTCTTAGGTACCTATTTTAGTGATCCCTGTTTGATCGAGATGACCAACAAGGCTAACAAATTCTGGAAGTTCAGTTTTTAGGTACTGAACGAGGGGGATCTGCAGCTTTACAAGTTTGATGTTGATGACACTGAAAAGAAGTTTTCTTTGGAACACTCATCCTTGATTGATACAATTTTATCTTGGGAAATGGATGACATTTTAAACGTCAATCTTTTAAAGCATAAGGTTAGTTGTGCTTCCAGAAAAGTGAAACATTTATGTCAAGCTTAGAGTATTGTAACCGTACTTCTAATTATTAATTTCAGTTTTACACCGCAAATTAATAAAATTTGCATTGGTTAGTACTATGTAATATCTAGCTTATGGGTATTCAATATTTTATATATTCTGCTATAAACTATTTTACATGGTATTTTCATTGGCGGTGTTCTTCTGATCATAAAAGTAACATTGTTATGTACATTGATTTTAGTACAGTGTAAGTTTTTCTTATGATTTCTCAATTTATCTTTTGGGCTTGGTATATCTAGCTAGCCATGTTTCTGCCTTACTGGTCAGGTAACTGTAGCATTTCTGCTTGTCTAACCCACTTGTCCCAGTGGAAAGAAAACAGTGAGAAATGGGGATAAAATTGTTTTTTTTTTATTTTCATTCACGCTTCCCATACCCACTACTAAATACTGGATTAATTTTATTCCAACTAACTTTTTGTCGTTCTCATTTTCCATTTTCAATAATTGAAACACTGTCTTAGTAGTTTGTATTTTTTTTTATTTTTTATGCTCCTCTAAGTATGCTTCCTGTAATATGATTGAAACAATATATCAATAACTTGTTTTGTCTACATCAGATCAAGAAAATTCCTGGAAGTTTTGAGTCCATCGAGCATTATGTCGACATACACTCCAACCTTCTAATTGAGGAGACTCGATCCACTCTAAATTCTGCAATATTGGATATTACAAAATCACAGTACTGTCATATACTTTCTATGCAGTACTGTGGTTTAAAATATCAATATTTTGTGGATATTGATTTAAAAAAAAAGCTGCAACACAATGTTATCACATTGAAAATGATTATGATGTATGTCTCCTAAGTGCCATATCTCATCTGGATCCAAAGTTTAATATGTCAAAGTGTTGCCTTGGAATTATTGATGGTGTGAAAAAGGATATTTTTTTATCCAAAAAGCTTCAGAGTCTTGGTCTCGAGGAATTATGATGATGACGTTCAATTGGAGGAAATGAAATATGTTATTTTCTTGGTTAACATTGTGAGCGAGATGAGGACATCTGAAGTACTTTCGGTTGCTGCTGATACAACAAAGTTTGGTGCAATTAACACAATTCTAAATTTAGAAAAAGGGTAAAATGTTTCATTTTAACAAAATTACATTTTGTTTCAATTGCACGTTTTATTGTACTTATAGTATGATTTCTTTACTCTCTTAATTTGTATTATGGTTGATATGCAGATCAACAAATTTTGTAATGATTGTCCTAAGTTTTGTGACTTACCAGGGTTGCATCCAAACTGTCAAAGTGAAGAACAACTCCAGATTGCCACATCTGTCATTTCACATTTGAGATGTGTCCATCATAAGAAAACAGAGATGGTGTGGACTCCTCCTGGGAGTGGAAAGGCAGTCACCATTATCGCTTTGGTTGAGGCTATGGTATATCTAAACCTGAGAGTACTAATATGCATGCCAAAGATAAGCCATATCTTTGAATTACTGATAAATCTGAAGGAGAGTTCTGCATTATCTAATCCCTTCGGTAGTGTAGTTATCCTCAACAGTTTTAGGTGTACAGAGAAGTACAAAGAGCTTGAGGAAGCCTTCTTAGAGAATAAATATGAAGAACTCTACTGTTGCTTAACACTGTGTAAGCCTTGGATGAAACAAATGGCTTGCCTACTTCTCTTGGATGAATATTATCATACACACTGTGTGCAACCTGATGCTTGCCCAAGATGTAGAAAGACTGGGTTACTCACTTTCTCTGTTGGTTCTTTCATACAGAGATTCGACATTCTTATTGTTCATCTTCGTGAAAGTCTAATGTACCTAGTTAACAAACTCTCAGCAGTTTGTATTCTAGATTCTGAGAAGATTGAGGAGTTGTTGGATTACATGGCTCGATTTGAAGATCTTCTCCATGATGAAAGTGTGACTGAGTATAATATCGAACAAGCTGTTGGCCTTGCACCCATCCATGATATTACTTCAAAAGATAATGGCTACGAGGTAGCAAAAGAACTACATAAATCAAGGATGAGCTATCTAAGATTGATAGATACCACAGTGTCTCTTTGGATTTACTTAAATTTGATGAAAGAGAGGGCTATCACAAACTTTGCATTATGCACTCTCCTGTTGTTATCACCACCCCTGATTGTGCAACTCAGTTGCATGGGCTTAAGATGGACCCTTTTGATGTGTTCATAATTGATTATACTGAGAAATTCAAGGAAGTTGAATTACTTGGCCCTTTTGTTGTTGCAGTGAGACATGTACTTTTCGGAGATCATTGCCATTCACAACCAAGTGTCAAAAGTAAGGTAATATATCTCGCCGTTGCTGTTGTTTTATTATGTCTAAATTAATTACGCAAGGGGTAATTTTTGTTGGTTGTTAAATTTCTTATTACAATAATGATATTTTAGTGGCATTCTGTGTTTGTTGCAGTTTTGTTTTAAACTAAGACAAACTTATGACTTTTATTTGTAAATTGTTAGATTTGTGAAGAGGCTGGCTATGGAATGAGCATTTTTCAAAGATTGCAGCTAGTGGCTTCCAAAATGCATATGCTCACAGAACAATATGCGATGCATCTACATCCTTTTATTATCCAATTCTTAAATAGTCACTTTTATGGTGGAAAGATTGTCAATGTTCCAGATGTGAAGTCAACGCACGTCCCTAAAGAATTTGGAGACCTTAATCTGCCTATTTATATGTTTCATGATATTGCTACAAAGAATGAGCGGGGGCAAAAGAAGAAAAGCTTGATCAATATTGCTTCGATATTCATGCTACTTCAGCGGCTCAGTGAAGGTATAGCTTGTTTCCCTTTTCTAATAGTATTTTGCTTCCGAAAGATGTATATGTTTTCCAGTGTTTAACATAATTCATATACTGTTCTAGTATAATTTTACAGTACTTGGTATGTGTTGAAAGATCAATGGTAAAATAAACTGTTGATTTAAAACATGGTAACTTAGTTTTCTTTGTAAAGGTAATCCATAGTGTGACTTAGTTTTTTTCTTTGTATGTAATTCATAATTGAAACACCAGGAATTGCTATAGGGGGTGAATATAGAAATTCAAGACTTGCCCTCGAAAGTACTCATCCAAAGGGTTTCTCAAAATTCTTACTTAAATCATAGCTATTAGAGAAGCCGGACCTAAGAAAGATGTGAGAAGAAAAGTCGAAACTAGAGGAGAGGTGAGAGGGAGAAAGCAAAACTCGTCATCACAAAATCCAAATTGCACAAACAAAAGTAGAATGTAACTTGCGGAATTTAAATGAAAAGGCAAAGACAAGATGAAATTCTCTAAATCATTTTATTCATAGGTGTTGCAAAACAACCGCTCAACGAGGAGCAAACATACACCTTAAATTGAAATTAAATTCAAACACAAAATCCCATCGGGAAAACACACTCCAAACTCACACCAAAACTCTCTCACAAAAGCCCCTCGGGCAATCACACTCCAAACTCACACCAAAACTCTCTCATAGATCAACTCAAAATATTACCAAAGAGACATAAGGAGCACCTTCTCCCATGCCTCTACCCCTCTATTTACAGCCTCAAGGTGGATGAAATCCCCATGCGAAATTCCTAAAATACCCTTGAAACTTGACCCCTACTCTGGCTCTTCTATGCCTTTAGATCAAGATCCAAACCTCCAGAACGCGCCACGTCGTTATCCACACCGGATCTGCTGAAACCTCCAGCCGCCACAGAAGATCCGACGCGCTTTCTCGGGATCCTGTATCAACCAAACGGAAGCCGCCACATCGCCGCGTGGGAGCCGTATCAGGCGAGCATCCATTCCACGTGGGCCCCGCACGAGAGAGCAACGCCGAGTCCGTGCCTACCACGTGTCCCACGTGCACGCGCCTCCGCGCCCTCGCGCGTGCACTCTCCCGCCTTGGCAGGGTTACCCTTTTCGCTTACCACGCGGTTACCGTACCCCGGCGGTAAGCACGGTTACTAACCGTGGTAAACCGTACGAAATTCGTATAAAATTTATCAAAATTTCAAATTATTTTTTAAATTTGTTTGAATTTAAGACGGTTACCGCGATTTTCCTTTTACCGTACCCTCACGGTAACCGCGCGGTTTACCGCGACCGCCTTGCTTGCCGAGCTAGGCCGTTGACGCCGTCTTGGGCCTGCTCGGCCTGGCCTCCCTGCCAGCTGAACACCATCATGGACCAACCACGTGTCTGGGCTAGGTTGGTTTGGCCTCCTTGCAACCGAGCTGCCACCCCATAGGCCGAGTGGCCAGCTCCTGTTGGCCTCCCTGCCACCCAACCAACGAAGGCTTGCTTGCATGCCATCCGAGCCATGCATGTACAGCCCAAGCTGTACAACACGTATGCATGATGGCCTGCTACAGTACTTCGATTACTGTAGCAACCATACATTTTCCGTCTTCTTTGCGAACTCCGGCGCTTGCACATCCGTCCTTGTGAAGCCCGTTGCGAAGTCCTGCCGACACGTTGTCCGTCCACTGTGCACCGCCTTGTGAAGCCCGTTGCGAAGTCCTGCCAACACGTTATCCGTCCACTGTGCACCGCCTTGTATTCAATCTTGTCGTCCAGCATCCTTGATCGCTCTAGTCCCGATCCACTGTTGACTAAGGTTGACTACCTGCACAGACGTAAATAAACCACCGTTGTTTGGGCACATATATCGCAACCTGACCCACGTTAGTCACACACACCGCACATATAACAAATTCCAGCACTCGCCAATTTTCCATCACAAATACAATAAAACCACATATGGTTTCACAATTGTGAATAGTCATTTGCCCTTTTTTTGTCCACCCATTCTTTGACTTCATCTGCACGATGCATTACCTGTTTTCAACCCTGTACCATCACATCACACTAGGCTAGCCAACTCACTGTCTGGTCCACCATACTCTTGGTTCAATCCAACTGCCTAAAACTTCAGTCATCAGCCATGAGTAGTGAGCTAACATGTATTTCCTGTAGAAAGTTTACTTTGATATTCTGATCTTTTTTTTGTGGTTCTGTTGTAGGCTTGAACAATGCTAGTAGAAGGCATAAAATTGGTGTGGTGTGCTTGACTAGCAATGAAGCCAATGTTGTTAGAAGCAAATTAAGATTTAAGCATGAAATACATGACATAATAGATTTACAAGTAAACTCAATTGATTGCTTGCAAGAAGAACTGTTTGATATGGTAATTTTATCAACAATTTCTGAAGACAGCACAGAGGTTAAACTTGTCAAGGACAATAACATCAACGCAGCTCTTACAATATCAAGGTTTGCGCCTACAATTAATCTTTGTTGTGATCTTTTTATTTTGCTATTGATCATCACATGTGAACATGTTATTTTTTCTAGGCATTTCTATTGGATAGTGGGTAACTCCACTGCTTTGATCAATAGTGAGGGAACTTGGAAAATTCTTGTTATTAATGCAAAGGAATGCAATTGTATTCAGAGGTTGGATATCAATGCGTTCGATGAGGTAGAATTCGAAATGAATGATGTGGATGATGCAACTGACCCAAATGGTGAACCTTTGAGCAAAATATTGTCCATGGTAAGTTCAAATCTTAATACATGAGTCTATTTACATTTTGATGTATTTAGGCTTATTGTTCTCAACCTTTTTCTATCTGTTTTAACATTTAGATAAATGAATGACCAGGTGATGCAAAATGTTTGCAGCCAGGACAAGAGTTTTCTTGGGCTGGAAGACCATATAAGACTAAACATATTTCGGGACCAAAGAGGTTATCCTGGTATGTTATAGTTTGTTAATGTTTTATTTGATAACGTAGCTGTCATTTCTATACTACATCATTTCTCAGTTAATAACATCATTGGCTTTTCTTAATATGTAGACACATGCCCCTTTCCAATCAAGCCTGGGGGCAATAGAATCTTTAATGAAATTTCAGAAAGCATGTTTAGAACCTCCACAAGACTTCAATTGGATCTTATCGGTGGACGATTTAAAGAGTCAGTACGAAAAGAAATTATCTAAGAATCTTGGATCATATAAGACAACTCTTGGATCAGAGGAGATAAGTGAAAAAGGGTGCAAACGACTTCAAACTGCATTAGATATCATGAAAGACACGGGAGTTACAGGAATTGACAAATCTGAGCAGGTGAGATCAACCATTTAGGACTACTACTCTGGCATAGACAGTTTTTAATTAGCTAATAGTTTGGCTGCACACTGTTTTGATTTAAACTTTACACAGAATTTCTGAAATTTTATTGTACAGTTTTCGATACCATTTTCCTTAGCTTTCATATATCTATTATGTTTCGTTATTGGAGAAATTTTGTAGGTCCTTTATCATGAGTTAAAAATGACAACATTCATCAGAATGGGTAATAATTCACAGATTCCTTGTTGAATTAAAGAGAAGTAATATATACACATCTGGAAGTTAAAATGGAGAGAGGCTTGAGTAACATTTAAAAATGCCCCCCTCAACTTGGTAGCTTACTTGCATGTGAGAGCTCTGGTTGTCTTTTTATTTTCTTCTTAAGATGGAACTATAGCTTAGTTTCAATGAGCCACTGAGAAGTATTTAAAGCCTTGCTGGTAGGCTCTCTAACAGGAATGCAAGCGGGGCGGCAAGTTGGTTTTTAAAACCCACTTAATTATATATACACATCTATCTTTTACTAGTAGATGAAAAATGAACTAGTAAAGCAGGTTGTATGAGGGATAGTAGTCAAGCCCACTTTGATCCCTACTCTCTTACAAATAAAACGAAAAAAAAACACTGGTCACTAACAGATTTATAAGGCACTATGAGAGAACATGCACATTCTGATCAAGAAACATGATAGTACAGAATCTCAAGTGTGTCAATATTATGATTTATGAGTCCTACGACTTGTAGTTGACGTAATGTGGGAAACACTAACAAGAGTTCCAGTAGCTCTCATCCTCTCAGAAGGAGAAGGTGAATGCAAGCAAGGTGACTTTCATGTTTCAGGATCAACACTCAAATAGCCAAATTTGAACCAACCGAATGTGAACTGATGTCCTGGAGTTATATAGTTCTATGGCCATGCTGCTACATGATTTAGCAACACTTCCTCCAAGATGGAACTAGAGTGTTTTTCCTGCTTTTCTATATATAGATAGTGTCTTTTCTAATGGCTGAGTTATGCGAAGTTATGAACCTTGTTTAAGAGAAGAGATATGGTTATGGACCTCTGCAGTGTTGTAGACAGGGTAGCGCATAAGACAAGAGGTAGCAGCTTCTGGGTACTATTTGGCATGTTAATTGATTATTCCTTTATACACAATGATGCACAATGTTGTTTGTTTCAGTTATGTTACTCTTCATTTATGTAAATCAACGTATATTACTGTCCCTATTTTTCTTTATTATGTTCTTCTTGAAGACCCAGGTTTAATGTTTGTTGCTTGACCTTTGTGTAATACTAATGTATAGTTGGTCGACACTCATGTTTCTTGTCTATCGATCTGTTCCTTAACTGTTCTTGACATGTTTGCAGGTCCAGAGATTCAAGATCTCGTCTTATGAGTATGTTGATCCCAAGGAGACCACACGCGTGACATCCCATCTGGAAGAAGGAAGCATAATGCATGGTTGGCCATTTTCCGCTTGTCATACAACTACTTCTATCTTAAGCCAGGCGAGGTATACATGTACGATGAGACGAAACCATTCATACATCCCAAGTCAAACCTGGCTGCTACGCATGCTCTGATGATGATTGGCATTGGGAAGAAGCAGAGCAAATGGAATGAGAAGACAAAGTTACCCGTCTTTCGCCGTCACATGGTAATGCAAAACAGCGAGGGCAAGCGGTTTGGGATGGATGGCATAGGTAGGATTTCGAAGAATAGCGTGCGTGGGCTTTATCGGATTCAAGTCTGAATTAAGCTGTAGGAACACACACGCATATATAGCATAGAGAAGCTCAGCTAATTAACATTAATTACTGTTGTAGAATGTGAGAATGAACAGTGTAAATGGTGAATTCAGCTCATTGTATTGATCTCAATATGTCCCTTATATAGGGAGATTTACAAGTCTAGAATTCTAGACAATTAGTGTATTACATCAATATAGCAATTAGAGGTAATAACCAAGGTTTATGTGGCTGATTTACGTGGCTGTTACAATGTACATAAAACTCCATTATACTCTTGATTGCTGCCCTTGATGAGGTCAAATAATGGCCAAGTAATGGCCCTTGTAACACTCCCCTTTTGATCGAGTCCATCTTGAGATCAATTTGTTTTTAATTCCTTTGAAAAACCCTGTGGGAAAAAATAGGAATAATTTGATTGGTGATTTCTCTAACATAAACCTGCAAGGTTTAAGGAGTAATCGATGCCTTGTTTTATCTCTAGAAAAACCCCTGTGGGGAAAACTTGAGATAAGACATATGCTTGCATTAATCATTGTCTCGTTAAAAACTTTGTATGAGAAAACCTGATAGTAAAAACTCATAAAAGAAAAGAGTACAATGTGAAGCGTTTAACTAGGCTCATCATTCAGGGAGTCTCCCCCTGAAGCTTGTAAGTCTCTGAGCCGTCTCATTCCAATTCCCTCAACACATTTCTCGAACGAGGAAGCGGGTAGGGATTTAGTGAAGAGATCTGCCAGATTGTCACAAGACTTTGTTTGTAAAATGTTTATTTCTCCACTTTGCTGAAGCTCATGGGGATAAAACAATTTGGGAGCAATATGTTTGGTTATGTTGCTCTTGATGTAGCCTGTTTGCATCTGCGTAATACAAGCAGCATTATCCTCATAGATAATGGTAGGTGATTCTGAGGAACCAATACCACAAGATTGTTCAATGTGGTTTATCATTCTGCGTAGCCACACGCATTCGCGTGATGCCTCAAATAGTGCGATGATTTCAGAATGATTTGTGGAGGTGGCCACTAATGTTTGTTTAGATGACTTCCATGATATGGCAGTTCCTCCATGGAGGAATACAAATCCTGTTTGTGACCTAGCATTGTGGGGATCAGACATATAGCCAGCATCGGTATATCCAACCAAGCTAGGGTCATCGGTTTTCTGAAAGAATAAGCCAAGATCCTTAGTACCATTCAGGTACCTAAGGATTTGTTTTCCTCCAGTCCAATGACGCTTAGTTGGGGCAGCACTATGTCTTGCTAATAGATTTACCGCAAATGCAATGTCAGGCCTGGTACTATTTGCAAGATACATGAGTGCTCCGATGAGACTGAGATAGGGATATTCTTGTCCTAATATCTCTTCTCCTTCCTCCCGTGGTCGGAAAATATCCTTTTCTTTATTGAGAGATCGAACAACCATGGGGGTTTTATTTGGGTATGCTTTGTCCATATTGAATTTCTCCAATAATCTCTGGACATAGACAGATTGATGTACTAAAATCCCCGAGTGAAGGTGCTCGATTTGCAAACCTAAGCAAAATCTGGTTTTACCCAAATCTTTCATCTCAAATTCCGTCTTAAGATGGTTGCGAGCTTCATCTATATCTTGAGTGTTGCCAATGATATTCAAATCATCTACATACACTGATATAATGCAAAATCCTGTGGAGGATCTTTTGATGAAAATGCACGGGCAATCATCGTTATTTGAATAACCCTTCTGCAGAAGGTACTCTTTCAGTCGGTTGTACCACATTCTACCCGACTGTTTAAGACCATAGAGTGATCTTTTGAGTTTTACACAATACATATTACGATTTGTGTTATCATTCGGTATAGGGATCCCATCGGGGACCTTCATATATATGTCCGAATCTAGTGACCCATATAAATATGCTGTCACGACATCCATCAACTGCATAGATAGACACTTTTGAATTGCCAGCGATATTAAATATCGGAACATAATTCCACTCATGACTGGAGAATATGTTTCATTGAAATCAATGCCGGGTCTCTGCGTGAACCCTTGTGCTACAAGCCTCGCCTTATATCTCACCACCTCATTGTTCTCATTCCGCTTCCGAATGAAAACCCATTTGAAACCCACAGGGAAGGTTTTTTGGAGGTGTAGGTATTACTGATGAGAATACCTCTCTTTTATTGAGGGAGGCTAACTCTGCTTCAATTGCTTCCTTCCATTTGTTCCAGTCCGAGCGCTTCTTGCACTCTACCATGGATTTTGGATCTGGATCATTTTGGATGGTTTCTGCAACTGATGAGGCAAAGTTTATGTCGACAATTGTAGTCTTACGATCGAATGATTCTCCAGATTCAATATAGTTTATGGAAATTTCATGTACCCCAGTCGTCGGCTCAGTATTTCCCAATATGACCGCGTCGGGGTGCTCCAATGTCCCATCATCAGAAATTGAGTGCACTGTTGATGTGGGCAGTGGATTGGATAGATCCACTTGGTGTCTCTCAACATGAGGTTGAGTTTCATTTACTGTGTCAGGGGATTCTTTCCTCTGTTTCCTCGTGCGCTTGCGAGAATTTGCCGTACTTCTCCCACTCTCTTTTGAGTGAGGGAGTTGAATAGTTTTATTTGGTACCTCTATTCTTTCCGGCACATTCCTTGCTGGAATGTATGATTTTGTGACACTTTTACTCACAGTAAATGAGTCTGGCAAATTGTTTGCAGCAACCTGCAAATCAATGATTCTTTTAACTTGAAGTTCAGATTCTGTGGTACGAGGATCCTCCTTTAGGGTGTCTAAAGCATCCCAATTTATTTCCGGGCATTCAGTGTGATACTTGAATTCTCCCCCTAATGCCGGGAAATGTTCTTCGTTGAAGATACAATCGGCGTACCGGGCTGTGAGTAAATCCCCTGTAAGGGGCTCCAGGTATTTAATGATCGACGGAGATAGATACCCCACGTAGATCCCCATTTTCCTGTGAGGGCCCATTGATGTACGCTTTGGTGGTGAGATCGGTACGTATACAGCGCAACCGAATTTACGCATATGGGAAATATTGGGAGGATCACCACAAACCAATTGCAGCGGGGAAGCTGTATGGTATGCAGTTGGACGCAATTGTATTAAGTCACCAGCATGTAAGACTGCGTGACCCCAACATGAGGTTAGTAGATTACAATTTTGCAATAGTGGTCTGGCAATAAGCTTTATTCTCTTGATAAGAGATTCAGCTAAACCATTCTGTGTGTGAACATATGGTACAGAATGTTGAACTTCAATTCCTAAAGCCATACAATAATCATTGAAGGCTTTGGAAGAAAATTCTGCAGCATTATCCAATCTGATTGATTTTATCTGGTGTTCAGGTTGACTTGCTCTTAGTCTGATGACTTGTGCAATCAATTTCGCAAAGGCATGGTTCCGTGTCGATAATAGACACACATGAGACCATCTTGTTGATGCGTCTATTAGAACCATGAAGTACCTGAATGGTCCAGACAATGGTTGAATGGGGCCACAAATGTCACCTTGAATGCGTTCAAGAAACTTTAGTGGTTCAACTTTTATTTTAAGATGTGAGGGTCTTAAAATTAATTTCCCAGTTGCACATGAAGTGCACACAAAATCTGAAGATTCCGGGAATTTTCTGTCGCTCATACCATGTCCACTTGAATTGCTCATGATTTTTCTCATCATCCCAATGCTGGGATGGCCAAGGCGTTCATGCCAAGTTTTGAATGCATCTACATTCTGAAAAATCACTTTATATGCAACATAAGGTACGGGTTTGATGTATGTGTAGTACAATCCAGACGGGAGAGAAGGCACTTTTTCAAGTGTTTGTTTGCCATATCCAGTATCTTTTGTCAAGAGGAGGAACTCCTCATTGTTTTCTTCACATGTTTCCACATGAATCCCATTTTTCCGGATATCTCTATAACTTAGTAGGGTACGTGTTGAATCGGGAAACAATAATGCTTCCTCAATATTTATTTGTGTACCCATTGGAAGTATGATAGTGGCTCTACCAGAACCGACAATCATAGCATCGCGTCCCGCGATGGTCAAAACCTGTCCTTCTTTCTTTGTGAGAGTTTGGAAAAATTTGACTTCCCTAAGTATAGTGTTAGTGGTACAACTGTCCACTAGGCACATCTCTACTTCCATTGGATTGACTCCCGTACAATCTATATAATGCAGAATTTAAATTCGTAAGAATAAAGGCAAAATATAGAAAAACACATAGAATATATTAAGATAGCCTGGTTTTCTTACAATAGTGTAGCAACATCATGTCTTTATTACAATGATTACTTTGCAAATTTAAATTAAAGCTATGGAGCCTATTTGAGGTCTCCAAAAATGTCGTTGGAAGCGTATTCCACGAGCATGTCGTCGATGTCCATAGAGCCTTCCTCTTCACTTGATGGAGTCTTGGTTTTGCTTGGTCCCGCTCCATTAGGGATGGGGTCCATAGCTCCAGTCTCCTTTAGTTGAGAGGTGAAGTGTGCTTCATGCTTCTGGGTGTTCGGTGTATGATCCATGGACTTCATGTACAGATCAACAAGGTGTTTAGGGGTCCTGCACTTCTTAGCAATATGATTGTAGCAACCACACCTAAAGCAGGTAGTTTTGTTGCCACTATCATTTTTGTGCTTAGAATTGCCTTTCCCCTTTTGAGCGTTCCCACGTGGCTTTTTGGTTCTCTTGCGCTTGCCCTTGCCAGAGGAATTTCCAGTCTGTGTATTCCCATTCGGGACAGTTTTCTTCACATTCGCATGTACTTCAGGCAATGGTGCAGTGCCCAACGGGCGCTGGTTCGAGTTCCATACAGTGAGTTCATGGTTCTTTTCTGCCTGTTTCAATGTTTGAATAAGTGAAGAATGGGCTGTGAAATTCTTCTCACGGTATTGTTGAGTAATGATCCGTTCTGATGGGAGCATTGTAGACAGAGTCTTTTCAATTTTATCCGCTTCAGAAGGTTCTCTCTCACAAAACCGGAGCTTAGAGCATATCTTATGAACAGCATGGTTGAACTCATCTACAGTTTTGAAATCCTGTAGGCGTAGATGGTTCCACTCATGCGTTGCCTCTGGGAGGAGGATAGCTTTATGCTGTTCATATCGATTCTTGAGAGCTTTCCACAAAGCACGTGGGTCCTCCTCATACATGTACTCCATTCTCAAATCCGGATGGATATGATTCCTTATTACTTTTAAGGCGGAGAATTTAGACATGTTAGAGGAGGTAACGCTTCCCTCAGCTGTTTCATCTATACATCTGTATAGTCCATTTGTCGACAGATTCACTTTGACATCCATCGCCCAAGAAGGGAAATTGGAACCATCGAGAGTGAGAATATCAAACTCTTTGGTTGCCATCTCACCTACATTGTGATAGCCAAAATTTTGAGAAATTATGGCATATTTGCATTAAAATAGAATAAAGTAATAGTAGTAATAATAATATTAGGGCGATAAAATAAATATTACAAAGTAATCCTGAAATAAAGAACATGGAAATGCATAGAGTGCTGAAAATAGACTCATATTTATAAAAACAGAGAATTACAAGGTGCTAAGAGCAAAAGTACATTCTCTCATTATTTGCTGAAAGTAAATTGACCAAAGGTCGGGTACTAAAATGTAAATTGCAGAGATATAAATATAATTGGGTGGTGGGCCAAAACAGCCCACCACCTCTTTATTTTCCAAGAGGCCTTGGGAGTGGGGGCGCACGGGCCGGCCCGTGGCTGGTGCGGGGTGGCGGCCCATTAGCGGGGGCGGCTAATGGGCCGGCCTGGCCCAGCCGGTTTAGAGGAGGTGGGGGGTGCGGTTAGGCAAACCCTAACCCCTCCTCTCTCCAAGCCGCCGCCGCCACCTGCTTGGTGCGGGCGCCGTCGCCGCCTCCTGCTCGGTGCCGGGCGCCGCCGCCCGCAGCCGCCTTGGGGAGGGGGGCAGCCGCCGCCGCCTGCCGTCGTGGGGGGACCAGGTGCCGCCGCCCCGCCGCCGCCATGGGAGGGGCCGGGCGCCGGCCTGCTGCCACCGGGAGGCCGGGCGCCGCCACCGCGAGGTCGGGCGCCGCCGCTATGGCCGGGCGCAGCTGCCGCCGCTGTGAGGTGGCCGGACGCCACCTGCCGTGCCCGTGGGAAGGCCGAGCACCGCCACCGTCGCTGCGAAGAGGCCGGCGCGGCCGGGGCGTGGCTGCGGAGTCCGGGAGGCCGGTCTGCCACCGCCACCATGCAGCCAACCCACCGCCGATCCGCCGCCACCGCTGCCGGCTTACACCCCCTCCCCCACCTCCTGCGCCTCTCAATTCCCGTACTCAGGCCTCCCCTTCACCCAAGGGTGAGGGATGGCTGGCCTTGCCACCGCTGCTCGTCTTGGCCGGGATGTGCCCGGTCTTGATGATGCGACGGAGGCCGGGACGTGCATTCGCCGCCGCGGCTGCGGTCGGGCGACCTGGGAACGGAGGGATTGGTGGTGGGGATGGAGGTGTGAGCACCGAGTCGTTGGAGCCACCCGCTGCCATGTAGAACGGAGGGGCTCCGCGGCGTGCGGCGATGGTGCCTCTGAGGAGGAATTCCGGTGGATCGGCCGGTGTTGGTGTGTGCAACGGTGTCGCCGGTGAGTAGTCCGGCGACGGTGATGGAGAAATGTCGCGACGAAGATGTTTTGTCCAACCATGGTGAGGACAAAATGATGTCACCACATCGGGCATCTCCTGCTGCGTCCGCACCTTTGCTGTCCATCCATGGGACTCGCAATGGTGCGGTGACTCCACCAGGATCCGTTCCGGCGCCGTGCAGATCACCGGAGGCCCTCGGCGAGTTGCGAGGGTGCTGGAGTCGGTGCTACCGGCTCTGGAGTTTCTGTGAGCAGTGGCGCCGTCGTCGCGGCGTCGTCCTCCACGTCTGGCGAGGCCAGAGGGAGGAGAACGGGGAACATGGATGGCACCACGGCCCCTACCGCATCGAGTACGGCATACCGGGGCCCGAAGAATCCTCTTGAGTTGTTGCATGAGACGACGGAGGTTGCGAGGAAGGGAGGATTCGGCATTGAGAGGAATGGGGCGAACCATCTTACCCTTCACGTGTGGTGAGTTCTTTCACCGTTCTTGCTCGTAGAGCGTGCTGATAACGTGTTGTAGAATGTGAGAATGAACAGTGTAAATGGTGAATTCAGCTCATTGTATTGATCTCAATATGTCCCTTATATAGGGAGATTTACAAGCCTAGAATTCTAGGCAATTAGTGTATTACATCAATATAGCAATTAGAGGTAATAACCAAGATTTATGTGGCTGATTTATGTGGCTGTTACAATGTACATAAAACTCCATTATACTCTTGATTGCTGCCCTTGATGAGGTCAAATAATAGCCAAGTAATGGCCCTTGTAACAATTAATGCATCTGAGGAACAATAATGCATTTTTTTTTTGTAGCCTTGACCCTGTACTGTGAAATGATCGTCTGTAGCAAGATTGATTGCTTGCAGGGAAGATGAGGATGGATATATAGATTTTTGTATCCTAGTATAATAGCCTGAAGATCACCTGAAAGAGCGGCCTGTACTGAGCTGCGAGAGCTGATCCGGATCCTAGCTTGCAGCTGCAGGACTCATTGCTAGCTTGCCGGGAAGACGACACGAGACGACCTGTGTTACACACACACATATATATAGATATGTGCTCGATCTCTCTCTCTCTTTCCCATATATGTACTTTGATTATTAATTCCTTCATATTTGGGCTGCATTTCCATTCAGGATTTGATTCTGCCTGAATATATGATCTGATCAGAGTATGGTTTAATGCTTTCCCCTGTTTCGTGATTTCATTCTGTTTCTGACTGAATTTAATTCGATGTAAGAACGACTGAAGCTGGCTGGAATGGTGGCCTTCGGTTTCATATGTAGAGCCATGTACCTAGAAGTAAACCTAATAAATATACTACTAATCATAACTACTTAAAAAATACGCAACTTTCCGTTCGTTACACAAAAAATTTTTGTCCGTAAATCCAACCGAGCGGCGCTCTCCGTCCCTGCACACGCGATGAAACGCCAGCCAAAGAAAAAAACGGATATCAGAGATCGAATCAGATAAGAAAATAAGAGACAGATTTAAATGTTACTGTGATCAGTAGTAACAAACTAAGAATTCTATCCGGATTACCCTGAGCCCCCCCAGTTGCAAATAAAAAGGTGAAAAGGCGTTGAGAAGAGGTGATGAACCAAAAGCAAAACCAGACATCGGCTTCAATGGCTTCATCTTAGGCCAAAGAATTAATTTTCGTAATTGAAAGGTGATTGTTTATAGGCTAAAGCAATAAGATCTTGAATTAGAACTCTAACATTGTGGTATTAGAGCTTAACTTTAGCCTACTCAATTCCTTATTCACATCATCCGTGTGATTAGAAGCCATCGGTGCTAACTTGGTTCGACATGAACAATTTTGAGTCAAATAAGTTAAATAAGTTTAATCTAATATGTTTAGCTTCTTATCTTTACTGCTTAGTGAATTAGCTCTTGTTCATGTTCAATTAAAGTTAGTAAGATTGAGTTAGGGTTCATAATGCGCTGCTATGCTTAGACTTATTTTCAGTTTCAAGTTTTATGTCCAATTAAGCTTCACTTAGCAGTAGAATAAAGAAATTAAGGGAAGGGAAGAATCAGATCAATCAGTTTCAATTTTCCCTAAATCCCCAAACTGAAAATAACCCTAAGCCCCAAAATCCGAATCAAATCCAAGTCCCAATAAAATTAAAATCCAAATCCAAATCAAATTAAGAAAATTAAGCTTGAATTCGGATTCTTACCGGATTTGGAGCCCTAATTCTACCGGGAAACCCCACTACTGTGTGGGTCTTGCCGGGGATCGGCACCACCGCACCTTCACCTCCTCGCGGTCGCGTCGGGCTCCCCGTGCATGCCCCGTCTAGGAGTTCCTCCACCGTCCCGTGTGTGCGCGTGGCTTGACGCCCTACCCCACCCCACCCTCCCCCCACCGACGAAGCCCGGCCGCTCTCGGTGCCCGTCGTCGCTTGCGCGCCCACTTTGTTGGGCCGCCGACGCTGTGGCTTCTCTTGGCGCCGCCCTCGAGCCCGCCTCCCAGGTGGTGAAGCTGGAGCCGCTCACTGCCACGTGTGTGCTCCACCTCGACGGACCGCCATCACCACCATTGCCGCCGTCCACTCTCTCGTGTCGCCGAGTTTGGATTGGGGAGAGTAGGGGAGAAAGGGGATTACAGTTAGGGTTTTCGGGCCCTTCCCCCTCCGACCGACAATTTCATTGGCGCGGGAACGATCCGAGCCGTCCATCAGATCGGACGGCTCAGATCGGCCCTATGTCAGGCTGCCATCGCTGTTGGGCCGTGGAAGATAACTGGGCCACGCTCCGCTCGCCGCGCGCTCGCGCTAATCAGGCCGGGCCAATTTTTTGGGCTGGTTACGGAAGTAATGGGCCGAAATAAGATTTTATTTAATTCCCGCTGATTTAATTCATTTAGTCATTTACAGAATTTTCTTTGGCATTATTTTGAGCCATTTAAAATTGCTGGAAAATTATGACCGATTACTTGATCACTCATAAAATCTATATATCTAATAAAAAAATATGCAAAGCTTCCGGTTTATTTTGGTCCATTGTTTTTTGTTTTTCATGCGGTTTTTTGTCCCAGTTCTTTTTTCCCTAATCCGAACTGATCTGTTGCACCGCACGCGTCCCGCCTCCGCCGCCGTCCGGGCCAAATCCTAGCGCAGCGCCGCCGCCATGACTATCGAGCGTTACCTCTACTCTGGCATCGTACGGGCACGAGACTATATTCGAAGGTTGAAGACATAGTCGACTGTGCGAGCTAGACCCGCGGCTCCACTTATGGACTAGGCCGAAGGGTAGGCCGAGCGGAGAGAGGTAGTAGACTAGTCTAGAGCTAAAAAGAAAGAAAGGAATGGGCTTGCAGCCCAAATCCAAGAAAAAAATTTCATTAACTTTTTAACTATAGTGTACAGTGATCCCGACGTCCGGATTTTCATCAACTTTTTCAATTATAATGTATAGCGATCATAATGTTTAAATTTATTGCTCAGCTCCTAATAGCTGTTGTATCAGTGAGAAAATGTTTTTACCTGTTGCAACGCACGGATATTTTTTCTAGTAATATACGATGTAAACCTGACCCAAATTATTAACACCTAAGTAAATGTAATCCTAATAAAGAAATATACAATGTGGAACCGTTAACCCTGATGAATTCAACCCTGTATAATGTACAGTTAGGTACGCTGGACTAGGTCGTCTCCGACTCGTTGTACGCTGCTTATATATTTTTCACCGTACATTGCCTGCAAATAGATTAATTAAGAAGGAGGGTGTTAATTACCTAACTTGGCACTAGGTAATTAACGTCAGCTCTACGCGAGGGATAATGGAGCCGACGCAGCCTCCGCCACCTCGATCAACCAATCACCGCCGGTACGTAAATATTCCATGTTTTATCCCAGATCGGAATATCGGATGCCCAATTTATATGAGAAAAATAATAATATGATGCTTCTATGTGTGATGGTAAATACTCTCATGTCGTATAAAATTTTAAGTTTTAGATAATAATATCACATCTCCAAAACATATCTTTTAACTACGATATTCTATTATCATAAATAAAATATAAAAAAGCAAAGTTTTTATTTTATTAAAGTATTTTTAGGACTACTCTACTTAATCTATATATCTTGTTTTTTAATATTTTACAAGGTAATGGATAGTCGAAGTTTTAATTATGTGAATCTAACCCAATCTAAAAAGTCAATGTCACAGATAATAGAAATAGTGGTATTACCTGGCAAGATTAATTTTGCTTTCGGTAGCTAAAGGTAGAACGTCAGTTGTGTTTTATGATTTAACTCCAATCTTAGTTTGGAGGAAATCAAATTGGCAAAAGGATTGATGACCTGAGTTATATAGTCAAATTGCTAGGACTGGGATGCATATGTGGTGTGGTAGTGGAGTTATGGTTTATTGCTCCATCCATCGGGATTTAGATTTGGTGAACTTTCAAGATTGGCTAAGCGCTGTTGGTTTCTATTCCTTTGAGGCTTTGAGCATTATAGAACGTATTCGCTTGTGAGTTCGGTGTTATATTTGTGTGCCTATCCGCTGTGTAACCGAGAAAGAAAAAAAAATTACCACGGCAGGTAGATTGGACACTTGTCAAAGGCCCCATCGATTTCTCTATTCAGCATTACTAAAATTTAAATTTTAAAACTTAATTTTGAAATTGATTTTAAAGTTTTTTCATCGAAAACTATTTTTTGTTATTAATGTTTAAGTCGCTAAGAACCTATATATATAAAATTTTATTTACAAATTATTATTATTTTATTAATATGTTGTATGGCGCATTATCTGTAATTGACCATATGATGAGGGAAAAAAATACATCCCATATCAAACCGTTGTGCAGTTTTACACATGAGTACATGACAGGTCCGTCCGACCTAGAAATATTCGTAGATGCGACCAAAAACTGAACCTGAATCCGGCTGAGCCCTGAAACCAAAATTTCCCCAACAATTTTACTCGCGCTGGGCTCGTCGTCGCCGTGGACGGCGATGTGGGCGGCGGCCGGGGAGACGCGCCCTTCGCCGGTGGCGGCAGCGGCCGTTCCCCTGGCTGTCGACCTGCTCGTAGGGTAACCCGATACCCTGTTTCTTCTTCTTCCCTGGAAGAAGGAGAAGAAGGGCGTAGCGAGGAAGATCGACCTCATCGGAGGAACATCCACCTCGTCCGTCCTATCTATCAGTTTGATGAGCTAGCTCCTCCCTCCCTCTCTTTCTCCTTTTCCCTTTTAACAAATTTCACATATTCCTATGCTTTTTTTTTCATACCAAAGGCTAGGACTCCATGCTTATGTTGAAAGAAGAAAATAGAGTACGGCCGCTGCATGTTCCTATTCATAGGACGGGAATTAAACAGTCATCACCAGTCTCCCTCCTTTTGTCCACTGCCTTTTCTTTTTTTGATGGGAAAAACAGCACGAGTGTGCCTTTTCATTGAATAAAATGAGAGAAAAATACAACCCCTAGGAGCAACAGAAAAAACAAAATTGTACACTATACAAGGTGCGGTATGAGCTCTCTCAGTCTCTTAGCTCCTGCCAGGGCCCGCGTCCTTAGCTTCTTCCTTGTTTGTCCACCGTCTTTCAAACACTCATAGGTACAGGGGCGATCGTACCCATTAGGCGGCATGGGACGACCGCCCCAGCTAAAGCCCGCGCGCGTAACCCTTCCCCTAGCCCCCATATCCTCTTGGGTCACCTACCACCACATTCTATTCACAATTGACCTATAAGTGAGTAGCTCAGGTGTCCAATTTAGATTTTTTTAGGGAATTACAGAATCACCACTTTGCCTTCTCGCTATCAGCATGCGATGCCTCGATATCAGCGTCATCATCGCTTCATCTCCGCGTCTCTGCACGTTGCGTCCCACACAGCCGCTCCAGCGCACCGCACGGCCGCCCGATAGTCCGCCATGGCGCACGCGAGATGCGGTGCCTAGCCGCCTGCCGCTGCTCGCCGGCACCTAGGGACGGCTGTCTCAACTCCACTCGTGCCCCGCACCCGCGCACAACTCCCTCCTTGCCTCCTGCTTGGCGCCAACGTGACGCGTTGATGGCCCGACACTATCACCGACTCACCGTCGCGGCTTCACCGCCTGCCCACCTTGCTGTCATCTGTCACGGTGCCGCCGCCCAGATGCCACTCGCGCCGCTTGCACCTCGCCTCCTCCTGCTCGACGCCAACGCGGCACGTCGATGGCCCAACGCCATCGCCGTCGCTGCTTGCCCGCCTCACCGTCGTCTGCTGCACCGCCGCGATGCCATCTCGGCCCGCAAGGTAGCTGGGTAGGCCGGTAGGGGCAAAGCAAGCCATCCTCGATACACACTTGACAATCGACACTCGAAGGTGGTATATCTTCTCATACATAGTTATCTTTTTTAAAGATATCTATCAACCATGCTTTATAAATCTTTTGGTGTATGATGATTATGTATGGCACAAAGACTATTTTTGTTTTCAAATGATTTTGTTTGTCTTAATTTATTGATTATGTTATATTTTTATATGATTATAGTATAAATATGGTATTTGTTCCGTTCAGTTGTGCTTACGAAGCGAACATTTTCACCCCATCTTGATTTTAATTCTGCGTCCGCCACTGCATAGGTAGAATACTGTTTTCTAGGTAGCAACGTGCCACCGGAGGGGAAGGATTTTAGTTTTGAATGACAATTTTCATCCTCCACAAATATTTCTAAGTTGAACAAATCTTCCAAATTGTGTTCGTGGTGAGTGGTGGTTTATGGGTTCATTAGTGCTTCGAGGTGCTCGTGATATCTAGCCAACAAGCTTTTTATCAGTCGCCTCAAAAGTAACACCTTCTCCTTATAAAACAAGATATATGTATGGTTATTAGTAAAATTTACCTGAAATTGTTACAACCTTTATAGGTTTGCCAGATGTGTAGCAGCTGAAAATAGAATTCGTGTTCGGCAAAGTGTTCTTTATTCAGACCGCCCCAAGCGGTCCCGAGGAAGACGAGGACAAGCACAATCAAAAACCAAATCACAGTATGTTTTTAATTAAAAAAACATCATTTTTTTTCAGTCATTGTTTGTAAATACCTCCATTATGTCCACCGAACATAATCTGTTCAGGGCTGAGAAGAATGCAAGCGAGGTGGGTACTGTGCTCGTCACTACAACTGCAGACATGGGCACTACAACTACAAACATTCCAAAATTCAAGGCACTGACGATAAATGACTCACTCAATAGGCTTGATCCAACTGAGAGGTATGACCTTTTTTTTTTTGCTAATTGATTCTCGGTATTTATTCAACTGATAGGTATGAGTGTTTTTCTTATTTAAATGATGGTGTCTTCATTATAATTCCTAGATTGATGTGTTTTTCAGAATTCTCAATGTGCACCAAAGAGTTAGAAGTCTGAATTATGTTTGGGATAAATCATGTTATTAATTGACTGCAATTCCTCAATCCACACGAGTATCTTGGTCTAGCCTAATCCAATTAATGTATCCAGACTTGTAAGCAACTAGTCCACTACTACCAAGCAAAATTGCTAGAATAGTCGAGTCAAGGGTGGTTTGGTGGAGAGACAGTACACAAATCGAAAAGATATTTGATTCATCACTAACTTTTTTAGCTAAGCTCATCACTAACTTAATGTAAGTAGTTGAAGATGATGACTTCTATCAAATAAACTATTACATAACTAATCATTAACAATTAACTAACAACTGATTGAGTGGTTTTATGGTATGATCTAGGTCCAAGGAGTCTACTTATGATGCTGGCACTCCTGGAAGCAACCAGGGGAGCTCAAAATTTGCTGAGGACAAGCCCAAAGATGATTCAGATGATGTGTAAGTATGCCTTTACCGTTATTTGATCTCTCAGGACCCTTTTTGTTTGTTAACTGTAAGGCTAAAAAGCACACTAAAATGTCAAGAAGCCTCAAACCAAGCACTAAAACTTACATGCGCCTACATGGATAGATAATGTAAAACGAGAAACAAGCAACAGAGTAGCATTGATTAGTGAGGTGCCATGAAATGGGAGCCCTAGTTAAATGGTTGGCATTCTACTTTCGTGCTATTATGAAACAGTAATGGGATTAGTGCTGTTTCAAAATGCTCTAGTTTTCAACAGCATAAACTGTGAACCTGGTTGTGAGATACTTGGTCTTAGGTTTTTCGAGAGGCCTAGATTTCCTGAGGGTTTTTACTGAATCAAGCCCTTAAGAAGTGTGGACATGTTAAATTATAAGGATAGATCCCTGTTGCCTGAATCTAAGGTGTGCGTGAGAGCTAGCGAGGGTGCTTTCTGATTTGTTGTCCAATTTTCTTCAAGGTGGGCAAATGTGTGGGAATGCGCTGTTGTTGTTCTCAGTCACTTGCAGCAGATTGAGTTTTTTGAATGTCTCGTTTCTAGTCCTAATCTTCTTTCTTATACTTGAAAAATGATTATAGTTTCTCTCTGTCCAATTGAATAAAAGCTCTTAACTTTTCTTAAAAAAAGACTTGCTGATGGATCGCTGCTGCTTGTTGCTGTTCACTTACAGTATCTGTGGATTCTTCTTGCACTAGAGAATGAATTCACTTTCTCAGTATTACTCTCATAAATTTGCAGTTTGCTTTCTCAGTATAATTTATTGCTTTCTTTTAATCATATGAGCACACTTATATTCAGGGAGGAGTGTCTGCGCAAGCTAAAGGAATACTACTCAAAGGGGCATATCCATAGCAACATCGATGATGCTTGTAATGAAGTTTTAGCTTACGAGTATGCTACTTTAACCGCCCTAGCTCTTGAGTGGGGTACGGAACCACCAGAGGATCCCTTCCAGCAGCCGGAGTCTTCGCTAGTTGATCAGGAAGTCCAGACACTTCAGGCACCACAACGGACTTTGGATGCTGCTCAGCATAGTATGGCGCCATGCAAGGAGGAACCATCTCAGCAAATTTTGCCCATTCATCAACCAAGGTAAAGTTTCCAATCTTTTTCTGTCCTTGATTGGCTTGCAAATAGTTAGCATTGGTTTAATACTTCTCAAAGAATTTTCAATTTTTGTTAAATATTCAATAGATTTGTAATTGACAGATAAACTGATTAGAACCACCTTTAAATTTAAATGATGGTACAGAGCTCATCTAGTTCCTTACTAAATCTCTTAAATGCTCTCTCTCTCATAAGTTGGAACTTGGAATTTGGAACTGCACTTGATGTTTTCTTACTGATTTTCTTATGTGAGTTACTCATTTAGTGGTTAAGATACCTTTTTTAAGTTAACTATCAAACAGTCAAATCTGGTGTTATATACTTAACTGGTCGAAGTAGAGAGTACTCCCATAGTCCCATTAGGACCATGCTAGTATACAGTTGGAATACCAGCTATTTCACAAGTGAAGTATCAATGAAACAAGGTATTGCTACTGCAAACATGTATGTCGAATTTGGGTGAGAGGCTGCACAAGCTTGCTGAATACCTCTAATCTCGTACACACAAAAATTTGCCAGAAAAAGACTAACCATCCAGGAAACTGATTAGTATCTTCATATCAAGGCAAGAGCTTACTCAGACCAGACATACCTCTATAAATTGTTTAGTACTCTCTCCATTTTTTAATGTACGACGCTATTAACTTTTGACGTAATGTTTGACATAACATTTGTTAACTGGGGCACCATGGAGCCGGGCATATATATGTGTGTGCCATTTATTTTATTGTGACTTGTTTTATCATCAAAGAAACTATAATCTTAACTTATACTTTTACATATTTATACTGAACTTTTGAATAAAACCAATGGTTAAACGTTATACGAAAACTTAATGGCATCATACATAAAAAACCGGGAGGTATCTTCATAGCAAGGCAAGAGTTCCATAACCAACATTGGACTAAATGGAGCTATTTTACAAATAGGGTTATATGCTCACAAGGACTGTCTAAATTTCTCCACCTACATGTCATGGTCTGTTGGTAGAATTCAGCCTTTAGTAAGAATTTATAGTTGTGTGGTGCTGCCTTCAGTAATATGGCCTGCTGCTTTGTAGTGTGTACTGCAGTAATACCATTAATTAGGGATGGAATAATACATTAGATACTTCTATTTGAGTTAGTTGTTACCGTTTAGGTTTCCGTGTAATTAATTTGTATGCTTGGATCTCTAGCACCTCTATATAAGGAGGACATTGTTAACATTAAGCAATAAACCAATGTGATGTCTGAATTACCAGCTCCAAAATAAAAAAAGTTGTCTACGTTCCTGCTATGTGCCCTCTCCTCTAAGCCAAACTCTCTTCCAGGCCATCACTACCAGTTTCTCTTGTATGGTGTTTATTCCTTATAGCATACTAGGTACATTGGAGTAGATATAATCCATTACAATATGCAATTGGCCTGATCTGATGTCAATTGAAATGAATTAGACAGAACAGTTATGAAAGTGATGAGTACAATGGCATTATCAAAGGGAAATCTCATCCTGGGTCCTTTTGTCCAAAGGGAAAAGTGTCTAACAGTAAATTTAAGCAGTATAAATGGTCAATTATGATTAATTAATGATCTGCATTTGCACATGCTGAACCACGACTGCCAATATACTGAAGTGAGCACATGGCCACATGCACATACCCTTTCTGCAAACTATCTAAAGACATCATGTTCTGGTATAATTCTAGATACTAAATTAAAAAACAAATTTAAATAGGTTGCTTGAATCAAGTTTCAAGAATAGTGCTACTGAACTCTATTGAAATGTCTTAATAATATTGATAAATGTAACATAATCTGACAACTGAATCGATTTGTAAATACAGGACCGAGGTTTCTATAGAAGAAATTGTTGAGAATGGGAAAAAATGGATGAGTGAGGAGGTGATGGTGGCTTTCAAAAATTATATTGAAGGAAAAGCTGATTTTGCGGTCCGTATAACTCTATTGCTCATTATTATTCAAATTTCAAGTATGATTTTACTTTTTTTTTTCTCGAACACAAGTATGATTTTACTTACTGATTGTTCTCTTTTAGGGACATCAATATCACCTTGAACTTTGCCACCAGTGTTTCAATGTGGAAAGCTATTTCGAAAATTTCCACCATTATAATTTTAATGTCAAGATCAAAAAGCATGATTCAGATGAGTGGACTGAGTCAATGTATTTTGCTGAAGTAAAGATGATATTCAGGAGAAAATATTACTTCTGCTGTCCCTTGGAACCACGTGAGAATGGTATTGTTTCTTGTCAAAAGGAATTAAATATTAGAACATGTAACGATGTACGAAGTTCTCTCATGCAATTTGTCTGGGTTATTTTTTTTTTCTATCAGGTCACTGTTATGCATGCAGAAACCAAGGAATGGATGAACTGAGGCATCCAGCTACAGGTGGATTTGAGATGGGCTCACCTGACACTGTATTTCCTTACATGTATACAAGTGACTGAGCTCGTGTTACCCAAAAAGATGTGTATATGGATGATGGTTTGGAGTAATCACTTAGATTATCATGATGTGATGGATGCTGACATAATTTATTTTCAGCAGCACTATTTCGCTCCCTTGTTGTAGTACTGAAAGTCTAAAATATTGTGCAACTCGTTTGTCTGACAGAATTGTGATGAAATTGGTGGTATGCATGGTTGAACATCCAATCTTTTCCTTCAGGTGCGAACGCTTGTCATGGGTGCTATATATATATATATATGCACGCGTTTGGGTTGCTTGGTACCATGGTTTCCGTTACCGCGGTAAACCGCGCTTACCACGGGGTACGGTAAAAGAAAAACCGCGGTAACCGTCTTAAATTTAAATAAATTTAAAAAATAATTTGAAATTTTAATAAATTTTATACGAATTTCGTACGGTTTACCACGGTTACCGCGGTTACCGCACGGTAATCGTGCTTACCGGCCGGGCACGGTAACCGCGCGGTAAACGGTAACGGCACGTGCACACGTGCATTCTTTTAGAAATAATACTAACTTTTAATAGAAAATTGTAAAAAATATAGCATTGTTAGCTGAAATCTTAAATTTAGCATTCTATTGAACAACTAAAATTCAACAGGGTACATTTGATATTATGGTATCTGTTGAACAACGGGTGTTGAACATATTTTATTCCAGTGCTTCATGATGCATGTATGGAACAGAGTAAATATCTCATATGTGATAGATTCATAGCTAATTGTATTGAGGCCGTTCGTTATATACCCAGTCGAACATACTAAAATTACAATTTATAGGCAGCTGACTTATATTTTTTTTGTAATTTTTCATTAAAATGATATATTATTTTAAAGAAAAATCGTGCACGTGTGGCATACACGCCGCCGCCTACGGGCACGGCCACGCCTGCCATGTAGCTCTGCGTACGTGCCACCGGCGACCTCGACGGCGAGCGCTCCGGCCATGCCATTGCCATGTAATAGCTCGCCTCGCTGCATATCTCATGCGTGCCACCGGCGACCGTACGTGCACGTATACGCCAAATTAACATCAATACACTTACTAGTAGTGCTACATACGCATCAACCATGCATGCATGAGTTTGCAAGTGAACAAGTTAGCATTCACAAATTTGCGAGTTACATAAATATAGATAGAAACAAGATCTACTAACTCTTGCATCATGTTGGCACGAGTTGTAGCATGCAAAGGCACGTTGATTAATTGTTGGTTCAGTCTAGGGATCGAGCATATTAATCGAGGCTAAAACACATTACACACTGGAGTAATAATCGGCGTCAGCTCCATCGATGATCAAAGCCACGCTTCATCCTCAGAGCCGCTCGAGTACGTGTAGGGGAATACTTGAGTTGGAAAGCCTCGATCAAATACGCCAACTATTGGATGCTTCAAATCCTCCATCCCTTGGTTCTTACATGCATAGCAATTACCTACAAAAGGGAAAACATATTAAAACCAAGGATTTTGTGGTGGATATTTAAGTCATATCGCAGGTATTCTCATACCATCTTCATTTGGCTCTAAAGGAGAGCAGAAGTAAATTTTATGGCCCAATAATTCCTTCACTTCCGCAAAGTATAGCACCGACGTCCAATCAGTTGAACAGGGCGCCTTCATCTTGACAGTGAAGTTGAAGTGATGAAAAATCTTGTAATAATTTTCCACGTTAAAACACTGATGTAGCAGCTCATCAAATTGGTAATCGTATTCCTAAAAACAACGTTAGCTGTTGTGGTCAGTACAAGCTTCACAGAATGTACAAACAGTTACTAGAAATCAGAGTAGTCAAACCTTGAAGAGAGAGAGGGAGAGAGAGAAATAGAGTTCGAACCTTAAGATCATCTCTTCTTGTAATATACTTTTCAAATGCCACCATCACCTCCTCACTCATCCACTTTTTCCCGTTCTGAGTTATTTCTTCTAAAGAAGAGTCATCATAGTGTGTCACAACTGATTGGTCATGTTCCAGTTCCAGTGTTGATTGATCTTCAGATTTTTCTAGCAAATCCTGCTCAGAACTTGATTCATCATCACTAAATTCAACCTTAGGTAAAACTACACGCTGACCAGTGCGAAGATATTCAAAAGCTGCTTCCATACTATCAAAGGTATGCTCCTTTAAGTATTCCTCATATTCGCGTATCTCCTCTGACCTAAGTAATCAAAATCGTAACCATATCATCAGCGAAACAAGCTAGTGTAAACCTTTGTGCTGGGAGAGGACTTCATCTATTCATTGTCATATTTTGGTCATGCCGATTGTGATTAAGCGGCAAACCATTATTTTCTCAATTACTGTAATGCAAACTATAATATAACAGAATTACAAGACTAATAAAAATCTTAATTAAGAAAAATAAAAAGACTGACTATCAAACATTAAAAATGGTCATATACATGAAATGAAAATTGGTTGCAAAACACTTACAGCGAAGGTGAAACAGCTTCCTCAAGTGCTGATGGCTGTGCAAATGTAGAATCAAGTCCATCACTGCCCGTGTTGCCAGCATGCACCACGACACTAGGTCATAACAATAATACCCATGCAGCTAGTCAATACAATTTGAAGTAAAAGAAACTAGAGGCATGGAAACTCTTATGGAAACAACTAAACCAATGATGAAACATCATACCACATAAATAATGGTCCTACTCATCATCTGAAAGAAAAAAAAAATATAATGGCTATACCCGTCAGTTGAACCAGATGCATGCAGTGAGTCATCCAGTGACAGTGCCTCAACTTTTGACAGATCTTTATTTGTAAGGCCAAGTTCACTGCTACTCACATCATCATCACGCTCCTTAACCCTGGTCAAGACATATACGGCAGCAAAGTATGGCCATTAGTCAGTGACAACTATAGTGGAGATACTTTAACAGACGGAAATGCTACACATAAGATGGTCACTGTTGCTATAAATTTGACCATTCATACATCTTGTAATTTGCTTCATCATAAGGACATAGCATCGCCGTTTAACAAAAAAATATCCGACTTTAATCCAATTTACCAAACAAAAGAAAAGGCCTTGCATGACTCAATTTTAACAAAAGATTAAAATAAATTAGCAGAACCACAAATGAACCTTATAATTGACTGAAAACTCTATTTTAGGAGCTGGAATAAACGAGGTAGCTGCTGCTGGTTCATTCCAAGAGCTTGGTTATGTTGAGAGAAATTATTCATCGACTGGGATTGTGATAGTATTGTAGTTCCCCGCAAAGGTTCCTCTTTTTTTAACAGCAAACAGCTGCACCGATGAGGGAATGAGTAGGTTGAGAAGAGAGGAAGTTCACTCAGACTGAATGCAGAGAGGAATTTGGCTCGCTGGAACCAAGATTCATGTTGTCGACAGCATGCCAGGTCTGCAGGGGTGGGGTCGCATGGGGGGACAGATCCAGCCAAGATTCATCCTATGGAGAATCGGTTCTTACAGAAAGCCTATTCAGTAGTATTAATACAGAAATACTCTGCTAGGTTCACGGTGGGTTTTGGGTCAAATGCCTTGTGTAGCAATTGCAAAGGCAGAACCGCAGAAGTGAAAGCATATGCAGTGATTAGTGGACAGAGCAATGCAAAATCAACTGGGGTTCTCAGATTTCTAACCATGATCATGGGTGCACATTGAGATAACTAAAATGAGAAAGGGAAAAAAAACAATAACTAGTGGAACTTACGGTAAGGTTAGTGATTGTGCTCCTCCTCTTTTCTGTCCAGATCGCCGTTTGCGCTGTGAGTAGAGAACACTCTGTCGAATAGAAGTTGAACTTCCAGTTCTCCTGCGAAGGTTGTAGGATTATAATGTAAACTTAGACCGAACGCACATATATTGTGAGAGAAAGAGAGACTGGGTTTTCTGTACATCCTTTTTCTAATAAGAAAGCATTAGTTTCGAGGGCTTGTTGTCAACACAAAATAAAGCAAGAGCAAAAAACACAGTAGAAATACAACTTATTATGGACATACTTACAACACTTTCCCAGCCAGGTCAGAAAATCACTCACTGGACTACTGAAGAACACCCCTAAATTTACACTATGAGAAGCTCTCAGTGCCCAGGAACAGCTTGCAGCAATTGTACCGCATAGCTGAAGTATGCTGGTAGATCAAGAGGCCAGAAATGTGGTTCTTTTACGGTAATAACATGTAAAACCGCCATTGCGCAGCAGGCATTCCTCTAATATTTTACAGAAGTTAGCTTTGTTTTTCCCCCTTCTGCTGTGTGTGTGACTGAGTTTGTGTGTCGGGTGGGGGAGGCTTTAAATAAATATAAGCAGGGACTTATGAATAGAAACATGTTGAATTTGGCCAAAATGAATCAAGGTTCCGAGGTCGATCAGTCTCAATTGCACTTCCGATTGCAAAGCCCCAAGTAATGTGCAGCATATTATGCTATGAAATTATGCTATGACAGGGCCAATTAGGTTGAGTATCAGACAAGACCGCTGCTGGAGGGCATAGCGGAAGTACGCTGGTCGATCAAGAGCCCAAAAAATTGGTCCGTTTAGGGAAAATAACATGTACATCTCCCTTCCAAAGAAGAAATCCTCCAAATTTTACCCAAATTAGGGAAAGGAGAAAGGGAAGAGGGAGGAGCTTAGTTCACTCACCAGGTTTGGTCATCAACGCTATAATAAGCCAGGAAAGAAGAAGAAGTTCCCCTACGGCTAGGTCGACGGCGAGTGGAACGGTCTCCCCGTCCCCGGCCAGCTCGGCCGCCGCCGGCATCGCCGTCCATGGCGACAGCGAGAGCTGGGGAATTTTGGTTTTAGGGTTCTTTCGCTCCTCAGCTGCCTACCACTTATCCTACCTGATGGAGTGATGATTGAGAGGCTGTCCAGATCTATCCCAAAATTTTCTTGCCCCATCAAATCGAACGTTTGAACATATACATGGAGTATTAAATGTGGATGAGAAAAACAATTGTATAGTTTGCGTGTAAATCACGAGACGAATCTTTTGAGCCTAATTTCGTCGTGATCTGACAATGTGGTGTTACAGTAAACATTTGCTAATGACGGATTAATTAGGCTTAATAAATTCGTCTCGCAGTTTACAGACGGATTCTGTAATTTGTTTTGGTATTAGTCTACGTTTAATACTTCAAATGTGTGTCCGTATATCCGATGTGACCCGCCAAATTTTTTTTTATCCCTGGATTTAAACACCCGTGAGGTTCGGTCCCTCAAAAAAGAAAGAGGGGAGAGACTTTTATAAATTTGGTTTCCGGCAGCTGCCCAAAATTATTATAACATCAAACACTACAAATTTGAACATAGTAACCAAAAATAGTTTATATTTAATATTTATATTATATAATTGTATCATTCATGGTTTAAATACTACTGTAATATGGTAAACATAGACTACGATAAAATAACCCCAAAACTATTTCAAAATGACATACATTGTGAATGCTTACTTTAATTGGGGTAAATTTCATTGTTTTTAAATATGGCATGTAGCTAGGTTGAATACACATGGCGAGCAACAAAAGATAATTCCAGAATTAAAAACCTTGACGCTTGTATCAACTGTTACCGGTCGTATAGAGCTTTTAAATTGAGGAATAAAAATAAGGGTAACTTTCATCAAACTCCGTGTAAATACAAAATCACATAGATTTTAACACGTGACATATAATTCTGGATGATATTACAGTTCTAAAGTTTTTACAAAACCACACCGTTAACCATTTTAAAATATTCATATATCAAAATTTTAAGAAACGGATGTAACATTTATACGACGAATAAAAAACCCATAAATTTAATATATAATTGTATAACTTAAAAGTGTGTGGTTTGTTGAAGTCAAAATAATTAATTATAGTGTGGTTTTGAGAAATTTAAGACCATAGCATATAGGGTTACGTGTCACACGAAAAAAAAAATGACTGTAGTTTCGTGTAAATTGTATCATAGAATTCGAGTTGTAAGATTCAAAATTCGCTTATGATTAGTGTACGTAGTACGTACCTTGCGTCGAGTGCACGAGATGACGAGCCTTTAACGAGTGGCAGCTGCTGGTGCTCACGAGTTGCAGCGGCAGTGCTAACGTGGTCGGCGCCGCCGTGCAGCTCGCCGCCGGCGTGCTCCATGGCAATAACCGGGCGCCGCGCCGTTCGATCGGAATCAGCTATGTACGATTTTGATTCTTCTCCTCTTAATTACTTCTTCTTCTATTATTATTATTGTTGTATAAACGAGACGACGTCCATCTGTACGTACATCGGCGCCGATCGATATAAATATCCGAGCAACAAGGTTGCCTTGCCGGATTTGATTTCAATTCGGGTCGGGGAGCAGTAGGTTGATCTGATCTTTCATGGGGAAAAAGAGGTCACTATTTCTATTCAGAATCGGATTTGATTTCCAAGATAAACAAAGCCAGCCTGTATCAACATATGTATCCCACAGATCGTTCCTGTACTCAATTAATTATGGTCTGAAACTCTGAATCAGACGAACATCAACCTTGGAACAATTAAACTCCACGATTTCCAGCAAGAAAATGTTAGTTCCTACTTCAAGATTCTCACACTCGATTTCCACCGTACGTATTCATGCATGATGCATCAGCAGCTCTGCTGGTCTAACCTCAATCCTCTCAAAAAATGCAAAATCAAGCTCACCTCACAATATAAGATCATACATATTACATGGAACATTGTCCCGAGCTTAATTTGCATCTACTGCATGCATCACACACACACACAGAGACAGACAGATGACATTTCCAACCACAATCTGCAGCCTGCAGGTGATTAGCATTTGAGAACTTACTCTGGCAAAGTGATGTGGTAGAGTCCACGGAAGGATAGCTTGTCAACTCTTCCCAACCCATCAATCCCAAACCGCTTCCCTTCACTATTCTGGATCATAACATGCTCACGGTACAGTGGCAGCTCACTGCTACATGTGCCATTGGCAGCAGAGGCCATTGGCTCTCGTCCATCGCCAATAACCATAACGGCATGGGAAACCGGCAGATTGGACTTGGCATGGATGTATGGCATGCTCTTATCATAGCTGTAGATCTCTCCCGGCTTCAAGTAGAAGTAGTTTCGCGACACACGGAAATGGCCTACCATTATATTTCCAGCCTCTAGGAGACACCTTACCTTTTGTGGTTTATTGATGCCAACCTTCTCATATGATGCGATTTTGAAGAGTCGGTCCTGCAAAAGCTTGCTCTAGTTAAGGATAGAGTGCAGGTATATACACAATCGGAATTCAAGATTAGGAACAGAACACAAATTAATATAATCCACTAGTATTGCTCCCATAATGCATAATGGCATGTGTCCAGCATGGCAGCAAACAGATACACATATATATAGAGAGAGAGACAGAGAGAGGCCAGTCTCCTTTAAATTTGCAGTACTGCAAAACAAAACACTCGTGTGCAAGCTGCAGAGGTTGCAAGCTTAACATCATCTGTTTGCAACCACTGTCTATGATGTCTATCCACTCTTTCTTACTAACCCATCTTCCTAGCATTCCCTTCTTGACAACTGTTTTTGTAACTTTGTTGGTTAGTACTATATATGGTCTGGTAAGAGTGTGTCCCAAGAGTCTAAACACAGTTGCTGAGTTAGTACTAGAATATTGGAGTTGATCTGGTTCTGTAATACATCCTTAACGTTAGCTAGTTTATCCTTACCATTCAGTTATAGAATTGATACTTGTACTTCTGGATTCAAAAAGGATATCACTTGCTACACAAACCCACTTCTTGACCATGTGTCCCTGCTGAAACTCAAGATCAGCAAATGCTAATGAACTGACGACCGTTAAGCCCTGTATGGTCCAGGACAAGAGGTAATCCTAAGTTCCTAACACTTGATTGTACATATTCCTTCATCACAAACATTATAACATCACTGTGATCTCAGAGGTAATGCACAAAGCAGCTCTACATAATTTCAGTTGTCCTACCATAAGAGAGAGCATCTTAATTGGTAGACCTGTTAAACACAGGTTATGTGAGAAACCATTCTATGAACCTGAACTTTCAGAGCAAGCCTTGAATTTGCTTAATCACCACAGCTCAGCTGAGTAAAAGAAGTAAAATATTCTAGAAAGTGTTCTTGCAAGGATCCCATTTCCCCTGATATTCTAAATTTACCAACACAAAACTTGCATTGTTGTAGAGCAAGAGTAAAGTGAAAATCAGAACTCACATGCCAAGGTCTGAGTAAACTGGCATTAAACTGGCATTGTTGTTCTGAGTGTGCAATGAAGTATTGACTTATCTTTGATCAACGGAATTACACAATGGAGCATTTCATATAAAGCAAATTATTTTTTTAGAAAACATATAAAGCAAATTAATAAGTATTGGCTTATCACATATTTTGACTGAGCCATATAGGCTAGCTTATCAAACTGTCCATGGCAATGGCATACTAAAAGAGTAATAAAAGATCTGAAAGAGAATCTCACCTCAGGGTCAACTTTGTCACGGCCTATGACACCATCATCTTTTAGAATTTTCAGGGCAGTTTCCACTCGATGCGTGCCCCTTTTCTTGCGCTCCTCAGATGCAAACTCTTCAGCAACCGTATGCTCGTACCGAGTCTTTAGGTCATTCAGTGACAAACTCCATGTGAAATCCTGTGGAGGATTTAAGCATGAAAACTGAAATTTGTTTAATGATTCGACCGTCCCTAAACTTGCCTGAAAAGAACAAGTATCTGCATGCAAAAAGTAGTTGAAAAGTTATTCACTTATTCAGCTGAAAAGAATTACAAGGGAGTACAAAAATAAAAAAGCTTATCTAATATGTCATAACCCTCGCAAAGATAGGTATATAATACCAGGAGAACCCTTTTGATCTCGAAGGGGAGCCAGGATGTATTTTGTATTGTTGGGTCTTCCTGCCCATGTAAATTCTTCCCCTAGCTGCAAAAGTTCGATATTTCTTGTTCATATATATTAAGAACGCATTATCTAAAAAATATATATTAAGAACAAATGAGGAGCATAAGAATTATTGGAGCTATATTTCTATACTTGTCTCTCCAAGTGGAACAACATTGTGGTGGCTTTGAAACATTTGAAGTCATTCTATATGCAATATAATTAAATTGTTTTAACTTAATCAGAAGCTTGTGTTGTGGACTCGTTTGTGGGCCACCAGTGCCAGTGAGGGCCCACATCAACTGAATGCTAATGCGAAGAAAGCCACGGCAATGCAGGATTCTTGTCATCAGTTGTAAAGGAACTCTAAGCAAGATAACTCAATTAATTAAGATGTTATCCTTGGTGTGCATGACATTTTCCTTCGTTACCTTCTTTGGAAGTGCAGAGGCAGTGGGTATATCTTTGTCCCGGTCATTCAACTGACTCATAACCTTAGACAACACATTGCTGTTCAATGTCGCAACACGGTGTAAATTTTTTGCATATACAATTAGCTTCTTCCATAAATCTCCAATCGCAATCAGATTTTTACCTTCTCCAATAATCCACAGGCAGTATCTAGAAAAAAAAAGACAGTCAATGAACATTTCTAGTTAGTCAGAAGAGAAAATTGACAGGCATAACAGTAAAACATACCTTGATCTTGAAAGAGCTACATTCATTTTGCTGCCCTCGAGAAGCTCTGCTTTTTCATCGGAAACTGATGACAGGATTACCACATCATACCATTTCTCATGCAAATTATCGAGAGAGTTAACTTCTATATTAATTCTGTCGTGGCATTCATATTTGATGCCTAACAGATTTCTCAGTGCATCCACTCGGTTGTTGCATAGACAAATTATTCCAACATTGATCTTTCCTATGGCATTTGTCCGACCTGCAATGAAAAAGGAGGTGAACAAAACATGCATATATACACATATAGTTCCCCGAGCATAACATAATCTTGGTGAAAACGCAATGGTAAAATGCATTCCTTTCCTTTCTTTTGACAAAAAAAAGCAGCATATACGATTTTTCAAAAAAGATGGTACTTGTAGAGAAGAAAAGAATGTATACCTTTGCAAAGAAACCGAAGCAAGAACATGATTACAGAAGACTCCACAAAGCCTTTTCCTTTGTCTGTCAACTCATTCACACCACTTATGTCAAAGAACCCATAAGCAGGAACTGGAAATTCTTTTAGGAGCTTATTGTAGTCATCAGACTTGACTGTTGAGTCATCCTCCAATCTACCCTCATAGAAATTTTCACTCACGAATTGACTAATCGAAGGATCCATCATATACTGTTTAGTGAGTCTCTTATTTTCAGAAGAAGAGTGCATCAATCGTTGAAAAAGGCTTGAAGCGTATCCAGCTTCTTTACAAACCTACAACAATTTACCAAGCAAAAAGTCATTTGGGTGTGTAAACTCAACTAAATCTGAGCATCACAGTCGTGCATCACAAAAGGTAAATCTAGATTTGCCATGAAAAATAAAAAAATTGCAGAAACACAATTCTACAAATACGATTTAAGTTAACAGAAACACATGATTCTACCCTTAAGAAAGGAATGTATGAAATACCTCACTTTTCACCATGGGCTGCAAATGGAGATGATCCCCAAACATAACAATATGTCTCGGTGAAAATGACAGTGGAATAAGCATGTCGATCTCCTTTATTTGTGCAGCATCATCAACCAATAAAATATCGATGGTATCCAACTTTAACTCACGTAGCTGAGAGGAACAGACTGGAGTACAAATGATAATGCGGCTATGTCTAATGCAGAATTCCTCAAGATCCTTTCTATCCTCCAGTTGTGGCAATTCAATTGAGTTCATAACAACCTCTATCAACCCAAGGCAAGTCATCCGGATTTCATTCAACTCTGCAACATTGCATCCTATCTCCTCCCAGGAAAAATCAATACCAGATGCAAACCCAAATTCTTTTTCAACACCAGACTGTGTTATATCACTATTCTTAATGTGATCCTCCAAATGTGATATGCCACTCAACAATTTGTTTAAGATCTCAATGTTATAGTTCGACAATAATATATCTGACAGGCTGTCAATCAAAATCCGTGAACATTTTTCTACATCTATAGCAAGTGCACAAACTTTCTCTTTA
Source organism: Oryza punctata (assembly GCA_000573905.2). Taxonomy (NCBI): domain Eukaryota; kingdom Viridiplantae; phylum Streptophyta; class Magnoliopsida; order Poales; family Poaceae; genus Oryza; species Oryza punctata. Next base: position 29,118,720 of record CM002498.2, read on the forward strand.
AAAGAACTGAAGGAGAAAACAACTAGCTTGCTTTTGCTACAGATAGTACATCCATTGTGATCGCATTTTTCCTTGCAGTATGGTTTTAATCCCAAAACAAAACCTAATTCTTTCACAAAACTTCTCCATAAAAAGATGCAGCAATAGAGCGCTTGCGCTCTATTTTCCAAATTCATTTCATGAAATTTGTTGCAATTCTTTATGCTTTCAGGGTTACACAGCCTATTGAGAATAACAATGCCTCTGAAGTTGACTGATGGACAAACTTTTTGTAAATTCTTAAGGAATATGAGGATATCTCTTTCCATTGGGACACACACTAGCATTTTAAACCCTGAATTCAGCAAAGAAATAACTAAACCAGCTGCTAGTTGGGTCTTTCCCGTACCTGGAGACCCCCAAACAAGTTCAATTGAATTGTTGTGACAACAACTTAGTTTTGATATAATGCATGTCATTGCAGATAGTTGTTCTTCGTTGTAATTGTTAAGATGAGTAGAATCTCCAATTCCAAGTGCACAAGACTCAGTACATGCACAAGTTTTTTTGTACTGCAAACAAAAGGTCCAAAAAAAATATTAGGATTAAAACAAACAACAATCATATTTCAGCTAAGGAACTATATTATATTTTTACCTTTTCATTGTGTCTTGGAATTGAGTTGATAATATCAAAATCGCCAGATGACATTAAGACAATTGCTTTTAATATATTGATGCTCTCCATGATGTTAGTAAGAAAACTAACATATTTGATCGATTCTAAATCTGATTTTCTCTGATTTTCTGAAACTAACACCTTGAAACTTCTTTGGAAATGGTTATCGTGGCCAACATCAGTGGCAATACCAAAACAACCTGATAACTGACCCCTTAATGGTTGACTACTAAGAAAAAACAGATCTCCATCTTTCACAGCATGTTGACAGTTATCAATTCCACAAAGATCAATATCAATGTAATATATGGAAGGTGGCCCAGCAAACGACACAGCAAAAGCACGAAAGCATTGAGTAGTCTCAACTTTCAACAAGCTAGACTTGATGTTTCTACGAATTTCTTCTATTAGCATATTTGAATGTAGGTCCAAATAATGTTGGAGTGATTTGAACTTGGCTGGTATTTTCTGAACCTAATTCACAAAGACATTTCAAGCTTAGGCAACACAAATATTTACATGCTGAAAAAATTGACTATTCACGCCAAAAAATGCAGCGAACTATAACTAAATACACAAAATATACCCAAGAATTGCATCGATTCTAATTGCGCCACAACCATGCAATTGTTGATAGAACTAAGTAATTAATTATTAATAACAAACTAAGTAACACATATTAAAGTAAATGATCAATTGTTATGAGGCATTCAAGAAATGTATAGGGAGCAAAAAAAAGATTAAAATGAGCTAACCATGTTTGCGTTATTTTTATTCCTTAATTATCTTGATCAACTAATTAACAATAGATGTGTAATATATAGATTTGAAGATACACGAGCTACCTCTCTAGGGCCGAAAAGGTTCCTTATTCAAAACATACACGCTAATGTCATACCTTGCTTTTGTCAACCTCATCATCCAATAAGATATCCTGAATTGTCCATGATAAAACAACTTTTGATAAAAGAGAATTATTGGCGTCTCGTTTTCCATTAGCATTGTCTCGACTACCGTCAACCCCAGTTGTGTTCTTACACCACCGAGCATCTCCAAAACCAGGATCTTCCTCCTCCAGGGTGTTGCTACCATTCTTGTCCAGCTGCAGAAGTTCCTCATTCATCAGTGCATGAAAATCAAACTCTTGAATTCAGTAGTGGAGCCATGATTTAAGCATAAGGGGAAGAGGAAGGGGGGGATAATGAAAAACAAATACAGTTTTGCTATATATAGTTACTTGATTTCTTCTTAGTCAATCATGTATAAATAAAAAGTGTATCTTTTAGCTTTTTTCATTCTAAATTAATCTATATGCATTACTATGTTTATAATCATAATTTCTAGTTTTAAGTAAACCACTAAGATTCTTTTTCAAAAAGAAAGGATATTTCTTTTAGCTTGTAGGTTAGAACATTATTCGCTTTACCCCAAGAAAAAAAATATAAGTGTGAGTTAATGTTGATCTAGTGTTAAAAAAGTGATTAATAGATAAGAAAAAAATCAATCACTTGGGGGTGGCGAGGCCACAGCTCGTCCCCCTGTGGCTTTGCCACTGCCGTAAAATCCTCTAAGCGAAATAAAAGTTGCAACTTTCATCACCTTGGTGGTCGTCGCGGCGCGTGGCGAGCTCTGCGCCTTCGCCGTCGCCTGTAGCGAGGTCTGCCCCGTCGCTGACCCACCTGGCGCGCTCTGCACTGTCGCCGCCGCGCCACTTGGTGCGCTCTGCGCAGTCACCGTGCCCTCCGCCCTCACTCCTGGATCTCGTGGCGAGCCCTGCGGCACAGTCGCCGTCGCTGGTGCGCGTGGCGCGCTCTGCACCGACGTCGCGTCCCCGCGTGGCGCGCTCTGCGACGTCGCTGCCGCTGGTGGCGCGCCCTGCGCCGTCGCCGCCCCGCCTGGCGCGCTTTGCCTCTGCGCCGTCGCTGCCGCTGGTGGCGAGCCCTGTGCTGTCGCCGCCCTGCCTGGCGCGCTTCCTCCCGAGACGGACTCTCCTCCTTGGCCACCCGCCGCGGTCGGCGACGCGGCGCGTGATGCTGGGCTCCCACCATCGGCGCCACCGCCACCCGCCGCTTCTCCGGCGACGGCATGGCTCGTCCCCGCGTCTACGTCGAGGAAGGGCTCTTCGTCCCGCGCCGCGGCCTCCTCCCCCGCCGCTGCCGCAGCACCCACTTTCTTTTTCCCCTTCCGCCGCCGTTTCGGGCCCATCCCGGACGTACGCAGCCGGCGACGGCGCAGCCCTGGGCTTCTACCGGCGAGGGCGAGCTCCGGTGAGGGGTCTAGCCGGCGGCGGGGCCTCCGCTTCCGGGGTGGGTGCGGTCGGGGTGACGGGGGCGAGCTTGTGAAGTGCAAAAAGGAGGAGGGGAGGAAGGAGAAAGTGTGATGTGGAGCAGCTAAGCTAAGCTCACGAGCTCTCCAACTTTCTTTTTCTTTTCCTTTCTTTTTTCAGCCCTAATCACTTAAGCAGAGTATTCATAATTAAGTGTTAGGACACACAAGCATATTTTCCTCTTGATTACAAAACAGTAAATATACTCTAATAAAAGACAAAATAAACTACGATGATAAAATTAAAATCAACTCTAAAATTAAATTTTTACAACACTGATAAGCTGAAGAACAAACGAAAAAACTAAGTTTCTAGTGATAAAGAGCTCTTGTGAAATGTAGGTTTGAGAAAATGTAGGAATATAAAAAAAACATGATTTCAGTAGAAATGCAAGTAAAAAAAAAGATAATTTCAATACACAGAATAAGTTTGATTAGAGCTTAGGAAAAACAAAGAAATTGGACAAGAGATAAACCCTTCTAAAAGATTGTAGCTTTTCTCAAACTTTCTCAAAGATTTACATGCATTGAGCTCTTCCTCATAATTTCGTACGATTTAGAAAGCTCCAACCTTTTGAAACTAAAGGACCAAATAAAAAATATCGGATTTAAATCATACAGGATTACTATTGATCATATAAATTTCTTGTGTTAAAGATCTAAATGGTTAGTTCAGTGTTTTCTAGAGCCAAACTAATATCCTCCAAAATTAATGCAAATTAAGCTGGATGGAAGAATGAGAGACTTATGAAAAAAGTTAGACCAATATCAATCGAAAACATACTTGATACTTCTTCCAAATTGTCAAGATATCCGTTAGAAACATGGGCTGTTAAACTTTTCTTGCTCTTTGTCTATACAGAACTACTTATAAAAAATCCTATAAAATTCACTCGATCCTGGCTTTATTCACTGTAAATTTTTGGCCTGGTACAATGGAACAGCCATGAAAATTTTAAAGCCTAGACAAATCTAACTACATTGATTATTTCTTAATGCAAAATTTCTATTCTCAAACCCTACTTGAACAATAAAATTATATTGCACCTTCGCCGACGAGCCCTGCTCAGCCACTGTATATATAGCCTGACATACTTCATTCATTTCATTAAAAAATAAACATAGTATAGTATAAGATATGATACATGTTGGCAGTATGCCATGAGGCCCTTCGACCAAGCCTGCCGAAACCAACCAGGCGGCAAAGATCCAATCTCCCAGTACCCAAGGACCATGGGGCGAAGTCCAAGGGCGAAGCCCGAAGGCGAAGTCCGACGGCGAAGCCCGATGGCGAGGAGCCGCATGGAGCTCCAATCGGCTCGGGCGAAGCCTACATGGCGAAGGCATGCGCCGAAGGGGGATGGCTTTGCCAGGACGGACCTGGCCCAAGAAGGGCCGATGGGCCGGCCCAATCGCCCCGGCCCATGGGCCCAAAAACCAGGAGCCGCCAGGTAGCCCGTTGAGGGCCCACATGCCTAGATTACATTGAATACCCATGTAAGGGCCCCTTTATGAGGGTGACTATGTAAATTCCCCTGTAATAGCCCTAAACCCTAATAGGGGGATCTGTAATGGGGTTATAAATAGCGACCTAGGGCCATGTAAAAGGGGATCCGAATTTAATACAAAATTTATTACACTTTACCTTCCCAACAACTGTTGAGTATCCACGTCCTTCGACGTATGCAGTTGTCGTTTCGACAACAGCTGGCACCGACCGTGGGGACCTCTGAGCGAAACCACTGAGAGCGAATGCCACCAAAGAAGGTCTCGAAAGAGAGGGTTGCGAACCCGAAGGAGAGCGTAGCGGAGGAGGTGATGGCCACTGACGAAGGCGTCGAGCCTTCGGCGCCTGTCGAAGGGGCAGCTGCGCCGTCGGCTTCGGCACCTGCGCCACAACCGCCCACTTCGGCCCCGGCTTCCGCGGCGGAGCAGGTACCGGAGGCCCCTTCGACAACTCAGCCTGCTTCGAGCGCACTCACTGCCGCTCCGGCCGACTTCAACCTCGACGTACAAGCCGAAGCAAGCATGGAGGCCATGCGGCAGAACATGGCGCGTCTCCAGGACATGCTTCGCCAGATGCAGGAGCAGCAACAAGCCTACGAAGCAGCGCGACAAGCCAAGACCGCTCCGGCCCCTGTCCTCCAGTACTCGGCAGGCTACATCCCCCCTCAAGCCTATCCACAAGCCCTCCGCCGCAAGCTGCACCAGGACCAGTGTGCACACCCAGCCAGCCTTCGGCTGCAGTAGCGCCTCCACTTCCCGGCGCACGGCCGCAGGTTCGGCCGGTCTCAGTCCCTGTACACTCTTCGTCACCTGGTCAAATGTCGCAGGCAATGGCGGAGGGGGCTTCGGCACTACAGGCTCAACTCCAAGCTTTCCTTCAGCAGCTCAACCAACCCCACAACATCTCAAGCATAACCCCTTCGGCCCAGCCGGAGGGGGGCCCGGGCCATGGCGCCTCGGGGTGGCCACCGTCGAACCAGCCCGGGGTTTCGCCCTGGGGGCAAGCGCCGCAGTTCGACTTCTACAACACCACCCAAGCGCCACCGTTCGGAAGTAGGCCGCCGAACGTCGCAGCCCAACCGTTCCCCCAGGCCGTCACTTCACCCTTCGCCACGCCATATCCGCAGTCGAGTGGACCTTCGCTGCAGGGCACCGTGGGCAAGACCGGGGGCGAAAAGGGGCTGCCGCTGAGTGGGGGGATCAAAAGTCGCCCGATCCCACCTCAGTTCAAATTCCCACCCGTTCCGGAGTACTCAGGCGAAACAGAGCCAAAAGAGTTCATCTCAATCTACGAGTCCGCGATCGAAGCTGCTCACGGCGATGAAAACACCATGGCGAAGGTAATCCATCTCGCTCTTGACGGAATCGCCCGTTCTTGGTATTTCAATCTGCCATCCAATAGCATTTACTCATGGGAGCAATTGCGTGATATTTTCATCCTTAACTTCCGAGGCACCTACGAGGAGCCGAAGACGCAGCAGCATCTGCTCGGCATTCGCCAGAGACCGGGTGAATCGATACGAGACTACCTGCGCCGCTTTTCGCAAGCACGATGCCAAGTCCAGGACATAACGGAAGCATCCGTCATCAATGCCGCTTCGGCCGGGTTGCTCGAGGGCGAACTCACAAGAAAGATCGCCAACAAGGAGCCACAAACCCTCGAGCACCTGCTTCGCATCATCGACGGGTACGCCAGAGGCGAAGAGGACTCCAAGCGGAGACAGGCGATTCAGGCCGAGTATGACAAGGCCTCCATCGCCGCGGCCCAAGCCCAGATGCAAGCACAGGTCGTCGAACAGGCTCCTCCCGTCGTTCGCCAGCCTCAGCCGGCGAACCAGGGGCAACCACCCAGGCAAGGCCAGGCCCCCATGACCTGGAGGAAATTCAGGACCGACCGAACCGGCAAAGCAGTCATGGCTGTTGAGGAAGTACAAGCGCTTCGCAATGAGTTCGACGCCCAACAGGGCAGCAGCCACCAGCAGCCTGTTCGCAAGAAGGTCAGAAAGGACCTCTATTGCGCTTATCACGGGCGGTCTTCGCACACCACCGAGCAGTGCCGCAACATTCGCCAGCGAAGCAGCGCTCAAGAATCAAGGCCGCATCAGGGCACCGTCGCCGAGACGCCTCGTGAAGTGGCTCGGGATCAATCACCTCCGCCCGAGCAACACCAATACGCGCAGCGCCGAGTCATCCAGGTAATCACGAGGGCCGATCCACCGGTCCAGCCATCGAAGCGGCAAAGAAAGTTGCAGCTGCGAACGGTGCACAACATCACCGCTGCAGGCGAAGGGGTCCCAAAGTACTTGGGTCAGCAAATCTCTTTCGGGCCCGAGGACGCTGAAGGAGTGCTGTTTCCACACCAGGACCCCCTGGTGATTTCGGCTGAGGTGGTCGGCTTCGAAGTCCGGCGCATTCTGGTCGATGGAGGTAGCTCGGCTGATGTCATCTTTGCCGAGGTATACGCCAGGATGGGGCTACCAACTTCGACCCTCACTCAAGCTTCGGCTTCGCTCTGCGGCTTCGGCGGTGAGGCAGTTCAGGTCCTCGGCCAGGCATGGTTGAGGGTTGTCTTCGGCACGGGCGAAAACAGACGCGAAGAGCAAATACTGTTCGACGTCGTCGACATCCCGTACGGCTACAACGCCATCTTCGGCAGTGCAACCCTAAACAAGTTCGAAGCCATCTCCCACCACAATTACCTCAAGCTCAAGATGCCGGGTCCGGCAGGGGTGATTGTAGTCAAGGGGCTTCAACCTTCGGCTTCGCCGAAGGGCGACTTGGCTGTGATCAGCAGGGCGGTGCACAGTGTGGAGGCCGAACCGCACGTTAATCGCGTGCCGAAACCAGCTCCTCACGGCAAGGTGGTCAAGGTGCAAGTAAGCGAAACGGAACCGACGAAGCTTGTCCAGCTGGGCGGTGATCTGGGCGAAGAAGAAGCTGCAAAAATCTTAGAAGTACTCAAGAAGAACATCGACATCTTCGCTTGGAGCCCCAGCGAGGTGGGGGGAGTTTCGCCAGAGCTCATCATGCATCGCTTGGCCGTCAAGCCAGACGCCAGGCCAAGGAAGCAAAAGTTGCACAAGATGTCCGCCGATCGTCAAGAAGCGGCGAAGGCTGAGGTGCAAAAGCTTCTCAAGGCCGGGGTGATCAAGGAGATCGACCACCCGGAGTGGCTGGCGAACCTGGTCCTGGTGAAGAAGTCGAACGGCAAATGGCGCATGTGCGTCGATTTCACGGACCTTAACAAGGTTTGCCCGAAGGATGATTTCCCCCTGCCACGGATCGACTAGCTTGTCGATTCGACGGCTGGCTGCGAGCTCATGAGCTTTCTGGACGCCTACTCTGGCTATCACCAGATCCACATGAATCCAGACGACATCGCCAAGACCGCCTTCATCACGCCGTTCGGCACCTTCTGCCACCTCAGGATGCCTTTCGGCCTGAGGAACGCTGGGGCAACGTTCGCCAGGCTGGTGTACAAGGTGCTTCGCAAGCAGCTGGGGTGAAACGTGGAGGCATATGTCGACGACATCGTCGTAAAGAGCCGCAAGGCTTTCGACCACGCATCGGATATACAAGAGACCTTCGACAACTTGCGGGCGGTGGGTATGAAGCTAAACCCGGAAAAATGTGTCTTTGGTGTTCGCGCCGGCAAGTTGTTGGGTTTCCTTGTCTCTGAGAGGGGTATCGAGGCGAACCCCGAGAAAATCGATGCCATCCAGCAAATGAGGCCACCGTCGAGCGTACGCGAAGTACAAAAGCTCGCGGGCCGAATTGCGGCACTCAGTCGTTTTCTCTCGAAAGCGGCCGAAAGGGGCCTGCCATTCTTCAAGACCATCCGGGGCGCAGACAAGTTTAAATGGACTCCTGAATGCCAGGCCGCATTCGAAGAGCTAAAGCAGTATTTGCAAAGCCCACCCGCCCTGGTCAGCCCAACACTGGGAAGCGAAATGCTGTTGTACCTAGCGGCTTCGCCAGTGGCGGTCAGCGCAGTCCTAGTCCAAGAGACGGAATCAGGGCAGAAACCGGTGTACTTCGTCTCCGAAGCCTTACAGGGGGCGAAGATGAGGTATATTGACATGGAAAAGCTCGCCTACGCCCTGGTGATGGCTTCGCGCAAACTCAAGCACTACTTCCAGGCCCACAAAATCACAGTGCCTTCGCAATATCCTTTGGTCGAAGTACTTCGGGGCAAAGAGATCTCTGGCAGACTCAGCAAGTGGGCAGCAGAGCTGTCCCCCTTCGACCTGCATTTCGTGGCGCGCACCGCCATCAAATCTCAAGTCCTGGCCGATTTTGTGGTCGAATGGACCCCGGCGTCCGCTCCCGAAACCCAACCTGTTGAACAGCCTTGGACAATGCACTCCGATGGCTCGTGGTCGCACAGGGGGGCGGGCACCGCGGCAGTACTCATTTCGCCGGGGGGCGTGCCGATTCGGTATGCCGCAAGGCTGCAGTTCGACACAACCAACAACACGGCGGAATACGAAGCGGTGCTGCTGGGCCTAAGGAAGGCGAGGGCACTAAGGGTTCGGCGTCTGCTCATCCGAACAGACTCAAAACTAGTAGCCTGCCATGTTGATAAATCCTTTGAAGCAAAAGATGAAGGGATGAAAAGATATTTGGAAGCTGTTCGGTCAATGGAGAAGTGCTTCGCTGGAGTAACAGTCGAACACCTACCCAGAGGGCAAAACGAAGAGGCAGATGCCCTGGCAAAGTCCGCCGCTTGCGGGGGGCCACATTCGCCAGGCGTCTTTTTCGAAGTTCTGTACGCACCAAGTGTGCCGGAGGGGACTGAAGATGTCATGGCCATAGACCAGACAGATCAAGGCGAAAGCCCAGAGGACTGGCGAACGCCGTTCATAAAGTATCTCAGTGATGGCTGGCTTCCAGAAGACGAAGCAGAGGCGAAACGCCTACAAATCAGAGCCAGACAATACAAGTTAATCTCGGGACAGCTGTATCGCTCTGGAATGCTCCAACCTCTGCTTCGCTGCGTATCCGCAGCCGAAGGCGAAGAGATGGTGAGGGAAATACACCAGGGGCTGTGTGGGGCACACCAGGCTGCCAGAACTGTCGCCTCCAAGGTGTTTCGCCAAGGAATATATTGGCCAACCGTGCTGAAAGTCTGCGTGGCGCACGCCAAAAAGTGTGAAGGCTGCCAACGGCACAGCCGAAGCCAAACCGCCCCACAATATGAGTTGCAGCCGATCGCTCCGGTGTGGCCCTTCGCCAGGTGGGGGTTGGACATCATAGGCCATTCCCGGTAGCACGAAATGGGTACAAGTTTGCGATCGTGGCCATCGAGTACTTTTCTCGCTGGATCGAGGCCGAACCACTCGGCACGATCACTTCGGTGGCCGTGTAGAAGTTTGTCTGGAAAAACATCATCTGCCGCTTGGGAGTTCCAAGGGAATTCATCACAGACAATGGCAAGCAGTTTGACTCTGACAGATTCAGAGAAATGTGCGAAGGGCTAAACCTGGAGATCAGGTTCGCGTCGGTCGCACACCCACAGTCGAATGGGGCGGCCGAACGCACAAATGGCAAGATCTTGGAGGCACTCAAGAAAAGCCTTGAGGGGGCGGCGAAGGGCAAATGGCCAAACGAAATGGTGTCTGTCCTCTGGGCCCTCCGAACAACTCCCACAAGGCCAACCAAGTTCAGCCCATTCATACTCCTCTACGGGGACGAAGCAATGACCCCAACAGAACTAGGGGCTAACTCACCAAGGGTGATGTTCTCGGGAGGTGAAGACGGGCGTGAAGTGTCGCTCGAACTCCTGGAAGGGGTGCGAGTCGAAGCACTGGAACACATGCGCAGATATGCCACGAGTACTTCGGCAACCTACAACAAGAAGGTTCGCCCAACACAGCTCCTACCGGGCCATCTCGTTCTAAGGAAAAGGGCGAGCCCAGCAACGGTTGGAAAGCTTGAGTCGAAATGGGAGGGGCCGTATCTCATCAAACACAAGTCAAGGACAGGCTCTTTCTGCCTAGCAACACTGGATGGCGAAGAGTTCGATCACTCGTGGAACGCCGCTTCACTCAAGCGTTTCTATGTCTAGAGGGTGGCACCCTGTTCGCCAACATGTAAAAATGTACATATCGTTTTGTAGTTTTTCGGCATTTGCCATTTTGTAAGCCTTTCGGCACACAAAAAAAAGGGGAAAATGGAAAAAGAAAAAAACTGGACGTAGGGCTGTTATCCACCCTGGAGGCTCGAACCAGTATAAAATTTCTGTGTCTTTCGCCTTTTTTACTTATGTGCATGATAATTCGTGGAAAAACCCCAAGGCAAACGCCCGATCAGTGAAAACGCCAGGGGGGCGAAACGAATCGGTCGTTGCATAGCTCGCCGAACGTTGAAACCGCGACAGCTTGTTTCGGAAAGCAATAAAATAAGTCCCGAACACCGTGACAAGTCGGTCTACGCAAAATCACGTCATTAACGCGAAACACCAAAGATCGATAACGGCAGTCGCAAGCTGAAAAGTCAGCATACCTATTTCGCCAAATAACCGCAAAGGGGCTGATATTCACGACCCAACAAAAGCACAAGTTGTGACAATGCAAAAATGGCGAAAAGGGAATAAAAGCACAACTTTATTAACTTTGGCAATATGTCGCACAATACAAGCCAAGCGGTTTACATGTTTTGCTTACAAATAAATTACATCTTCACCCCCGGCGAAACGATCAACAGAGTGACCTGGCGAACATGGTTCGTCGTCACTACTAATATCGTACACTACCCTAAGGGGGGATGGGGGCGAAATCACACTAAGGGCATAGCATCGTTGGGCGATTGCCTCCTGCCGGTCAGTTTGCCGGTGGTCTCGCCAAAAATGAGCGGTGCGCTCGAAATGCGCCACCCGGACGCGATCAAAGTCCTCCAGCGTTCGCCCAGGATGGGTTCGCATCCAGTTAGCGACGCTTATGACTTTATAGTTATTTCCATTAATCGTCATCTCGCGGTAGACAGGCCGAAGCTGGTAACGGACCTTCGGCAAATTCTTCGCCGCGACAAATTTCTCGTTCCTACTTCGCCAATCCCCGGGAGGGGGCCGAACGCAGAGCTTTCGGCATCGACCCTGCATAAAACAGGTGTCAGGAAAGCGAACGGAGGGGAGGAAGTCGCGGCGAACAAACGACGCGAAACGATCGCAAACATCTCGAATATATTTCACGTGTTTCGACACAACAATGACATGACAAAATAAGGCCATATATTTCAATCGCTTTAAACATCCAAAAAACACAGAAGGCCTTAGCCATATTTACACAATTGGCCCTAACCAGCGAAGAACAAAAGAAAAAGCTACAAAAGCAGACAAGCGGGGGGCCTCACACCTCAGGGTGGTCTTCGGCTCCTCCTTCAGCTGGCTCTTCGCCTTGGTCCGCCGCCTCTGACTTCGCCAACTGCTCAAGCAGGCGGGTCTTGGCTACGGAACGGCCCTCCTTCAGCCAGAACTGCTTTCGCCAGGCACGAAGGGCGGGCGAAATGTCTTGGGAGCTAACCGCCCAATCCCCCTTCACGAACTCGGGAAATCGGGCGACATGCTCGCACCCGTTCTGCTGAAGTAGCCCCAGGGCGAAGGCGGCCGACACGCGCGCACAGCAATCGCCGTATGCTGTGGCGCAGTCGGAGACAGCGCAACCGGCCTCCTGGCTCCAGTTGCAGAAGTCCAGGGCGGAAGCGTCTTCGCTGGGAACGCCACCGGCCTTCGCCCCCATGTCTGTCAGAGCAAGGCGCAGAGTGCAGCAGGACGCCTTCGCCGCTTCGGTCGCCTGGGCCGCCTCTTCGGTGAGGTGCTTCGCTCTCCCCTCCGCCTTGCGCGCTCTCTGGCGAAGGGCCTCCATCTGCGGCTCCGCCGAGTCGTAATACGCGGTAAGCATGGCCGTTTGCTCCCGCTCCTTCGCAAGCTCGACCGCAAGACGCTCGATCTCGGCCTTCGCCTCGCTGCCCTTATCGAGCTCGGCCTGAAGGCGCTTGTTCTCCGCCTTCACCTCTCGGAGGGACCGGGCAAGCCCCTCCATCTCGAGGCCTTTTCGGCCCAGCTCGTCATCCTTCGCCCGAAGCCGGTTTTTCAAACCATCCAAACGGGCCCGCATCGTCCGTTCGGTGGAGCAATGGGCCGCTAGAAGCTGGCGAAGAGGAAAGGGCGAAAAGTTAGCCGAGTATAAAAAAGAGGAGAGAAAAGAAAAGGGGGAGCGAAGAAGGTCGCAAAGGGCTTACTCGCACGGCCAAACTTTTCACGGCGGAACACCCCTCGTCGAACTCGTTGAGTTCGGCGAAGAGGCTGGGGCCGCCAGCCGGCGAAACAAGTTTGCTTACCCCCTCCACGAAGGGGGCGAGTTCTGCCCGGGTTTCGAAGTCCCCGGGGGCGAAGCGGGGTGGCTCCAGGGAGTACTCGGAGCCGGACCCCTCGGCCACCTTCTTGCCCTTGTTGAGGACGAGCGGCGAAAGGGGCCGGCGGGCCGGGCTGTCGAAGATTTGAGCGGCCGCCTCAACCACTAATTCCGCCGAGGCCGAAGCCCCGGCCTCGCCAGTCGCCTCAGGGCTGCGCCTAGCGGGCGAAGTGGGAGTGCAGCCCGATGATTCCTCGTCGCTAAAGGCGTTAGCTATGGCGACGACCCCCTTCTTGCGGGGAGCAGGCCTCGCGGCGCCACTCTTCGCCGCCTTGGCCGCGGCAATGGCGACAAGGGCCTTGGCGCCCTCCATGTCCTTTTGGCGCAGCGGTGAAGAGGCCGATTCAGCGCCAGTTTTGGCACGCTCCGGGCTGGGAGTCGGCGTATAACCACGCGTCCCGGAGCGGCTATCGCCAGTTCCATCAACGGCCTCTTCGCCCGCGTCGTCGGCCCCCCGCCTCCTTCTCTTCGACGTCCTCGTCGTCTTCGGCATCGGAGTCTGTGGGGACGGGGGCCTTCTGCTTACGAGGGGCGAATTTCACCTGTCCCGGGGGGCGTTTTCGCGAGGGGCCGGCTTCGCCATCTGCCTTGAAGGGCTTCGCCCTCGGAGGGAGCTCGCCAACGAAGACGCGATTCGCCCGGCCGGCCGCCTGCCGAGTCAGCAACTAGCTATACTCGGTCAGTGAAATGTCGCCGATAAGCCGTCTCGCTTCAGCGTCAGCCTGGGCCAGTGTCAGCGCTGAAAAAATGCAACGCACTAAGTAAGGAGGCGAAGCGCGAAGTAAAAAAAAAAGAACAAAAAACAAAGAGAGGGAAGCTCACCATTCGCCCCTGGGGGGAGAACAAGTTTAGGCAGGCCATCGACCACTTCGCCTTGGTCGACTTCGACCTGCCACGATTGTGAGAGTGGGCAGATCCGCAACATGCAGAACTCCTCCACTAAGTCCCGGCAGCTCAGCCGGGAACACACCCTGCGGAGCAGGGCGAAGCGAGACTCCAAGGTACCGGTAACGGTAACCCTGGGCTTCCGCGCTGGCGAGATTGCGCGACGACGCCAACGCAGCGCTCTTGCCGCTTCGGAATCCGCCTCGAAGGGGATGGAGTGGTAGAACCACTTCGCCATCCAATGGCGGTCCCACTTCGACATGGCGGCGTTAACCGGCCATAAATCGGCGCGTTCGGGGCGAACGTTAAAGTTCACACTCCCGAACACCGTCTTCCGAGTCCCGGCGGGGGTGATCACCGTCTTCATGTTGCTGGCGGCGGAGAAGATGGCGCCGAACAGGTCAGCGCTGGGCTCGAACCCTGCAGTTCGACAGGCCCAGTCGAAAATCGAGATCCGCACCAGGGCCGAAGGGCTTAGCTGGGGCAGCTCGACTTGGAAGAGGCGGAGGATTTCCGGCAACAGGATGTTGCACGGAAAGCGAAGGCCGGCCTCGAAGAAGACGGCAAACACCACAGTCTGGTGTTCGCCAGGCTGCGGCACTTCGGCGTCTCCAGGGGCGAACGCCTGCCCCTCCGCCACCAGGCCAGCATCGATCATCCTGGCCTAATCGTCGTCATCGACAAGCAAAGCCCCCAGGAAGCCCGTAGTGTCGTCGTCGATCCGGCCGGGATCGGGACCGGTCGCAGTGACGGGGTTCGGCTTGCGAGGAGCCATAGGCGAAGTGGAGGTTGGTTGGCGAAAAGGGGCCGCTTGGGCGAAACAGGTCGTTTAAAAATGGGCTGGGAGCGAGCGGAGAGGAAAGTGACTGCGGTGAAAATGACAGGGATGGCGACGGTGAAAACGGGGGGTGAGAATATATATCTCACCAAACGACGCTTCGCCTCCCCAGCCAATCAGGCGTGGCCACGTGTCACGGGGTAGGCGAAACGGTAAAATCCCATGGATCAGGCCGTGCAGTAACAGGCTCCAAAAAAGAAAGCCCACTACTGTTCATTACGGCCCAACAGATCAATATGGGCCGTTTTACTATTCGTAAAGAATGAAGGCCCAGCACTGCACGCGCTAAAAAAAAACACCCACAGCTGCTCGCGGTAGGCGAAAGCCATACACTATAATTTCTCTCCGCACATCACAAAATTTTTGCAGGATCAATAAAGATGAGTTTCGGCAGGAGCATCGGTCGAAAGGGGGCGCCTCATACCATACTACATGGTTTGCACGGTCTCGGCCGAAGCTCCTATCTCACTCTTGCCCGTGAGGGGCTTGTTGGTAGTATGCCATGAGGCCCTTCGACCAAGCCTGCCGAAACCAACCAGTCGGCAAAGATCCAATCTCCCAGTACCCAAGGACCATGGGGCGAAGTCCTAGGGCGAAGCCCGAAGGCGAAGTCCGACGGCGAAGCCCGATGGCGAGGAGCCGCATGGAGCTCCAGTCGGCCCGGGCGAAGCCTACATGGCGAAGGCATGCGCCGAAGGGGGATGGCTTTGCCAGGACGGACCTGGCCCAAGAAGGGCCGATGGGCCGGCCCAATCGCCCCGGCCCATGGGCCCAAAAACCAGGAGCTGCCAGGTAGCCCGTTGAGGGCCCACATGCCTAGATTACATTGAATACCCATGTAAGGGCCCCTTTATGAGGGTGACTATGTAAATTCCCCTGTAATAGCCCTAAACCCTAATAGGGGATCTGTAATGGGGTTATAAATAGCGACCTAGGGTCATGTAAAAGGGGATCCGAATTTAATACAAAATTTATTACACTTTACTTTCCCAACAACTGTTGAGTATCCACGTCCTTCGATGTATGCAGCTGTCTTTTCGACAATAATACATTATAGTACTATATCGTAGTATACTATAACGTATTACATTTTATACTAAATTTGATTTCTATGTAACAGGAGTACACGTTTGAGTGCCTATACGGTGGAGTATTACCTCTGTTTAGCGACACATGACATATTATATTGTCAAAAGGGTCTTTAAGATCTTTGAACTTTCTCATAAAATATATTCTTTGTATATATAAAATCAACATAGTGAAAATCACATTAAAATGTAAATACACTAATATAAATTTTATACACTAGTATTTATACTTATTTCAATTATTTAGATTAATAAAAAAATGTGAACTTCAACTCATTTCTTACATTCCAGATTGCTGTTCTTGTTCATATGCAGTCATGTTTTTCCTATAGCTGATTATAACAACTGATTATAAGTCGTAACGCTTATTGATAAGAAAAAATAATTTATAGTCAAAATTTTTTATAAATGTGCTCAATCCTAATAAATAAGTTACTATGAAAAGCATCAAAATCAATCTAAAAATTAGGATTGAAAATTCAAATTTTTGGATGCTGCAAAGTAAACGATATGATGGAGCTGATGATACTAATAGAAGTATTTACTTCCTCCGTTTTAAATAGATGTTACTTTAGGGTTCAAAATTATCCAAAATTTCTTTTATTTTTTAAGTAAATCTTGTCACATCAATCACCTTTAATTTAAAATTATCTCTATTCTACCCTCAACTTAGTATTATATATAGTCATGTTTCCGATTTAATGTTTGCTAAATAATCCTAAACAACAACTATATTGGAACGGGGTAGTGTTTTGCCTTCTCCTTTGCCTTCTCGTAGCTGGAGTACGTAGCAAGCTTGGTCAGAGGCTCGTTGTCAAGAATAAGTGAGCAACTGATCGATTGACACGATACAATGATACATACCGGTGCAAAATCCGAGACATGAAGCAAAGCTAGCTAGCTCTGCAGAATGCTGAAACCGACCGAGCACATCCGAATATCCGATTCAGTCAAGGCGTGAATATATCGTCTCGGCTGCAGAAGCCGACAACTACCGTGGGGAGCTGCAAGCGAACGCACTTCGGAAATTACTACCTTCGTCCACGAATAAATAAATCTAACCTATAAATTTAAATATACTTTATAAGCATATAAATAATATTCATAATATTATATATCAAATATCATACTAGATTTATTTATTTTTATTATAAAAAATAATTTTTCTAGATGAACTCATTTCCCTAAGCAGGCGAGTCAAAATTTTTAACCAAAAGCGCCTGCAATGTGATGGTTGAAAGGCCGGATAGCCATCGATGTGCGGAGATAGATCTTTCCACACGGACGACTTAAGCCTTCGTCACTGTAGATGTATCTTTTCGGATTGCTGGGCTAATACGTTATTATCTAGAACGAAGGGTGTACGTTGCAGGTGCTGGGCTAATATGTTGACCCGTACATGCATTAATTAATTACTAGTTAATTTTTAAGAAAAATATATACTAATTCCTACCCCAAATTTGTGTAGTACTTGTAACTTTTAAGATATTTTGTGTTTGTGCATGTTTGTGTGATTGTATCCGAAGTGAAAAGTAGAGGGTAGTCTGATTCCAAGAAAATACATAAAATATGATGAACAATTGATCGATGATGCCCAAGATGGATTCTGCAATCTCCATCTTTCGGGCTACAGCATCACGTACAGTACCCTAGGATGTCTGTAATACACCACAGTACAGGGAGGAGAAAAGCAAGCTAGGATAGTATAGGCAGGCAGCTCAAGCAACAGCTATCACTAGCAGACTAGGAGGCAAATGTCTTAACGAGGGATAAACTGAACCGAACGTGTGCATCCACCCCTCTTCATGGCTACCAAAATCTGTGTGCTTTTTTTCAATATCCAGCAATACCGTATTTTATAGGTGATAGTAGGGTCTGTTTGTCACAGTTCTAGTATTTTATAGGTAATAGTAGGGATCTGTTTAGCACAGCTCCAGTTCCAGCTCCCTCTTTATTAGAGTTGGAGGTCAGCCAAACCGTTCTAACTCCACCTAAATAAAAGTGGAGCTGAGTAAAGTTCTCTCGTAAAATGAACTAGAGAGGTGGAGCTGAATTTAAGCAATTTCACAACTTCACTCCAGATCCAACTCTTAGACTTAAATTTAGGAGTTGCATCTTTACCAAATGGACTACTACTTTTTTAGCTAAGTAGTTGTAAAAATTGACTTTTACATACGGTCACTAATTCCTAAAGCTCTGATATATTTTTACAAGTGGATGTTATTTTATATCGCATGTAAAATTTAAAAAGTGTTATGAAAAAATGTTTTTTAAGTAACATGACCCTAGAAACCCTGAGATTTAACCAACCTAGCTTCTCAACCTGACCGATCGATATTACTATATATGAGATAGTGAGGTGCGGGCGGGAGCGTGTACGTACGGCGTCAGGAGCAAACTTCAAACTGAAAAATTAAAACCATGGAACTAAAAACATAGCAAAGAAAAAAAAAAACGATAGCGAAAGAGAGAGAGAGAGAGCATACAAATTTTGGCGTTCGATTAAAGAAACCATAAGATTTTCTAAAACAAATCGTAGATGACATATGACACCATGTACGTTGCGACGTGGCATTGATGTGTAGAGTGCGTTTGTGAAATTATAATATATGGACCTGAAAAATGATTAATCTAATATAAAAAATATCTATAGGATTATCGTACAGAAAAATTATTTCTACAGCAGTGGTAGGCTAGAAAAAGACTAATCTGAAGTGTTAAAACACACCACCTAACTATGTCGTCAAAGATAAGTCACTATGTGTGGCTTCTTGTGATGAATAGTATAAATACATTCACTACTGGAGAACAAAAAAACCGGAATAGTACCGGTTCGAATAGGAACCGTGACTAAAGATTATCTCTAGTCCCGGTTAAAAAGTGTATCGGGTCGCGATAATCTTTAGTCCCGGTTGGTAATACAAACTGGGACTAAAGACCATCTTTAATCCCGGTTCACACCTTCACTGATAGACGCATGTCAGGGGGCCGGGGATCTTTAGTCCCGGTTGTTGACACCAACCGGGACTAAAGATCCTCACCTTAGTCTAATGATGATTTAGATCTTTAGTTCCGGTTGGTGTTATGAACTGGGACTAAAGTGATATACCTTTTTATACTTCGACATCCTCCTCCAGCCCGAGCCATTGCTGTCAAGAGGATGAGAAAAAAGGGAGGTGCGGCCGAAATTTTTGATAAATTTGTTTTTGGTGATAATATACAAATCGGAGAGATCGAAGAAGTTAGCAAATCCATTCTCTAGTAATGTATGCTTAGCATATTACATTTGTAGCTTTGTTTCTATAAAATATTATCTTCAACAAGATTTATGCAAATGATGAGAGAGAAAATATGCGTAGGCAAAATTAGGTTGATTTTGAAATTAGAAAATTTGGATACATATGTTATAAAAGAGATGACCGAGGGAAAATATAGAAAACTAAAATAAAAGAATAGAAAACTAAGTTAGTTTAATAAAATAGTTAGAAAAAAGTATAATTAGTTAAAGATATGTTTTCAACTTTACAAATAATAGAAAAAAATAATATGTGGGACTATTGTAAAATTTTTGTATAATTACTTGTAAAAAAAGTAGAAAACAAAGGTAATTGAAAAATATGTAATATAGCTAGAAATATTGTTCGTTCTATAAAAAATATGTGTAGTACTTTAATAAAAATTTAAAAATAGTTGTAAACTTCTATTCCTTCTCGTTGCCATCTTTGTAGCTCTTTTCTAGAAATTAGTTTCACTTTGAATCATGATGTTTTAAATTATTATATGATTATTTAACTAGTTTCAACTGTGTGGATTTCGTTAGTAACATTGGACTATTTGATGTATAGATGGATCAGCAATGGATGTACACCGCGGACCGACGGTCGAAAAAGTTTATTAAAGGCATGCATTATTTTTTGAATGTGGACAATGCTAACAAGTATAAGGGTTTCATGTGTTGTCCATGCAAAAAGTGCAGTAACCAGAAGGAGTATTCATCATCAAAAACTATTTATGCGCACTTGTTTGAGTCCGGATTCATGCCTGGATATAAATGTTGGACCTCATAGGGAGAGCTAGGGGTTACAATGGAAGAAGCTGAAGTAGAAGACGAGAATATTCCGGACTGTGCTCATCAATATGGGGGATTTGAAGAAAATCCAGGAGGTGAGGTGGACGAAGCTGTTGAAGATAGCGATGATGTAAATGATCATGGTCAGATGTTGCGGGACGTAAAGGACGGCTGCGAAAGTGAGAAGGAGGTCCAAAAATTGGACCGTATGTTAGCGGACCACAAAACTTCGTTGTACCCAAGTTGCGAACAGGGGCACAAAAAGTTGGGTACGACGCTAGAATTCTTGCAATGGAAGGCCAAAAATGGTGTGAGTGACAAGACATTTGGCGAGTTATTGAAACTCGTCAAGAATTTTCTTCCGGAGGGAAACGAATTGCCCGAAACAACATACGAAGCTAAGAAGATGGTATGCCCTCTAGGACTAGAAGTACATAAGATACACTCATGTCCGAACGATTGTATCCTCTATCCCGGTGAGGAGTACGAGAACCTAGAAGCATACCCAGTTTGTAAAGCACTACGATACAAGATTAGACGAGATGATCCAGGTGATGTGGATAGACAACCTTCGAAGAAGAGGGCTCCTGCTAAGGTGATGTGGTATTTTCCTATAATACCAAGGCTCAGGTGTTTGTTCAGGAACAAAGAGCATGCTAGCATGATGCGTTGGCACGTAGAAGAACGTCAACAAGAATGGGTGCTGAGACACCCCGCTGATGGGTCGCAGTTGCGAAACATCGACAGAACATTTCCAGACTTTGGAGAGGATGCTCGAAACGTAAGGTTCGGTTTAAGTACAAATAGCATGAATCTATTTGGAGAGATGAGCAGCAGCCATAGCACATGGCCTATGACCATGTGTATCTATAACCTCTCCCCTTGGCTATGCATGAAGCGAAAGTACATCATGATGCCAATTATCATTCAAGGTCCAAAGCAACCTGATAACGATATTGATGTGTACCTAAGACCATTGGTTGACGATCTGCTTCTGTTGTGGAACAAAGAAGGTGTCCCCGTGTGGGATGAGGACAAACAGGAGCATTTTAACCTACGAGCGTTGCTGTTCGTGACCATTAACGATTGGCCCGCACTTAGCAACTTATCCAGACAGGGGGTACAAGGCTTGCACCCATTGTATGGATGAAACTGAAAGTACGTATCTGAAACACTGCAGGAAGGTTGTGTACATGGGTCATCGTCGATTCCTTGTTGCAACCCATCCTGTACGAAGAAAGGCAAGCATTTCGAACAGAAGGCAGACCACCGTACTAAGCCTAAACATCATAACGAAAAAGCCATGTTTTCTATGGTGAACGATCTAAAAGTAGTATATGGAAAGGGACCTGGTAGCCAACCTATAGAGAGCGAAGATGGTCAAACCGCGTGACCATCCCAATAGGAAAGTATGTTTGAATGCCTAGAGAGCATCAAGGTACCCTCTGGATACTGCTCGAATATAAAGAGAATAATAAGCGTGAAGGAGAATAAGTTCACAAACCTAAAGTCTCATGACTTTCACGTGTTGATGACACAACTGCTTCCTGTTATATTTCGTGGTATCCTTCCTGAAAATATCCGGGGAACAGTAACAAAGTTATGTGCCTTCATGAACGTAATTTCGCAAAAGATCATCGACCCGGATAGTTTAACAACCCTTCAAGATGACATGGTCCAATATCTTATCAGCTTTGAGATGATCTTTCCACCGTCATTCTTCAATATAATGACGCATCATCTATGTCACCTTGTGAAAGAGATCGGTATTCTCGGTCCTGTGTACCTACGCAACATGTTTCCATTCGAGAGGTACATGGGTGTTCTAAAGAAGTACGTTCGTAACCGTTCCCGTCCGGAAGCAAGCATCGCCAAGGGTTATGGAACAAAGGAGGTCATTGAGTTCTGCGTAGAATTTATTGAAGACCTTCGTCCAATCGGTGTACCCGAATCAAGCCATGAGGGGAGACTACGGGGAAAGTGAACTCTTGGAAGGAAAGCAATAATGACTGTGGACAACGATTTATTCCGTAAAGCACATTTCATGGTTTTGCAACAATCTTCGTTGGTGGCTCCTTACATCGAGGAGCACCTGGCGATTGTTCGCTCAAAAAACATCCGCATGTCCGATGCATGGATTACACGCCATCACATTGATACTTCCCCGCTTGGCTACGATAATATCTAATGTGTACCAAAACCATTGACCGACAACTAGCCTTCTTGGCGAGGGGGCCTTCTTGCTCGATATCGACATTCTAAGGATATGAAATCAATGGGTATACATTTTACACAAGAGCCCAAGACAGAAAGAGCACAAACCAGAACTCTGCTATTCGTATCGACGCCATGAGATACGATGGTGCAACTAGCACGTATTACGGTATCATCGAGGACATATGGGAACTAGACTATGGACCCCTCAAGGTACCTCTGTTTCGATGCCAGTGGGTTAGTCTCACTGGTGGAGGCGTAACGATTGATGACAGTGGGATGACAACGATTGACCTAACCAAGGTTGGATACTCAGACGAACCATTCGTCCTAGCCAATGATGTAACACAAGTTTTCTACGTGAAGGACATGTGTAGTAAACCAAAGAGGGGTAAAGGACCCGATGAGCCAAAGCGCCACGTGGTTCTCCTAGGCAAAAGGAAAATCATCGGAGTCGAGGATAAGACTGACGAAGATTACGATCAGTTCGATGGGCAACCTCCGTTCGCGGTGACGGTTGACACGAGCATCCTCCTATCAAAGGAGGACACCCCTTACTCACGCAACAATCATACGAAGGAACATTAGTGAGGAGAAAGTACGTGAGAAAAACAGTGACATAGGTTGTTGTATGGACGATGCAAACTATTTATAACGTATTGAAGGCCATGTAATGTTTGTGTTTTTTATGAATACAATTATAAATTGGTCATATGTTAATTATATATATTTTTAAGATGTAATAGTAATTTTGAACTATTTAAATATGTCATATGTTAATTATATGTGATTATCTATAGTTAAATAGTATTTAAATTGGTCATATTTTAATTATATATCATTATTAAAATGTGCTAGAAGATTTAAACTATCTAAATAGGTCATATGTTAATTATATATATATATTTAAGATCTAATAGCAATTTTGAACTATTTAAATATGTCATATGTTAATTATATGTGATTATCTATAGTTAAATAGTATTTAAATTGGTCATATTTTAATTATATATCATTATTGAAATGTGCTAGAAGATATAAACTATCTAAATAGGTCATATGTTAATTATATATATATATTTTTAAGATGTAATAGCAATTTTAAACTATTTAAATATATCATATGCTAATTATGTGATTATCTATAGTTAAATAGTATTTAAATTGGTTATATTTTAATTATATATCATTATTGAAATGTGCTAGAAGATATTAACTATCTAAATGGGTCATATGTTAATTTTATATATATTTTTAAGATGTAATAGCAATTTTTAACTATTTAAATATGTCATATATTAATTATATGTGATTATCTATATTTAAATAGTATCTAAATTGGTTATATTTTAATTATATATCATTATTGAAATGTTCTAGAAGATTTAAACTATCTAAATAGGTCATATGTTAATTATGTATATTTTTTAAAGATGTAATAGCAATTTTAAACTATGTAAATATGTCATATGTTAATTATATGTGATTATCTATATTCAATAATAATTTTAAACTATTTAAATGTTTTAATCTTTAGTCCCGATTATTAACCATATCCGGGACAAAAAATAATTTTGGAAACAGCGGGAAACTTTTATTATTCCCGGTTCGTGTAATCAACCGGGACGTCCCGGTTGTTGCACAAGATATCGTTAGTCCCGGTTGGTTACACGAACCAGGACTAAAGATCCTAGCTATAAATAGCCGGGCGCATCCTCTTCTCCACCCACACTTAGCCGTTTCACTCCGATCGCCGAACCCGCCGTCGTCTTCGCGTCTCCGAACCCGCCGTCGTCTCCGCCGCCACCGTTGTCTCCGCCGCTGTATGTCCTCCTCTCTCCTCTCTCTCTACGTCCGCCGCCGCCATGCATGCCGCCGCAACACCGGGGTGGCGCGGCCACCACTCCTGGTCGGCCTGCGCCACCCCACCATGGATGCCGCTGTGCTGCTGGTTTTTTTAAAATTGAAGGAAAGACAGTGGATGGAAAACCCTAATTTTATCAAATAAAATTTTATAGCGATTTTAATAAAATGTATAGAGAAATATAGTGATTTTTAAAACATCAAACTAATTTTATCAAATAAAACAATGTAGAAAATATTAATATACTTTTTTATAAATTTAATTAAAGTTAAATAAGTTTGATAAAAAGAATTAAACTAACTTATAATTTGCACGTACCACCCTCACGAACGGACACGAAAGAAAGAACGATAGAACGTGAACGATAGAACGAACGACCGAACGAACGATAGAATGATAGAACGAACGACCGAACGAGAACGATAGAACGGACGAACGATATACCGAAGGAATGACCGAACGAACGGTGGAACGATAGAACGAACAAACGATAGAACGAACCGGATTATTTGCATTACACTTCCAAAATCACATTTTCTCAAAAAAAAGAGGGTCTGATTTAGGATATTGGCTGAAAACAAACACTCATTCTTTCATGACTAAACACAATTAAACCGGTAACTTCTAAAATAAATATTGTCTTGACTCCTATGTATGGGGTGTCAAAACAAGATCTGTTTTGGAAATTATCCGTGTTTAGCCATGAAAGAACGAGGTCTTGTTTTCACACAGTATCTTGAGTCACTTTCTCTCATTTAATGATGTATATTAAAACAAAGTAAGCATGGACGTGCATAGCTTTAGGGAGGTCAGTCTTTAGGGAGGTTAAAAAGGAGGGTCTAATTTAGGATATTGGCTAAAAACAAGCACTCATTCTTTCATGACTAAACACAATTAAACAGGTAATTTCTAAAATAAATATTGTCTTGACTCCTATGCATGGGGTGTCAAAACAAGATCTGTTTTCGAAATTATCCGTGTTCAGCCATGAAAGAACGAGGTCTTGTTTTCACCCAATTTCTTGGGTCATTTTCTCTCATTTAACGATGTATATTAAAACAAATTAAGCATGGATTTGCATAGCTTTAGGGAGGTCAGTCTTTAGAGAGGTTAAAAAGGAGGGTCTGATTTAGGATATTGGCTGAAAACAAGCACTCATTCTTTCATAGCTAAACACAATTAAACAGGTAATTTCTAAAATAAATATTGTCTTCACTCCTATGCATGGGGTGTCAAAACAAGATCTGTTTTGGAAATTATCCATGTTCAGCCATGAAAGAACTTGATCTTGTTTTCACCCAATATCTTAGTCACTTTCTCTCATTTAACGATGTATATTAAAACAAATTAAGCATGGATGTGCATAGCTTTAGGGAGGTCAGTCTTTAGGGAGGTTAAAAAGGAGGGTGTGATTTAGGATATTGGCTGAAAACAAGCACTTATTCTTTCATGACTAAACACAATTAAAAAGGTAATTTCTAAAATAAATATTGTCTTGACTCCTATGCATTGAGTGTCAAAACAAGATGTGTTTTGGAAATTATCCGTGTTCAGCCATGAAAGAACGAGGTGTTGTTTTCACCCAATATCTTGATTCACTTTATCTCATTTAACGATGTATATCAACAGTGACAAGGATCTGGAAGTACGTAAAAATCCTTCATACATTATCCCATCGATTTCTTATTGACTTCATATACTTATATCTCAATTTTTTTCAAATGATAGATTATTTACATGAGGAAAAAACTATCCAACGAAGAATTTGTAAAAGACTGTTCAAGAACAATTGATGGGATTTATCAACAAATAATTGATCGCGCAGGAGAATTCCACTACGATGGAAGACCTATTGATCATGATCCCATGTATAACTTTGTCTTAAGTTTCTTTGTAATATACAATAGAAATTAGAATTAACGAAGGATTTACATGTGTGTGAGTACATTTCGGTAATATGAGTATATATTTACTTGAGTGCATATATTTAAGAAACATATATATGTGATAAATATGTATTTATCACATATATATATGTGCAATATATTATAAATTATATATAGTTATATTATGCATATACATATATTATGCATATACATGTATTTATATATATATGCATAATATATAAACTAGCAGCTAGCAGCTAGCAGAACCAGCAACCTTTAAAGAAAAAAAATAAAAAATATCTTTAGTCCCGGTTGGTAATACCAACCGAGACTAAAGATAGCTCTGTAGTTCCGGTTATTTCACTCGGGATTAAAGATGTCCATCTTTAGTTCCGGATTCGTGGTCTCGGTTGCATAACCAAAACTATAGGGGATTATGAATCGGGATAAAAAAACCCCTTCTCCACCTGTGTGACGACACTTCTGGTGCAGCTGATAACTATAATTACTTCGATAAGCTAATTAATTCGTTACCGAGGAAAAAGGTTGAAGAAATAGAGAGCAAGCTAAGTTTGACACGTACGTCCATAAATGCGCATGCATGCATGAGCCAATTTTCCCAATATGCCCTCAACAAAAGGTAGGTATTGCATGAAGGTCCTTTGCTAATAAAGAGACCCTAAGATTATTAAATTTCAATTCGCATAACTATTAATCTCTGCCTCTTGCAAGTTTCCTTCTTCAACACAGTACAATTTCGTGGATTATCCATGCATTCTGGTAGTGATCGATGCGTTTTCTATGCTATCCTTGACGGTATGTGCATCTTAAGAAAAAAATGTATTATGGTAGTAATGTGGTTTTGTTGTGACAGAAAACTATGAACCCCCCTCTACGTTTCGGATAAATTTGATGATTTGACACTTTATTTATTACCAATTTACTTTAACTAACGCTCATGAGAATTAATGATATGTGGAACTATTTGAGTGGATGAACGTGGGTCAGGATATCGAAGAATCAAAACCTACTTTATGAAATGTCAAATTATCAAATCTATCGCGCGCTTTGCATTACTAGTGTATATGTACTCTTATATAATTGAAACTACTTAATATATACTCCAGTAATTGTTATTACTATTCACAACAAGAAGCAACATCATGAGTTATCTTTGACAAAGTTAATTAGATGGTGTCTTAACAGTTCAGATTAGTCTTTTTTCTAGCCTACATTGCGTAAGTTCTTTCTTGATGATGTTACATTAATCGTTTATCAGATTCATATATATGTTAGATAGATCTCCCTCCGTTGAGCCGTAGGCTCAACGGGCCTTGACACGCGCCCCGATCGGGGGCGCCCAGCCCAATAGCTGGTGGGTCCCCGTCACACTGCGCCACATATAAAGAAAGGGTGGGGGCCGGGGCGGCACACACGACGAAGTTCGCTGCCGCCGCCACTCCACCCACAAACCCTAAAACCCTACCGATCGAGGGGGCGCAGCCAGTGACGGGATTCGCCACCGCTGCGCCACGCCTCGTCGACGACGCCGCCGCCGCATCACCGCCACCGGCCATCACACCCACGGTCGCCGCCGGTCTACGACAAGCCCCGGAGATGACAAAGATGGCCGGCGCCTCTTCCTCATCATCAGCCTCAACCGTTGGTACCCCTAATCTCTATACCTCGCATATTGCCCCACAAGAACACAGAGAAACATCCCACCGGTCTAAACCCTAGGTGATCAATAGAATACAACAATGGTATCAGAGCCTCCCTAATGTTTAGATCGGTTCGGAATAGAACACCCAAAGAGAGCCATCCCGGCAAAGAGAAAAGAAACAAAAAAAAAGATTGACTCACCGCCGCCGCCGGCCGCCGCCGACGCGCGCGCGGGAGCCAAGCCGCCGCCGGCTGTTGCGCCGCGCGGGAAAGAGGCGAGCCGCCGTGCTTACCGGCGCCGCCGTGCGCCACCATGCGCCGCTGGCCGCCGCCATGCGCCGCTGGCCGCCGCCGGTGCTGGGGCTGCTGCGCTCGCCGGGCTGCCGCCGGCGCTCGCCGAGCTGGCGCCGCGACGTCGCGCACGCACGGGCGCCGCCACCTTCTGTCCAGCCATGGCAGGAGAGAGAGCAAAGGAGCAATGGCTAGGGTTTTTGACCGGCCGGCCCTCGGTGCCGGCCGTTGGATTGAAACCCTAGCCGATGGATGGCTTGGATCGGGTGGTCGTAAAGTCTGATTTTGGTCCCTCGGGCCAAAATTAAGAAAGCAAGTTAACTCTTCGCAGAAGTCCAATTTTGGTCCCTCGGGCCAAAATAAAAGAAAAGAGAGATAGCAGAAGTCTGTTTTTGGTCCTCCCGGGCAGAAAACAGAGAAAGAAAATAGAAAGCCTTTTTCTATGTTATTTTCATGCAAATTTCAATAGAATCTTTTATTGTTTTTGCATGTTTTACCTCTGTTTAAATTTGAACCAACGGGATAATTTTTACAAGAGAGTAAAATTACAGAATTTTATATAGTTTCTTCCGCTGCAAATAGATAAAATTGATGAAAATTAATGTTTCTAAAATTAAATTTCGAACCAACGGGAGAATTTAATTTTAGGAGCATTAATTATGTGTTATGATGTTGTAATTTTTGACCAACGTTGATAATTGCAATGTTATAATTATGGCTTTATGTATTATGTCTAATTTCTGCCCAACGGTGATATAGACTTAATACATAACATTTTAATGTTAATTTTGTTCTCACTATACATGATCATTTCAGGTGGTTACTCCTTAATGGGTTGTATCAAGCATATTCCGACCCTAAAAGGAGACAATTACAATGAATGGAAAAGAAAACTCGACCTTGCTTTTATCTTGGGAGAGGTGGACAGGGTGTTGACTACCCCAGGTCCTATAGAACCTGATGAA
Source organism: Oryza punctata (assembly GCA_000573905.2). Taxonomy (NCBI): domain Eukaryota; kingdom Viridiplantae; phylum Streptophyta; class Magnoliopsida; order Poales; family Poaceae; genus Oryza; species Oryza punctata. Next base: position 29,147,381 of record CM002498.2, read on the forward strand.
CTCATCAGAGGTGAAAAAGAGTCAGATGCTGAATGGGAAAAGAGAAAGAGGGACAATGCTCCTCTTGTCATGTCATATGACATAGAACACAAGAAATGGTCCTTAGCCAACAAGAAATGTTTGGCTGTGGTAAAAGAACACGATTGAGCCAACTATATTGGGCTCAATCCCAGAATGTGACACCGTCTCTGAATACCTCGAGAGAATAAAGAGCCAGTTCACTGGTTCTTCAAAGACTTATACTACACAGCTGATCAAACAGCTTGTGACAGAGAGGTATCATGGAGGTGGTGTGAGAGAGCACATCCTTAGGATGAGCAACATTGCTTCCAAGTTGAAGCCAATGGACTTGGGCATAACAGATGACTTTCTAGTCCATCTAGTTATGGCCTCACTGCCAAAGCTATTTGACAATTTTATTGTCAATTACAATATAAGTCCAGAGAAATGGAGCTTTGAAAAGCTCATTGCAAATTGTGTGCAAGAGGATGAGAGGATTAAGGAGGCACATGGTGGCTCCATCAACTATGTTAAGGATAACAAAAGAAAGAACCCAAATTCTCCTTCCAAAGCAAAACAGCCCCCCAGCATCTGCCTCAACAACAACAGTTTGCTATTGAAAAGGATTAGTGTCTCCACTGCAAGAAGACAGGACACTACAAGAAAGATTGTCCTGACTTTTTGAAAATGATCATGGCTAAGAGAGGTGAGAACATTATTACATTTGTAAATGAATCTGATTATGTTGGTTATTCCATATCCACATGGTGGATTGATTCTGGAGCAACTATTCATGTTTGTAATTGTTTAAAGGCATTCCGTTCGACGAGGACTACGCAAAGAAGCGAAAGCTACATTAGAGTTGCCAATGGAGTTGAAGAAAAAGTTGAAGCTATTGGCGACCTTCCCATAGAGCTCCCGAATGGCTTCACACTTTTACTTAAAGATGTTTTTTATGTTCCTTCTTTGCAAAGAAACTTGATAAGTGTATCCAAATTGGATTCTGATGGATATGATTGTCGCTTTGGAAGTGGCAAATGTGAACTATGGCATAATAATGAATGTATTGGTCTTGCTGTGTTGCAAGACGAGCTTTATTTGTTATCTCTTTCTGAGAATGTGAATGTTGTGTCCTCGTTGACAAAAGAAAACAAGAAAAGAAAGCGAACTCCTAATGTCTCATAGAAATTATGGCACTGTCGTTTAGGCCATATTTCGAGGGGGAGAATTGAGGGACTAGTTAAGAATGAGATTCTTCCTCCATTGGAGTTCTCAGACTTAGAACAATGCGTAGAATGCATTAAAGGAAAATTTGTAAAGAGCATCAAAAAAGGTGCAAAACGAAGCACAGGAATTTTAGAGATCATTCACACAGATATTTGTGGTCCATTTCCTGTGAAAAGTGTGGATGGCTATGACTCGTTCATAACATTCACAGATGATTACTCCCGTTATGGTTATATTTATCCAATAAAAGAGCGATCAGAAGCATTGGATATATTTAAGATATTCAAAGCTGAAGTTGAAAATCAGCATGATATAAAGATTAAAGTAGTAAGATCTGACCGTGGGGGGAGTACTATGGTCGACATACGCCTTATGGGCAAGTCCCTGGACCTTTTGCAAGGTTCTTGCTAGAGAATGGCATAGTAGTCCAGTATTCAACACCGGGTGAACCGCAACAGAATGGGGTAGCTGAAAGGCGTACCGTACCCTCATGGATATGGTGCGCAGCATGATGAGCTACTCCACCCTACCATTGGGTTTATGGATGGAGGCGTTAAAAACTGCTATTCATATTCTCAACAGAGTTCCAAGCAAATCGGTGCCCAAAACACCGTATGAGCTATGGACAGGAAGAGTACCCTCGCTAGCTCACCTCCGTGTCTGGGGGAGTCCTGCAGAGGCTAAAGTATTTAACCCAACCATTGGGAAATTGGATCCCAAAACAGTGAGCTGCCATTTTATTGGCTATCCTGAAAGATCAAAGGGTTATCGTTTCTACTGTCCAAACAGTTATACAAAGTTTGTGGAAACGAGACACGCCATCTTCTTGGAAGACGAAATGATTAAGGGGAGCTCGGTAGTTCGAGAAATTGATCTTGAGGAGAGGGCGGTGTTTGTACCCGCTCCGTCAATTCAAGAGCCTTTCTTCTCTCTACCTGCTGATGTTGTGCCTGCGATGCATGACGTTGCAGTACCAACACCTGTTGCGATCTCTCCTGTGGCAACAACGAATGAAAGTGAGGAACCGTTTCAGCAGGATCCAACAGAAACTGTTGCCACACCAGAGGAGGAGCTGCAACAGCCTCAAACAGACAATGTGCCAGAACAGCAAGCCCCTAGAAGGTCTAAAAGAGTCAGAAGATCGGCTATCCGTGATGACTATCAAGTTTATAATATAGAAGAGTCACATATGGAGGATGATCCCACTTCATATGAAGAGGCCATGAGAAGCGCTCGCTCATCTGAATGGTTGGAAGCCATGAAAGATGAAATGAAATCAATGAAACAAAATGATGTCTGGGATTTAGAAGAAATTCCTAAAGGAGCCAAAACAGTAGGCTGTAAATGGGTCTACAAAACCAAATATGACTCCAGAGGGAATATAGAAAAGTTTAAAGCGCGGCTTGTGGCAAAAGGCTTCACGCAAAGAGAAGGGATTGATTACAATGAGACATTCTCTCCAGTCTCTTGTAAAGATTCCTTCAGGATTATAATGGCACTGGTGGCACATTATGATTTGGAATTACATCAGATGGATGTAAAAACGGTATTTCTAAATGGAGATTTGGAGGAAAAAGTATACATGGCACAGCCAAAAGGTTTTGTCATGAAAGGAAATGAAAATATGGGATGCCGTCTAAAGAGATCCATTTATGGATTAAAACAAGCTTCGAGACAGTGGTACTTGAAGTTTGATGGGACAATAAAGAAATTTGGGTTTCAAGAGAATGTTGAGGACAACTGTATCTATACAAAGTTTAAGAATGGGAGATTCATTTTCCTAGTTCTGTACGTGGATAACATTCTACTGGCTAGTAGTGATGTTAGTCTACTGCAGGAGACAAAGATATTCTTGTCCTCAAATTTTGACATGAAAGACCTCGGTGAGGCTTCATATGTTTTGGGCATAGAGATTCACCGAGATAGAACAAAGTATGTATTGGGACTTTCTCAAAAGGCATATATAGAAAAGGTGTTGAAGAAATTCAACATGTACAGATGCAGTGCTACACCTGCTCCTATAGTGAAAGGCGAAAAGTATGGGCCATCGCAATATCCCAGAAATCAGTATGAGCTCGATGAAATGAAAACAAAGCCATATGCGTCAGCTGTAGGAAGCCTACAGTACGCGCAAGTGTGCACACGACCTGACTTGGCATTTGTTACCGGGTTACTTGGCAGATTTCAGAGTAATCCAGGTCCAAAGCACTGGAAATTAGTAAAGAAAGTCTTGCGTTATTTGCAAGGAACAAAATGCCTCATGCTGTCTTACAGAAGATCAGAATCGCTCCAGATAGTGGGGTACTCAGATTCTGACTTTGCAAAAGATAACACAAAGTCAACATCGGGATACGTGTTCACCCTGGCAGGAGGAGCTATTTCATGGAAATGCTCAAAACAGACTATCACTGCAGGGTCTACTATGCATGCCGAGTTCATAGCATGTTATGAGGTAACGGGGCAGGTGAACTGGCTAAAGAAGTTCATACCCGGTTTAAAGGTGGTTGACAGTATTGAGAAACCACTAAAGTTATACTGCGATAACGAACCCGCAGTAATGTACGCTCACAACAATCAGTCAAGTGGTGCTGCCAAACACATTGACATAAAGTACTATGTTGTGAAAGACAAAGTCCGGGATCAAACAATCAGTCTCGAGCACATTAGAACAGAAAGGATGCTCGCGGATCCGCTCACGAAAGGCCTACCACCCAACGTGTTCAAGGAACATGTAGCCGACATGGGTTTAAGGGAAGCCTTATGAATCCTGGACTAAAGGGTCCAAAAGTAAAGTATCTGTTTCAAAATGGAGACGTGCATAGTGGTTGTTAAATCTATCGGTGATTAACCGTGACGATGAAATATGCTCTATTCGCAAATCTGTTATGGAATAGAAAAAGTTAAAAGCAATAGTGAGATCAAGGGGGAGAATGTTAGATAGATCTCCCTCCGTTGAGCCCAACGGCTCAACGGGCCTTGACACGCGCCCCGATCGGGGGCACCCAGCCCAATGGCTGGTGGGCCCCCGTCACACTGCGCCACATATAAAGAGAGGGTGGGGGCCGGGGCGGCACACACGACGAAGTTCACTGCCGTCGCCACTCCACCCACAAACCCTAAAACCCTACCGATCGAGGGGGTGCAGCCAGTGACGGGATTCACCACCGCCGCGCCACGCCTCGTCGACGACGCCGCCGCTGCATCACCGCCACCGGCCATCACACCCTCGGTCGCCGCCGGTCTACGACAAGCCCCGGAGACGACAAAGATGGCCGGCGCCTCTTCCTCATCATCAGCCTCAACCGGTCGGTACCCCTAATCTCTATACCTCGCATATTGCCCCACAAGAACACAGAGAAACATCCCACCGGTCTAAACCCTAGGTGATCAATAGAATACAACAATATATACTACAATTTCACAAATGCACTTTACACATCAATGTCCCGTTCAACGTACGTACATGGTGTCATACAGTAACCAGTAAGTTCAATGTAGTCATATCATCGACGATTTGTTCAAAAGAATCTCATGGTTTCTTTAATCTTTAATCGAACGTCAAAATTTGTATGCTCTATCTCTCTTTCACTAAAGTTCCATGGTTTTAAATTTTCAGTTTTAAGTTTTTGGTTTTGACGCCGTACACACACGCTCCTGCCAGCACCTCGCTATATATATCTCATAATATCGATCGCTCAGATTGAAAAGGTTGGTTAAAACTCAGGGTTTATGGTCATCATCAGAATACTTAAAAGAAAACTTTAATGACAACCCTTTTTATTTGGAGACATAAATTAAATAGCATCCGCTCGGAGCTTCCAAAATACTGATTGCCTATATTTAAAATTCATTTTGTGAGGTCAGCTAAAAAGAACCGTCTATAGTATACCACTTATATTTAAAATCAACTTTTGCGATTGGTAACCGCCTGTATATAAAATAATATGATTTTCGTAAGAGACCCACATGTGAAATGCAGGTTTTCTGTATGGAGGGTGCCTATTACTTATAAAAAGACCCAAATTAAAGGGCAAAGCTTTCTGGCAATCTGGCCTCTCAACATATATTGTAATTGTACGCAATTACAATTTCAGGGTTAAGAACTCTCATGTGGTTAATACAATAAAGTTGTGGATGAAGGAAGAGATGCCTAGCCGTTTAAAGGCCTTGTGCTTTCCTCCTCCCATGTCTCCCTTCCTTTTCTTTCCTCCCATACATATTTTGTACTATTTGTCTTCTTCTCATTCTTCTTCTATAGTACAATGCCGGTATTGCTGGACATCTTGAAAAGGTACAAGTAATGTTTTTCATGCATTAATCCCAATCAGTCCGTCTGTCTTCATGGTGATGCGATGGATAGATGGATCGAAGAGAGGCTGATGCGACCGGCACGATATGGAGGCACGCGATTCAGTTCATCCCTCGGTAGACATTTGCCTGCTCCTGCTGATCTGCTGGCTTGAGCTGCCTCTGCCTATGCTATGCCTGACTTGCTTTTCTCCTCCCTGTAGTGTAGTGTACAGACACGCTAGTACTGTACGTGATGCTGCAACCCCGAAAGATGGAGATAGCAGAATCCATATTGGGGGGCTCATCCTTCTTGTTAATATTTTATGTATTCTTTTGGAACCAGACCCTGATCCTCTACCTTTCACTCTAGGACACAAACACAAACATGCACAAGCACAAAATATCTTAAAAATTACTGGAGTAGTACTACACTAATTTGGGTTATGAATTACATATTTTTCTTGAAAACAAACCTATATATATATATATATATTATATTTATATATACACACACGTACGTGCGGGTCAACATATGTATCAGCTAGCCCAGCACCTGCAGCGTATATCACCAATACCCACGGTATAGTAGTACTCGTCTTCATGCAGCCGAGACGCGATACATATTCACGCTTGGACTGGATCGGTTGCGTGTTGCCCGGTCGGTTTCAGCAGCATTCTGCAGAGCTAGCTAGCCACAGTAGCTTGGCTTTGCTTCGTGTCTCGCATTTTGCGCCGCTACCACACTCTCGTCATATCGCGTCAAATCGATCCGTTGCTCACCTGTTCTTGTCAACGAGCCTCTAAGCTAGCTACGTCCTCCAACTACGAGTACTCATTGCAAACAAGAAGGCAATACATACTGTAATAGATTTTGACTTTGTAAAATGTAAAGTATTTTATTTACATGGGTAAAATCCTTAAATTTTAGGATAGAGGGGAGTTCTTCTCCTAGTAGTACTATAGTATCATTAGCTCCATCGTTTGCTTTGCAGTAGCCAAAATTTTGAATTTTGAATCCTAATTTTAGGATTGGTTTTGAAGCTTTTCATAGTAATTTATTTATCAGCATTGAACACATTTATAATTAAAAAAAGAGTTAAACTTCACAGTTTTTGATTAATCTAATTAATCGAAATAAGTATAAGTACTAGTGTATAAAAGTTATATTAGTATATTTACATTTTAATGTGCTTTTCACACTATTGATTTTATAGATAAAAAGAATATATTTTATGACAAAGTTCACAGATCTTGAAGACTCTTTTCACAATATAATATGTCATATCGCTAAACAGAGGTAATACTCCGGCTTATAGGAACCAGCTGAAACGTATAGTATATCAGGCTAGTGGCTGAGCAGGGCTCGTCAGCGAAGGTGCAATAAAATTTTGTTGTTAAAGTAGGGCTTGAAAAATGAAAATAGAATTTTTCCAGGCTTTAAAAATTTCATGGCTTTTCCATTGTATCAGGCCAAAAGTTTACAATAAATAAATCCAGGAGGAGTGAATTTTATAAGATTTTTTTAAAAGTAATTCTGTATAGAAAAACATCAACAAAAATTTAACACCCGTGACATTTGGAAGAAGTATCAAGTATGCTTTCGATTGATATTGGTCAACTTTTTTCATATGTGTCTCCTTTCTTTGATCCGGCTTAATTTGCACTAATTTTGGAGGATATTAGTTTGGCTGTAGAAAGCACTGAAGTAACCATTTAGATCGGTTTTTAGATCACAAAAAAATATATGATTAATAGTAATTTTGTAGGATTCAAATCCAATATTTTTTATTTGGTCCTTTTGTTTCAAAGGATTGGAGCTTTCTAAATCTGATGAAATTATGAGGAAGAGCTCAATGCATGTAAATCTTTGAGAAAGTTTAACAAAAGCTTCAATCTTTTAGACAAGTCTATCTTTTATCCAATTTATTTGTTTTTCCTAAGCTCTAATCAAATGATTATTTTTTTATGTATTGAAAAAAAACTTTTTTCACTTGCATTCTTATCAAAATCGTGTTTTTTTCCTATTCCTTCATTTCGTCAAACCTATATTTCACAAGAGCCCTTTATCACTAGAAACTCAGTTTCATCGTGTGTTTTTCAGCTAATCAGTCTTGCCAAATTTTAAATTTTCAAACATAATTTTAGAGGAGATTTTAGTTTAAATTTTTAACCTTTTTGTTATCGTACTATATTTACTGTTTTGTAATCAAGAGGAAAATATGCTTGTATGTCCAAACGCTTAATTATTACTACTCTGCTTAAGTGATTAGGGCTAGCTGAAAAAGAAAAACACAAAGTTGGAGAGCTCGTGATCTTAGCTTAGCTGCTCCAAATCACACTTTCTCCTTCCTCCCCTCCTTTTTGCACTTCACACCCATCACCCCTACCTTGCCCTCCGCCGCTCGCACCCACCCTAAAGCAGAGGCCCCGGCGCCGGCTCAACCTCTCACCGGAGCTTGCCCTCGCCGGTATAAGCCCGGGGCTGCGCCTTCACCGGCCGCGTACGTCCGGGATGAGCCCAAAACGGCGGCCAAAGGGGAAAAAGGAAGTTGGTGCTGCGGCGGGGGAGGAGGCCGCGGTGCGGGACGAAGAGCCCTCCCTCGACGTAGACGCGGGGCCGAACCATGCCGTCACCGGAGAAGCGGCGGGTGGCGCCGATGGTGGTGGGAGGCCAGCATCACGCGCCGCGTTGCCGACCGCGGCCGGTGGCCAAGGTGGCGGAGGAGGGTTCGTCTCAGGAGGAAGCGCGCCAAGAGGGGCGGCGCCAGCAGCGGCAGCGGAGGCGCAGAGCGTGCCATGCGGGGTCGCGACGGTGCAGAGCGCGCCACGCGCACCAGAAACGGCGAACGGCATGCCGCGCGCGGCGGCGACAGTGCAACGAGGAGCATTCGCAGCGGAGGGCGCAGTGACAGCGTAGAGCGTACCAAGCGCCACAGCGGCGATAGTGCAGAGCGCGCCACGCGGGGACGCGACGGTGCAGAGCGTGCCACGCGCGGCGGCGACTGTGCCGCAGGGCCCGCCACGAGGTCCAGGAGTGAGGGTGGATGACGCGGTGACTACACAGAGCGCACCAAGTGCCGCGGTGGCGGTGATAGTACAGAGCACGCCAGGTGGGTCAGCGACTGGGCAGACCTTGCTACAGGCGATGGCGACGGTGCAGAGCTCGCCACGAGCTGTGATGACCACCAAGGTGATGAAAGTTGCAACTTTTATTTCACTTAGAGGATTTTCGGGCAGTGGCAAAGCCACATGGGGGACGAGCTGTGGCCTCGTCACCCCCCAACAATTATATAGCAAACCAGAAATATACTAAGTTGAAAGGAATATTCAATTATTTCACTTAGAGGATTATTTTTGTCTAGATTAGCTAAGTTGAAAGGAATATTCCTTTTTTTTAACAAATAGTGGTGTAAAACTAGAAATTATTATTTATATAAGCACAAAAATAAGCTAAAAATTACACTTTGTTTATACTACTATTTTAGTTTTCTATATTTGTAAATTTTGTGAATGACTTGTGCAGTAGATGATTAACAGATAAGAAGAAACCAAGTAACTAATATATAGTGAAACTATATTATTTTCTGTTATCTTTTTGCCCCCTACCCCACCCCCCGTTTAAATGTTGGCTTCGCCACTGAATTCGGGAGTTTGAATTTTAAGCAATGATGGATGAGGACCATTTGCAGCTAGACAAGAGTGTTATCAACCACTTGGAGGAGTAAGGTCCTACTTTTGGGGATGCTCAGCAGCGTAAGAGGGCAACTAGGGTTGATAACGACAACAGAAGTCGAGACAGTGTTGATGGAGGAGGAGACACCAACAAGCCTGATTTATCAAAAATTGTTCTATCTTGGACAATACAAGATATCTTATTGGATGATGAGGCTCGCAAAAGCAAGGTATGACATTTGTGTGTGTGTTTTGAACGAGGGACCTTTTCGGCCCTTGAGATCTAACTCATATACCTTTAAAGCTAGCAGTATACATATTCTTGATCTTGTTAACTAAGGAATAAAAATAACACAATAAATGTTGCTAGCTTATTTTAATCATGATTTTCTGCTCCTTGTATATTATTTAAGTGGCACACAACAATTGATCAATTACTTTAATTCTTGTTATTTAGTTCCTCATTATCTATTAGTTACTTAGTTCTATCAACAATTACACCGTCTAAAAGAGTAAGTCTCTTTGAATGGATAAATAGAATTGATCTTCATTTTGTACTTTTAGAATAAACATTTCTTTAGTTCTCCATTTACCAATTTCCTTTAAAAAGTATTTAAAAAATATTGTTACACAGGTCAAGACAATTCCTACACATTTTAAATGTTTTGATGAATACTTGGATCTATATTCACAACTTACATTAGAAGAGACCTGGTCCAACCTTACAGTATCTTTGCAGAATTTGACTTCATCTTCATATTATAATGTCAAAGAAATGCTAAAATGTGAATCCTCCGAGATATTCTTCGTTGATATCAATCTTAGAGAGATTGAATTGGACTCTAATCATTCCTATCGGGTGGCTCAAGATGGTGATATATTTCTATTCAGTAGTCATCCTCCTCTCGTGATTTCGACTCTTCATTGGATTTCCTTGGTATAGTATTTAATACAAGTCAGTGTGCAAGTATTCACAGAGGGTTTAAGGTGCTAATGTCAGATCAAAATTGCACACGTTGTTATGAAGAAAACAGTAAATTTGGCATATTCCTGATCAATATTATGGATGCTTTGAAAGCATGGAGTGTGTTCAATTTGGACAAAACAGAAGACAACTGTTCTAGCATCAAATCAATACTGAACTTTTCTGAAATGGTAAGAGAAAATAATAAACAACAACTATTTTACTTACTTATGTTTTCCGTTTGCACTTTGTCTTATTTTGGTTTGTGTGATTTAGTGGTTTTGTAGGCTATTACCGATTGCAAAATTTGTGAGTGCTCATTTGATTTTGGGAATGTTAGGCTAAGTCATTTGAATCAACAACAGTTATACTGCCTCAAGTCTATTATTTCAGCGGTTCATTATAGATTTAATAAACATATAAAGCTTACACAAGGTCCTCGAGGGTCTGAGAAAACAGAAATTATAATTGCTTTGCTTTAAGTTTTGCATCACATGAATCAGAAAGTTGTGCTATGTATCCCAAAAGCAAGTATTGTCAAGATTTTAGTGAATCTTGAAAAATGATTATTTCCACTAGAAGATGCTCTTGTGCTTGATAATATAGATAGCACAGAATTAGCAAAACAATTTCAGCAACATTGCTTATGTCATAGGTCACAAGATTTTTTTAGTGGGTATAACATTGTTTAAAACATAGTTGCGTGAAATGTTTGTGCTACTTAATCTAGATCCATGCTGCACTGAAAAATGTGATCATGAGACCACAAGAATCAGATGTAGCACCAATAGTCTTCTCGTGTTCACATTAAGTTCATTCAAGGACAAGTTTACCAAGCTTCTCATGAGAAAAGAATGATTGACAAATCTAAAAGAAAAATTTTTAGAAATTTATTTTCCTGCTGATATTGCCAATGACATAACAAAATTGTTGAGCTTGTTGAAGGATTTTGAGAATTTATTATTTCATGAGAGGTTATGCGACAAACGTGTCCAATGGACATTTGGATTAAGTTCAGTTCCTATTAAATTAGGTGCAAATTCTGCTGCAAAAAAACTGAATGATTTAAGGCTGCAATGTGTGGATTTCATTCAAAGATTCAGAAGCTCACTCAAATTACCAAAGTTTGTGGAAAGAAAGTTTCTTGAGGACTTCTGCATCAAGCATGCTATAATATTTGATAAAAGTAAATAGGCAAGTTGTCAAATAGGTTTTAGGGTTGTGATTTAATATCTAAATTATTCACATTATTATCAAAAAAACCAAATATGTGAGAGAAAAATATATAATTAGTATTGAACTTTTCTGAGATGTAATATAAAATTAAAAACCAAATATGATGGCTAGTTATTTTTCAGTTTGTACTACCTACTTATTTTTTCAGTTTTTTCACTTTATCTTGACTATCACCGATTGCATAATGTGTCAGAGCTCGTTTGCATAATATCGATTTTCCTCTAGAAAATACTCATGTGCTTCATAACAATAGATGACATAGAACTAGCAAAAATTTCAGAAACATTTCTGATATAATAAGTCATAGGAGTTTTTAATGGATATGATAATGTTTAAACAATGGTTGTGTGAACAATCATAAGAATAAAGATGATCATAAGTTTTATCTAATTATATGTATTTTTTATATTGTTGAACTCTTATAAATTACTTACTTGTATATGTGTTATCCATTGGAGAATGCAGACATATCTTCTAGTTATAGTATATTATATCCATTGGATGTATACCAAACATCGTAATACAAGTTCATATCATATACAAATATCTTTCTTTAGAAACAACATCCAAAATTCTATTTTCAAGGAAATTCTGCCATGTAATGGTGGCTCGCTGAATTATTTATGGACCATGTGATGCATATTCACTTGAAAATCAGTTGGACAAAGCCAATCACACTAAATATAATAGGCTATATATTCAAGCATTCAGACCTGCATTTCAGTTTAGCAAGCAACTAACTTATTGTTAAGCTGCCTCAAAGATCTTGGATACTAGTTAGCTCTTGAAATTAAAAAATATCTGCAAATCTTCAAACAAACGACACTAAGTGAAATACTGAACTCACAACACGTGACTTTTGACATCCTCAACTAAATATTCTTTCGAACTTGTCCTCAGCATCGTGTCCCAATGGAACCCATTAAAGGTCATCAGAATCATCATCGCTCAAGAAGATGAAGTGCGTAATAACCGGTATTAAAGTGGCCAATCTCAAGTAGAACTTAATCATTAGCAGGGTGCTTCAGACCATCCATCCCTTTGTTCACGCATGTATGACAATAGTAAGTGAATACATAAAACATTAATTTTGCAACAAAGTTGAAGATACTTGAAGACAAAATGAGAATAAATGCATGTCATCATCATGTACTTCAATGGGTACGTAGCATAAATAAAACTTATCCCCATATATTTGCTTCACTTTGGCAAAATAGCATGTTAACGACTATTTCTTCATTTTCACTGTGAAGTTATGGTTATTGAAAATTTTCTGATATGCATAGACACCAAGATATTGATGCTGAAAGCGTATCTAGTATGTATATGACATCATGAGCCAATACCTCATAAGGAAATCTTTTTGGGTTTAATAGCAAAAGAAAACATATGGAATCACACGTACTCTAAATTCATATCTTCCTTCGATATATTTCTTAAAAGCGAACATGGCTTCCTTGCTCATCCAATTTTTTTTCATTTTGAACGATTTCTTCTATAGACACTTTAAGCATGTTCCAAATTACAAAGAAATAGATGGAGTAAGAGAATTGCATTGTCTAGATCTGTAGAAGTCTATACCTTTATCTTAGCTCAGCTGGCCATTAAATGTTGCATGGCACCATTAGTCTTTAGCTTTCATCTGCCTAAAGTTGTAGCATATCACTGACTTTTGATGGGGTTAACTTGGGACTTAATTTGATTTACTCATACATTTTTTGTGATCGAAATGTAAAGTTCACATGCTCAAAAACTGAGACAACAAACCTATGCAAGTTTAAAGATTTACGACCCTTAATCAATTGCTTATTGACCCTATTATATATTGCTTGTTTAATCCTATTATATCATACCGTGTATATATTCGAATATTTTAACATATTTGTAATAATTTTTACATATATTTCACATTGAAGATAAGTTGGACAGATTTGTCATAAATTTGGGGCTTCTCGAAAACAGCTTGCTGTGGAGACAATATCAACTTAGCCGATGATGATTCATCCACTTGTTCGACCACTTGCTCAACTGCATATTCAGCTGGTAACATAAAAAGCATGTTTATTGCAGACGATATCACCTCCTTGCCCTTGACTTTAAGACCCTTATTCTGATCGGCTCGAACCTCATCGGCTAAGACCACTTTGCTTTTGACACGCCAAACTTTCTTTGTGCGCTTCAGCCGATGCTCAATTTCATTTTCAACTCTCTCCTTTTCATATTGTAACATGTTTTATTTTTTGTTTTTAATTTTGATTAAGTTAACAAAAAAATGTAGTAATATTCAAAACAAATATATAGTATCGAAATATATTCAATGCTAGATTTAATTTAATGAAGCTAATTTGACGCTTTTTCTATAAATATGGTCATATTTAATATAGTTTAACTTGAAAACAAGTCAAACCATCTTATAATACGAAACGGAGGGACTATCAAATACCCAACATACCCTAGCAATTTAATTAGATGAATAACTTTGGTCATTGATCGTGCAATTTCTATTTTTCCCAAATTACGCTAAGGTTAGACCATAATACACAAATTATTTTATAGATTTAACTACCGAAATCGAAGGAAATTTAGAGGGGATATCTGCAATGGTAGTCCATACAAATTGAGAAAGACTAGGAATCGAATCATCCATCATACATCATCGCATATGTATTTGCTGGGCGTGCGTACTAAGTGATGTGATGACTCATCAAGTGGTGGCGGTGGCGGCGACTCCTCTGGTATTCCTCCCGCGGTTGGCCGCTCCGACGACCTCATCGACGACTGTGTAGAGCCAAGCTATCTATCACCTACCATAGCTAGATCTAGGGCAATTCTAATTTAATTTGCCCTACTTTTATCTCTTCCCAGGCAGACTCTGACCATATATATACCAAGGAGTATATATATCTATATCTCTATCTTTATCTCTACTATTCAAAATTTTGGTACGTCATCGTATTTCGATACGATATCGGTGTCCAAGTACGTGAACGTCCGATTCAATTACCACTTTGCGCACGCCGATCTGCTTCGTAGTGTCGCCCGCCCTCGCGCCTGCGCCTCGCGTGTCCTTCCTTCCCAGCGTCGCCCGTCCGATTCCCCCCACGCTTTCTCCCTGCTTGGACGGCATCCTGCACTTCCGCCGCATCTGCATTCTTGCCGCAGTGGCTCGCGAGCACCCGCACACGCATCCTTCTCATCCCTCTCTGTCCACATGTCCACAACTTACAACAGTTTGTTTTCCAAAAACATATAGGGGTTCAGTTCAATCTCCACGCACCCACGTATTAGAGGTTCGTCTCTATGCGATGCAATGCCTGGCTCTGCGCTGAGATTTGCTCTGTTGCGCGTGATTGGTGATTGCTCCCTGTGGATCGATCCCATGCATATGCGAAATTGGGAATAAGGCAGTTCCCCATCACATTTGTATGAGCTAATTAATGGGATCACACTCTATCTCGGGTATTGTACTTTCGTGGATAGCCGTGCACTTGGTATAGATCATGGTATGGATCAGATGCATTGACATAATAAGGACTAAACGTATTAATCCTGTTTTAAGGAAACAAATTGTTTGACATCTTATTATCTTACGGAGTACCTTCTTAAAAATTAAGAGGGCTCCAGGTCGTCATCTTTCATCCATGGTCGCATCACGCGTGATCCGATTCTGGTTTAGTTTGTATTGAAGTTCGTCTTGGTGGTCAGGTTGAACTAAATTGATTTAAGTGCAGAAAGCATATACATCTAGAATTGACTCTTCAATCGTAAGGATATATATCCATATTGAGGGCTAAATCATCGTGAATTAATTTTTGAAATATACATTATTTTTCATAATTTTACATATATATATATATATACATGTTTTTCTCGTCAAATATATATATATATATATGTTTTTAAAATATTTGCAAAAATATATATTCCTTACGGTTTCGGGGCACACCTCGAACATAATGTAGAAAACCAGACCGGAGGGTTACCTGGACCCTTCGATTCACCGGTTTAGTTGTCGTCCCGTTACCAGGGGCGGTACACGGTCTATTCACGCATCTATTCACGCAAGGTTGGTCGTGGTGGACCGAAGCAGTCCATCGGATTGGTTACAGTGGACCATTGCGATCACGAGGATTGGTTGCGTGGGCCTGTGGGCATGCAACCAATCCCACACGACGGGACCAGTGGTGTCGCGTCGCCGGATGGCACAAGCATGTTGTGCAGGACCAACGCAGTCCCGCGTGTTGGTGCCACGCCACCATCTATCCTGTCAGTCCTCACCATTCGAGCTATGCCCACAGTGCGGTGGTGCATCCCCAACCCACGGGGAATAAATATTTCCACAAATATTTGAATAAACAAGTGTGTGTATACATGATATATATATATATATATATATATATATATATATATATCCAAAATCACAAAAATATTATATATTTCAAAATTTAATTCAGATCATCGTGGCTTCCTCAGTTGATTTCTTGTTCACGATTATCGTGATTTTCTAGGCTGATTTCTTGTTCATAATTCTAAATTTTAGTTCTATTTCTATAATAATATTTCATAATTTTAGTTTATTAGTTGCAACGCATAGGCACATTGCTAGTCTATGTACCAAATTAAAAAATACATAAGCTTTCTGGGTGTATTTTTGTCCCTCCCCCCTTTACATCGGCTCAGGCGGCGTGACTCCTCCCTCGCTGCATGCGCTGTCACTCTCTGAAGTTTTCCCTTTTTTATAGCCTCAATTCAATTAATAAATCACCACAAGAAATTGTTTAATTTAGCCTAGAGCTAAAACTTAATTAATAAATACAATTAATAAGAGGAAATGGCATGGTGGGATTTTTCTTGATTTCCCATGTTTAAATACATTAACATGATTTTTAGCGGAAATTTTAGAGCAAGGGAAATAATTTTAAAAATTCAAAATCATTTATCGGGATTAAATTAAATACTAATATCTTTTTTCCTCAGTCTTTTGACTGGGCCATTTTCGGCCCACTCTCCCAGAGCGCGCGACCTCCCTCCGGCCCGAGGCCATGGCCCAGCAGCCGCCGCGCCTCTGTCCCTCACCTAGGTCGCCGACAGGAGGAGGCGCCTCGGGCCCATCTTTAGCCTTCTGCCGGCGGAGCCGGCATCGCAACCACCGCCCCGCACGCTCCGAGCCACCTCTCCCGCCCACTCCGTGCAACCATCACCCACTTCCGCGCCCCACGCCCCCACTCTCCCTATGTGCCACGCTCGCGAGAGTTGCGGGATGTGATTTTCGAATCACGACCATCTCTCTCTCTCAATCTCCCACGTCCATCGCAAAATCCGCCCCTACCGGCCACGTCCGAGCTCCCTATCGCTTTATAAACGACCCCCGTGCTCCCCTCCACCTTTCCCCCCGTCCACCGCTCGCTCCTGTGCCCTATTCCGCTCTCATGCCACCGCCGCCGCTCGTGAACGCCGCTACTCGTCATCGCTCCCGCGCCACCATCGCCGGGCCAGCTCGTCCCGAGTTGTGCTCTTGTCCCCGTGGACCGATGGTGGATAGCCGCGGTGGTCCTGGTCCACGGTGGACCAAACGTTGTGTCACTGAAGGGGGGGGGTTCCGCGTGTTAGCGCCGCCCCATCACCTCGCTGACGTCAGCGTCAGGCTTTAAAGCACAATAATCGATTTAGGTTTTTCTGTTTATAGTAAAAACACAATTAAACTTCTAAAATTCATAACTAATTCATCCGAGCTCCGTTTAAGCCCATTCAAGTTTCAGTAAATTTATAAAAATGCTGAGAATCCACGAAAAATGGTTTTGTTTCCTGTTTCAGTAGACTTATAGCCTATTATACTTGTGTGCTTTGTTTGTCGCTTAGGTTCTGGTAGTTCCGACGCTCCCGTTTATTACAAAGTTGTTGCAGAGGTTCCAGCAGCAGCGGAGCAAGGCAAGTCATGTATCCCTCATTGAATATATTGTACCTATATTGCAAATGTCTCGCTTTCTATTTAAACCGTATTATTTTATAATGTCATGTGGGATAGTTCTTATGTTACTCAACCTAGTTTGTTTACCTTGTACAATTGATATCTTGGGATTCAATATGGTTAGATGTTGGTGTAGAAAATGCTTAGCCATGCTTAGATCAAGTAGCTCACTATGGGGAATCTCAATAAATAACTTAGACCTTGGTTAGTTATGATGACATTGGTTATGTGCCACCATGGTATTAATTAAACTAAAATATGCTTAATGGTGGGCTATGAGTGCATGGTTTGTTGGTCGCACTCATGACAATTAAGGATCGGTTCGCGGGTTACACTGTAAGAATTACCGTGCTTACCACAAGCCAGCGTGGGCAACGGCTGGGCTTGTAGTGTAGCTTTTCCCTAGCTGACGTTCCCAGGTGAGGGTGGGTGTGATGGAGTTGGGTCGGCCCCGGTTTTAAGGGTTGGTCGGCTGCCAGATTCACCGCAGCACAAGAGGGGGCTGCCTACCTTAGTTTTAAGGGTGGGGGCGAAACCTGAAGTGTGGTGAGCTTGGTTAGAGGGTGTTATGCGCAGGGTCCTATCATAGTCTCTTTCCGGTATGTTCTGGTGGCATGTCGGCACACGGAAACGTGTTGTGGGGCCATGTCTTGTGTATACAGTTGTACACCTCTGATTAGAGTAAAACTATTGTAATAGCCGTGCCCGCGGTTATGGGTGATCAACCAAACTCGTCGTGATTAGTCTCACCCCTAATAATTTGATTTAATGGAACTAGTTTAGTTCAGGTGGTTGGTTGGGCCTATTGCAACGTGGGGTAGCGTTGAACAGTGGTGCTTAATATTGCTTAATTTACTTCAATTGTTTTACTACTTTTAACTACTGCTTTTAAATGCCTGTTTTCTGCAATTAAACCCCTAGACTCCTTTGGAATTTCCTTGCATCATACCTCCTCTTGGTATGACTTGCTGAGTACGGTGGTAGTACTCAGTCTTGCTCTATTTCCCCCCACATCAGAGGCAGAGTACTTCTCGGATGGAGGTTACTCGGACGAGTAGGCTTCATCGCTGCTGTCCAGGATACCCGTGGAGTGGAGTCGCCATGCTGCAAGCGCCAATTAACTTATCTAGTTTAGCTTGCTTTACTTTTCCACTGCATTTGTAAGACCTTATTTATGTTTTAAGATGTGGATCTGTGTATCAACTTTGTCATTTGTGTACCCAGGCCGGTCCTGGATAGGAGTTTTTAATGCACATTCTGCTTGGGAATTCTGGTTCGTGAATATCTGGGTGTGACATGCGCCTTTGCATCGTCCTCTCTCCCTCCCTCCCTCCCAGCGGGCTCCAACCCTCCCTCGTGATCTCAAAAAACGTCTGATCCGGTTCCACTGCATGCACTCCCCTTCCCCACGGCCCCTCTCCTCCCGCTCGAGTTCACCACTAGAGCTCGTCATCATCGTATCTCTATCTCTCTCTCTCTCTTTCTCCCTCGGCCCCGATCCCCCTTCTTCACTCCCTCCCTTCTAGCGGCCTCCATCTCTCCCTCGCGATCTCAACAAATCGTCCGATCGGGCTCCCCCTTCCCCCGTGGCCCCTCTCCTCTCCCCACAGCCCCTCTCCTCTTAAGCGCCCCTCCTCCCCGACGCACCTACTCCCAACGCCCCTCTTCTCCCCTATGTTCGTCCCTCCGAGTGTTCAACAAAAAAAGAACCCCCTCGTCCAGGAACGCGTCTTGACGCACTCACCCGCTCGCGTTCACCACCAGAGCTCACCGTTATCGTATCTCTCTCTCTATATCAGCCCCGATCCCCCTTCCTCCTTCCCTCCCAGTGGCCTCCGTCTCTCTCTCGCGATCTCAAAAAATTGTCCGATCCGGCTCCACTGCATGCACTCCCCCTTCCCCCGTGGCCCCTCTTCTCCTCCACAGCCCCTCTCCTCTCAGGTGCCCCTTCTCCCAGTGCCCCTCAATCCCCTGGTTCCCTCCTTCCTGTGTGTTCAACAAAAACGGAACCCCCTTATCCGGGAACGCGTCTTGACGCACTCACTCGCCCGCGTTCACCACCAGAACTCATCGTTGCCGTATCTCTCTCTCTCGGGACCATGTCGTTGTTGTTCCCGCTATTCTGGTTTTCTTCATTGCCAACCGCCACCATCTATGAATGAGTCACATCGTGGGACATGTCCAACCACCTTACTCACCGCCGTTTGGACGCCAGAGGATCTGCGCGCATCTTCCCTCCTCTTCTGTTTCTTGTTTCCGGCTAGGGAAGACTGAGCAGTGTTAGTCATTTTTTCTCCATTTTCCGTTCTTCCTGCGCATTCAAGGAAAACGGAATCCCTTCATTCGGGAACACGTTTTGACGCACTCATCCAGTCATATTCACCACTAGAGTTTGTTGTTGCATTTCTCTCTCTATCGGTACCATGCCACTGCCAGCTGCATTTGTGCTATTATGATTTTCTTCATTGCGAAACTCCACCATCTATGGACGAAGGCATTATTCCTTCCTGGTCTAGCCTAACCACGCTCCTGGACCACTCACATAATATTTAGATCATAGGAATGGACCACTCACATAATATTTAGATCATAGGAATATGATTAGAACAGAAAAATTCTAATTTATGTCTTAGATGTTGCTAATGTTTTCTATAAATTTGATCAAACTTAATAATGTTTGACTAGAAAAAAATTCAAACGATTTATGTGTGCACCTTTGTTAAATATAGTACTTGAACTCGAGTGGGCTAGCTGCTAGCTGGTGGAACCTAATATACTCACTTCACCAATAAAAAGCTTATTTACAACACATTACGACATATTGAGAGGTAAAGAAACTAAAGGCAAAAACGAAACAAGGAGGGGTCTCGTGGTAAACATTTATTTCATCACCGTCCTATGACTATAAACATGTGCAATTTGTTCACTGAAAAATTCTCTTTCGGAGAGGATTCATGTGCAAAATTTTGGTTTGATTTTCGTCTTAAAATTGGCAAGCATTCTAGCTTGGTCGGGTCCAGATCAAACAAATTCGGTTTGGTTTACCCCCTCACGTGGTCAAAGCCAAAGAGCTAGATATGAGAAATTAAACTCTCTTTCTTGAATTCTGTATCTCAAATAACATACTAGTACTCTTTAGGCAAAAATTGTGGACACCTTCTTTTTTCTTGATACGATGTATATACGTGCATATATATAGTAATATAGACAAGATGAATCGAAATAATAATTTAAATATTTCAGCAAAAAACAACAGAACGAACCGAGTTAATCAATTTTCTCCCTGAAATCCTCTGTTTTACCTTTCAAATTCGCCTGAATTAACCTACAGCGCGACCTATGTATATATGTACGTATATACGTACGGCTTCGTATATGTCAGTGCTTGCCTCGGTGGCGCGCACCCTTGGTGAGCACGGCGACGGAGACGGCGCCGGCGGCGAAGCCGCAGATGATCGCCGACGTGGTGACCCTCCAGCAGAACGCGCCGGCGAGGTGGCAGAACTCCCCGTTCACCCACCGGCCGGCGACGGTGTCCGCCCCCGCCACCCCCAGGTACAGCGGCGCCATCCTCCGCACAGCGAACACCGCGCCGGCCGCCGAGAAGAGGAGCCCCATGGTCATCACGTCCAGCAGCGCCACCGCCCACTCCGGCGTCGCCTTGAACACCGACAGGTACAGCGCCGCCGCGGAGCACACCGCCGACACCACCGTCGCCACCACGAAGTACCTGCACGAATCTCAAAGCAAAGTTCCAACTCTCTCATGCATCCATCACCCGCAGCACGAATCTCAAAGCAAATCCCGGCATTTCCCATGCATGCATGCGATGATGCGATCGAGATGGCTTACACGAAGGCGGGGTATTTGGTGTAGGAGACGGCGCCGCCGTAGTTGAAGGGGAAGGCCTGGTTCGCCGTGGCCATCACGACGGCGGCCGCCACCGACAGCCCGACCACCGCGATGCGGAAGAAGAGGCTCACCGCCCTCGCTACGCCGTCCATCATCTCAGCCATCGCCGGCCGGCCACCGGAGATGACAGAGACAACTACCAAATCACTTGGCCAACACACAACAAGAGATAATGGCGACAGGCCAATCACTCTGAATATAAGAGGAGGGTATGTATTGATTATTCAGACATTCAGAACTGCGTTCTAGGTGGGCAAGCAACCGTATATCTTTAACTCACGTCGTCAAAGATCATATGCATAATAATTGCCTCTTGGAGTTACAAATTAGTATCAGCAGATCTCACGAAACGTGAGGTCCGATCCCATATGAAAATTAAGGTCCAGATGCACCTGGATTTGCTATATTTTTATAGCACATGAGAAGAGAGATTTATCGTGTGCCATATAGGATGAAGAAGAACATGAGCTAGGTTCGTTACAAGTTGGTGAGCGAGATAGACTCAACCGCTGAACTGCAGCTAACTACTATACTTGTCAACATCAATAACCTTAAATACCTTTAAATTCTGTGTGTCCTTTTGTAAGAAACAACGGTCGGTTGTAAACTGGAACACGTCGATCAGGAATTCAGAAAGCCTTTTGTTTATTTCAAGAGTGGTTCAACGGCTCAACGACGTTGATCGATCAATTTTGACTTATTTGTAATCAGTACATATATATTAAAAATGTTCCAAATATTAGACAACTTTTCTGTCAAATCGAGTCGTTACACAAGGATTTGACGCAATTGATTAATATCTCTCAACTTCGTTTGCAGAAAAGCAAACCGCAGAACAAATAAACAGATTCAAGTTTATAGTTCGGATCTTTTTTTTTTCTGGACAGATTAATTACCTGATAGTACTTGATAGTAACTCCATGAATTTAGTTTCGGCGAGAAGTCAACCAATTGGTCTCTATCGTACCTGAAACTGTCGTACCAATTTGTCATTGGACGAGTGACCAGCTCCCGGTCATCTCCTAATTCCTTCTAGTTCGGGATGTGGTGCTTCCTACCTAGCTCTCGCCGAGCGTTGAGGATCATCTTGTTTAGCGTTGGACGAGTGACCAGCGTTACTACTCAGCACGCTCGGTGTACCAAGCGTTCCTCCTTGGCCAACACTTCTTTGCTTGTGCCGACCTGCTCTGGCACGTGAAGGGTCCTGCTAAATGCAACTTCCTATGGTATGCATTTTAGCAGCGTTGTTGAACAGCTGATCTTTTTCAGAAGCGTGGTAGATACCACTCTGCCTGCCCTTTCTGCGCTCAGGATCTTGAGACGGTGAACCACATCCTCCTCGATTGTGTATTCGCTCGGCTGACCTGGCACCGTGTGTTGCCTCCCCATGACTGGGCTGCCCTCTCTCTCCCCCCCTCCCCCGTGGTAGCTCGCTTCAGGACTGGTGGTCATCTTCTAGGGCCTACTTACCTGAGCATCTTCACGCCGGCTTCGACTCCCTAGTACTCCTGGTCTCTTAGCAGCTACGGAAAGAGCGGAACTCCAGGGTTTTCGACTCGACGCGCTCCTCGATCTTCGTGGTTTTAGAGTCCATCCACTCGGAAGGTCGTATGTGGTCTTCCGCAGGTATTGCCGCTTTTGGGGGTTTTTTGGGAGTGTAGTGTGGCTTCGCTTCCACCCTCTCGTTGTTTGGAGTAGCATTTTTTCCACATTAGTTTCCCTTTAGCTTACCTAGCTCAGCTAGCTGCAGCTTTGTTTTTTTCCTTTTCTCCTCCCCTCCCCCCGGCATAGGCCTATCTTGCCAATTGTATTGTGTAGCAAAAACTCTTTTCCTTCTAATATATTAATGTGCAATCGTTTTGCGCGTTCGAAAAAAAATATCATAGTTATGTGGTACTATCTCTGTCAAAAAAAACTTCAATTCTAAAGATGAATCTAAACATGTGTGTAGGTTCATCCTTAAGATTTAAGTTTTTTTTTTGGAACAGAGTGAGTATAAATGAACGTAAGATAGCTATCATATAGGATTATTTTGCCCTCCTGTCAAACTCAGTGATTACAGCACGAGGATTCCTTCAAACTTGGAATAATTCTTCATAATTATATTTTTTCTATCAAAAATACTATATTCGGTATTTTAGTGTAATAAGGGAAATGCAGTTTATAACAGTTCAGATAATTAATCATTGTCCTTTACCTTGGCCGTAACAAATTGCTGGTGGCAATCATGGCATTAGTTAGAAAGCAGTTCATCACTATTGCTACTTTAAAGGCACTATAATTTACTGCCAATTAAAATAAAGAAAGATTATTAACAGCATGGAACGATATGAACAACTTGTTCGTAAGAAGGGGTATTGGGTTTAGGCTTAGCTTAGGCTTAGAAAAGCCAGTCCTGAAAATGCTAATCCTAAGCCCAGCCCAGCGTATGATAAGGCCTTTAATACCAAAACCAGCCCAGCCCAGCAGTAACCAGAGCAACCCACAATTGACTTGTTTTCTTGTAGTCAACATGAAGTTTTTTTCATTTTCCGACAAAAATCAAAGCCATTACTATAAAAATCCAATAAATTTCTTACATTCCATGAATATATGTTTTTATAGATAATGAATATTTCGTTAAGTAATAAAATTAAGGAAATTTTACAGTACTTAAGAAAAAGACCTAGATGACATAACAAAATTTTACTCTAAAATATTTTGGTAACTCAAAATACCTACTACTAGAGTTACATATCAAGTTTTATAATAGAAAATGTGAGACTTCTCGTTAACTTTTTAAGAATGATAACATTAGCCTAAAATTAAAGCATAGAGTACCTGCAATATACACGAGCTATTGGCTACTAGCTAGAACAACTTCTGTTTTATTGGACGTACTTGCACGTAGTGGCTAGAACAACTTCCTTCTGGTTGCTTTGATGTACTTGCACATGGTGGTATAGCAACTTCCTCTGCTAATCATAGGGAGTACCTGATTTTTCAGTTGAGGCGGTTTATAAATACAATTCTTCTTCCTAGTGCATGTTTGTTCCTATACCTATTGAAAATACATGCAAAAGATTTCGGACCCTTGTTGTTTACAAGTTAACAATACTAGTACTTAATTATTTTTTAAATAAAACTATATATCAGTCTCAAGTTTAATTTCCATTGGATAGGGATAGGGCCGGCTAGAAACGTGCCATTTAGTGTCTTGTACGCAAGCTGTCGATCAAATGATTGTTGAGAACATGGAGAATTTGAATGTTCTGTGAAGGAATATAATTTATCTTCTGTTTAATCTCAAACTGTATATAGCTAAGGAGATGACTTGATCATAGACGACTTGGATTACTTCAAGTGGGTATTATTTTTTCTTGTATGAGAAAGTACAGGTCATCTAAAGTTGTGTGAACAGAAAAGGATGTAAGGCTTGTTTACTACTCTTGTATGGTAGTTAGATTTGTCAAGTACAGAGGGAAGGCTACATTGGTGGTCACTCTCACAACAAAAAAAATTGCGAAGTGGGGTTGAATAAATGGATTACTATTTTGTTTTTGTTCCTCCTACTCCCTTTTTTAATTATGCAGACTCTTGAGTAGTCAATGGCTGCACAGGAACAATATGCAACCTAATTTCCATTTCTGAAATTTTCAATTATCAGCTTTAACTAGGAAATTTATTAATTCCTAGGAAGATTTGTACATACTACACATACTAAACTACTTTTAACAGCTCGGTAAAGAAAACGACAGGAACAACATCGATAGCTTCAAAATTCAGACCAAGACAAAATTTCTGAACAAAGTTCATGCCTGATCGAATTGTACTGAAGCCCTTTCTACCTCATCCAATCTCTTCTCTCTCGTAGATAATGAAATGAAACATACCAGCCGCTGCATCCAACGACCTCCTTCGATCTCTCTTCGGAAAATCATTATGTTTCAAATATATATTTTTGGCCATCATGTTCTTATAATCTTAAAAATCTCGATCAGTTCATTAATTTATCTTAGTAGTAGACGAATATAAAAGATAGTAATTCAGATGGAAACTTAATTAACCCAAAAATTAATCTTTTGCAGTACAACTTCATCCTCTTCACATATAGAGATCAACTAATGGTGGCAATGGCAGCCATGGCCACATGGCCCACATCTCAGCTCTGGCTTGCGTTCGTCGGAGACCGGCACGTCCTTCAAGTACAGCGACGCCGACAAGGCGACGCCGGCCGACAGCGAGATGGCGCCGGAGACACGCACCCGCAGGCAGAACGCCCCGGCCGTCGCGCAGACGCCGGCGACCCTCCGGCCGCAGGTGCCGAAGTCGTCGACGGCGAACGAAAGCGCCGCCGACGAGTAGAGCAGCACCTGCGCCGCCGTGTCGACGAGCTCGGCCAGCGACGCCGCGGCCTTCGCATCCCCGGCCCTGCCGCTCGCCTCCAGCCACACCGCCGCCGCCTGCAGCGCGGCGCATATCACGGTGGCGGCCAGCGAGTACCTGAACGAGCTGTAGTCACTGTAGGAGACGCTGCCGCTGCTCGTGCTCGTCGGAGCGTCGCCGGCGGGCTGGGCGGCGGCCGTGGCCGTCATCACCGCCGACGCCACCGACAGCGCCACCGTGGCGATGCGCAGCGCGAGGCTGGCGCCACCGCGGCCTGAGCAGCTAGACTTGGCACGAGCCATGGATCAAGTAGCTACTAGCTCAAGCTCACTCCAGGACAAGGCTATGCTTGCATGAGCAAGAAGTCTCAGTATTAGCTAAGCTAAGCTGAGCTAGCTGCACCAAATGAGCAAGCTCTAATTACTTAATTAACAAATGATTGTAATTAATCTATTTGTTAATCCATCCAGGACCATGGTTAGATAATTAGATTAGGAGAGAAGTTAACTAATGCAAAATGAGCGTATTAGATGAAGGCTACATGGTAGTAATTAACAGACAGCGATCGATCGATCAGTGTCAGGAGCTAACTATTATTAACTCAAGTAGTCAAGTTGGGCAATGATTAATTCGAAGCCAGCTTACATGAGCCATTGACTTGTCATGCTACGCAACGTTTGCCCCCGGTTTGGACTCATTGCCACGTTCAACCAAGAAATCATTAACTTTTCTTCTAACAACTTTTATGTTTTGTATGTATTTCCCATGGACGATTATAACACGCATTCTTATCCAATGTAGGGAGTTGTTTGTGCTCATCATAGCATGAAGAGAACAAGCTTGAATTTTGGTTAATATGAAGCTAAATCCATAGTTGGGTTCCTGTCTCAATCTACCACCAAAATTAATCTAATGTCACCTTGGTCGAAGAAGAAGGTGACATATGGTGATCGAGACATGGTAGAGGTGAAACAATGGTTGAGGCAAGAGAAGAGACAGAAGTAGATAGATCACAATGGGAAGCATCGAAATCACATTGTATTCAATTTGTATCCTATTTAAGGTACGTTGCTATGGACGTTCTCCATTCACGAAAGATATGTATAATACAAAATTTTCATTTCTGTTGACTACTACGGTTAAAGCGCATTGTCGAAATGAAATCTTTTCGAGGATTAAATGACTAATCCGTTTTAAATTAATTTCCAATGGATGATTGGCCTGCATTCTTATCCAAAGATAGAGAATTATTTTATGCTTGTGCATAAAAGAAATAAATTTTGAGTTTGTGTCTTGCTACTAAAAAAATTAAAACCAAGATAATAAGCCCATTAGTTGGGGGTTCCTGTCTCAGTCATCCATCAAAATTATTAATGCCACATTGTTTGATTGATGATTGCGAGATATATATCCATGGTAGAGCGTATAAAGGTGAAACAGCTAGCTGACACAGGGAAGAAATTAAAGAGAAGGCATCAGCCAAGGTAAGAATCTAGCGGGCATGGGTTTGATGAACAAAGGACATAGCATGAACCAATTAAAGAGAAACGGCAGCAATATATATATATATGTGTGTGTGTGTGTGTGGAGTGAAATGACGTAGGTGATCACGAAAGCGATGTAGAAAAGGAGGAGTAAACGATAGGACAAGTGACAAACGATGAACCAGCACTTTTATCTTGATTCACGAATTATAGGTTTATTAGTAGCTAGTACAGTACAAAAATTTTCATTTCTGTCCATTTCAATGATGAAAAAAATTGGTCCGTCGAAGACAAAAGTATATACATATATTTCATCATCCTTATATTAAAAATATAATACGAGTTAATTTCGTTTGTTAATTTTGATCGCCTGCATTTATGATTGCACTTGCACATAATTAATTAATTAGCTGGAAAATGATCTGTGCAAATCGATGCAAGGTCGTAGCAGCATGTTCCCGTCATTGGCGGCTTAAGCCATGGCAACTATTTTAGTCGTAGACTTGTAACCGAAGTTGGTTGGGAAGTCTTCGCCCAGTTCATCACATGCACCACCTGTCAAACTACAATTACAGTATACTACACCTCACATATACAGATTCCATGACAGAGTTAATTACATTACATCAGAATTATATCACATGCTTATGAAATGGAAAACTTCATTGCAAGTCTGCATCCATGATCCATGGTATAATTAAGCAAAGACCAAACAAGGAAACAGTGACACTCAACATAAATTAATTACAACAAGTTTTCCATGGTACAAATAGCTATATATAGGCCACTTAATTATATCACTGGCCTTCCAGAAGACATGCATGCATGGCAATTTTTTTTTGTTTCCTTTTTCTTTTCAGATGATGGCAAATTAATCAAGCGACGATCAATTTATCTAAAAATCTCGTATTAATTTCTCGATTATAGAATTAAATATACCTAGCTAGAGTGCTCGACTAATGCTTGCTATGGCAGCCATGGTGGCAAGGGGAGGACTTATCGGAGTCGGAGTCCGACCCGCATCCGCCGCCGCCTTCTTTCTTCTTCCCGGAGTCCGGCCAGTGCTTGACGATCTCGGCAACGAGCAGGGCGACGCCGGCGGCGAGGGAGACGTACATGGAAATGTGCACCTGGTTGCAGAAGTTGCCGGCGGCGGCGGTGGTGCAGACGCCGACGCGCTTCCCCACGGCGCAGTACGACATGTCGCCGGCGGCGAACGCCGCGGCCGTCGCCGAGTAGAGCAGCACCGGCACGGCGGCGTCCAGCAGCGGCAGGAGCACCTTCGCCGGCGTGCCGTCCTTCTTCTTGCAGATGGTCAGGAAGATGGCGATCGCCTCCATGAACGCCCCGATCGAGCTCGCCACGACCAAATACCTGTAGTGAAACATAAAATACTACGTATAAATTACAAGTATATTATATACATAAGCGTATTTATGTTTGTGCAATTATACGTACACGAAGGGGCCGAAATCCTTGTAGGTGATGGTGTGGAGAGGGCCACCGTAGTAGAGAAAGATGGTGCACTGGCTCGCCGTCGCCATGAGCGCCGCCGCGGCGACGGCGAGCCCGAGGACGACGATGCGGAGGGCGAGGTTAACGCAGTAGAGCGCGCCACTGGAGGACGACTCCTTCTTCTTCTCTCCCTCGCACATGATTGCCTACTTACTCGATCTCCTTGCTTTGATTGATCCAAAGAAGAAGAAGAGCTATAACTAAGCAAGCTTAGGGTTGCAAAAAAAGTTGTTGTTGACTTGATGAGTTTGATGAGAGAGTTTGAGATGAGACGATGAGTATTTATAGATGGATAGATGTGTGAATTAGCGGTGATTTATAAGCTAGTTGGTGTGATGAGGAGGACGTGGTCAAATACTCAAATTTGTACTACATCACTAGACTAGCTACATGTGCGTGTGATTGGGAGGTTGATGCTTCAACTAACGTTAGCTAGCAAGCTTGAGGCCTAATTAATACTCAAGCTCAAGCACATATTATTGGTTCCTATTGAATTGTTACAGGATCTCTCTTATTCGTTGGACTAGTTGTTAATTACAAACCTGGATTTGATATGGATATATGATTGATTGATTGATTGCCCATAGTTTTTCTTTTACTTACCATTTAATTTCTTTCCACGACCAAACCCGTTTCTTTCATTAATTATTGATGGAGGACATGATTCAGATCAATGATTAGCCGTCGCGGGCTGTAATTAAATTAGGTGTACTCTCTTTCGCTGTTTTTTCTTCTTGTGAGTGCCAGATGATTTTTTTCTCTCGAGGGAAATTAATTCGGACTTCAGGTATTTGAGATGAGATGAATTGCGTTAGCCCAGTTATGTAACTGGCCCTCTGCCTTAACTGACGGCCCATTAGCACAGCCCACAGAGTTCCTGATTTCACAGCCCATAACTACTTTTGGCCCATTAACATCACTCGTCTCTAGGCTAATGACATCACTAATGACACCATTGATCCTACTATCCATAAGCAAAGTACACACTCACACTCTGATTAAAACTAGTACTCATATTACAATCATGAAAGAAAAACAAGTTTTCTGACGATATTAACATGTACCAAAATCGTGTAGGACTCTTTGAGATTGACATCTCTAATAAGCTACGAAGGATTACATCATCTCCCAGGAAAGAAAAATTACTACTACATCATACTACTACTTGATACGGATTTACTGACGGTATATGCAACTCTCTGACGTACGTCATCAATCTGACGAGGTGGGCCACAGGGAGAACGGCAGCGACACGTCCCTGAAGACGACGGCGAGGCCGACGGCCGCGCTGCCGGCGAACGAGAGGAGCTTCGACTGGTGCACCTGGCCGCAGAAGCGGCCGGCGCCGGCGCCGCAGGCGTTGATCTGCGGGCCGTACGCCGACACGGCGGCGAACACGCCGCCGGTGGCCGTGTAGATGAGTGCCTGCACGGCGACGTCGATCACCACAAGGAGGATCCCGGGGAGCTTGGCCGCAAACCCCTCGCCGCCGTTGTCATCGTCGCCGCCGCCCTTGCTGAGCCGCAGGTAGATCGCCACCGCCTCCAGCATGGCGGCGGCGATGTTGAAGCCGACGAGGTAGACGAACGGCGGGAAGTCCTTGTAGGTGATGGTGGCGACGACGCCGTTGCGCTGGATGACGGTGCACTCGCTCGCCGTCGCCATGACCACCGCTGAGGTGAGCGCCAGCGCCAGCGTGGACAGCCGGAGGACGAGGCTCACCGCCTTGGATCCGTTCGGCTCGTCGTCGTTGACGTGGCAGCCGTACGACATGACGACGGCGGCGGCGGCGGCCGCGACGACGACGACGCACGTTGCAAGCAAGCTAGCTAGATTAACATCAAAATGACGATCAAATTAATTAATTACGGAAATCAACAAACAAATTTCTATTTATCGTCAGAAATATTAATCAATCGGGGCGTGCAATTAGCATGGCGACTTGATGATATAGAAGATCATGATCCACTCATTAAGCTAGTCAACACTCAACCAGGGTTATGGGATTCAATAAAAAATCGGAGTCCACCGAAATGGACGAATTTCGGAAAATTCAGATGAAATTTGATCAAATCTAAACCGAACTTGATAAATTTTGGTAAGACTGAACCATATTTAGATGAAATAGGATTGAATTGTTGTCTCGGACCTGACCAAAATAGGTGAAATTCACCAAAATTCGGACCTTTCGGACCGAATCCCAGATCCTTGCAATCGATAGTATAGTACTCTATTCATCCTTAAAAAATACAAACTAGTATAGTAGTTAGACTAATACTCTTAGTCTAGACATGTAGCTAGGTTACTATATTTCGAGATAGAGTAAGTGCATGGTTATACTATGCAACCCTCGTGATATTATATAAGCCAATTGATTCATATTTTGGATTAATTTCCATGCATGTACTTTGATTTATATGCAAATTAGTTCTGTCACTGAGCATGCATACATATGCATGTAAGTCTATGGTGAATTAGAATATTGTTCTAGTTGATGCAAATATACATGGGGAGGAGCGCATATATAATTATACAAATACACATATAAAATTAGAATGTAAATGCAAATACATTATTTCGTACCTTGTAAATTATTAGCTGATGAGCTCGATCGATCACTTTGCTATGTTCTTCTTGATCTGCTAATTAAGAAAAATGGATCCCAGGGAGCAATGCATTTATATGCACGCAAGTGTGTGAATTCCATGTAGCCAGCTTGGAAGAGTGACCCACACTTGTTGGCGTGTCCACGTCGGCGTTGACCAGCTGGGTCAATAAATAATTTGCCAAATTTCCTACCACTCGTGGCCCCGGATTATGACTAATCGATATGGATGTTGTGACAAAACCACAAGGAATATATATAATATATATTTATTATCCAGGTCAATATATAATTTCCCCTTGAATTTTCGAAGTCTCATTTTCCCAAATTTCCAGGGTTTTTTGAATATTTTCAAAATTATGCAGATAATATCCTCGTACGTATGTACCAGGTTACATGCCCTCGGTCTCAGGTTACGACCGAATCTTTATGAATAGTACTGTCCAAATTAAAAAAAAATAACAGCGTACATCCAAACAGTTGGAACAGTAGTAGAATATACGGACCTGGGGTTTATAGTACAGAGACAGACGTGAGATTAACCATGGCCAGAGAAAATAATTATAATTAAGGTAGAAATGATATATATAGATATATAATTGATTTGATTGGCAAGTAGAAGCTGAGAGAAGTCTCTGATCTCCTGTGCAAGTCGGTCATATATTGTTTGGTGTCAGCAACAAGCATGGGACAAAAGTAGGGTCAACCATTTAGTTGTTGGTCAATGCAATTTCTTCACGCTGTTAGCGTTAGGTACTCCTGCTACGACTATATGAGAGGAATTCTAATCACTCTGGATCATATCAACTAAATGATCATAAAAGAATTAAAAATTTTAACTTGATAAATTTAATGTGATATATTCCAAAAAACTCAAGTTCAAAATTTATGAAAATCAAATTAATATATATTCTAATTAGAGTTAAATTTATTATTTTTAACTTGCAGAAGTCAAATTAAAACTTACATATCAGTTCAGTGATATATTACGTATTAATGTATGTTGTTAAGATTTTAAATTTTTATAATTATTTAGTTAACACGTAATAAATGAGTGAACGACATGATTAAAAGAGAGTTTTCCTTATATGGCACGCTGAATGCTTACCTCTACCATTGTTTTAACCTGTACATCAAGAAGTCCACTATTATGGATTGAAATTCCGGTTTGAAATTTCTGATTTTTTATGAATTTGATCAAAATTTATTTAATTCAGTTAAAATTTATTTAAATTTTAAATATGTCGTACCAAAATTTCTAGAAATTACAAAAAAATTGGCCTTTTACGAAGTTGTAAACGATAAGCATGTATTTCCTCATGTTTACCCAAGATGTTAGTCTAGCTAGAAATTAAGTGGATTTTTAAACCATGATGATATAGACGAGCATGTGTGTACTTAAGTTGTACTCACTCCATCTCAAAATATAACAACTTTAAGCATTCAAAATTTGTCCCAAAATATAACAATTTCTTCACCAACCTTCTCTTATCAACCAATCACAACCCTCCACCATTCAATTTTTCCACCTACCTCCACTTCTCAACCAATCACAATCTTCTCCCATTTAATTTTACCCACTTTCTTAATACCCGTGTCCAACTTTAAAAATCCCTATATTCTGGGACGGAGGGAGTATATTGACTTTGTTGTCGTAGTAGCGCACCAACTCCCAAGCCAATCAGTACAATATTAGAATTATATATTATGGAATTGCTAAATATCATTCGATAGAAAATGTACCTTCAAATCTTGCAGATTAGTTTTGGTCCGTTAGATGTGCTTTGTGATTCATACTTCTGCTCTTATCCTTTAGCTCCAACAACCTCCTTGTTGTTATTTTCCGGCACCGGTAGTACCCTAAACTTCAGTTGGACTTATAGAGTCCTAGGATGGGGTCAGGGTGAGAGGTGTTGAATAATCCCATATTGGTTGTGAAAGGATAAGTGACCTAATATATAAGTGGGGGATCCTATCACATCATTAGCTAGCTTTTGGGTGGGAAAGACTCTTTACGATCCTACAATTGGTATCAGAGTCTGGCTAATTCAATATCTTGTCACACCCCAATCTAGCACCGCCGTACAACGGCACCTGACAGGAGCATGTCGTAGGAAAAACGGCGCGAACCGCTTCCTACGAAACCACGGTATCGGTACCAGTCCCAAGACATAGCGCTGGTCCCATGGTGACAATTATGAATCATTGCAATCCTTAATTTAATAGAGAACTTATTTACCTTGACTTAAGTTGCAACTCAAGGGAGAACCCTAGAATGCAACAGACGATGCGGAAGCAGCAACAGCAGAAACAGAGGCAGCGGAAACCAATGAACTAACACTCAACACCACAGGCAACAGCAGGTAACCAGGACGAAACCCTAATCTTCACTTCAACTTCGCCTTCAAAGTTGGTAGAACTATATATAGAGAGAGAGAGCAAGGGTGAGTACTTACGTACTCAGCAAGCTAGGGGAACTTAAGTGGTTAATGCAAACTTCAAGGGAAGGTTGTTTATTTAGCAATCAGTTTTATTTTCATGTTTTGAACAATCTAAGTGTGTGCTGGTCCACAACCAGAGCCAGACAAGTCTCAGCTCAGTCGGGAGTGAGAAGTGAATAAAGTTTATTTTTCAAGTTTTGCACAACTCTCAGAGTTGGCCTTAAAGTTGGTTTCCCAAACCAAACGAATTATCCAATCTTTAAAAAACAGAGATATGTGGTCCCCAAACGACCAATCGTTTCTAGGGACTCCCTATCCCGCTGTCTCCCTAAGATCCACTTGCTTCCCAAGCATCAGGTTTCCCAAACCACAACATCTTTTCACAAAGTTGGGTAAAACAAAAAAAACTACCCTAAGGAATCATCTCGCATCTGCCAATGACCGTGGCCACGGCTGTTCGAACAGTTTCTTAACATCGGCATAGGGGGTACACTTTACCCACATGACGTTACTAACCCGGGTCACCCAGCCCGTGTAGAGTAACCACGTCTGGTGAATCTGAGGCTTCCACGATAAGGCATTTCCAAAGCCGACACAGGATCACCTTATGCCAACGGGAGGGGTCATCCGGACCGACAACAGGTTAGGTCCCAAACCATGTTGTACCAGGAAGCCCAGGGGTTCTCCCCAACACCACCCCAGCGAATCCACTTGTCCCTCGGCATCAAGGTTTCCCTGGACTAGCTAGTTACTCAGCCAGGGGTGTCCCACTTCACCCACGTGGTCACACTTGTTATATGCTCGAATGTAATTCCCAAGGAATCGGTCCTTAAGAGCGACCGCACCAACATCCCGCCCAGGAATGGCCTTGTGTCGCGAGTTTTATTTTTAAAACTCATTTTTCTTTCTCAAGGCACCGACCTAGGCGTCGGGTTTTCCAATACTTTTGTCAACCAAGTTTTACCCAAGATGTTCTCAACTTTTAAGTTTGAGGGCAACCACTGATACTCGTACAGAGTGCACGAATACTGAGGCGCACGAAGGTGGTCACAACGGAAGCATGAATTAGCAATAATCAAAGGAAGCGGATTAATCCAACAAGTTAGGTAGGCCCACCGTTCTGCCTTGCAGACGGGGCAAAATAGTTCAAGTGCACGCCTATCAATGCATAAATATTTTGCAACCAACATAGATGTTAAAATGTGGCTTGCCTTGCTCAAGGTCTTGAGCTTCACGAATCTTCAAGAAATCCACGCTTGAAGAAAATCCGGTAACTGCAACTAGGCGCAAACAATCAAAGACCTAAAAAAAGACCAAGAAAAGATCCTATTTAGGCAAATACATAGTGCCATTAGATAGATCACAATTTTACGGAATTACTGGAAGTGGAACAGAGTAAATCGGAGTTACGGATCAAAAGATATGAATTTTGGAGGTTTAATGGAATTTCTGGACAAAGGAAATGATTTAATGAATTTTCTAGAAAAGAATATTCCTTACACTCATTGACATGTGGGTCCAGAAAAAGGTAGGGGAGGTTAGATGGACTTTGGTTCATGGGCAGCTAGTTTGCTAGGAGGGACGAGGAATCGACTTTTGGGTTCTTCGGCTATTGGTAGAGAGGGAGTGAAAGCATACTTCGATTCGTGGGGAAATGACACGGCTGAGGGACTCATATGGACTTTGTGAGATCGGGCCGAGGGAGGGAAGCACGGCCAGTTCGGTGTGCGGTCTACAAGGCCGATAGAGGTGTGGGCCGAGGCGAAGCAGGCCAGCTGCGAGGCAGGCCATGGGGCCGATGCACGCGCGGGCCTGGAGCATTGACCGATCGCGGCTTGACCTGGTCAAGCCAACGTGGCTTGCCACGTCAGATGGGAAAGGAGAGGAGGCCGGAAACCGCATCGGACGGCTGACGACTAGCGTCGTGATCCCGTGAGCAGCGGCGAACCGGAGGGAATGGCGAGTACCGTTGGCGAGAGGAGGGGATGGGGAATCGATTCCACAGATCAGATTTTCCGGGAGAGGAACGACGGCGACCGGCGGCAGCGGGGGAGCTTACCGGAGCGAGAATACGACTGCACGCGAGTAGGGCCGAGGGGGTGTGACTTCGGGCTTAGACGAACCGGTGCTCAATTGCGACACGCACGCGGTGACGCGGGACCCAATGGCCACCGGTGGCGATAGCATGGCCGCGCTACGCGGCGGCGGGAACGGCGGCGCGGCGAGAAAGGGAGAAAGGAGGCAAGCGGCCAGGGTGGTGTTGGCGCGGGAGTGAGGAAAGAAAGAGTTGACGGTGGTGCAAGGCTGTGCGTGGCGGTGGCGGAATGGGCGGCGCGGCGCAGGAGCAAGACGGAAGGCCGGCGGCCAGGGGAAGTGCTTGGGAGGTAGAGGAGGGCTCTAGTTGGGCGATGGCAAGGGGGATTGGCGAGAGGGTGGCCGACAACGGTGCAAGGCTGAGCACAGGGGCGGAGGGGTAGAACAACGGTGAGGGGGGAGAGAAGATAGGAAGAAGAGGCCTCACCGATGGTAGGTGAGGGCGCTCGGCGGCTGCGGTGGGGAGGAAACTGGCGAGAGAGGGCGGACACCTTCGGGGAAGAGGTGCCGGGTCCGGCAGAGGATGGTGCTTGTGGTGGTAGACTTGGCTCGACGGGGAGACACCGTGTTGGCCAAGCGGTGGCGCGCGGTGGCGCATGGTGGCGCGGGTGCAAACGCGACGGCGAAGCTGACGCGAACAACGGGCCCGGTGGCGTCATGGCGAGGTTGATGTCATGGCGGCGTTGCCGGCGACATGGCGACACCGAGGTGGTCGCGCGGCGGCCGATGGCCGGTGCAAGGAAGATGGAGGCGGGGCTCCAAGCGGCAAAAGGGGAGGGGAGACGGGAAGGAGCCTCAAGGTAGATTTATAGAGGAGGAACGGGGGAGTGGCTAGGTTGGTTTGAGGGGGGCGAGCTAGCGCGGTCACGCGACTTGGCGTCCGAGCTTTGGCCGCAAGCGGCGGCGACCATGGATGATGATAGCAATGTCAGCAAAAATGGTTGGGGACGGTTTGGTGCAGAGGAACAAGCTCGCGGCGGTGCAGAGGTGATGGCGGCAGCGTCCTAGACGGTCGGCCACGACCGGCCGCGAGCGCACGAAGCTATGGTGGTAACGGGATTTGAACGGAAATGGCGGTGGTTGGCGCGTGAGAGAGAGAGGGAGGAAGAGAGCTTGTGCGCGAGGGAGAGAGGGGAGCGGCTGCTCTCTCTCTCTCGGTGGGCACATGCGGCGCACGTGACCGGGTGCGGGCCGGTGCGGACTGGGCGGGACGTCCCGGCCCAGTGAGGAGGGAGAGGGCGTGAAGTTGGAGACGGGCCGACCGAGAGAAGGCAGCCCAAGTGGGGAGGGGTGCAAAAAGGGGAGGTGGGCCGAGAGGAAGGGAATAGGTGGCCCGAAGAAGGAGAGGGGTGCAAGATAGACTTTAGTGGAAAAGTTTGAGTTGGAGAGGAAAATGGGTTGGGCCGAGAGGAAAATGGGAGAGGCGGCCCAAACAGCGAGGAAATGACTTGATCTTTCGCAAGGAATTTCTTGAAAGAATATTTTGAGTATTTGAGTTGGGATTTGAATTCAAATTACATATTTCAACTCAAAAAATACGAAGGAGCTAGGGAAGGGGCTTCCAAGCGGGAATTTGATATTTTTGCAATTTATTTGTATTTGGGGCTTCAAGGGATTTTTGAGAGGGATTTGGGGACCGGTTTGAATTTGGAATTGAATTCAAATTGCATATTTGAATTCAAGGGTTCAAGGAGGAGTCAAGGAGCGGATTAAAAATGGGATATTTGGGAACTTGTAGGATTATTTTGGCAGAGATTCAAAAGGAAGGAAACGAATCTCGGAAATTGGGGTTCCAAATAAGGGAGTATAATTTGGATCGGGAATTTGGGATTTGGAATAAATACTCGTGAAAGGATTTGAGAGAAATACAAGGGATCAAGCAGAGAGCATCAAATCGTGAGCATTATATTTTTGGGATAAATTTATATCTGAAGACTTGATGGTTTATTTGGAGAGGATGAAAAGAAGAGGGGGAGAAGAATCTTGGAAAAGCGATTTCAAGGATGGAGTTGAAATTGCATTCATTTCTGAGAGTTGAATCAATTATTTGGAAGGAGTCAAAGGAAGGTAGAGAGAGAGATGGTGGAACTTTAGAGTTGCAGTTTGAATTCGAGAGTTGGTTTGAAGGAAACAAAGGGAGACTTTAGGAGTGAGAGGTGAATCATTAGACTGAGTTAGGTTCCAAGGAGATTGGATTGGATTTATATCTTGGAGTTGGAACGAATAGTTGGGAAGGGATTCAAAGGCAATATTCAGAAGTGAATCAAAAGGGAGATAGATAGTTAGAGAAAGAGAGGGTGTAACTCGAGAGTTTGAATTCAGATTCAAAAATCGATTTTAGGGGAGTCTATTTGGTAGTGAGGAAATAGAGATCACTTGAACGTCGGTTCAAATCTTCGGAGGGATTATTGGACTTGGACAATTTCGGG
Source organism: Oryza punctata (assembly GCA_000573905.2). Taxonomy (NCBI): domain Eukaryota; kingdom Viridiplantae; phylum Streptophyta; class Magnoliopsida; order Poales; family Poaceae; genus Oryza; species Oryza punctata. The sequence continues at coordinate 29,185,583 of CM002498.2, forward strand.
AGAAATTGGCCGAATGAGATTTAAGAGAGAAATTCGAATACAAAATATTCGAATCTCGAGAATTGTTTCAATGAATCAAGGGAAGAGGTTAGGATTTAACGAGTTGAATGCTTGGTCTAGACTGGATTCAAGAATTAGACAAAATATGTGGTTAGGATTTCAGGAGCGAAATCCGATTATAAGGATTCGAACTTCAAAACTATTTTTGAAACAAAAACAGGAATTTGAATTTGACGAACTTAAGATTTGCAATCATGGAACCTTGCAAGGAGCAAATGGAGATGATTTGAGCACAGACTCAAATCTTTGGAGAACAACTGGATTGGAATTATTTGAGGGGAAAATTTCTCGGTAGAGGTTTTAGAAGGGAGATTTTGAATACAAGGATAAGATTATTTTCGTACAGGGATTTTCAGCAGGTGATTTTAACATCAGGGAATTGAGACATAGAAGAGATTTAATTGAGATCTATGGCACGACTTAGACTTAATACTCAAAGAACGAAATTTTCACGTATAGATTTTTCGTAAATTAGCTTTTTAACACCACGCGAAAATCGGGGCGTTACATTTTTGTGGGTGGGAAAGACTCTTTACGTTCCTACAATTGGTATCAGAGTCTGGCTAATTCAATATCTCTGGCCCAAGAGACATAGTGTGTGAAAGCCTAAGTGTAACGCCCCGGCACTCGTTAACCGATGACACCAGCTAACTTGTGCCGAAGTGCTACGCATTACCTGTGATATAGTACCAGTCCCAGGATACACTAGCTGGTACTCACAGAATAAACATGGAATCAAAGTAGATTAATATTACATTACTGGGTTTTAGTCCTTACATAAGTTGCCATCCTGGACAGGCCCAAGGATGAGCAACACAACAATACAAAAGTCCATAAGGCAAAAGACAAAAGCAGCAGCGGCTAAGCGTCTAGGTGACCATCTCGATCCACAGGCGACGGCTTGGGGCTAGGCACGATCCTTCTAGAAGTCCTCGTACTCGACTTGCTCCTGGAGACACTCCTCGGTGGTCGGGTCGACGTCTTCGTCTCCAACTTCTATAGATATATTATATATAGCAAGGGTGAGTACTTCACGTACTCAGCAAGCCGGGGAAAGAATGACATGCTTGGTTAAGACAAGTAGAGCTAGGGTTTATTTGCGAAAGCTGCTTTTTTTGGCAAAGTGATTTATTTCACAAAACTCCTAGTTAGTGAGCAAGTTTTAGTGGTCGGGAGGAGGCTCACGCTTCGACCCATTCCACAAGTTGCTTTGCAACAACCTGTCACGATTAACGAACAACAATTGATTTGTCTCCTCTATTGGTTCCTTCTCACTTTCACAACCACGCATAGTCCACACAGTTATCTCAGCACTGCAACGCCATCATGGCCCTAACAACACCTCTGTGTCGGACGATACCCCAGGTCACACAGACCCGTTCCTAACCACAAAGGTTAGCTGTTTGCCACACAGGCAAACTCTGGAAACGAATCCCTTCCCACCAACCATTTTCATCAAACATTTGTCAAACAAATCTACACTATGAGAAACACCTTACACTCGCCCTTGACCGTGGGCACGACTGTTCGAACAGTTCATTAAACTCTGCAGAGGTTGTACGCTTTACCCACACGACACGAAATTGACATCGTTTACCCGTCGGCAACGAAAGTTCGTGACAAGGCCTTTCCAAAGCTAACCCATGAAAATCGCATGCCACCTAGTTGGGCTAAGATCCATAGCCGAGTATCAGGCAAATACAGCCGTCGTCCACTCAGGAAATACCGAGGATGCCTCCTACTCCTACAGGTACCATGCCACAATAGAGGCAAAAAAAAAGGGACACCCATGACGGGTAATAAACACGTAACACTTTGTCTCCTCATCCTCGGCATTCCACAACCATTGGCACACCAACTCCCACGTGAGAACAATTTACTTAGCCAGAGGCATCCCATAAATACCCGTGTGGTCGCACTATAACGTGTTCGGATGGACTTCCCAAAGGAATCGGTCCTTAACGATAATACGTAGCCAAACCACAAAGGCTTGACTCCGCATCATCACCATTTTCACAACACATTTTATTTCACAACACCTCGGTACACGAACCGGATTTTTAAACATGTAATTTGGAATAACCCAAGTTTCCCACATGGCAACAACGTAAGCATGGCTAAGCGAAACTACCTCGGTAATCGTATAACGACACCGGCGCTAATATTTGTGGAGCTACCAAAGGTATGGAAACATCAACCTATGTAATATAAGTGCGGCTACTAGGTTGGTCCGTCGGTTGTAAAAACAATCCGAGGCCTAAACATGTTATTCGTGAGTACTAAGCAATGCATTTTTCAAACAACATATCATTGCAAATATAGGGGCAATGTGATCAAAGAGGCTTGCCCTGCACAAGATGGGGGTCTTCTTCTTCGAAACCGGCGTCCGGAGCGTCCTCGCACACGTGCTCTATACGCGGAACGGAGAACAAATAAATAAAAGGCAATAAAACAAGCTCAAATCAAATAAACAAGTGTGCCACTGTGTAGATCTCAATTTTAGAAAAATTTAGAAATTTGAACGAGGTCAAACGGAGTTACGGTTGAATTTCTATGAATTTTCAAAGCTAAAAGGATTTTTCTGGAATTTTGGGAATTTTTATTAAAAGTTAACGGAATATTCCAATTGAATATTCTGTTAGGGTTAGGGTTAGGGGGGCCCACTTGTCGGTTAGAGAGAGAGGGAAGGGGGTGGGGCCCACCTGTCGGGGGGGTGTTTCTTCCTCCTCCCACTGCCTTGCCCGGCTCGGCCGGTGGCTGGTGGCGGCGGGGAGCGGCGGCGGCCGGGGTGGAAGGGGAGGGGGAGGCCGGCGGCCGGAGGGGAAGGGGAGGCCGGGGAGCGGCGGCGGCGGCCGGTGGCGGTGGCGGCCGGAGAGGGGAGAGGGGGAGGTGGCGGCGGCTGGTGGGGGGGCGGCGGCCGGTGAGAGAGAGGAGAGGGAGAGAAGGGGAGGCCGGCGAGGATGGGGGAGCGGCGGTGGGGGGAGTTCCCCCCTTTTATAGTGGCGCGCGGCGCGGCGACGTGACGGTGGCGCGGCGTGGTGAGCGGCTCGAGACGGCGGCGCGCGGCTCGAGGCAAGCGGCGATGGGACACCGGCGCGGCGCCGTCCGACGATGGGACGCGGCGCGGCGGCACGGAGCTCAGCGTGGGCGCGGGGCGCAAGGCCGGGCGCGGGGCGCGAGGTGGGCGGCGCGCGACGCGAGGCTGGCGCCGGCGGGCGCGGGCGCGGCGGTGCGACAGCGCTGGCGTGGGCGGGCGGCGGCGGCGGCGGCATTTCGCCGAGCACGTGGCGTGCGTGCCCGGCCGGCCGGAGGTAGGGCGAGGGGGAATAGGGATGGGCCGGGCCAGGCCGACGCGCGGGGGAGGAGGCCCGTGGGCCGGGAGAGAGGGAGAGAGAGGGAGGGGAGGGGAGATGGGCCGGGAAAGGAGAGAGGAGGGGAAGGGAGAGGTGGGCCGGCCCACTCGGGGAAAGAGAGGGAGAGGGGGGGTTGGGCCAAGGGAGAGAAAAGAGAGAGAAAGGCCCAACAGGGAGGTTTTTGTCTCTTTCTTTTTTGTAAATCGGAAATGAATTTGGGGTGAAATTTTTGGAGGAAAAAAAATATGAGATCTATTTGGCACAAATAAAATCCAAATTTAAAAACCAAGTTTTTAATTGAGAGAAGATTTTAAATAATTACGAAAAAGAAAATTAAGGTGCTACACTAAGTGACTGTGGGTGCCTTTGGGGCCAATATACCCGAAGGACCGTCGGTGTAGGCGGTGAACGGTTGAGGGAGACCAATGTGTAAAGGGGAAGATTATTGAATAGTCCCACATTGGTTGTGTAAAAGAAGTGACCTCATATATAAGTGGGGAGTCTCTCACCTTATTGGCTAGCTTTTGGGGTGGGAAAGACCCTTTACGATCCTAAAGGGGGTTGGGTAGGGGGAACAGAGGTAGTTCCCCGACTTTAACGTGAGGGGGAGTCGGCAAAAGGAGGAGAGAAGAAAGAGTTTTTAGGGTTTTGTTGTCCAGCACGAATCTTAATGCAATTAGATGGTCTAGAATTTGCAAGATCTATAAGGGGTATTCTTATAGATAATATATTGACAGTTCCTATATTATGTCCGGTTTACAAGTAAAATGCCTTACTCATTTGTTTTGACCAACTATACTAACAAGACGTGAGAATTGAGATCATGGGTCGAGAAGGAAACAAGGACAATTCTTCTATTATAATTTATATATCCTGTTCCATTTTTTAATTTAGGGAATGTAGCATATCAAAATGTTTGATATAACTTATGGACTTCCAAACCCTTTTCAAAAAAAAATCCTAATTATTACTTTGTTTTTTCATTCACATGCATAGTTAGTTGTTAACAAAGTTCAGGTGTTCGCTGTAGCTTTAGAGAGTGATCTGGTAGGACGTGTTCTCGGTGTGAACCCTTTTTTGATCGATTTGTATCTCTACGATCTTTATCAATGAAATGAGTCATGGCTAATGCCTTTGTTTTTTTTTAAAAAAAAAGCTTGTTACAGAAGGAGATCAAAGCTATGGTTACTGATGCAGAATATGCATGACTAGTGATATCATCGTTGTATAATAGGATTACTACATAATTCCATGACTCCACATTTTGGTGGTCCAACTACGTACTAATACAATTAGTGTTCTTTAATTTGTTATGCTTATCTGTTTCGGCGTATTATATATAGGGTTTTGTTCCTTGCTTACCCTAGTTAGCAATCATATAGCGAATCTCAAGGAGCTAATTAATAAATGATCAGAACTGACAGTGTGCTTAGCGTGCGTGTTTGTTTAATTTGCTCATCCAAAATAATTATACCACCTCGTTCTTTTTCTACTTTCAGTTAATGATTATCAATAATAATTTATCTTTCCGCCTTAAGAAAAGAACTATATTTCAATTCAAAAGTTCACTAGACATCAACGGATCGACGAACACATATATATTCGATCACTACAGCTAGTGCCATCCCCTCAACATAGCTAGATAGCTAATTACCAGATCAAATGATAATAATTAACCACTCCAAATTACTGCTAACACCAATTTACTCTTTGATATCGATCCCACAAATTTATTGTGGCACGCAGATCATAGAATTTGCTCTATATATGGGTTATAAGATCTAGAATCGTCATGGATGAAAACCCACTTATTAGATGCTTTGCTCTCTGAATCTCTTGATCACCTTATTCTCACGTATAACTGTGCATAATTAATATTCCGAGACAACTTTTGAAGTATGGATGGGGCAAAGCACTATGAGAACATATGCAAAGCATCAAAAGAAGATAAATACTTGTGCGTCACAGTATCACCCCCAGGAAACAAATTAACAAGAGATAATTAATTAAGTTATATACTCATGCATACAAGGGCAATTCGGTAATAATCTCACCTAACAATGATCAGAGCTTAGTGATAACACCCTATATACATAAATCACCAGGTGCCCTTGTTCTGACTTGTACACCATCCGTTGTTGTTTACACCCTCATATCTGACTTGATCAGCTTTGTGCAACACAATCAACGACAGACAGAAATGTCTCAGGTAATCCTGTTACACTTTCTTGGCACTAATTAACTCTTCATTTGTACTGCTGGTAATATGATTACACATGTAATATACATGATCTCTCAATATAGTACAATGTGCATGATCAAATTGATATCACCAAACCAAAACCAAAACAAAGATTGTTGCGATCATGCCTGCATCGATCTCTGCCATCTTATGTGACTAGATGATCTGCTTTGCTTCGTGCAACACACATCATCAAACTTTTTTTTTTCACATTCAGGCTCAAGCTGAAAACGCCGTGCAAGTGGCGGCCTACGCCAAGGTGGACGCCATCGATGTCAGCTGGCCGAGGAGCCATCCCGGCAGCATCCCCGTGCTGGTGCGCGTCGTCGCGCCGCCGGCGACATCGGGGCGCGCGCCAATCGACCTCGTCGCGGTGCTCGACGTCAGCTGCGGCGGCGGCCTAGGGCCGGTGAACAGGATCGACCTTCTCGAGAAGGCCATGAAGCTCATCACCGGCAAGCTTAGCAAAGACGACCGCCTCGCCATCGTCCCCGTGCAAGCCTCCACCGGCGCCGTCGCCACCGAGAAATATGATCTCAGGAACATGGATGCCAATGGACGGGAGGCGGCCATCACGTGGGTGAAATCGCTGGTTCCCGCCGGTGACAATAAGCTGTCCACAGGCTTGAACAAGGCTGCGGAGGTATGTTTATATGTAACTTGGATATAACTTAGGGTGCGTTCGTTTCCGTGGTTGGAGGGGAATTTTTAGCAGCTAGCACGTCAAATGAAACAAAGATATTAACTTATGATTAATCGAATTAATTATTATGAACTTAAGAAAATGATTTGTTTTTTGAGAAACTTTCATGTAGAAAATTTTTACACAAAATGTAACAAGCAGCGCAGTTCGGGAAGCATGCTAACGAAAAATGAGGAATTTACGGTTTGGAGTTGTGCAAAGGAATGCAGATTAGGGTCTTACCATACGCGTTTGAAAATGCAAGTATTTATGTGTATTTTTTAAAATGTATCTGGATATATATCTGTTCAAATTTATTTTGAAAAAACATAGAGAAATGCTTGTACGTATTTTGAAACATAGAGAGTAGATGGCTTCTGTTGTGCAAATTTTGGTGACCGGTAAATTAAAAAGAATAATGAGCAACTGATAAATAGCAACACTTATATAAAAGAAAAAGAGAGAGAAATGTTTTTTTTTTTTTTTGGTTTCTATAGATGTTTGTTCGTGCGTGCAGATACTGAAAGGACGGGATGAGAAGGAGAAGAAGAGACCGGGGTTCATCATCCTCATCTCCGACGGCGACGACCGCTCCGTCCTCCGTGACGACATGAACCTCAACTGCTCCGTCCACGCCTTCGGCTTCCGCGACGCCCACAACCCATGGGCCATGTACCGCATCGCCAACACCTCGGCCGGCACCTATGGCATCCTCAACGACGGCCACGACGGCCTCACCGACGCCTTCGCCACCAGCATCAACAACATCGCCTCCATCGTCGCCGTCGACGCCGTGATCAACATCTCCTGCAGCAACGACTCGACGTTGAAGCTGACGGACATCGAGTCCGGCAGGTTCAAGGAGTACAGAAATGGCGAAAAGAGCGGCACTATCCTGGCCGGCGCCCTCCAGGCCGGCGCGGTGAGGAGCTTCATCGTATACGTGGACATCCCCGCGGGCGCCGGAGCCGACGAGCTCGAGCACCTGTCGAGCATGCTCACCGTTGGCGTACAGTACGAGGACCGTTCGACGTCGCAGCAGGCGGAGAGCCAGGTGCAGGAGATAACAACGCAAACCGCCAAGGCCGTCGTCGTCAAGGATGGTGACGAGTATTCGAGGTTGGTGGCGGCGGAGATCCTCCGCGTCGAGGCGATCAGGATCGTCGGCGAAGTCATTCAAAAGTACGGCGACAACGGGAGGGCGCTCGCCGACGCCGCCGACGAGCTGCACAAGCAGTGGCGCCGGCTCAAGCAGTCGGAGTACGCCACCGAGGCCGCCCCGGCGTGCTTCGTCTCCGCGCTCGACGCGGAGATGGAGGAGATGGAGACCACCTTGCGCCGGAGCTCCGGCATGTCGTACATGCTCTCGTGGCAGACTTGCCACTCCCTGCAGCACCTGCAGCACGCACGTTCGTCGTCTTCGTCGACGGCGGCGGCGAAGGCGAAGGGCTCCTCGTCTGTTCCGGCAGCTGGGGCGGCGGCGCGGCAGAGCTTCACGGCGGGAGGGGCGGCGATGGGTAAGTTCGTGTGGTCCGGAGCTCATCACGGCGGCGGCGGCGGCGAGAGGAAGCGCAAGTACTACTACGAGAAGCAGAGCACGGAGCTGGAGATGATCGAGCAGCGGCTGGCGTACTGGTCCAAGGTGAAGTGCGAGCTGCCGCCGATGCATGACGACGGCGACTGCCCGGATCACATGACGACCATCTTCCGGGATGCCTCCCGCGAATCCATCGACCGCGCCATGTTCCACGACGTCTTCTTGGTAAAAACTCATTCAGATTCATTATACTATTATATCATATCCGGTTTAATGCTGTTAATTACATTATGGGATGGATGAAGCACTAATTAGTATACTATGTTTTTTAGTTGCATACTTCATTAAGTTTAATAAGTTTATAAAAAAATAGAATTATTTCCAACACAAAATAAATATATTATCAAAATATATTTAATATTAAATTTAGTGAAACAAATCTCATGTTCTATATATTGATAAATGTTTCAATGAATTAAGGTTATCATAGAAAATTTGGTTACGAAAAATTCAAAGCGTCATACAAAAATAAAATGGATGTACGTAGTACTAAACTAGTACGTGCAAATTACTAAAATTATTCAGTAATGATCTGCATGCTAATTAATTAATCATCTGATGATGACTTGGACAGGCCGTCGTGCATGCGGCCGGCCGGAGGAGCTCGAAGTCCGGCGGCGGCGGTGACAGCTCATGCGGCCTCTGAGACGGCGGCGGAGCTGCGCTGCATGCAAACGCCGGCCATCTCCATCCATGCACATGCATGCATGTATGTTGCATGCAAGGTGATCAGCTAGCAGAGATCGACGTCGACGGCTAGCTCATGTGCTCCGATATATACATACATACAAGAATATAAAATATCTATCACTCGTACGTTATACATAAATAAGATTATACGTACGCCATGATGCATATGGATACATAAATATGCGTACGTACGTATATATGCATGCATACGCTATATACGGACCGTATATACAGATATGTACTACTGCTTTAATTTCGCCGTTCTGATACGTGTATTATCGACCTATATATTCTAAACCGTTCAAGTGCTAATTGCCTCTGCAATTATTCGATACCCTAAAACAATAAGTTCCATATATTGATATTGAGATCAACTGCCAAATGATCACGGGTAATTATAGGTGGATCCGTGGATGCGTGTTATTGATTACTATCTTGTTGAGAGACTAATTAAGAGACCAGGGTTAAATCTGTAATTGCACGCGTACTAGAGAAACCCTATCAATATCCTCACGAACCTCGAGGCGTATCGAATGGGCAGACATTCAGTGTGGCAGCAATCATTGTGCAGTGGCCCACCTAGGTTGTCCGTCTATGTACGTGTCGGCATACCCTGCTTACGTTGTAAAGCAGATCAAAGTTGTTATGCGAATCCTGGAAATTTTTTATTTCGAACGGTTTTAAAAACTTATTTTACAAATACAACTTTAGATAAATTTATTTTATAAATGGATCATTTTCTCGACGTTAATAAGATCTAACAGCCAGAGTCACTGGTGCAGACACCCTTACCCCTATAAACAGAAAGATAAAAGTTATGCAAACCGATTGGGGAGTTGAGAATGACTGCCTCAACTCTTTTTTCCAACGTGTGGGTGTCACATACTCTTCTCATGCTTCCATGTCCATTAAGAAACTAGGTATGTGTTAACGTCAAAGTTTAGTATGATTCTTTAATGGATCCAGTTAAGCAAAGAAATCGATTTGTGGGTGAAAATTTATATAGATAAAGTTGAATTCAAGGAGAAGTCATGAAGACCACGGTAAGATAGTATCATTTTTTTAAGTATATCTCTTGAACAGGTAGGATTAGTTGTTTTTCATTTTTTTTAATGAAATGATCAATGATGCAAGGTTCAATATAACTTGCGTCCGTGCACGCTAACTTAGTCATAAGGTGATTGTGTTCCTAAGCGAAGCTTGCATACAAATGTTAATTTCTAAGAATATCATATATTTAATAATTGTGATGATTTAATATATTGCCCTTACAAACAAATGAGAAGACCATGAAGAAGATAGTATGAGGCCAAAAGTGTAAAACATGAGCCATTAAGTGCAAGCCAATCTCTTTCATGTGTTCAGCTTCTTAAGAGTATGAACTTCAAATGAATCTAGGCGATGATTCATGAGTTGCTTGGGATCCATGAGTTCATATGATCTTGGTCTCACTTTAAAATTCTTTACAAGCTGTTCGGAATAGTCAAAACAAGCTATGTACCTCATCTCTTCCAAATTAGTTTTGGTCCTTGAACCTTATAATTGTATCGTGAGTTAAGCAATTCGATGCTTTCCTCTATAAATATCTTGTAACTTTATTCGACATATAAATGTTTCTGAGACAATTGAAGTATGGATGGAGCAAAGCACTGTGAGAATAGATGCAAAGTATCAAAAGAAGAAAAGTAAATGCTACGTAGCATCATCACCCCAGGAAACAAGCAAGAGAGTTATATAGGATGCAAGGGCAATTTGGTAATCTCCCAACAATTAACAGAGTGAGCTATAACACCCTATATATATGACCAGGAGAGCCTTGTTCTGATTTATATAGCATCCATCACCATCGGTCAGATCAAAACTCCCCATTAATATATCTATTTTCTCGTGTTAATCAGGTTGCAAACACAATCAACAAGATCGAGATATGACTCGGGTAATCTATTTCTACCGCTTGATCATCAACAGATTACATATCTTTTTCTAAATATGATCGCACATATAATAACCATTCCATGTACGTAGTGCGCATGATCATCAAATTAGTATAATCAAATCAAAACAAGAACAAGTGATCATATGCATGCACAATGCACATCTCAGTCATTTTAAAGGGTGATGACTACATGGAGTTTCTGCTTTGCACATTGCACATATGCTTTGAGATTCGTGCATCTCGTTTTTAAACGTGCGTACCATGCATAGGCTCCTGCTGAAAACACTGTGCAAGTGACGGCCTACGCCAAGGTCGACGCTGCCGACGTCCATGGCAGCTCGCCGGAGATCAGGCACCCGGGCATCCCGGTGCTGATCCGCGTCGTCGCGCCGCCGGCGACATCGGAGAGCGCCCGTGCCCCCATCGACCTCGTCGCGGTGCTCGACGTCAGCTGCTGCTGCGGCGGCGGGCCGACGAACAGGATGGATCTGCTCAAGAGGGCCATGGAGCTCGTCATCGACAAGATGAGTAGCCAAGACCGCCTCGCCATCGTCCCCGTCCAAGCCTCCTCCGCCATCGCCGGAACGTACCACACCACCATCCTCGCCAAAAGAGATAATCAGAGCTCTGCTAACAATGCCGGAACTAATGGTCGGACGACCACCACCACCTCTGCCACCGAAAAAGATAAAAACTCCGCCGTCGGTGGGAAAGAAAAAATTACCCCGGCTGTTGGTGAAGGAGATCAAAGCTCCTTTAATGTGTCCGAAAAAGTTGTCCTCTTGAATATGGATGCAGAAGGGCGGATCAAGGCCGTTGCGAGGGTGCAGTCGCTGGCTGCTGCCGGCGATAACAAGTTGTCTACGGCCTTGGAGAAGGCCGTGAAGGTATGTGTATTATACTCACTCCTCCGTTTCAAAATACATTACGTACATCGTTAATCTTTTTCACATAATATTTAATCATTCGTCTTATTTAAAAATTTAGTAAAAACATGTAAAATATAAATTAAGATTATAATTTTTATAATAAAATAAGTCATAATAAAATAAACAATATTTATATTACTTTTTGGATAAAACAAATGGTAAAATGTTTTGAGAAAAATCAAGGACGCCGTGCATTTTGGGACGGAGAGGATACAATGTAGGAGTATACTAAGATCTCTATCTGGTCAAAAGATATATCACATTTTTCTTCAAATCAAACTTTTAAAACTTACAAACATTAAAAATGATATGTATAGATTTCTTTTAGTAGTTACTTTCACGATCTCATAATTTTATTATTAGATTCAATAAAACCTTTAAAAGTTAGACCTTTTAGTTTGTAGAGTTCATTATTTTGTTGGGTTTTGTTTTTATAGATTTTTTAAAGTTTCATCAAACACCGTCACTGTACTCCTCTACGGCCCCTTCGCTGTCTCCTCTCTTTATTATCAACTAACTGGGTTGCCCGCGCAATTGTGCGGCTAGCACACATCCAAAATTATTTATTTTTTACATATGATTTTACTTAAAATTTCTTAAATATCCATCTCGTTGTCTTCGGATTTTGAAAGACTGAACTTTATCATCCGCGTGTTTCTAATTTTATAGTTTTTAAAAGTCGCTTCGATCGATACCCCTTACTCATTTGTTAGACCTTTATTTGTTTGTCGATATATCACTATTTCTATTCATTTTCCATGAAACCTTTAAAAATTAGATCTTTTAGTTTTAGAGTTCATTATCTTGTTGGATTTTATTTTTATAATTTTTTTAAAGTTCCGCCAAACACCGTTACTGTACTCCTCTACGGCCCCTCTGCTGTCTCCTCTCTTTATTATCATTGGGATTTTAAAAATCGAACATAATTATCATTTTGGTTCATTTTTTACTTTTTAGAAGTGCCGCTAAACCATCAATGGCAAAACCACTGTACTCCTCTACGCGCGACCCGCCTGCTGTCTCCCCTCTTCATTGTCATTCAGATTTTAAAAATTGAACATAATTATTATTGGGGTTTATTATTTTACTTTCTAGAATCCCGCCAACTGTCGTGATCGTGCTGCTTAAAGGCTTATCTGTTGTCCATCGTGTTAATCGTCATTTGGATTCTATTTGGGGTTTTGATTATATGTTTATAGTTTTTATATGTCCCATCAACTACCACCAGTTTACTCCTTTACAGACCTATTTTTTCCTCTCTTTATTGTTATTTGATATCGTTGTGTTCTAGATGAACTATTCTTTTTGAAAAATCCATTTTTTTATTTGTAAATTATTTTTCTACTTGAACGCTTATAATTATTTTTCCTTTTTCGAAATTTATTTTATTTATTATTCTTTATTTTAATTAATCTCGTCATATGTTCTAGATGGTCTATTCTTTCAATATTCTTTATTTTTTATTACAAATTTTTAGTTATTTATAAATTTTATTTCTAGTTGAACTATTATTTTTATTTTTCTATTTTCTGAATTTATTTTATTTTTTATTTTGAATTCTAATTAATCTTGTGTTGTGTTATAGATGGATTAATTGTTGTTTCAGTATTTATTTTGTTCTAAATTTTAGTTATTTCAAAATTGTATTCTAAGATGAACTCTTCTTTTTCTTTCCTAATTTCAGAAATTTATTTATTTTTTATTCCAAATTTTAATTAATCACGTATTGGGTTCTTATATGGACCACTCTTTCAATATTGCTTATTTTGAATTCTGAATTTCAGTTATTTTTTATATTGTATTTCTACTTTGACTCTTCTTTTCTTTTTCTTAGATTAATGTGGGAATTTCTAGCCTCCACAGCAAACGTTGTGTCTTTTTTTCGAACTGTCTTAATAATATAATAAATATAATAGATAGATTTTATTATTAGATTCAATAAAATTGTTCTAGTAGAAACTATGGTCAAAGGTATAATTAACTTGAAAACCGTAAGAAAGTTATTAATCATATATATAGTTTTGACGAGGACAACTTATAACATGGCACATGTCATGCAAATTTGGTGAGCAAACTTAGCAAAATAACAAAATCGACTTAGAAATATATATGAAAACGGGAGGGAAAATGTCATTTAGGTCTCGATAAAGAAATTATTCGTGATCGATCGTCTGTGCAGATATTGGAAGGCCGGAAAGAGGTTGAGAAGAACAGAGCGGGGTTCATCGTCCTCATCTCCGACGGCGACGACTCCTCCATCTTCCGTGCCACCATGAACCCGACCTACTCCGTCCACGCCTTCGGCTTCCGCGGCGCGCACAACGCCAGGGCCTTGCACTTCATCGCCAACACCTCCACGGGCACCTATGGCGTTCTCAACGACGAGCACGACGGCATCACCGACGCCTTCGCGGCCACCATCGACAGCATCACCTCCATCGTCGTCGTCCAGACCGTGGTCAACATCTCCTCCGGCGGCGAGCCCACTGCGGCGACGCTGCTGGCCATCGAGTCCGGCAGGTTCAGGAGCCACATCGACGACGACAGGAAGAGCGGCTTCGTCATGGCCGGCGCTCTCCACGCCGGCGCCGTGAGGAGCTTCCTCGTCTACGTGGATCACGTCGGCGACGGCGAACGCGACAAGCTGCCGAGCCTGCTCACCGTCCGCGTCGAGTACGTGAACCTCTCGTCGGCGTCGGAGAACAGTAAGGAGATGAAATTAGACGCCCAGGTCGTCATCGTCAGGAAGGGCGACGAGAATTCGAGGATGGTGGCGGCGGAGATCATTCGCGTCGAGGCGATGAGGATCGTCGGCGAGATCCTTGACAGGTACAAGGACAACGGCAAGGGGTTCACCGGCGCCGCCGACGAGCTGCACGAGCAGTGGCGCCGCCTGATGGAGTCGTCGGAGTACGGCGGAGAGGCCGGCGACGGCGACGGCGAGGCGTCGTGTCCCATCTCCGGGCTCGCCGCGGAGATCAAGGAGATGGAGGACAGCATCCGCCGGTGCTCCGGCGTGTCGTACATGCTCTCGTGGCAGACGCGCCACTCCTTGCAGCACCAGACTCGCACACATCCCAAGGCGGCGGCGGCGGCGGCGACGGCGGCCGTGAATGGCTCACCTGCTGTGGCTGGAGCGCCGCCGAGGCCATCACCGTACATACCGAAGCCTAACGCCATGGCGACCGGAGGTGCTCAGGCAGCTCAGCTCGCGGCGCGTGCAGCAGCGATGGTCGCCACCTGCGGCGGCGGCGTCGAGAGGAAGCGCAAGTACCAGAGCACGGAGTTGGAGATGATCGAGCAGCGGCTGGCGTACTGGTTGAAGGTGAAGCACGAGCTGCCGCCGATGCATCAGGACGGCGAGTGGCCGGACCACATGACGGCGATCTTCCGGGAGGCCTCCGGCGAGTCCATCGACCGCGCCATGTACCACGACGTCTTCTTGGTAAAACTTCATGCAAGTTACTAGTAACATTGTTCAATGATGTGCATGCTAATCAATTAATAATCATCTGATGATATATATATAGGCCGTCGTGCATGCCACCGCCCGGAGGAGCTCGAAGTCCGCCGGCGGCGGCGGCGGGTGTTCATGCGGCTTCTGACATGGCGGACCTGCATTCGCCGGCCATCTCCCGGCCTGCATGGTAAGCATGCAGGAGACATCGACGTCGATTAGCTCCATGGGCATGAGCATGAAGATAGAACAAGATCAAATACGAGTTGTACGTATTAACATAATAAATGCATGGATATATAATATACGGTTGCGGACCGTATATATGTATATATATAGACGATATATACTACTGTTTTTTCGCCATGCTACGTACGTGTACTACATACATGCAAGTATTTTTCTTTTTGAAGATTGTATCTATATGTATGAATCGACAAATAAATGCAATGTACCAGTGCAAATATGCAACTGTTCATGTGCTATTTGCCTCTACAATTATTCAGTACTTCGAGCTAAATTACCCTAACTGCGTGCCTAAACAAGCTAAGTTCCCTTAACATGTGGATAGATGCATGTTCCCTAAACAAGCTAAGTTCAGTTAGCAAGTCGATAACTGTAACACTCCAAAAATTGACTGTCGAAATCGAAACCCTAAAAATACAAAGTTTAAAAAAAACTTAAAATTTAAATTGCATCATGCCGTATTTTATGGCTGGTTTATTTGAATCAGGAGTATAATTTATCGAAAGTATTTCGGTGCAAACCCTAGAACGGAAGCCGACAGGACGAATAATCACGGTGCATAAATTAAAATAAAGTTCTAGATAGAATTTTAGTGAATAAAATATTTTACATTAATGTCATGAATTTATTTAGATAATAAAAATTTTATAATTATCCACACATATGGATGGGCGTAACGAATATAGACAATATAAAATTCCGGGCAAGATTTAGGGCGGAATAATTCTAATATCGAGTTTATTTCATTCAAGCGAGAGAGTTATAAATTTTGACAAATACAATACAATGATAATAATAATAATTACAATAAAAAAAAGAAAAGCTATTGTTCATCTTCTAGCCCTAGCTCTGCCGTGCGCCGCGCGGCGCCTGCAACCCTAGCTCTGCCTGAGCGGCGCCTGGAGCCCCGATCCCCCTCCCCTCGAGCCCCACCCGCTCCCGCCGCTAGCCGCCGTCCTATCGCTGCCTGCCGTGCATCGCCATCGCCGCTTGAGCTCCGCGCCGGCCGGCCTATAAAGCCCCGGCGAGCCCCTTCTCCCCCACACCGTCCCTCCACTTCCCTCCTCCTCCATTTCTCCTCTCAGCCGCACCCACTGCCGCCGTTGGAGCTGCCGCCGCCGCCATGCTGCCGCCTCGCCGCCCATCGCCGCCGCTGCCGCCGCCGCTGGTAGGTGCCGCCTTCCCCCTCTCCCCCTCCCCCTTGCCGGCAACACTGTGTGAGAGAGAGAGAGAAACAGAGAAGAGCAGACAGTGAGAGCAGAGAGGTAGAAGAAGAAGGGAGAAACAGAAAGGAAAAAAGAGAGAAAAAGAAAAGAAAGAGAAAGAAAAGAGAGAGAGAGAAAAGGAAAAATAATAAAATAAAAAATAATAAAATAGGTGGAGATAAAGTAGAGGATTAGGAATTTAATTTTTTTCTATCTCAAATATATGTGCTAGATTAATATAAATTGTTAGTTTAATAAATTAGTAAAATACACCGACATCGATTATTTTGGAAACGCAAGTAAAATTAAATCGGATATTTATTTGCAATTTAAATTATTCACCTAACTAGATTATTCTTTTAAATAATTAATCTTTAGCGGGGTACTTAGCCGATTATGTAGATTTTTATTAGTTAAATTTCGCTAAGTCGTTTATATATATATAATCGGAGGATTAATTACCGGCCGTTTTTAAATTGCTATCGTATGTATGTGGCCGTTCGTTATCCATTTAGATACCTATTTAGCCGGTATTTAGTTAGTTCTTACTCAATAATTAGGTTATCCGCTAAATTAGCCATCGTAATTATTTAGCTAACTATTCACCGGTTAGGGTTACCTATTATTATCGGAATCTAATTTATTCGAGGCGCGTAAATTAGATCGGATTAATATTTTAAATTGGCTAGCGCTAATATTTTAGGACAACGGAAATAAAAATCGAAATAGAATTATTTCCTAAATAAAATGGAATCGATGCCGCCGTTCAAACGCTCGCGCTCGATCTTTTCTTTAATTGGATTTTGTTGGATTTTAATTGAATTCTAAATGAATTCAATTTCTTTCGCACGTAATTTTAGACACCGAGGGAGTTGCGAGTCCGACTGAAGTCCAAGACCCGCAAGACTTCGAGCAAGGCAAGTCAGCACTATCCCCTTGAACATATTGATCCCATATTGCAAAATTATTTTTATTTACAAATAAAGTCGCATGCAATGATGATTATCCTACTTGCTATTATGCCATGCCTTGATTATTGTTAATCCCTTAATCCTGTTGTAACCATAATTACGTATGAGTCCCTAGTCAATTATGACAATGCTTAGTGATGCTATTCTAGAATCGTGCATACTCATATTATCAAATGCTTTATGCTTGGGCAACTACCTGGGTGAAAGTAGTTGAGATACGGCATGTGGAGACATGAGCGCTATATTGCCATGATAATGATGACATGATTCGTGAAAGGAAAATAAAACTAAACAACTGTTTTCGACTGGGGCGGCTGGATGATTTGGATGGAGTCCGGAAAAGGCTAGTGCCGTCCCTGGTCAATTAAGGACCGAGCCACAAAGCTAAGCATGAAACGACCCCCGTACAACCGTACTTCTCAAATGGGCATAGACCTAGCGGAGTAAATAGCCGAGCGGAGGCAGTATCCCTGCGTAGTGGTTTCTCTTAATGTGTATGTAGGGGGCGGGGTCTACGGTGGAGTAGCCACTGGTAGGACCGTCACGTGAAAACCTAAACTTGATTATAACTTGATGAATGTGTGAGTCTTCCCTTCCCGGGAGCGCCAGAACTCCTCTCACTGCTAGAAACCATGTACAGCTAGAGTGCATGAGGATGTAAGTTCATGGAGCGGGTACTGCCAAAGTGAGGTTATTGAAAAGCTTTGCCGTGACGTGTCTCATTCGTTGGGACTTCGGCTCATGTGTTGGGCAAGTCACGGAGTGCGGGTAAAGTGTACATCCAATGCAGTGTGAGTACACAAAACTATTCGAATAGCCGTGCTCGCGGTTAATGAGCATCGGGACATGCATTACACTTGGCTAGACTCTGAACTCTTAAACTGATTGGGATGGGTATGCATAATGATTTTATGAGCTGGTGATTCAACTTCTCGGGGAACGAGAAGGGGTAGACCCCAGAAAACCATGATGATGCAATGGCGGGAAGCTATCCTTGGACAACAGTGGATGGTGGATAGAACCGTCGTTGATTTAATAAATTATGGAATTAAAACTTGATCAGTCTATGCTAGGTTTTAGGCTTGTGAAAGGAATTGCAAAACTGGCTTTATGCAAAAGTGCCATAGCCGCCCTTGACATTCCCCCTATCATGTGCATTATTGTTGTGGTGGCTTGCTGAGTACGGTTGGTACTCACCCTTGCTATATACAAAACATTCAGATGTGGGCGATGAGGTTCCCGAAGATCCGTACGAGTACTACCAGGAGGGTACAGAAGACAATGGAGCCCAGTAGGTCTTAGACTCGGTCGTTGCCTGTGGCGATGGCATGCCGCTGCCTTATCTCCGCTGCCTTATCTAAACTCTGTTTTTGGTTGTATTCCGGACCGGTTGGTCCCCTGTTCTAGACTATTGCCTTCGGGCCTACTATTGTAATATTTTGCGTAAGACAATCGTGTATGCACTCTTGGTTATCGGCAATGTATTCGTGGGTACCAAACTACTTGATCCAGGGAAATGGTACTATGAACACGAGCGATTCCTGTTACAAAAACGGGGGTCTACAGAGCTGGTATCAGAGCCATACGACTGTAGGAAAGACCAAACGGCGCCCCACCCCATTATAGTTGGCTAAAGGGAGAAATCCCCACCTAGGATTATTTTGAGAAATAAAAACCTTATGTCTACAAAGCAAAATGTGTTTTTCCTCTATACCCTTGTCTCCTTATCTTTACAAAATTTGTTTTACCTTCACTACTCCCTAACTCTAGTTTTACTTAAATATAGATGGCAGGACAAGGTTGGGAGGTTGAGGTTCCCCGAGAGGATGGATACGTCTCCCAGTTACGCCAACTGATGTGGAGTTTGAGATACTCAGAGTCACCCGTCTTCAAAAAGAAGAGGTTCGGTACCGGACACCGTTCCAAGTGGGAGGCCACCATCGTCATCAAGCCCCGCATTGCGAGTGAGCCAGAGTTCCGCTTCCGGACGCGCTACCGACGTGACTCAGTGGATTCGGCGATTCAGGACGTCGCCCGGGAGGCATTCCTCCGCCTCAACGCCATCCATAGGGCGGAGGTGGAGAGGACCGAGTTTGCGCATCACCCGTATCGGGTGGAGGGCAACTCCGTCTGCACGGTGCAGGCTACCCCGTGTTGCTTGTCCCAGTGGGCTGAGGCCATGGATGACTGCTATGAGGAGGCACTGCTAGAGATTGATGAGCTACTGGGACGCATGGGCGAGGTAGAGGAGGAGCATCACGCTCGTGGCAACGAAGTTGATTCGTTGAAGGCCCAGATCCTGGATCACAGCGAGCAGTTCGAGCAGCTCTCGGACCGGTACCACGCCCATGGCGAGGCCATGGCCACCTTTGAGGAGCGGCTGAGGAAGAGCCAGAGGCAGGTCAGCCAGCTGGAGGAGCAGCTCCGCGTAGTTTCGGTTACCACTGCCTCTACTTCCACCGCACCACCACCTCCTGCACCAGTCCGCGACCACTACTACTTCCTCACTCCACCGTGCATGGCCACCTTCCACACCCTACTGGGGGAGGCTGGCATGCTGGGCACACAGTCCGGACCTTACCTGGTGGAGCCTGCTGCTGCGGAGACGAAGCCCACACCGATAGTCACAGCTGCTTCGTCCGAGCCCGGTTCCGGAGTGGAGACCCCGATCCTGATCGACACTGACCCAGAGGATGAGGAAGATCCTGAGGAGATCGAGCCACACGTCACCGATACTTCGGAGGACGAGGCCCCCACCTACCGCGTCACCTTCGTTGGAGGTCCCCGCACCCTCAGTACGGCTCGCAAGAGGACACGACCGCCGGGCAAGAAGCCCAAGTCTGATCCGGAGGCTGCTACTACTTCCGAGCCGTGGGGACTCGGGTTCGCGTCCGCCAGAGACCACCCACTTCCTGCACCCGGTTCCTGCGGCTGGCTGGATGAATAGCCGGGAGTCCCACTACTGCACCGATCTCGCCTGGGATAGTTTTTGGATTGCGAGACACACCCCCCCTTTATTAGTAATGAGTAGGTAGCATGTCGCTCGATGATGTCCTTGAACTATATTCTATGTTGGACTGCGTATGTGGGCAGTCTCATGCATCATGATTATGTACTATTTGTGAACTATGTGATGTTTTATGATATTGTTGTTGTTATGTTGAAATGAGTTTATTCCACCAAGCTTACCACAAAGAAGATCACATCAAAACTACTCCTGAATAAAACCCTAGGGCTAGTTAGATACTGGGGTACTTACCCAAACGTTCTCTATAGATGGTTCACCGACGTCGGACAACGTCTAACAACGAGGACCTGCCGGAGCCCAATCCCCTCACCTTGGCCGAAGTCATGGCAGTGCAAACCCAGTTATTGCAGGCCATCGTCAATAATCAAGGAGGCCGTGGAAGCTCAAGTCTCGGCGAGTTTATGAGGGCTAAGCCACCCACCTTCGCTACGGCGGAAGAACCTATGGATGCGGAGGATTGGCTACGCGTCATAGAGAAAAAGCTGACTTTGGTGCGCGTACGCGAGGCGGATAAAGTGATCTTTGCCGCTAACCAGCTAGAAGGACCCGCTGGGGATTGGTGGGACACTTACAAGGAAACACGAGCAGAGGACGCTGCAGAGCCCACATGGGAGGAATTTACCACAGCTTTCCGCGAACACTTCGTGCCCGCTGCAGTAATGCGAATGAAGAAGAATGAATTCAGGTGGCTGCGCCAAGGGAATACCTCGGTGCAAGAATACCTAAACCGGTTCACTCAGCTTGCTCGCTACGCGACCGGTGACCTAGTAGATGAGGATGAGAAAATCGACAAATTTATTGAAGGACTGAATGATGAACTGAGGGGACCGATGATTGGGCAGGATCATGCCAACTTCCAGAACTTAATCAACAAGGTTGTGAGGCTAGAGCACGACCAGAAGACGGTAGAGAACAACTGTAAGAGAAGACTCGCTATGTCTCGCCCACTTCAAGGAGCACCTCAGCGCACTAAAGGAGCCTCTTCATCGGGATGGAACCCGACTGCTGTGGCAACCCACCGCCCTGTTATGCCAAGCAATGTCAATAGGCCGGCTGCACCCCAGTACGTACTCCGGCACCGACACTGGCCGCACCGGAAAAGAAGAATGTGGACTGCTTCAACTGCGGGGAATTTGGGCACTACGCCAACAACTGCCCCAAGCCACGCAACACCCCTGTTCGTACTGGTGCCAACGCAATGGCCGTACGTGGGACCACTACTCCTGCTGCTGGACGTGGTCTGTTCAAGACGCCGCGACCCAACGAGTCTGCAACCGGGTTCCGTCGCGGACAAGTAAATCATGTGCGTGCTGAAGAGGCACAGGGAGATCAGAATGTCCTTCTACCCCAGTTAAGATCTTATTTTATTCCGGAGCATCGCATTCGTTCATATCATCAAAAGTAAGCAACCAACATAACCTACACCGAGTGTAACTTAAGAGACCCATGATAGTACACTCACCCGGGGGAAACCTAACCATACCTCATGCTTGCATCAACGTGCCCATCCGCATTGGGGATGTGGTATTTCTTTCAAACCTTATGATACTACCGCCCCAAACCCTCGACGTCATACTGGGAATGGACTGGTTAACTAAGAACAAGGGAGTCATAGATTGTGCCCGAAGAGAGGTCACTGTGTCCACCCCATGGGGTCCCCAATGAACATAGCCATGGATCGAGACCCGATGTTATGTGAACGTGCTGCAGGAGTATTCACCATGCTGCCCATGAGTGGGATGCCAATAGTACAAGAGTACCCGGATGTATTTCCCGAGGATTTGCCCGGAATGCCCCCTGATCGGGATATAGAATTCATCATTGATTTAATGCCTGGTACTGCCCCCATATCCAAGAGGCAGTATAGGATGCCGGCCAACGAGCTAGAAGAACTCAAGAAGCAGATTAAGGAACTACAGGAGAAGGGATTCGTACGCCCTAGTTCTACTCCTTGGGGAGCCCCGGTATTGTTTGTCAAGAAGAAAGATGGAAGTATGCGGATGTGCGTGGACTATCGATCCTTAAACGAAGTGACCATCAAAAATAAGTATCCACTTCCCCGAATTGACGATTTGTTCGATCAGCTCAAAAGTGCCAAAGTATTTTGGAAGATCGATCTCCGATCAGGATACCACCAATTGAAAATTAGGGCCGAAGACATTCCCAAGACAGCGTTTTCTACACGCTATGGATTGTACGAGTTCACGGTGATGTCGTTTGGACTGACAAATGCCCCGGCATATTTTATGAACCTGATGAACAAAGTATTTATGGAATACCTGAATAAGTTCGTAGTAGTGTTTATCGACGACATTCTCATCTTTTCCAAAGACGACGAAGAACATGCCAAACATCTACGCTTGGTATTGGAAAAGCTACGGGAGCACAGGTTGTACGTGAAATTCAGCAAATGTGAGTTTTGGCTTAAGGAAGTTGCGTTTCTGGGCCATGTAATCTCAGCCGGAGGAGTGGCAGTAGACCCTGCCAAGGTCGAAGCCGTGACGGAATGGAAGGCACCGAAGTCGGTAACAGAGGTTCGGAGTTTTCTGGGATTGGCCGGGTATTACCAAAGGTTTATTGAAGGATTTTCCACCTTGGCCAGACCAATGACCCAACTCCTAAAGAAAGAGAAGAAATTCGCCTGGACCGAAAAGTGTCAGCGAAGTTTTGAGCAGTTGAAAGAAAAGTTAACCACTGCCCCAATTCTAGTCTTACCGCATAACCAGAAGGACTTTGTGATATACTGTGATGCGTCCAGACAAGGATTAGGAGGAGTACTTATGCAAGATAGAAAGGTCGTAGCATATGCCTCGAGACAATTGCGGCCCCACGAGGAAAACTACCCCACGCATGACTTGGAATTGGCAGCAGTTGTTCATGCATTAAAAATTTGGAGACACTATTTGATTGGGAATCACTGCGATGTATACACTGATCACAAGAGTTTGAAATACATCTTCACCCAGACCAACCTCAATCTGCGACAGAGACGGTGGTTGGAACTGATTAAGGATTACGATCTGGGAATCCATTACCACCCCGGTAAGGCCAATGTAGTGGTCGACGCCTTGAGCCGCAAGGCCCAGTGCAACCATATGAACCTGGAAGGCATGGCCGTTGAGCTCCGAGTAGAAATGGCTCGACTCAACTTGCACCTAATCCCACGCGGAGAATTAAACTCGCTGGAAATTCAACCTCTTATGAAAGCCCAGATAGAAGAAGCTCAAAGGGATAATGAAGAAGTCCGAACTATTCAGAAGCGCATGGCCGCTGGGCATGTGAATGAGTTCTCGACGGATGACAAAGGCATCTTGTGGTTTAAGAAAAGGATATATGTGCCCGAGCAAGGAGGATTGAGAGGTTTGATTTTGAAGGAGGCTCACGAGTCTGCATACTCACTACACCCTGTAAGCACGAAGATGTACCAGGATTTGAAAGAGGAATACTGGTGGCCCAATATGAAAAGGGATGTAGCTGAATACGTGGCCATGTGCGACGTGTGCCAAAGGGTAAAAGCTGAACATCAGCGGCCAGCAGGTTTATTGCAACCGCTCAAGATTCCGGAGTGGAAGTGGGATGAAATAGGCATGGATTTCATTGTCGGGTTACCCAAAACTGCCGCAGGATACGACTCTATTTGGGTAATCGTGGATCGACTTACCAAAACTGCCAGGTTTATTCCCGTCAAGACCAATTATAGCAGCGCTAAGTTGGCAGAGTTATATATGTCCAGGAGCGTGTGCCTACATGGGGTACCAAAAAGGATTATATCGGATCGCGGTACTCAATTTACATCTCACTTCTGGGGAAAGGTTCACGAGGCACTTGGGAGTCACCTTGCCTTTAGTACCGCCTACCACCCACAGACCGACGGGTAGACGGAAAGAACGAATCAAGTTCATGAGGATATGTTGAGAGCCTGCGCATTGGATTTCACCAAGGATTGGGAGAGATGCTTACCCTACGCTGAGTTCTCCTACAACAACAGCTACCAAGCGAGTCTGAAAATGTCGCCGAATGAAGCACTATTTGGACGGCGATGCCGAACCCCATTGATGTGGTCTGAAACCGGTGAACGAGCTGTGTTTGGTCCCGACATAATCCAAGAAGCCGAAGAAAAAGTCCGTCTAATTCGGGATCGACTAAAGGTAGCCCAGTCTAGACAGAAAAGCTACGCGGATACACGCAGAAGAGATCTGGAGTTTAATGTAGGTGATTATGTGTACCTGAAAGTCTCCCCGCTACGAGGTATCAAGAGGTTCAAGGTAAAAGGAAAGCTTGCGCCAAGATATGTGGGACCATTCCCGATAACCACCAGAAGAGGCGAAGTGGCCTATCAGCTGGAACTACCAGTAAACATCTCGGACGTGCATCCTGTGTTTCATGTGTCACAATTGAAGAAGTGTCTGCGTGTGCCGGAAGAGCAAGCACCGCTAGAGGATATCCACCTCAGTAGTGATCTCACATATCCCGAGCATCCGGTAAAGATATTGGACGAGGCAGAGAAAAGAACCACAACCAAGACATGGCGCATGTACAAGGTGCAATGGAGCAATCACACCGTAGATGAGGCTAACTGGGCGAGCGAAGACTTTCTGAAGGCCAAGTACCCGCACCTGCTCGACAACCGGTAAGAAATCTCGGGACGAGATTTATTTAAGGGGGTAAGTTTGTAACACCCTAAAAATTGACTGTCGAAATCGAAACCCTAAAAATACAAAGTTTAAAAAAAATTTAAAATTTAAATTGCATCATACCGCATTTTATGGCTGGTTTATTTGAATCTTTATTTTGCGGGAGTTTAATTTATCGAAAGATTTCGGTGCAAACCCTAGAACGGAAGCCGACAGGACGAATAATCACGGTGCATAAATTAAAATAAAGTTCTAGACAGAATTTTAGCGAATAAAATATTTTCCATTAATGTCATGAATTTATTTAGATAATAAAAATTTTATAATTATCCACACATATGGATGGGCGTAACGAATATAGACAACATAAAATTCCGGGCAAGATTTAGGGCGGAATAATTCCAATATCGAGTTTATTTCATTCAAGCGAGACAGTTATAAATTTTGACAAATACAATACAATGATAATAATAATAATTACAATAATAAAAAAAGAAAAGCTACTGTTCATCTCCTAGCTCTGCCGTGCGCCGCACGGCGCCTGCAACCCTAGCTCTGCCCGAGCGGCGCCTGGAGCCCCGCTCCCCCTCCCCTCGAGCCCCACGCGCTGCCACCGCTGGCCGCCGTCCTATCGCCGCCTGCCGTGCATCGCCATCGCCGCCGTCGCCATCGCCGCTCGAGCTCCACACCGGCCGCCTCGGCCGCTGCGCCGGCCGGCCTATAAAGCCCCGGCCGAGCCCCTTCTCCCCCACACCGCCCCTCCACTTCCCTCCTCCTCCATTTCTCCTCTCAGCCGCACCCACTGCCGCCGTTGGAGCTGCCGCCGCCGCCATGCTGCCGCCTCACCACGCTCGCGCTCGATCTTTTCTTTAATTGGATTTTGTTGGATTTTAATTGAATTCTAAATGAATTCAATTTCTTTCGCACGTAATTTTAGACACCGAGGGAGTTGCGAGTCCGACTGAAGACCAAGACCCGCAAGACTTCGAGCAAGGCAAGTCATCACTATCCCCTTGAACATATTGATCCCATATTGCAAAATTATTTTTATTTACAAATAAAGTCGCATGCAATGATGATTATCCTACTTGCTATTATGCCATGCCTTGATTATTGTTAATCCCTTAATCCTGTTGTAACCATAATTACGTATGAGTCCCTAGTCAATTATGACAATGCTTAGTGATGCTATTCTAGAATCGTGCATACTCATATTATCAAATGCTTTATGCTTGGGCAACTACCTGGGTGAAAGTAGTTGAGATACGGCATGTGGAGACATGAGCGCTATATTGCCATGATAATGATGACATGATTCGTGAAAGGAAAATAAAACTAAACAACTGTTTTCGACTGGGGCGGCTGGATGATTTGGATGGAGTCCGGAAAAGGCTAGTGCCGTCCCTGGTCAATTAAGGACCGAGCCACAAAGCTAAGCATGAAACGACCCCCGTACAACCGTACTTCTCAAATGGGCATAGACCTAGCGGAGTAAATAGCCGAGCGGAGGTAGTATCCCTGCGTAGTGGTTTCTCTTAATGTGTATGTGGGGGGGGTCTACGGTGGAGTAGCCACTGGTAGGACCGTCACGTGAAAACCTAAACTTAATTATAACTTGATGAATGTGTGAGTCTTCCCCTTCCCGGGAGCGCCAGAACTCCTCTCACTGCTAGAAACCGTGTACAGCTAGAGTGCATGAGGATGTAAGTTCATGGAGCGGGTACTGCCAAAGTGAGGTTATTGAAAAGCTTTGCCGTGACGCGTCTCATTCGTTGGGACTTCGGCTCATGTGTTGGGCAAGTCACGAAGTGCGGGTAAAGTGTACATCCAATGCAGTGTGAGTACACAAAACTATTCGAATAGCCGTGCTCGCGGTTAATGAGCATCGGGACATGCATTACACTTGGCTAGACTCTGAACTCTTAAACTGATTGGGTATGGGTATGCATAATGATTTTATGAGCTGGTGATTCAACTTCTCGGGGAACGAGAAGGGGTAGACCCCAGAAAACCATGACGATGCAATGGCGGGAAGCTATCCTTGGACAACAGTGGATGGTGGACAGAACCGTCGTTGATTTAATAAATTATGGAATTAAAACTTGCTCAGTCTATGCTAGGTCTTAGGCTTGTGAAAGGAATTGCAAAACTGGCTTTATGCAAAAGTGCCATAGCCGCCCTTGACATTCCCCCTATCATGTGCATTATTGTTGTGGTGGCTTGCTGAGTACGGTTGGTACTCACCCTTGCTATATACAAAACATTCAGATGTGGACGATGAGGTTCCCGAAGATCCGTACGAGTACTACCAGGAGGGTACGGAAGACGATGGAGCCCAGTAGGTCTTAGACTCGGTCGTTGCCTGTGGCGATGGCATGTCGCTGCCTTATCTCCGCTGCCTTATCTAAACTCTGTTTTTGGTTGTATTTCGGACCGGTTGGTCCCCTGTTCTAGACTATTGCCTTCGGGCCTACTATTGTAATATTTTGCGTAAGACAATCGTGTATGCACTCTTGGTTATCGGTAATGTATTCGTGGGTACCAAACTACTTGATCAGGGAAATGGTACTATGAACACGAGTGATTCCTGTTACAAAAACGGGGGTCTACAATAACAAAACGTTTGTGCATGATTACTTCATCGATCTTAAATTATATCTACCCACTATTTCGGAGATACTTATAGAAATAGGGTGTATGTGTGTTTATACGAGTTAGTATGTGTGCACGTGTTATTAGTTTCTGTATTCAAATAAAAAAATTGGAAAGATGCGTACGCGTGTAATTGCACCTGTTCGAGAAGAACCCAACTAAGAGCAAGTTTAATAATATAGCCTACTACTAGCTCCAAAATTTAAAACATTATCTATAGTCCATCTAATAGCTCACTCATACAATAGGTGGTTGTAGAAATATATTGCATCATTAATGCATAATCCACCCATCTCTCTCAGATAGTTTATTGAAACTCGTACTACAGCTGGCTATAAATTTGTAGCCGTTTTTGTTCTCTCTCTTCTTATCTCTCCTCCACATAAGTACAAATCTAATGAGGTAATTTATATAACCCACTTACATTATCTTATTATCTTATTGTACTCGCTTTAATACGTGTACACGTCCTTACGAACTTTGAGCCAGACATGCAGGGTGGCAGCACTGAGTGTGCGGGTGGCCTACGTGTACTGTGACCCAGAAAGATCCCGGCCGTTCGTTTCAGATCGGATGATAGAAGTCTATCTCCTTTTTAACTTTTCTTCTTTTTCTCCCTTTAACCTGTAAGCTGTAAAGATCGAGCTATTAATTACAGGCCTTTTTCTCTTTGCTAATATTAAGTCACTCTCTCGATCGTATCATGTGCCACATAAGCATGCATGCATGCATGAATGATTAGTCGCATCGTGATCTGTGCTAAAGAGGATCGTTGGCAGGCAGGGTTTAGAGCTTCTAGTGCTGCAGTTTTTCTCAGAAACAGAAACACCCTTAAATAGTCCAGTTTTTGATTCAGATCCTGAGAAGTTACAGTTATAGAATTCAAAAAATAAACTAGAAGCCAGAAGCTGAAAAACCTAACTTTCCAGATTCTCAGAAACTGGTTACCAACCAACTGCTTCTCAGAATCTTAAGCTTCCCCAAACAGGCCCTCAGCACCTTGCTCGTGAAGGGAAAGATGAGAGGGCTTGATCAGCGAAAGAGATGCATGTATTTGCAAATTTATTTTTTAGATAATGAAGTTAAGTGTATTTAAATTAGATTCGTAAGTTTTATATAACCACACTGTGAAAAACAATTAAGAGGCTCCGATTGATATTTATTTCAAGATGTAATTTCATTTGGTTAATTAGTCCGAAATGCTAAATGGTGTTCAACTGAAGTTTGGGATAAAATTTTACACATTTTTTGACAGTTGGATTTGCACCAAAATTTATGTATGGACTTCTTCTCTCATCCAACTCCGGCGAGCTCTCCCTTTTCTCTGGCATCGGTGATGCCCCCAACTTCAATAGGAGATATGGTTTAGGGTTTGGAGTTGGGATTGGAGTAGGAGGGGCCATGGGGAGATGAAAGATGGGGGTTCCATAGGGCTTAGAGGGATGGTGGTGGACGCCAGACATGGGACGGGGGGAGGGGGCTTACTGGTGCCGTTGACCCCTTCCGGCCAGCCAGCGAGGCTGTACGGTGGCAGTGAAGCAGGGGACGGAGGCTCTGCGTTTGCGTGCACGAGCTCACGTAAGTGGTGGCGGCGGGTTGGACTGAGGAGGGGAAAATGAGAAAAAAGGTTTGGGTATGTTGCACGAATCTCCAAGCGATACAATGGTTTAGAATTTTGAAGATCTGGGGGGTCAGTCAAAAGCCATATACGCAGTCCCTTGATTAATCAATTAATTGAGCAATCCATGCACCATTAACATAGGCTAAACCGTGAAGTTAATATACTGTGCATGCAAGTTAAATTGTTATATTGAGATTATTTGTTCAGGCATTCAGGGTGCCCATCAGAATATATTTAGACTGTTCCCATGCATCAAAATATATATGTTGTTAATTTGGTGCTGTAACTCGGAAGCACTGTTGTGCTGGAAAGAACCCAACAGATGTTCTAGGGAAGAAAGTAAAGTAAATTAGCTAAAGTAAAAGTCACTAAAACAAGAGAATGTTATCATGCTTGCATGTATGGCAGCATGTGTGATGGGCCAGCTGCAAACAGCTAATCCTATCACATGCAATTCTCTCGGGACGTCTATATATATGACGAACAATCCTCTGATATACATGCATATATATCTTCCAGTGTCACTTATTATCTCTTCTGAATTAGGTCCAACGATGCACATTCATCTGGTAATTAATTAGCTGTCGTTTACATGCATTTCAATTGTGTATGAATTTGACCAATCCAAAAAAAATACAGTTAACCAAATTAGACTTGATTTGTCTAATTTCTTGATCTCTTTGTTCGAAAACTTATAAATTTTATCTGTAGGCTCCAGTGTCAGCTCTGGCGACCGACAAGGTGCAGCTGAGCATTTTCCCGAGGGTGGATGCGATCCCCCGTCGGGAATGCCACCCGCGTCTCCCGGTGCTGGTGCGCGTCGCCGTGCCGGCGACGGCGGCGGCGGCGGCGCGTCGTGCACCGGTTGACCTCGTTACCCTTCTCGACATCAGCTGCGGTGGTGGCGGCGGCGGCGGTGGCGCGCCGGCGAGGAGGCTTGAGCTGCTGAGGAAGGCGATGGACATCGTCATCAAGAGGCTCGGCGCCGACGACCGCCTCGCCATCGTGCCGTTCCACTCCTCCGTCGTCGACGCCACCGGCCTGCTCGAAATGTCCGTCGAGGGACGGAGCGTCGCCAGCAGGAAGGTGCAGTCGCTGGCCGTCTCCGGCGGCACCAAGCTGTTCCCAGCGTTGAGCACGGCCGTAGAGATACTGGACGGGCGGTGCTGGGAGGCGAAGCGCGAACGCGTCGGCGCTGTCGTCCTCATCTCCGACGGCGACGACCGCACCATCTTCCGTGAGGCCATCAACCCCAGGTACGCCGTCCACGCCTTCGGCTTCCGCGGCGCGCACGACGCGACGGCCGTGCACTACGTCGCCGACCACACCTCCGGCGTGTACGGCGTCCTCAACGACGAGCACGACCGGATCAGTGACGCATTCGCGGCGTGCATCCGCCGCGTCACGTCCGTCGTCGCCGTCGAGGCGCAGGTCGACCTCACCTGCGGCGCCTACTCCAGGGCGTCGCTCTTGGCCATCGAGAGCGGGCACCACAAGTACCACGTCGACGAGAACCGGAGGTCCGGCTTCATCTACGCCGGCGCGCTCTGCGCCGGCGACGTCAAGAACTTCCTCGTGTACGTCGACGTGGACCGGGAGGCCAACGGCGGCGTCACCGAGCTGCTCACCGCGCACGGCACATACATAGACGCGGCGAGGAGGAAGGAGACCGTGCACCTGGACGAGCGCATGGCCGTCGTGCAGAGGCGCGACAAGGTCCCCGACGTGTCGCGCGACGTCGCGGCGGAGCTGGTCCGTGTCGACACGGTCAAGATGGTCACCACCGTGCTCGACAGGTTCAAGGACAAGGGGAGCGCCCTCGCCGGCGCCGCCACCACCGCCGCCACCGAGCTCCGTGAGGAATGGTGCCGCGTCAAGGCCTCCGAGGACGCGCGTGCCGCCGGCGCGGCGAGCCTCGCTGTCCTCGAGAGGGAGATCGAGGAGATGGAGGCCAGCCTGATCCGGTGCACTGGGCTGTCCACCATGCTCTCCTGGCTCACCCGCCACAAGCTGCAGCTGCACACCGTCGCCGCCGCGACGGCGAGGGCTTCCTCGGCGCCGCCGTCGTCTTTGAACGTGATGGAGGTGGAGGCGAACGCTATCGCCGCCGGCGAGGGGAACGTGAAGGAGGTTGCTGGCGGCGTCGCCGGCGGCACGAAGCGCAAGTGCGTGGAGATGGACATGATCGAGGAGAGGCTGGCGTACTGGTCCAAGGTGAAGCACGATCTGCCGCTCATGTTCCCGGACCAGGCGGCGGCGGCGACGGCGACGGCGGCGGAGGGGACGACGAGCACCGGCGACCACGTGGCGGCGGTGTTCCGCGACGCCTCGTTGGAGACCATCAACCGCGCCATGTTCCACGACGTCTACTTGGTACGTGGTGACGTGTTGCCTCTTATAAAGGTCTTTAATGGTAAGGACCAGCCCATCTTCTGGGTATGGGCCGAAAACTTACGTTCAAATCCCCGGCCCATACTGGATATGGGCTTCTGCTTGGACCAAGGTCGATTAAAGGGCTTCCCCAGAGCTCTATACCATCGCTGTTTTCTTTTTCTTTTTCTTTACACTCCTAGAAACTTACACATACACACACTCTCATATACTATCGGAGTTTAATTTTTATAACAATTAGTTTTATGATAGAATTTAAATTTAATCATCAATTTGAAATAAGTGAGTATTTAAAAGATTTTAGACAGGTGAACTTTTGTGTATATTAAAAAAAACCAGGTCCATATATATCGGTCACCCCATTTTATTTTCAAACTAACTCTCTGCTAAATTAATGTAGCTGCTATGGTTTTTTCATATTTTTTATAAAAATTTTTTCTTCATAAATGGACAGGCTGTTCTACATGCCAGCACCGTGAGGCGTTGCGGCCAGACTTCACAGTCAACGGAGCATCCACATCACGATCAGGATGATTCTTAACTCAAATCAGTAATTAATTAAATAAAAAGCCCAAATACCCTTCTAAACTTTAGATGAAAGTCCATCTAATATCCTAAATTTAAAACCGGACATCTAACCCCCTGAATTTGTAAAACCGTTCATATTACCCCCTAGCGTGATTTTGGATTATGGTTTTGCATATTTTGGAAGTTTAAACGAATAATTTTAAATAAGAAATATAACATATTTGTTTATCATGAGTTGTAACTCATCAATTTATACTTATGCAACGATACCATACTATTATTATATTGGTATTTGTTTGTAAGTGAGAGCTAACAAGTGGTAAAAAGAAAGATTCAAGTGAAGATTTTAACATATACGTCCAATGTGTTTATCACGTGGTCAAACTCATCCAATATATATACAAATTAGATAAAAACACTATACAAAACCATCATGGGGGTAATATGAACGGTTTTACAAAGTTCAGGGGAGTGGATATCTAGTTTTAAAGTTTAGGGTGCTATACGGACTTCTATGTAAAGTTTAGGGGGTATTTGTATTTTTTCCTTAATTAAAAAAAGATGTTCAATCGCATCAGCTTATCGCATAGTAAGTATCAATTAGTCTTTCAATTTCGTTACGGAGCAAAAAGAACCGTACATGCTTTAACTATTCTCTCAATTCCAAAATATAACTCTCAATTCCAAAATATAAGATACAAACTATTAATTGAAAAATAGTGAGGATGTACTAGTTAATTGCAAGCATGCATGGACGTCTTATATTATGAAATATTTAGAAAAGAAATAGTTGTGTCTTATAGGAGGGAATATATGTATTTGCTTGTTTCCCATGTCCTCTGTCTCGAGGTATATGTATTAAATATTTGTGGTGCTAATCATAGCCCTTATAGATTTATGTATGCTACCGTTATGTAATTAATTTTTTCATTACATAGAAGATGTACCCACTTAAGCATGGGCGGAACCAGGAGTAGGGTAGCTAGGCTATAAGCCTAAATACCCATCGAAATAACACCCCAAAATTTAAAAATTTAGAAGAAAAAAAAAGATAAACCTATAAAAGTTACCTTAATTAGTTGAGTCCTAGGTTTGAGATTTTTTTCTCCACCACACATACATACATGTATAATATTTGTGGACATGCACTATACATGATTTAAACTATATACAATGGTTAAAGCGTAAAGATCAGGGGCGGGAACAGGCATGAGCAGCTAAGGCTCTATGATGCCCACTGTAATCTTGAAAATTACTATGTAATTTTCATAAATATTCGAACTCACGTTAATGCAGTCATACGCGTGTAGATTTTCGGCTCCGCCTACTGGCAAAGATACACCCATGATCGTACTATCATACCTCACTGATTGATACTTTTGTGTCAAGTAATCAGTTTTGCGCTCTTTTTTGCTTATGCATACGTATACACTTACCTTGATGTATGCTTGGTCAATATATCCAATATAAAAATGAGTTACTAATTAACCATATAGCAGCCATACGTACGTCAACTGTTGTCAATCCACGAAAAGCGAACGTTCTGGATGATGCGTGAAAGTTAGACCAGAGATTATCTAGAAAAAAAAACGACCCTCCAGTACTATAGCTTTTTCAGGACTAATTAGATAGCTACGTACCAGGCACATTGTAATAGATCGTTCAGTCAATTAGTAGTGAGTTTCGCTATGAAAAAGAGGTTAGTCATAGCGTTTAAACACCTCTAGGTACTATTAGAAGAAAATATACATGTCCCTAATGAGGAAAAGTGAATTATTTTGTCAAAGATGATGCTTACAATTTACTACAAAGACGTACGCGTATGATTTGACTAGAGACTTGTAGAGTTGCAAGTTGACAGACAGCTAGTTGCTGGTTCTCTCTTCAGTTCCTGTGGACTTAGATGTCTAGATCGAGCAACTGTTAGACAGAGGAAACCAGCTACTTAACGAAGAAGAAACGAGGAAAAAAATATTAGCCGGTGTAAACATGCTGAAGCTTGCAAGGCCAAGCTTACTCGTCCCATTGGAAAAATAAATCACCTCTCCTAGCAAAGCATATATTAATTAATTAACTTCATATATATATATATATATATATATATATATATATATTACTCCATCCATAGAAAAATATAGACATATTATATTTTGAAAATGTCAAACTTTACAGATTCTACTCAACAGTTAGTCGAATTGTAAGTACCTTTAGTATATAGTATATGTCTTTAGTAGATTTATATTTGAAAGTGTTTTTTATAATTTTTGGTTCGGTAGGGTTCAAGAATATATATTGAGCAACCAATGTTCATAGTCTTGTCTTAAAAGACTTTTTGAGGATATAATGTGTCTTGTATTTTTCAACGGAGGGAGTACAAACGTGGGTCACCATCAAGCTTGACTTGGTTAAGATAACAATTAGTAGAAGCGTTTGTTAAAGCAGAATTAAATTAAGAGAGGTATATTCCTTCCTATTATTTTAGTGATAAAAAAATTAAATTGATTAAACTGATTAGAAGATAAATTTATGATTGGTAATGAATGACGAAGATTTTTGATTCTTGGCAAGTCTATAGAGATATATACCACACATATAATTAGTTATGATTTATATACCTCTATCCTAGAGGTATGTACCTCTCATCGATTACTGTCCTTATACCTTACAATAACGAAATAAAAATTTAAGAATATTTACAAATATAGTTTTTAACCTTATTCAAACCTTTAGCATTAGTTTTGGTAACGTCGTTTATGAAAAGATATAGCTCAAGTATGAGGTGGTATATACCTCTACAAGGATCTACAAGGATAGGAGAAAACAACTAAAATTGAGCTTCACACCGGCGCCTTGTGTATTAGTATTTTAATAAATGATGAACTAATTGGTATGGACCCATTACAATCACGAACACATTACTATGATTTTTATGGAGAACAGTAATAGATTCGTGTATTGTAATGGAAATCCATACCACTTAATTAAAATGGTTTGGATGTACCTAAAACATGTGAGTTTTTAGTAACTATTTTTTTCCTCTTAAGAAAAAGCACGCTACCTGCAAAGGAGAGGGAGAACAAAGACGGATCTGCTTTTAAGGAGTTGAGATATTGAGATTAAAATGAAAAAAAAACTATGAAGTCCTTAATTAAATAAGGGGTATTCGAAGAGTAAAAGAACGTTCGGCTGGTTAAATTTTGGTGGAAATTGAATCAAGGTGGTTACATATGAGTAGTAGTCTAATAATCCTTGTGTTTTAAAATTAAATTTAATGTCGTGATCACTTATGTCATACTTTTGGACGAAGGAGCAATGCTGCTAGAACAGAGGCCTTCAGTGTGAATAGTATGTGATGCCGTTATTGTCGTTAATTAATTAACTTCTATATCGTTCCTAATTTGTACTACTACGTACACGTAACTTTGTTTACTTTTTATACCACGTCAGTACATATTCATATACTGTTGCCGCTATCTTGGACATGTCATCTTAATTTGATCAGAACTTAATTAGAACTCGGTCAAGAGCAGAGAAGTTAATTAATTAAACACACAGTAAACAAGAACCGACGCAATTACCAGGTGGCGGGAGGGAACTTGGTCAATACACACTAGCATAGGTCGAAAACTAACAGATTAAGAAACGAGTGACGACGACCAGCGACCAATCTATCTTCCTCCCTGCTGAGTGCTGACGATTGTCAATCATTTACGACTTTATGGTGCGGTAAACAAGAACTACATTATCGTAATAAGTAATGTTAGTGTGCGTTTCACATGATGCAGAGGTTAGAATTTTTACCCCATTATATGTAAAAAAAAGGAGAAGCTCAATTAAACAATTATTATGAGTAGTACTCTATAATCACTTGTATCTAAACATAAATTTTAAATGTCAACATCACTTATATAGGCATAGGGAGAGAGCAGAGGACTTCCTGATCAGTATTATCCGGTGCAGTTCTTATCAATAATTAACGTAATTGCACACGTTGTTTACTTCTTTACCAAGTCAGTACATATTAATACTGTCGCCGTTATCTTGGACATGTCATCCTAGCTAGTTCGGTAACAACTCAGAACTTGGTCAAGAGCAGAGGTGGCGGGAAGCTGCAGGTCAAAACACACTAGCATAGGTCGCAAACGAACAAATTAATTAAGAAAAGAGTAGCGACGACCAGCGACCAATAATAATCTTCCTCCCTGCTGATCGCTGACGATTGTGCAACGCAGACGCTAGCTCACGCGTCACACCACGCCTAGCTTACTCGTGTCGTGTCGTGTCGTGTCGCCGTCCGAATCCCAGCTTACTCTCTCTCTCGCCGACATCGCTGCCTATATATTGCTCCATCCATGTCGCAACACACGCAAGAATTGATCAATGGCGCTCGTTGCCATGGCTAGCAGCAGCAGCCGATCCACCAGCGCGATGCTCGAGGAGACCGTCGCCGACGTCGCGGCGCTCGTCGAGAAGTGGCGTTCTGATGATGGGCGCCGCCGGTTCTCGTTGTTCCTCGACGGCGGCGTTGCGGAGGCGGGGAGGTTTATGTCCGCCGCCGTTGAGCTCCACCGCGGCATGCTCGTTCTCGCGTCGGATGTTGAGGATGTGCAGGAACGTGGGGAACGGCTTGTGCGCGCGCAGGAGGTTCTCGAGGACGCCATGAGGAGGCTACAGTTCGAGCTTGAGATTTTGTTGTCGGCGGTGAGGTCGAACGCCGACGACGGCGGCGCCGCCATCTCCGGCCATGAAGTGGATGATGACGATGTTGTTGTTGTGGGACATATACGGTTGGTCGCTGAGGCCATGATGGCGGCTGGGTATGGCATGGAGTGCGTCACCACGTTCAAGTCGCATCGCCGTGCCGAGTTCGCCGGCGCGGTGCGCCACCTGCTCGGGTACGCGCCGTCGCAGCACGCGCATTTTCGTAAGCTCACGTGGGACGACGTCGACGGCAAGGTGCAGTCGTGGCACACCACCGCGGGATACGCGTTCAACTTCGCCTTCTCCGGTGAGAGGGTGCTCTGCCACCGCGTGTTCGCCGCCGACGCGCGCGTGGCCGACAGGGTGTTCGAGGGAATCGCCAGCGACCACGCCGCGGATCTCCTCGCCGTCGCCGAGGCCGCCGTGGCGCGCGCGCGTCGCGCACCCGAGCGGCTGTTCCACGTGCTCGACGTCCACACCACCCTTGTCGAGATACTCCCGGCGATCGTGTGCGTCCTAGGGGACAAATCGGAGGCCGCCGTCCGCGCCACCGCCGCTCTTCGCAACGCCGGCGAAGCGGCGCGTGGTATTCTTGTCAGCTTCGAGGAGGCGATCCAGAAGGCGACGTCGAAGGCGGCTGCGGCGGCGACAGGCGGCGCCGTGCACCCGCTCGCCCGCTACGTGATGAACTACCTCGTCCTCCTCGCCGACTACGAGGACACCCTTGCTCGCATTTACCAACACGGCCGAGGCACGCAGGCGTCTGGCTCCGGCAGCGCCTCGCCACACTCTCCATCGTCGTCGTCGTCGTCGAACCCGATTGGTCGTATCGTGTCCGTCCTACTGCGCAAGCTGGACGCCATGGCCGGGAGGTACCGGTCGCCGGCGGTGAGGTCCCTGTTCATGGCGAACAACATGCACTACGTCGGCAAAAAAGTGCGCGGCAGCAGCAAGCTGGAAGGCATCGTCGGCGGCGAGGACTGGACGGTGGCGCAGACGGCGGAGACAAGGCGCCACGTCGATGCGTTCGTGCACGCGGCGTGGCGAGACGTGCTGGTGGTCAGCGGCGAGGACGCCGACGCGGCGGTGAGGGAAGCGGTGGCGGCGCAGCGGAGGTGGGTGGTGGTTGCGGACGACGAGATGGGCGACGCCATGAGGGCGGCCGCGGCCGCGGCGGTGGTGCCGGCGTACCGGGCGCTCTACCGGCGGCAC
This sequence comes from Oryza punctata, assembly GCA_000573905.2. NCBI lineage: Eukaryota > Viridiplantae > Streptophyta > Magnoliopsida > Poales > Poaceae > Oryza > Oryza punctata. Next base: position 29,223,718 of record CM002498.2, read on the forward strand.
GGCACGGCGGCGTGGATGACGCCGGGGGACGTGAAGGCTATGATCGGCCGGCTGTTTGGTGGGCCGCGGAGTTCAGTGACAGGTGCCAGGCCGGTCGCCGCCGGCGGTGTGACGCCGCGACGCCATCGTCTGCGTCTCACCTCTTCGTCGGAGAAATTGGCCCATAAACAGTAGGATGGTCCAAGTAGGAAGCCCAAGCCCATCACTTGTACGGCCCAAACATTTTGCGAATATCCCTTCAAATTTTTTTGTTTAACAAACACATTTAGGTCGAAATATGATGTGTTTGTTTTGTTTACTTGGGTATAAAACTTGTGCACTCTTGTGTACATTTCTGTGGAGATCACAATTATTGAAGGAATGTAAATGAGGGCCTTGAGATAAAGCAGAACACGTATATAATGCATCTATTTCTCTCGACGTAATAGTTAATTCGTTGATTTTCTTTTTATCTAACAGAGTATCCCAAGTTTTTCAATTGATTTATTTTTTTGAAAATGCAGAATGAACTAAGATAGTCCTTTATAAGTTAATGAGTAGGTAATAATCTGCAAATGGAGGAAAAAGAGAAGTAGTATCAAAGACATCAGCTAGCTAGCTAGCCCAACTACCAAACTAATTAATTTATAAAATCTGACGACTATAGCCAAATAAATTGTAGGGTCATTGTAAAAACACAACAACAACAACAAATTATTTGCAAAGTAATAATAAGAAACTGAAAGGACATAATTAACATAGACTACTGTATCACACTTTGTGCACGATACTCGACAGAAAATCATCTGATGGTTTGGAAATTACATACATAACCCTCCACATAATGTTTCAATTAATACCTTGACCCACACTTGGAATACCAAGAGGTAGAGTACCTTCTACCACTGTAGATCATTAGATTAGATCAACGAATATCACGACGCCCAAGCATAGTACAAAGTCTCACACAATAATACAATAAAATAAAATCTGCAGTCCAGCAACACACTAACACACAATGGCAGGCATACAATACGTGAAAATCCGAGTCCAGATTGCTCACACACTGATACAATTAATACAATCAATCAAAATCACATTCACAGTGATAAGAAAAACAAGATCCAATCGCAAATCTTCCAGTTGATGGAGAGTATGCAGTAAATTAATTAATAATCGCAGGAGTACTTACTCATGGAACCGAGGTAGCAGCTACATTGAGCTTCAAAACTGGCTCATTGGGATGCCAGAAGACTGCTAGTCTCGCTTTACGCAGGACCTCCTGATTGCAAACGCCATTGAGCTCGACCTTCCGCAGCTTGGAGAGGTGCCTGATTCCACAAATCGGCACCATGTCCATGGTGGTGAAAGACCAAACAATACTCTCGAGCATAGGAGCCGCACCGTCGTCGAAGCTAATGCGGGTGATGTCACTGCCCTTAACCTCAAGAAACCTGAGGCTCAGGAATTCCTGAGACTTGAAGCTGAGCTCCTCACTTTCAGTGTATGACTTGTGACCAAGCTTGAGGCCACGCAGCGCGCGAAGCTTGCCGAGGGCGCGCAGAATACCCTCCTTGAAACAGGTGTCGGTCAGTACAATCTTGGCAAGCTGATGAAGATCCTGGATCAACTGATGGAGCCCAATTCTGATGCCGCTGATGTGCAGGCTCTGAAGAGTTTGCAGGAGGGCGGAGGCATCTTGTGTTAACGTCCATGCTTCTTCAGTCCCGCCGCCGCCGCCGCCGTCGGCCATCCGGATTGACAAAGAGCGGAGGCGTCCGTGCATCTTGCCAATTTGGTGGAGCAGATCGTCGATGAGCTTGGCATTTTTGCAGCCGCGCAGAACAACACCAAGTTTTCTCAGTTTCTCAAGCTGGGCAATGCCATCTAGCTCATCCCCACTGTGGGAAACTTGGACATGGCACAAAACCTCCATGTTCTTCATTCTCCCATTGCAGAAGGGCCCCATTGGCACCGTTTCTTCAGAGTCGGTAGCATCCTCATCGCTTGCACCGTCGACCTTGGGCTTGCGGCCGGCAAGGAAATGCTTTAGCATCGGAAGAAATATATGTTTCTTGGGAAGTGCTCGTACCTTGGTCTGCCGGATGTCCAGTGTCTCCAAGCACTGGAGCTTGTCAATTTGCTTGGGGAGCTCCACCACATCTGAATCCCTGAAGCTCAAGTACTTGAGCAACACTATCTCGCATATGCTCCTTAGATGCTTCTTGTTCAAGCCCTTGCAGCCTTGTAGGTCCAGCACCTTGAGCAGCTTCCACTGAGATGATGCGGCCATAGACGGGAGCAAAGCAGCGACGACGACGCCACGATCGCCGCCTTGAAGGATGGAGTGAAGCCCTATCCCGTTGTGGATGGAGAGGTGTTGGGCCAGCTCAGGTGCCAGGCGTGTGTCCACAAAGTTGACATCTCTAGCGACTCTGGCGATGAACTCGTGAACTTGGCGATGCACCGTGCAGCTCTTGATCTTTCCCCCGGAGCTCATCTCGTGAGGTTGGAGGAACCCTCGGGTGAACAGCGCGTCGAAGTAGTGCTCGGCTTCATCCATGGAGCTGATCACCCGGTGCCGGTGGTGGTGGTGCTCGCTTCTATCCCGTCGTGCGCTTGCTGCGATGCGAAGATCTCTAGTGTGAGCAGCAATGAGGCCGTCAGCTATCCATCTTCTGGCCAGCCATGTCCTCTTCATTATGTGGCATTTGGGGAAAACCGCTAGGTACAGCAAGAATTTCCTGTATCCGCTTGGCAGTTCCTCGTAGCAGAACATTACCATTTGCTTGCCGATGCTCTTCTTCAGCCTTACACATCCTGACAGGATGCCATGGAATTTATGAAGTTCGTTTCTTGTTCTGTTAGGATTGATGTACAGGAGGTGGAGGAACATCTTCATTGCAAAGGCATCGGAGCGACATAGCTTTAAAATTCCAAATACAGAATTCATAGGACAGTACTTTGATCCTCGAGTAAGCGCCTCTGCTTTGTTGTAGTAGAAAACATGGCGTGGAAGCCTAGGTCTGAGGATCTTGTGATGAGGACATAGCTCGCGGGCTAAAACATGATCATCAGTGGTCGTTATTACAATCCCCTCGCTTTCGCTACCAGCAGTAGCACTAGTACAACCATCTTCAGCTGGCAGTGGCAGTAGAGCAGGTCTTATCTCGTCCCAATCCTTCTTATCTCTGAGTTGTTCAATATGAATCAAGAAGCGTTTACCTCTGAGATACCCCTGAAGTACGTCGGCGAGCGAGTGCATCTCCGCTACTTCTGCTCGCCGGCCTCGAACTTTTTTTAGAATATCCTGTAGTACTACAAATCCAGAACTGCAAAATGAATGTATACTGAAGTCAAATGAGCTCTCCATGGACTTGGAGTGATAGTCATACACTCCCTCTGCAATTCTGTCTGCCATATACCGATTATAGTAGTAGGAGTAGCACTCTTCAGGAACTTCAGAGCAATAGGCATTGGCAAACACAACAGGGAAGACATTCAGGCCCGGCTTCTCCTTCTTCTGTTCGCGATGATGATCTCCACCTTCATCTGCTGCTGCTGCAGCAAGTTGATCGGACACTAGCTCTCTCAGAAGATCAACACCATTCTTTATCATAGATTCTTCTCCATCGTCCGCCGACGACACCAGCTCGTCGTTGTCGTCCTCCACCGCGAGGAGAGCCCATCGACGGTTCCGAGCATCGTCATTTTCCTCCCAGTCTCCAATGATGGTCGTCAAGTCCGCATCAGCGTCGTCGTCGTCGTCGTCGTCGTCGTCAGCCTTCACATAATGCTGCAGCTGTACCTGCGGCTCTGACGCCGACGGCACGGTGACGCCGTACCTGAGCCGCCTGTCGCCCACGTCGCGCGCCCGGACTTTGAGCTCCCGGATCCGCGTCGCGACGCGGTGCCGAGCCGGGACGGTCCGCAGCAGCTGGACCAGCCGCCGCAGCCTATGCACCACGCCCAGGACGACGCAGCGGCGGCCGTCGTCGGCGGCGTCGCCATTTCTATGACTATGAGCTCCTCCGACTCCGACGACGGACTGGACGTAGAGCTCGACGTAGGCCTCGCAGTCGCGGGTGAGGCCGACGACCTGCTTCATCCACGCCCGGACCTGGTGCTCCCGGTGCTGTGCCTCGGTGAGGTGGAGGAGAAGGCCGTTCATGAACTCCATCTCGTCCTTGATGAACTCCACGTCGCCACGGACGCCGCCCAGCAGCTGCGCCTCGTCGACGAGGAGAGCGGTAAGGCGCCCCAGCAGCGAGTCCACGGCGCCCTGGGCCATGCCGGCCATGACCTTGCCGCCGGTGGACGTACGACGGCACGGCAGGGTTGTCGTCTACCCGCCGGAGGCCATCGAACGAATGGAGAAACCAGCTAGATAGCTTGCAGGCAGGTCGTGTGGTCAAACGAAACCGTGTGCATGGAATCGATCGGGTTATTTGCTTTGCTTGCTACAGCCACTCAATTGATACCTTGCGAAAATGTTTTTTCTCTTAACTGCTTTTATGTTGAGTTTGTGATCCAAATTCATTACACACATATAAAGGCTAATTTCGAACGGAGCGAAGCGGAAGCTGTAGTTGGCCCATGGTGTTGGCCACGTGCACCCGGAGACGCCTGGGGGTGCGGGGGCAAATCCCCCACTGTATGGATCGTTGCTCTTTAGGGTTTTACCTTTATATATACTTCTTGTAAACCGTCGTTCGGTGTTTTGTAATCTCATCTAATATAGTGAAGTTTTGCTGGTTGGTGCCCGTGGTTTTTTTTCTCCTGCCTTAGAAGGGTTTTCCACGTTAAATCTCGTATCTTCTGTGATTGACCTGTTATTTTTTATTGTTTATTTGCCTATCGTTTTCTAACACTTTACGCCTACTTTACGCCTAGCTTGTTCGGTTAATCCCCCGTAAGAACATTGAAGAGATATTTAGGGAGTACGTAGCTATACTACATATCATTCAACGTTAGAGGGAATAGCTACTTATAAGTGGCGAAAGTTTTCTAGTCATTCCATTAATTTAATTATTCTGTCCATTTCGAAATTTGAGGGATGGATTAACAGAATAAGGTGTTAGGGGATGTCCCCTAGGTTTTTCATAACACCCAGTAAGACATCGAATAAGAAGAAAGTTCATAAGATATAGATCAACATATATATGAACACAGATATAAGTTTAAATTCAATTTATATGGATGTGGATTTTCATCACTCGGAAAGATATCTTCTTGTTGCTTGCATGTCATCTAAATAGTAATAAATTTTTTTTTAAACAAATAGACAACATAGATTAATATGAAATATATTAATTCACAAACATGCAATACCAAATTTGACTTCTACAAGTTATAACAGAAATAAAAAATTAAACTGAAAATAGTTATCGTACATTTTCAATTATATTTGTTATCTTTTTACAACTTGTAGATGTTAAAATTTAACATGCATGTTTGTCAAGTGATATATTCATATTAATCTATCTTATAAATTTTTTTAAATTTTTTACTTACTATTGACATAACATGCACGTTGAGATGATATCCACTCGAGGGATAAAAATACTTTCCCAACTTATATAAATTGGAAAAAATAATAAATATAAGAATAGTACATGCACACAAAAACGTCATTTCAAACCTACCATCTTAGTTGTTAAAAAAATTAAATATTACGTCTTCTTTTTTTTAAAAAAATTTTAGATTAGATACATCAAATTAATATTTGTAGATTCATTTCGAAATTACTTACCTTATATTAATATCACGTATACTTGTTTTATACATCCAAAATTTGTCTGAATGGTACGTTTTTGTTACCAACAAGTTACAGAAGCACTTTAATTATTCTGGCACTCTCTTTTCCTTTTTTTTTTCCTTTTCCTTTTCCGACTTTACTTTTTTCTTTGCTTTTATCCTTTTCTTTTCTTTGCCCTACTCACCCTTTCTTTTTTTTTTTTAGCCAGACCAGATTCTAATCAAAGGATGTTTGCTTACCACCCTTGTCGTGTGGTCTACTCACCCTTTCTTAATACGTATTTTGAGAAATTCTTTGTTTCCCCCTTGAGGTTGGCCACTTCTTTTATAAGTGTATCTCTTCACTGCCTCTTATTCTCAATTTTTCAGCCTTATATTATTACCTGTATCATCATTTTCTTTTGGACTTCCATAGTTGAGATACATGGCGTCTATCTGAAGGTTTTCTCTCATCATTTGAGAGGTAAAAGATTTAAACCAATTGAATTGACCGGAACAAAATGTGAACAGTCGACAAAAGTCAAGTAATCCTTGGAAGGTTTATAGAAGTAATATATATTCCTCATATTATTAATATAAGATATATTTCTCCTGATTATCACTGAAAAATACCTCCCGAAAGACCAGAGAAAAACTATTATATATATAGGATGAAACAAATTAAATCACGTAAAAGAGACCCCAATTCAACGACAATCCTCCCACAGCAGCTGTAACACCTCATTTTTTTTTAAAAAAAAAATATATCTCTCAATTAAAAATTTTTGGATTTTAAAGTTTGGATTTTATTTGGTTTTTGTTTTGTGCCAAAATGGATCTCATGTTTTATTTCCTCAAATTCCTAATTTAACAAAAAAAAAAAGAAAAACCCTCGGTTGGGCCCCTTTCCTCTCCTTTCTCCCTCGGCCCAACTCCCCACCTCTCTTCCTCTCTTTCTCCCCGGAGCAGGCCGGCCCATCTCTCTCTCTCTCTCCTTTCCGGCCCAACTCCCTCCTTCCCTCTCACGGCCCACGTGCCTTCTCTCGCGCTGGCCCGGCCCACCCGGGGTCATCCCCCACCTCTGGCCGCGCCGCCACCCGCCCGCGCCGCCACTCGCCGCGCCGCGCCGCCCTGGCCGCCGCGCCGCGCCGCCCCGGCCGCCGCGCCCGCCGCGAGCCCCGCGCCCCTTCCCTCGCGCCCCGCGCCCCTCCCCCCGAGCCCCGCGCCGGCCACGTCACGTCGCCGCGGCCGCGTCACCTCGCCGCGTCGGTGTCCCATCCGCTCGCCGAGCCCCGCGCCGCCGCGCCCGCCGCTCGCCGCGCCCCTCGTCACCTATAAAAGGGGGCGGAAGCCCCTTCTCCCTCGTCGGCGCTATCCTCCCCTTCTCTCCCTCTCTTCCTCCCTCACCGGCCGCCGCCACCAACCGGTCGCCGCCGCCCACCGGCCGCCGCCGCCGCTCCCCGGCCGCCGCCGCCACTCCCCGGCCCCCCCGGCCGCCGGCCACCCCCCTCCCCTCCCTCCCCGGCCGCCTCGCCGCCCGGCGCCACCGCCGGCCCGAGCCGAGCTCGGTGGCGCAAGGAGGAGGAAGACAACCCCTCTTCCCCCCGACAGGTGGGACGCCCCCTTTCCTCTCTCTCGGCCACTGCCATATGGGCCCCACCCCCGCGCCGTTAAACCAACGGAATATTCCGTTCCCAGAATTTCAGAAAAACCCTTTTAACTTTGAAAAATCATAGAAATTCAACCGTAACTCCGTTTCACCTCGTTCAAGTTTCTAAATTTTTCTAAAATTGAGATCTACACAGTGGCACACTTGTTTACTTGATTTGAGCTTATTTTATTACCTTTTTATTTATTGTTCTCCGTTTCACGCATAGAGCACGTGTACGAGGACGCTCCGGACGCCGGTTTCGAAGAAGAAGACCCCCATCTTGTGCAAGGCAAGCCTCTTTTATCACATTGCCCCTATATTTGCAATGATATGTTGTTTGAAAAATGCATTGCTTAGTACACACGAATAACATGTTTAGGCCTCGGATTGTTTATACAACCGACGTACCAACCTAATAGTCGCACTTATATTACATAGGTTGATGTTTCCATACCTTTGGTAGCTCCACAAATATTGGCGCCGGTATCGTTATACGATTACCGAGGTAGTTTCGCTTAGCCATGCTTACGTTGTTGCCGTGTGGGAAACTTGGGTTATTCCAAATTACATGTTTAAAAATCCGGTACATTGTACCGAGGTGTTGCGAAATAAAATGTGTTGTGAAAATGGTGATGATGCGGAGTCAAGCCTTTGTGGTTGGGCTAGGTATTATCGTTAAGGACCGATTCCTTTGGGAAGTCCATCCGAACACGTTATAGTGCGACCACACGGGTATTTATGGGATGCCTCTGGCTAAGTAAATTGTTATCACATGGGAGTTGGTATGCCAATGGTTGTGGAATGCCGAGGATGACGAGATGAAGTGTTACACATTTATTGCCCATCATGGGTGTCTTTTTGCCTCTATTGTGGCATGGTACCAGTAGGAGTAGGAGGCATCATCTGTATTTCCTGAGTGGATGACGGCTGTCTTTGCCTGATACTCGGCTATGGATCTTAGCCCAACTAGGTGGCATGCGATTTCCATGGGATTAGCTTTGGAAAGGCCTTATCACGAACTTTCGTTGCCGACGGGCAACCGATGTCAGCTTCGTGTCGTGTGGGTAAAGCGTACAACCTCTGCAGAGTTTAATGAACTGTTCGAACAGCCGTGCCCACGGTCAAGGGCGAGTGTAAGGTGTTTCTCATAGCGTAGATTTGTTTGACAAATGTTTGATGAAAATGGTTGGTGGGAAGGGATTCGTTTCCAGAGTTTGCTTGTGTGGCAAACGGCTAACCTTTGTGGTTAGGAACGGGTCTGTGTGACCTGGGGTGTCGTCCGACACCGAGGTGTTGTTAGGGCCATGATGGCGTTGCAGTGCTGAGATAACCGTGTGGACTTGGTGTGGTTGTGAAAGTGAGAAGGAACCAATAGAGGAGGCAAATCATTTGTTGTTCGTTAATCGTGACAAGTTGTTGCAAAGCAACTTGTGGAATGGGTCGAGGCGTGAGCCTCCTCCCGACAACTAAAACTTGATTCACTCACTAGGAGTTTTGTGAAATAAATATCTTTGCCAAAAAGGCCGCTTTCGCAAATAAAAACCCTAGCTCTCCTTGTCTTAACCAAGCATGTCATTCTTTCCCCGGCTTGCTGAGTACGTGAAGTACTCACCCTTGCTATATATATATAAAATCTATAGAAGTTGGAGATGAAGACGTCGACCCAACCGCCGAGGAGTGTCTCCAGGAGCAAGCCGAATATGAGGACTTCTAGAAGGATCGTGCCTAGCCCCAAGCCCCGCCTGTGGATTGAGACGGTCGCCCAGACGCTTAGCTACCGCCGCTCTTGACTTTTGCTTTATGGACTTTTGTATTGTGCGTTGCTCACCCTTGGGCCTGTCCAGGATGGCAACTTATGTAAGGACTAAAACCCAGTAATGTAATATTAATCTACTTTGATTCCATGTTTATTCTGTGCGTACCAGCTAGTGTATACTGGGACTGGTACTATATCACAGGTAATGCGTAGCACCTCGGCATGAGTTAACTGGTGTTAACGGTTAACGAGTGCCGGGGCGTTACAAAGGTGGTATCAGAGCATAGGTTTGGCCCTAGGACGAAACCTTCGTTTAGTTGTGACCCTAAGGACTATTTTAAAAACTTATATATAGTTGCAAAAGTTAGATAATGCTTATACTCTTCTCTTTACTATAGGATTCTTTTTAAAATACTCACCAATCCCTTTTCATTTAAACTTTAGACGAACCACGATACGTTGGACTCCGCCAAGTTCTTAGAATTGTAGTGGTTGTTGTGTGTCAGACCTGTCGTATCGTTGCCAACCCATTAGGGGTTGTGGCACTTAGTGTTCGTTAAACTAGTGTGTTGGTGGGTTATGTAATGCTGGTTTGCCTCTTGATGTGCGTCCAGCTAAGCTTGGCTAAGCTTTGGGCTGGCCATGTCCCTGTCTTTCGGAATTTCCCCGATTTGCGAAAACGGATTTATCTATGAAATGCCCTCCCCTTACCCCGCCCTTTCAAACAAACCAGATGGCAGGACGCCCACGTCACAATACTCGTACCCCAGCCCGCTTCGGATACGAGGAACAAGTTCAGAATGACAACGACGCCACTCAGAATGCCGAAGACCAGGAAGATGAGCAAGCGGATGATCAGGTGTCAGAGAATGAACCGGCCGCCACCCAAGGAACACATGCTGCCACAACTACTACCCAAGGAGGAACACCTCCACCTCCACCCCCTCATTTGGATCCCCAGCAAATCATGGCCATTCAAACTCAGATCCTACAGGGCATAGCTCAGACTCTTGTTTCTTTGAATCCCCAGCATCACCCAGCTCCGCATCACAATGGTCGCTCCAAGTTGACTGATTTCTTGAGAACCCATCCGCCAGAATTCTCGCAGACCTCCGAGCCTGTCGAAGCCGACGATTGGTTGAAGGACGTATAGAGAAAGCTTGACCTTGTGCAGTGCTCTCCTAGAGAGAAGGCCTTGTATGCTGCCCATCAGCTCAGAGGACCCGCCGCCAATTGGTGGGGGAATTATTGTGCCGCTCACCAAGATACAGCTACAATTGTTTGGGCAGAGTTTACAGAAGCTTTTAGAGCTGCTTATGTGCCAGAAAGTATCTACGATATTAAAAGGGAAGAATTCAACAATCTCAAGCAAGGAAACTCCAGCATCAACGAGTACCTCAGCAAGTTCAACCATTTGGCCCGTTATGCCACAGATGAGGTGGATACTGACAAGAAGAAGATTAGAAAGTTTCTAAAAGGAATGAACGTCGGGATAAAGCTTCAGCTTGTTGCTCATGTTTTCCCTACATTCCAAGACATGGTTAATAGGGCATTAATAGTCGAAGATACTAGGAAGGAAGTGGAGATTTTTCGCAAGCGTAAGATGGCTCAGACCGGATTTCAGTCTCATGGTGGTCCACGCCCTAGGACCAACCCACCTCCTCAGTTTCACCAGCCAGCTCCACAACAGCATCATGGATTCCCTACCCGCCCAGTTCTTTCCCGTTCATCTGCACCAGCTCCGCCAAGAGCCTATAGTGGCAACACAGGAGGAAGTAACCCGACATCTTTCAACACTCAGCCAAGGAATCCCCAGGATACAAATGGAAATGGTTATTTCCGCTGTGGAGAAGCTGGACATTTTGCTAGGGAATGTCCCTAGAAGAAAGGTCCCGCTGTTTCAGGAGCCTCTAACATCAGTACTGCCAGAGTGCCAGCATCAGGACAAGCGCGAGCCACTACTCAGGCTAGTGGTCAGGCCTCCCGTACTACTCCAAGATTTGGAAGAGGCCGCGTTAACCATGTTCAGGCAAAGTCAGCCCAGGAGGCTTCAGATGTTGTGATAGGTACGTTCCTTGTTAATAATGTACCTGCTGTTGTCTTATTTGATTCGGGAGCTTCGCATACTTTCATTTCTCGAGCTTTTGTGGAACAACATGGTTTGGCTACTAAGAACCTAAGGGTACCCATGATCGTTCACTCCCCGGGAAAGGAGACTAGGTCTGATCGATCATGCCCGAAGGTTAGCCTAGTCATAGAAGGTGTTAAGTTTATGGCTAGCCCTATTATCCTAGAGTCGCAAGGTCTGGACCTGATTCTAGGCATGGACTGGTTAGCTAAGTACAAGGGTCAGATAGATTGTGCCACAAGGACTATCACGATGAAAGGACCATCTGGAAGTGAAGTAAGGTTTACTCCGTCAAAGGACCCTAGAGGTCAGCCCATGCTGAACTGCATCGAAGTCACCCCTTTGGAAGAAGTGCCTGTAGTCAACGAATATCCAGATGTCTTCCCAGATGAATTACCCGGGATGCCACCAGATAGAGAAATAGAGTTCTCCATAGAACTTGCACCTGGCACAGCTCCAATCGCCAAGAGACCCTACAGAATGGCAGCTAATGAATTGGCCGAAGTAAAAAGACAGATAGAAGAATTGGAAGCAAATGGTTTTGTGCGACCCAGTACGTCACCATGGGGAGCTCCAGTGCTCCTAGTTGAAAAGAAGGATAAAACAAAGAGAATGTGTGTGGATTACAGAGCTTTAAATGAAGTAACCATTAAGAACAAGTATCCGTTACCACGGATTGATGACCTGTTTGACCAATTACAAGGAGCCTCAGTCTTCTCCAAGATTGATTTAAGGTCTGGATACCATCAGTTGAAAATCAGACCGGAAGACATACCAAAGACCGCCTTCTCAACTCGTTACGGTCTATATGAGTATACGGTCATGTCCTTTGGACTCACAAATGCTCCAGCATTCTTTATGAATCTCATGAACAAGGTGTTCATGGAATACCTCGACAAGTTTGTCGTAGTATTTATAGACGACATCCTCATCTACTCCAAGGACGAACAGACACATGCAGAACATTTGAGATTGGTTCTGGGAAAGTTGCGAGAACATCAGCTTTATGCAAAATACTCCAAGTGTGAATTTTGGCTAGACCGAGTCGCATTCCTAGGTCATGTTATTTCATCTCGTGGAGTAGAAGTGGACCCAGGCAAAGTAAGAGATGTGCTTACATGGGAGTCTCCAACCACAGTTACCGAGATCAGGAGTTTTCTTGGTTTGGCAGGATATTACAGAAGATTTATCGAGGGTTTCTCAAAAATCGCCAAACCCATGACAAAGTTGCTCAAGAAAGAAAAGAAGTTCATTTGGACCGAAGCATGTGAAAAGAGTTTCCAAGAGCTAAAGAAAAGGCTAACTACTTCTCCAGTCTTAATTCTACCGGATATAAGGAAAGATTTTGAAGTCTTTTGCGATGCATCTAGGCAGGGTTTAGGATGTGTACTTATGCAAGAAGGGAAGGTTGTTGCTTATGCCTCACGACAGCTAAGGCCACATGAAGTGAACTACCCTACCCATGATCTTGAGTTAGCCGCAGTTGTTCATGCCCTCAAAATATGGAGACATTACCTGATCGGAAACAGATGTGAAGTATACACGGATCATAAGAGCTTGAAGTATATCTTCACTCAAACAGAGCTCAACCTCAGACAAAGAAGATGGCTTGAACTGATCAAGGATTACGATGTCAGAATACATTACCATCCGGGAAAAGCGAATGTTGTCGTAGACGCTTTAAGTCGAAAGGTGCACTGCAATGTCCTTTTGACCTCGCCACATCATCCAACGCTATGCAAGGAAATGGAAAGGCTAAGAATAAATATGGTTAACCCCGGAACTCTAGCAACCCTAGTGGTGCAACCAACTCTAGAGAACCAAATCCGTGAAGCCCAAGAAGGCGACGAAGAAATTATGAATATAAAGGAGTTGATAAAGAAAGATAAGGCCTCAGAATATTCCGTAGATGATAAGGGAGTTGTTTGGTTGGGAAAGCGCATATGTGTGCCCAACAAAAAGGAGTTAAGAAACCTGATACTGCAAGAAGCCCATGAGTCTGCGTATTCTATCCACCCCGGAAGTACCAAGATGTATCAAGATATCAAGAGTCATTACTGGTGGTCTGGAATGAAGCGAGATATTGCCGAGTATGTTGCCCTCTGTGACATCTGTCAAAGGGTAAAGGCTGAACATCGGAAGCCTGCAGGTTTACTACAGCCGTTAAAGATTCCAGAATGGAAGTGGGAAGAAATAGGAATGGACTTTATAACAGGATTCCCAAAGACATCTTCGGGTTATGATTCCATTTGGGTAATAGTGGATCGACTAACCAAGGTTGCCCATTTCATCCCAGTAAAGACTACCTACTCTGGCAAAAAGTTAGCAGAGCTATACATGACGAAAGTGGTTTGCCGACATGGTGTCCCAAAGAAGATTGTGTCAGATAGAGGTACCCAGTTCACCTCCCATTTTTGGAAGAAGTTACATGAAGCCATGGGTACCAATCTCAACTTCAGTACAGCCTACCATCCTCAGATCGATGGACAGACAGAAAGAGTGAATCAGATTCTAGAAGACATGTTAAGAGCTTGTGCTTTGGATTTTGCCGGTACTTGGGATTTGTGCCTACCCTACGCAGAGTTCTCCTACAACAACAGCAATCAGGCAAGCATACAGATGGCCCCGAATGAAGCCTTGTATGGGCGTAAGTGTCGAACGCCACTCTGTTGGACGGATGTCGGAGAAAAGAAAATCTTTGGACCAGATATTCTAAAAGAAGCTGAAGAACAGGTGAAAGTGATTAGAGAACGTTTGAAAGTGGCCCAGTCTAGGCAGAAAAACTACGCAGACAATCACCGAAGAGATCTAGAGTTTGCAGTTGGAGATCATGTATACCTGCGAGTATCACCTCTACGTGAAATGAAAAGATTTGGAATGGCAGGAAAGTTAGCGCCACGTTTTATCGGACCCTATCCTATCACTGCACGTCGTGGAGAAGTTGCCTATCAGCTTGAGTTACCCATAGAGCTCACAGGTGTACACAACGTGTTCCATGTATCCCAGTTAAAGAAGTGTATTCGAGTTCCAGAAGAGCAAGTTCCACTTGAGATAATCAACGTGCAAGAGAATCTAACCTACGAGGAACGACCGATTCGGATTCTTGATGAAAAGGAACGAAGTACCAGACGAAAAGTGATCAAGTTTTACAAGGTTCAGTGGAGTAACAACTCGGAAGAAGAAGCTACTTGGGAACAAGAGGATCACCTTCGAGCCGAGCACCCTGAGTTGTTCGCGTAGTCACGAAATCTCGGGACGAGATTCTGTTAAGGGGTAGGTTTGTAACACCTCTTTTTTTTTAAAAAAAAATATATCTCTCAATTAAAAATTTTTGGATTTTAAAGTTTGGATTTTATTTGGTTTTTGTTTTGTGCCAAAATGGATATCATGTTTTATTTCCTCAAATTCCTAATTTAACAAAAAAAAAGAAAAACCCTCGGTTGGGCCCCTTTCCTCTCCTTTCTCCCTCAGCCCAACTGTAACACCTCTTTTTATTTTACTTATTTATTTAAAAATATATCTCAAGTAAAAATTTGACTTTTAAAATTGGTTTTTATTTTATTTTTGTTTGGTGCCAAATTGGATCTCATGTTTTATTTCACCACAAATTCATTTCCATTTTACAAAAAAGAAAAAGAGGAAAACCTCCCTTGGGCCCTTTCTTCTTTTTTTTCTCTCCCCGGCCCAACCCCTCTCCCCCCCTCTCCCTTTCCCCCCGAGTGGGCCGGCCCACTCCCTCCCCCTCCCTCTCTCTTCCCTTCCCCGGCCCAACTCCTTTCTCCCTTTTCCCTCGGCCCACGGGCCTTTTTCTTCCCCGCGCCGGCCCGGCCCACCACTGTGGATCGTCTCCCACCTCCGGCCGGCCGGGCACGCACGCCACATGTTCGGCGGAATGCCGCGCCGCCGCCCACCCGCGCCAGCGCCGCCGCACCGCCGCGCACGCCGCACCCGCGCCGCCGCGCCCCCCCCTGCGCCCGCGCCGCGACGCTGCTGCCCCGCCCGCACCGCCGCGCCCGCGCACACTCGCCGCGCCGCGCCGTTCCGCCTTGCGCCCCGCACCGCTCGCCGTTGCCGCGCTAGCGCCGCCCGCGCCGCGCCGCCCCGAGCCCCGCGCCGCACGCGCCGCGCCCGCGTCCCCTCGCCGCTCGGCGCCGCGCCAACGTCCCATCGCCCTCGAGCCACCCGCCGCCGCGCCGCGTCACGTCGCCTTGCGCCCCGCGCCGCGCCGCGCCGCTGTCGCATCGCCGCGCCTTGCTCCCCGCGCCGCGCCGCGCCGCGCCGCGCCCTCACCGCCTATAAAAGGGGCCGAAGCCCCTCTCCTCGCCGCCCCTCACCGCCGTTCCCCTCCCCTCGCCGGCCGCCCTCCCCTTTTTCTCTCTCTCGCCGGCCACCGCCTCCCGGGCCGCCGCCTCCCTTTCCCGGCCGGCGCCGCCGCTCCCGGCCGCCGCCACCGCCTCCCCGGCCGCCGGCCTTCCCTCCCCGCCCCCTCCCCTCCCCCTTCCCCGGCCACCCCGCCGCCGCGGCTCACCGGCGCCGCCGGCCCGAGCTAGCTCGGTGAGGAGGAAGAACCCCCCCTGACAGGTGGGGCCCACCCCCTTTCCTCTCTCTCGGCCACTGCCATATGGGCCCCACCCCGCGCCGTTAAAAGCAACGGAATATTCCACGGAATATTCCGTTACCGTTTATTTTTGAATTTCTCAAAAATTTCAGAAAAGTCCCTCTAACTTCGAAAAATCATAAAAATTCAACCGTAACTCCGTTTGACCTCGTTCAAATTTCTAAATTTTTCTAAAATTGAGATCTACACAGTGGCACACTTGTCTATTTTATTTGAGCTTGTTTTGTTGCCCTTTTATTTATTTATTCTCCGTTCCGCGTATAGAGCACGTGTACGAGGACGCTCCGGACGCCGGTTTCGAAGAAGAAGACCCGCATCTCGTGCAAGGCAAGCCTCTTTGATCACATTGCCCCTATATTTGCAATGATATGTTGTTTGAAAAATGCATTGCTTAGTACACACGAATAACATGTTTAGGCCTCGGATTGTTTATACAACCGACGGACCAACCTAATAGTCGCACTTATATTACATAGGTTGATGATTTCCATACCTTTGATAGCTCCACAAATATTGGCGCCGGTATCGTTATACGATTACCGAAGTAGTTTCGCTTAGCCATGCTTACGTTGTTGCCGTGTGGGAAACTTGGGTTATTCCAAATTACATGTTTAAAAATCCGGTACGTTGTACCGAGGTGTTGCGAAATAAAATGTGTTGTGAAAATGGTGATGATGCGGAGTCAAGCCTTTGTGGTTTGGCTACGTATTATCGTTAAGGACCGATTCCTTTGGGAAATCCATCCGAACACGTTATAGTGCGACCACACGGGTATTTATGGGATGCCTCTGGCTAAGTAAATTGTTATCACGTGGGAGTTGGTGTGCCAATGGTTGTGGAATGCCGAGGATGAGGAGATGAAGTGTTACGCATGTTTTGCCCATCATGGGTGTCTTTGTGCCTCTATTGTGGCATGGTACCAGTAGGAGTAGGAGGCATCCTCGGTATTTCCTGAGTGGACGACGGCTGTCTTTGCCTGATACTCGGCTATGGATCTTAGCCCAACTAGGTGGCATGCGATTTTCATGGGTTAGCTTTGGAAAGGCCTTGTCACGAACTTCCGTTGCCGACGGGTACACGGTGTCAGTTTCGTGTCGTGTGGGTAAAGCGTACAACCTCTGCAGAGTTTAATGAACTGTTCGAACAGCCGTGTCCACGGTCAAGGACGAGTGTAAGGTGTTTCTCATAGCGTAGATTTGTTTGACAAATGTTTGATGAAAATGATTGGTGGGAAGGGATTCGTTTCCAGAGTTTGCTTGTGTGGCAAACGGCTAACCTTTGTGGTTAGGAACGGGTCTGTGTGGCCTGGGGTGTCGTCCGACACCGAGGTGTTCTTAGGGCCATGATGGCGTTGCAGTGCTGAGATAACCGTGTGGACTTGGTGTGGTTGTGAAAGTGAGAAGGAACCAATAGAGGAGGCAAATCATTTGTTGTTCGTTAATCGTGACAAGTTGTTGCAAAGCAACTTGTGGAATGGGTCGAGGCGTGAGCCTCCTTCCGACAACTAAAACTTGATTCACTCACTAGGAGTTTTGTGAAATAAATATCTTTGCCAAAAGGGCCGCTTTCGCAAATAAAAACCCTAGCTCTCCTTGTCTTAACCAAGCATGTTATTCTTTCCCCGGCTTGCTGAGTACGTGAAGTACTCACCCTTGCTATATATATATAAAATCTATAGAAGTTGGAGATGAAGACGTCGACCCAACCGCCGAGGAGTGTCTCCAGGAGTAAGCCGAATATGAGGACTTCTAGAAGGATCGTGCCTAGCCCCAAGCCCCGCCTGTGGATTGAGACGGTCGCCCAGACGCTTAGCTACCGCCGCTCTTGACTTTTGCTTTATGGACTTTTGTATTGTGCGTTGCTCACCCTTGGGCCTGTCCAGGATGGCAACTTATGTAAGGACTAAAACCCAGTAATGTAATATTAATCTACTTTGATTCCATTTTTATTCTGTGCGTACCAGCTAGTGTATCCTGGGACTGGTACTATATCACAGGTAATGCGTAGCACCTCGGCATGAGTTAACTGGTGTTAACGGTTAACGAGTGCCGGGGCATTACAGCAGCTCAACCAACATTATCATCTTCGCACTTATGATTTCCTTACAGATGGACGTGACGCATCATATTCTTTTCTTTGTCTCCTATGAGCCATTGCTACCTTTTGTCCATCGACCTTTACGCACAGACTTTCTTCTCCTTAGGCTTTCATAATATTTCAGAATGAAATTTCTAAAATTTAGGTATTTTTATCCCCCGATGAAATAATATTTTTAGCTGAAGAAATTTTTTTTAATTAAGAACATCTACTCAAATTTAACCAAGTTTCAATTTTTTTGTCCGAATTTTCTGCAATGTTTGAAACGTCTATATCGGTATGCCCCCCGAAATGTTTTTTTTTAATTTCGAGGTGCAGAACCCCTCTTCTCATCCTCCAACCACCTGCTTAATTATGATCGGTAAAAACTTAGACAATGCCATTCTGATAGGGAACCGAATCAGAAGTTGAGAACAAATAGAATTCAACCAGATTTATCACAACTCCATTTTTGAGACGCTAGTACGTACTCTCTCCATTTCATATTATAAATCAGTTTGATTTTTTTCTAGTCGAACTCCTCTGAGATTAATAAAATTTGTAGGAAAATATATTAGTATTTTCTATCCAAACCAAACATATTATAAAACAGATTTAGTACTTGTCTGCATCGAGAACAAGAAAGCTCATTAGTCATTACTCCTCAACGATATATATTGTTTTGGGATAGAAACTAGCAAGTTTCTCATTTCAACCTGTCCACAACACGCATAGACGCACTACGTCGGCAAGAAAGTGCGCGGCAGCAGCAAGCTGGTGGGCATCGTCGGCGGCGAGGACTAGACGGTGGCGCAGACGACGGAGACGCCACGTCGACGCGTTCGTGCACGCGGCGTGCCAAGACGTGCTTTTGGTCGGCGGCGAGGACGCCGACGCGGAGGTGAGGGAAGCGGTGGCGGCGCAGTGGAGGTGGGTGGTGGCGGCAGACCGCAGACGACGAGATGGGCGACGCCGTGAGGGCAGCGGCGGCCGCGGCGGTGGTGCCAGCGTATCGGGCGCTCTACCGGCGGCACGGCACAGCGGCGTGGATGACGCCGGGGGATGTGAAGGCGATGATCGGACGGCTGTTTGGTGGGCCGCGGAATGCAGTGGCAGGTGCCAGGCCGGTCGCCGCCGGCGGTGCGACGCCATTGTTTGCGTCTCACCTCTTCCTCGGAGAAATTGGACATGCGTAGTGTAGCACAGTCCAATTAGGAAGCCCGGCCAAGCCCAACACTTGTACGGTCCAAATAGTTTGCAAGATGCAAATATCCCTACGATTTTTTAGTTTACAGAGTCATCACATTTTTGTAAGAGAGTAAGAGACATGGTGGTAATAATATGAAGAGTTTGTATGTTTACTTTAGCACAAAAGATGTACTCCGTGCACTTCTATACACTGGTGTGGATTGTCCATTATCATAAGATAAAAAAACATTGCTGTGGAGATCACAACGATACAGGGGAATGGATGGAAAAAAGACATTGAGCAGTGGCTAGCCCTTGGAGGTCATTCCTATCCATCTCATCAGTTGTACATTGCCGAAGAAAATATACTCTCTTCGTTCCAAATGTGTCATGGCCTAATATCCATATAAACTAGATGTACTCCGCGCGTTGCTGCGGGAGATTCATGTGCAATATATAGTTGTAAACTTAAAAATATATCAAAAGTACAATTGTGTACAGTAATAGCTAAGAAAATTCATGATTAATATAGAACAGAAATATTATGTGATAATCTGAAGCATCAAAGTACCATTCATGGGTGCAAACGATTGGTGATGCTGTGATATAATCTAATGCATATATACATTAGATTATTAAAGGAAACTAGAAAGGTAGTCTATGCACATGCGTGGGCACTTATTTGATGTGTTTGAAATTTTCTTATGAATGTTTTATGGGTGACCTTTTTATTGAAATGTTTTTTACTCTATTCAAAACATGTTATTTTTGTTAATAATTTATTTTCTTCTAATTATCCTTGCTGTATATAAATTCTAAACTAAAATTACTTGGAACTTTGCGGTTTTAATTTATGAGAAAATATTGTGTCGTATAACATCCAATTTTAAAATTATTAACGTTTTAGGCTTGTGACTTAAATCGCAAATTCTTGATGTTCTACACTTAGCCTACTTATCTAAGACTTGTTTACCCCTACATGCATGCATCACACTAAAATCGATTGCATCGTCCATTAAATCGTGTGCGCTGCATGCATGTTTTCCCGTTGTTACTGTTTTGCTGCTTTGCCTTCTTCTATGCGTGTTTGCCTACTTGCCTTCTCGTGTGTTTCTTTTTTTTTAATATTTAGCATATCTTGATATTTTTAGTATCTAAACTAACTTTTTTCTTGTATACTATAGATGTCCTTATGGATTTTAGGATATATTAATTGAAGATATTTTCTATTGAAAATATGGATAATAGGACTATTTACTGTAATTAATGTAATTAAAGATAGACTTATATTTATTTCTACTTCCTTCATCCCAATAAATTCGAGAATTCAATTTTTGTCCCAAGATGTAAAGGTTGAGTACCATTTATCCCATCCAAACACATATTGCATTGTTTATTACCCAATCTTATTCCAACCACCTTTCAATTCTCTACTACACTTAATTACACATAATAACGGATATCATAGTCTTTTTCCTTCCTCCTTAATTGTTGCTAAAAATCCTAGGATCCCTTTTATTATAGGATATAGATGGTAATTACCAAGAGCGTTATTTATGGGCAGACATAGTCATTTATGTTGGTAAGAATAGACACTTCGTTATTAAATCGACTATCACCACTCCCATATCGATTTCTCTGGATCCCATTGTGTCTGTGAAAAGAAGGCGAAGTGATAGGCAGCATCAGTGATCGAAGGTACATGGAACCGAGATATACAAATGATGCAATAGAGAGAGGATGATCCTACATATCCGATGTAGTGCGATTGTCATAGTAAAGGTGGACCATGGATCTCAAATTTAGGAGTGGTAGGAGTTGATGTTGAGGCATACTACAGTGAAGGAGTTGGCTACGTCAGCACTTCAATTGTGCCATTTGAATTTTGGATGTTAGGTGCTATATTAAATTAAGATTAAGAATATAATTGTGCATTTTATAAATTTATAGACTTGGATAACACCCATTTGAGAAGAAAAGAAAGAGGAAGAAGCACAGGATGGTGGAGGCCAGAGGGAGAGCTGGCAATGACTCTATACTTCGGCTTTCTAACGGCACATTAACATAATTCTGGTTTTAGCTGTTAGAGAGGAAAAAAAAAAGGAAAGAGGTGTGTAGTGGAAGGGCGCACGCTCCATTGGGGAGGGTGTGGAGGAGAGAAATCTTCGGTTATTCAAAGAATTAGTCCACCAATTTGATTTAAAATTAAGGGTCAAATGTTGTTTATCTTCAGAATTTGTACGATCATTTCTAATCTTTACAACTTGATGGCATTACAGGGCGTTGCTAGCTTTTTATGTAAGTCGTTGTTCAAAAATATTGATTAATAATTAAACTAACAATACACGTGCATGGTTAGTATCATGTATATAATATACATATATTCATATTTGAAAATAATTCAGCTTATATTAATTTCGTACCCAATACGGGTTTATTTAATTAACAGAAATACAATGGTTGAAACCGATTAAAAGTTGGATGTACAATTAAAAGTTGTGGTAAAAGAATCAAATCATCAAGACCACATAAAATCCTCATATGCATGCCATTAAATCTTAACTACCCTACCCGGTAAGTCTCCCGTACATGAGACTAATAGTTGATATATCTCAGATTAGAAATGGATTATCATATTTTAACTACCATAAGTAAAAAAAAAAAAGAAGGGAAGGGGTGCATCGTACTTGTATCGAATGTCCAGGCTTATACGGGCGTGAATACGACGACACACAGGAGAGGAGATAGGGAATTAGCCTTTCTTTTTTTTTTGTGTAAATCTGATGCACCGGTCCAAAATAATAAGTCCATTGGTTTAAATGGAAATAAATGGTTAGATATTTTTATTATTTCTTAGAATTTTTAGGAGTTATGGTGCCATGTGACGGCTTATGAGCATTTGTAAGAGTACACGTGATGCTTTAGGAGTATTTTTAGGAGGTTTGGACTTTTAGTATATAATTAGTCAGTATAAATCATAAATTGTTATTTAATGGATACCAAACATAATAGCGTAAACTTTATGTTCAAATAGTCTATTATTTGAAAATAATAGTCCATAATGGGTCCAACAGTTTAAGTAAAATTATCTTTCATTATTAATTTAATGGGTAAAAATATAATTTTATACTCCCTCTAGCTCAATAATTCTTGATATTTTGGACAATGACACGGTCTCTAAAAATATATTTTTACTCTATTTATTATTATAATATATACAATAAAGAGATACATTTTTGCTTTTAGTATAGTACTTTGTAATACAAATCTATATATTGTTTTAGTGTCTTTAAATCATATATTTTTTAAATTTATTAGTAGTTAAATTTATAAAAATTTGACCTTAATCTTATTGAAAGCGTCAAGAATTACTTTATTTTTAAACATTGTAGAGCTAATTTAGTTATGTATGTTTTTGAAAGAATTATATGATGATATATGTACTATATGTTTGTAAGAATTATAATTAAAAGTTATTATCACTAATATTAATTGTTACCGGTTTCTGATCTATACCGACATGTTTCCCATCCGTATGGTTCCGTTTCCGGTTCTCCGATATTTCCAATATCGTTTTCGTTTCTGATCTTACCGTTTTCGATTTTGTTTCTGAGAAAAAATATGGTTATGGAAATGGTTTAGGCTGTTTTGTGATTATTTCCAATCGTTTTCATCCTATATATAACCAGGGCCCTATGCACAGTCAAGTTACCTGCAGACTACAGCCTTCTCATGCTGTTCGGCAGTTGCACTTTGGAACTAATCTTCCGTGCACGCAAAACTGAGTAGCTCATTAGTGTACGATTAATTAAGTATTAACTAATTTTTTAAAGGAATTAATATATTTTTTTAAAATAATTTTCTTATAACTTTTTTAAAAATATACCGTTTTGAGAAATGTGCATGTGAAAAAAGAGAAAAAAGAGAAAAAGATGAAGGGGAGTTGGAAAATAACTCAGCCTCAGTCTGCACGTAAAGCCAGCAGCGAATCAAGCCTCAAAGACTAGTCAACAGCCCTGGTGTTTGAAGTTTGAACCAACCGGATCACCGAACCGATCTTTTTTTTCCCTCCAAAAGGAAAAAACGCTCGGTTTTTCTCTCGTCGGTCAAAAACCAGTTAATAGAGTCAAGGAATCGTATCGATACCCTTCGCCTTTATCGCTCCTTCTGCGCGCTTCCCTCGGTCCGAGTGCGCCGCCGCCCACCAATCGCGAGCACCAGAGCCACGCCGCCTCACCACCTCGCTCTCCCCTTCCACCGCTAGAAGATGCGTCCTCCTGGATCCAGACGGCAGACGCCGCCGTTGCTTGGGAGCCGGCCGGTGAGCGCCGCCGCCAGGAGGCCTGCGCCTCCTCTGCCTCCCCACGAACCGCCGCCGGGCGCTGTGCCCGTCCCGTCGATGGGGAATCGCTGCCGTCTCCCGGAAGCTCGCTGCCGCCTCACACCGACCCCCACGGGAATCAACGCCGTGCCCAATGCGCCGCCTTAGGATGCTGCTGCAGCCACCATCAACCGGAGCCGGCCCGCGTCGAGCTCCTCCACGGCCTGTACTGCTGCTCGCCGAAGCCGTACACCGCCGCCCGAAATCGGAGGTTTGATCTCATCCTTGCCTTGTGATTTGCTCAATTGCGTTGTTGCAATCCCCGTGGAACCCCTGCTGCAATTTTGGGAGATTAATCATCCAATCTTGAGTCCAAATTGAATCCTCCTCGTCCCCCTTTCATTTCTGACGCGGTATCCTTCTCGATCTCTTTTTTCTCGTGTGTCCTTTTTACCACGGCCTCCTCCAAGCAGGGTTCAATCTATCGGGTTGGGCAAAATTTTCGGAGGTCACCGAAATTTCGGAAATCGTTCGAAAATTTCGAACGAAATTTCCAAACAAATTTGAATTTAAACAATAAAATTAAAGAAATTTGAGCAAGATCAGAATATAGATAAGCATTGAGTGTGTCCAATCCAAAGCAGAGAGACAGGAGAATGAAACGCAGTAACACGCAAGGATACGAGGCTTGTGTCGTCGTCGTGCCGAAGAGCCACGGAGCCGCCGGCGGCAACTCCAGCCACACGGAGGATGCGAGGCCTGCGGCTTGTGTCGAACAAGTCAACATGCCATCTTCCCAGTCACCGAACGATCCGAGCGCTACGTCTAGCCATCTCCCTATCGAACGTAGCTCATCGAAAGGTTCGGGCCACCCAGAACGTCGATCGCCTCCAGCTTCAATCAACCCAAGTGTGGGGCCCGACGTCTCCCTGTTGAGAGTAGCTCACCGGAAAGTCCGGGCCACCCGCCCGAATTGTCCGACCCACCGATTGGATCGCCAATCACTTCCACCGCCATCAACCCGAGCACCATGTCTGGTCATCTCCCTGTTGAAAGCAACCATCAAACGGCTTAGACCACCGCTTGAAGTGTTCGATCCATCGATCAAATTCTGTTGATCGCCACCGTGCTCCACCTTATGCACATGTCCCTCCCTGGACATAAACCGCGAGCGGTGTGGTGTGAAGCACCTCCATCACGCCTCTACCATGGATCTCCTGCAGGCTCTAATAGCACTTGTTATAAAACCGGCCCCAAAATCAAAACAGAAACCAAACCGCAGAAGAAACGCCATAGGAGATCCAAACACGATGATGACACCGAGACACGATATTTGTTAACGAGGTTCAGCCGAAGCCTACAATGGTACCAGAGATCTTGTTATAAAACTGGCTCCACGATCACATCGGAAACTAGTCAGCGAAAGAAACACCATAGGAGATCCAAACACGATGACGACACCGAGACACGATTTTGTTAACGAGGTTGCCTACATCCACAGGGCACTGATTACGAGCGCATCCCCGATCCAGCATATTACAACATATCAGAGTTACAATGACCCACTGCCGGACGCCGCTGGTAGCCGCTCCCTCTCGCTATGCCAAGTCATCAAATGCGGTTACAACAGGTCCGCCTCTCTATTTATGAGAGATCCTAGGATAGAGTCCGACTCACCCTCTAATTCTAATACCTAGTACAACTCTAAGTTCTAAACTGTTACCAACTTTGTACATATATTCGACACAAACTCTAATAATTAATATGTCACACGGTGGTTAATTATTGGAGCAATTAACCTGCGAGCGATTATTACATGTAAGCACACCTTAGGGGTCCAATGCCATACACACATGCACACACAAATCCAGATTCCACTATATTGAGCATTTGAGCATAGCAATGCACTGATCGTCCGCTCAACTGGAGGAACCGAGCTAAGCATCCTCACAGGCGTGAGTACGCAGACGAAATTAATCAAGCCA
Source organism: Oryza punctata (assembly GCA_000573905.2). Lineage (NCBI taxonomy): Eukaryota > Viridiplantae > Streptophyta > Magnoliopsida > Poales > Poaceae > Oryza > Oryza punctata. The sequence continues at coordinate 29,249,156 of CM002498.2, forward strand.
CGCAGATCGAGCATGCTAGCTAGGCAGGCTGCAGACAGTACAATTAAGGCAGTAAGCAGAGCGCATGCACACACTGACACACACACACACACAGAAACACAAACATATATCGACCCATGCACACGAACACCTCCGTCACGGAAACACTAGCATGCAGCTAGCACACACCAACATTACATGGACGAATGAAGGATGAAGACGTTTGCATCTGTTATTTCTCTTCTTCTGCTCCTTTCGATCTTACTGGTGATTAAAAATGAGTTTGTTTTTATGTTCGTTAATGTCTTGTATCACCTGATCAGGGATAATGTCACCGTTGAGCTCGAGCTCCTTCAGTTGCGGAAGGTAGCAGATGCCAGACAGGGACACCATCGTGGTAGTGAAGGACCAGGTGATCTTCTCGAGCTTAGGTGCTGCTCCTTCGTCTGTGAAGCTGATGCTGGTGATGTCCGAGCAGTTAACAACAAGGAGGTTGAGCTTTCTGAACTCACCATTGTTGAAGTTGAGGCTACTTCTGACGCAAGACTGTTGCAGGAGAATGAGGCTGCGCAAGCTTGGTAGCTCGGCCAGTATTTTCAGTTCATTGAGATCCAGCAAGGTACCATCGAGTGTTAACTTGGAAAGGTGAGGAGCACCGGCAAGACATTCAACTCGAAGCTTCCGATCATTATTATTCCCTTTCAGCTCAAGCTCCTTTAGGTTTGGAAGGTGAACAATTCCATCAATATGAGTTGTGGACGTGAAGGACAGGATAATCTTCTCAATCTTAGGGGCTGCTCCTTGTTTAAATATAATGCTCATCATGTTGGTGCCCTCTATGATAAGGTACTTGAGTTCCAGGAACTCTTTCTCTTCAAAAGTGATCTTCTCATCGTCGTATGATCGATGCCTGAGCCTAAAACAGCATAGATTGTGCAGGTTGGCGATGTCTTTCAGATCCTCTTGCTTCAGCTTGGTCCTACCAATAGTTACCTTGGCAAGGTTACGGTTGCCCTGACCTTTGGCCAACAATGGTAGAAGCTGCACCTTGTCTGTCACTCCACTGATGCTTAGGCTCTCTAGAAGGTTGGAATGTTGTTTCAAGCAATCTGCAGATATCTCTTCGCTGGAAAGAGTCTGCTCACTTCCTGTTCCAATTAGAGTGATCGATAAAGACCGGAGGGACCCACTCAGGTCACTGATCACCTGAAGCAACTTCCTGAGGTGACCATCATGGTCGTCGATAACCACACCAAGCTTTCTTATTTGCCGTAGCTTTCCAATCTCTGTCAACACATTACCATCCCGTGAAACGTTGACACTATGCATTACTTCCATTTTAACCATTTTCTCAATCTTGCGAGGAATCCGCACACTGGATGATATTATCTCTTCATGTCGATACATGCCGGTGCTAATGCTTCTTGGGCTTGAATAAGCTTGACCTGCCAGTAGGCGCTTCAGCTTGAAAAGCATGATAAATTTTGTGTCAATCTCAGGTACCTTGGTTTGCCGGATATCTAATACCTCCAGCTCTTGAAGGTTATTGATAGCATTGGGCAGGTGGGCAACATTTGTGCCCCTTAGGCTCAGATACTTAAGCAGTAAAATTTTGTTGCAGATGTCTTCGAGGTAGTGGTTGTTCTTGTCAAATAATTGGCAGCCTTCTAGATCCAGCACCTTGAGCAGTCGCAAATAAGGTGAAAAATACTTGAGATTTTGCATGAACTTTTCGATGGTGTCAGAGCGGCGGAGTCGGAGATTGCTAAAAATAGAGAAGTGGTGAGCCAAGCGATGCGAGAGGCTTTCCTCCACGATTTGTTTCTTCATGGCAGCTTTGGTGATGAACTCATGAACAAGATTGTCTACCATGCAGCTCTTGACCTTTCCTGCAGCAGTAACATCCCCTGGATAAACAAGCCACCGATCGATGAGCACGTCAAAACATCTCTCAGCATTACGCACTGCACTAGGCCAATCTTGCCCGGTTATCAGCCCTTCTACAATCCACCGTGCTTGTAAGGTTGATCTCCTGATGCTTTGGCCTCGAGGGAAGATAGCTAGGTACAGCAAGCAGGACATGTATTCTGTAGGCATGTCGTTGTAGGAGAACTCGAATATCTTCTTAGCATTGTTGCACAACAATGATTGTTGTGAGACCAGTTGGGTGTTGTCATTGCTTGTGTCAGGACTAGCCTTGGTAGCATTACTGACTAGTGATTTTTGCGGAACCAGGGTTTTATACAACTTGCGTAGATCATTGTTGCTCCTATTGGGATTAGCGTACAGAGCATGAGCAAACATCTTCATGCAGAACTCATCTGGATCACACTTGTTCAAGATGTCACGTAAAATCTGGGAATTGTAGTTGTTGTTTTGTTTCGCCTGCTGACTTGTAAGCTGGAGCACGGTATCATGATAGAGACCAACAATAGAATAGGTAATAGGATCTCGCGGTGGATAGCAAAATTTATTGGCCACTTGGCTTTCCTTTGTGATAACCACGACCATTGCATCAGCGCAAGTGTAACCCAGTAGGCTTAAAGCATCCATGGTGATCTCCTCGCACGAAGACAAGAAGCCTTTATCATCTTGGAGGATAATCAGGGTCCTTTTATCCTTGTTCAAGAGGCCTTTGATCTTGTCCACAATCCCTTCGATCACCAGCTGGACTTTTATCTTCTCCCTGATATCTCCTATCTTGTTCTTAGTTTCTTCAATAGCATCAGCAGCTTCCAAGGGCTTCTCCAACTGCTTGTCTTGCATAGCCTTGTGGACAATTTCTTTGATTTGATCCTCGCCTAACATAGTAGCAGTAGCACTTGGTCCTAGTGCAGTGGACTTGGTGCTGGTAGATTTGTCCTGCTCCTGGGCCTGCTGCAGGGGCGTGCTGCTGGCTGTCGGGAACACTTCCCTCAGGATGTTTACATATTGCATCTTACTGAGATCAATCTTGTTCACCCCTGATGCTTCCATATGAATTTTAAGCATCTCTGCAATTTTTCTGATAATATTTGCCTCTCCCGATGCTAAGGTACGCATGGCACGCCTCGTGCACTGTACATCATTTCGCATGGGAGGCAGCAGTGCCAGGAAGAGTATGCCCAAAGGTTTAGTGTAGACAAGAGCGTTGAGATCAACCTTTTCTTGGCTTCTCAACGTTTTCTGGATTTCATCGGTCGTGTTCTTGATGTTGTTGATCTTCGTCTCGAGTTCTTTGATGCGGTCGTCGACATTGTTCGTTTCTTCTATCTTTTCCCACATCTCTTCAAACACTTGCCATTTTTTATCGGAGGCTTGCGATTGAAGGTTGTCGTCGTCGTCACAGCCCATGGCCTTGTCATCTTTGCTTTCCTCCTCCTTGCGTTGATCTCTGCTGCTGCCTTGTGCGGGCTCAGGCTCAGGCTGGGATATAGGCTTGAGCTCCCCCAGGATGTAGCAGAGAATTTCCCAAGGTTTGAGTGGCAGATCGAATTCCGCGTGCAGCACCGGGAGATTGACCCAGACTAGTTCTGGATTGAAACCAACCGCCACATACGAGACTATTGAAGAAACGGTGGCGGCATCCTCTCGATGCGGTGCCTCAACAGAGATAAATGGCACCATTGACCCCTTGTTTGTGTTGAATTCCTTGAGCCACTTGTGCAGGTTCTCGCAGCAGTAGTCCTCTAGAGTGCGAGGCTCTAGAGCTCTTCGGCGGTTAGGAGGACGACCATCGACGACGGCCACCGTTTCAGATTCAGAATGTGGCGCCGTCTGAGACCCGTGGCCAGGCCCGGGAGAAGACGCCGCTGTGACCACCACGCCGTACCTCATCCGCCGCGCGCTGAGGTCTTCCACTCGGGCCTTCAGCTCGCGCAGCTCGGTGGCCGCCTTGTGCTGGGCGACCAGCTTCTTCACGAACCAAGGAGCCCAGCAGACGTAGCGCCAGACGATGCCACCTTTCGCGCTGTGGATCGCCGGGTCGCTACGCTGTAGGTAGAGGTCGATGCAGGTGCTGCAGTCGTGGGCGAGCACCCGGACCTGCTTCATCCACGTCCGGATCTGCTCGTTGTGCTCGCCGCCGTAGGGAGGCGCCGTCCTGGTCAGGTGCTCGAGGAAGCTGTTGATGCTCTCCATCTCCTCCTTGATGAACTGCACGTCGCCCCCGACGCGGCCTAGCAACTGCGCCTCGTTGCGGATGATGCCCAACAGCGAGCTCACGGCGCCCGCCGCGAGCTCAGCCATCGCCGCCGTCCAGCCACACCACACACCCCTTCAGTATTCTGGCTAGCTTTGCTTAGTACCCCCAATGGCCAGCCTATCCAAGTCGAGAATATCGAGCTAGCTTGGGAAGTGAGCACCAGGAATAAAGCTTATCTACACCTTTATTAAATAAAAGCTAAAAGAAACATAAAATTTTGCCAAAGCAATAAAGCTTCCCATCGCGCGGCACTTTAATTTGTCGCCTCCGATCCGTTGCCCCCAATTCGCGCGTCCCATCGCGCTCTCTCGCCTCGACCTTGCATAACTAATTTACTTAGTCCGTTTTACCGGGACGATTAATATTTGCATTAGTAATTTATTTACCGTACTTTTGTTGGGATAAAATATATATAGACAGCTTTGAAAAGAGTCACTACATTCGCTGTGGAGGTTAAAAATTTTCACATTAATCGGAGAAAAAAGAGTCAAAGTAGAAATACAATTTACAAATAACTGAAATTCGAAATTAGAAATAACCAATATTGAAACAAGAGTTCATATAAGAACCTAATATGAGATTAATTAATATTCAAAACAAAAAATAAAATAAAATCCAAAATAAGATGATGGAGCTAGCTGAATTTGTGTTCTTTTTTTGCTCTTCATGTTTTTGTTTGTGTTCTTGCCTGTGTTTTTATTTTTTTATTCAGATCAAATGATGGATCTTTTTTTCCAGGTGTTGGGCTGGTAGCGTGGTGTTATGGGGCCTGGAGCGTGGGGTGTTGTCAGACAGAGAGGAAAGAAGAAGGGAATTATTGTACGTAAGATAAACTTGTTACAATTTTGGTACGATCCAGGCATGCATGACAATATTGTTTGGGCCATGGAAACATTTTGGAACCTATATTTGCTGTACACTGATCGTAAGATATTTATCGTATGTATAGCAGTGCTCGAGAAAAAGCATTGCCTGTTATTTTTGTTTGCTGGGCCTTACTAAAAAGACGGAGGCTGATGGAGCATGTGGCGCTGTACCGACGGCGATGGATGGGACCAGTGGCACTAGGGGCTCTCGGTGACGGGCTGTGTGGTTGGCGACAGTAGCGGTGGCTGCTTTTCCCCTGGGTCACCATGGCCACACACGAAGGAGGTCACCGTCCCCAACGCTGTCGTCCGTCACTGGATCTAGCAAAGGAAGGATGGGAAGCGTCGCCATGCCGAGTGAGGACGGGGAGAGTCGTCACCGTCGTCATCGCCGTCGTGCCGAGTGAAGACGGGGAGAGTCGTCGTCATCACCATAGCTATCTGGTAACCATTTGAATCTCTTCTTCTCTCCCGTTCTCAGCTCAAATCTGATACTTGACGAGTATCGGTCAGTTCCAATGAGATATCAGTTGGTACCTGACAGGTATCGTCTGATACCTGTCGGGTACCAGGCCTGATACCGATGGATATTGACTTAGTACCGACCGGTGTCAGTCGATACCTATAGGAATCACTTGATATCTCGTAAGTATCACATGATATATGGTAGGAATCGCTTGATACCTGATAGATATCATCTAATACCTTGCAAGTATCACGTGATACGTGATAGAATCGCCTGATACCTAATAGGTATCACCTAATACTAGTTAGGTATCAGGACTATACCTCAGAGGTATTAGGACATAATACCTAACCGGTATTATCTCGGTCAAATGGGATTCCTTTATATAGCAGCCCCCTAAAAAGAACCCAAATCCATTGAGGGGAGGAAGGGAAAACATGCGATTTTTTTGTGGTGAATGGTGATGTGGCGCTGAATCCTACCGTTCTTTTTTTTTTTTACTGAGATCTAACAGAATCATTCGAATGCGAGGTAGACAGTCCTATCCAAAAAAATATTTTTTAACTGTAAATAAGCCATGCAAATAAACATATGTATAAACGAAACAGTGGAGGCTGGATTTTGTTGAAAGACAGGAGAGATCAAGAGAAAGAGATCTCTTTCTCTTGACCGAGGCAATAGTCACATTCATGAATTGAAGGGCTGGTCGATGTGAAGAGCATGCTTTCTTAAAGGGTTGAAATGAATATTTATTTCCTGTCGTAACGCTCGTGTATTTTCGTAGTATATATAGCACCAACTATTTGTATTTAAACTACACAGGAAATCTTAGGATCATAAGGAGCATCTTGACATGGGTGACCAACTCCCCACCAGCGCATAGCTGCTTGGCGTGGAAAGTAACCCCACAATTGTGCGCCATGTAACAAATCATCTCCACCCATACCGTCGCGATAAGATCCCAGCGAGCAGCTGCTTCCTCCATTTTAAGCAATTCTGACGACACATCGGTAGCATCACCAAGCATATCATGATGCCGTTCGAAACGGAGATTACGGACAAACCACCTCCGATCAACCGGGCGGTCTAAGATAACAGGCCACATCACTTGCTCTCGACTATAACTGAGACTGTCACGCTCGTATTTACTGACCATGGCTTTGCGCTTGACGACGAGGTACATGACGTAATTTGACAACTCCCAGCTTGAGCTTATCAACTCTCCAGTAGAATCAGCGACGCTAGTACTGTCGGCCTCTAGGCATATGTCGGTCACCAGGTGCCAAATAAAGACACTTGCCACAAAACCCAAATCTTGGATCCGACTAATCCCAAGTGCTCGTTGAGCTCTGGCACTTGGAGATGCAGCAGAAGCCTGCTCCTCATCACTTGTACCAGCAGTAAACTCGAACGGAGGAGGAGCTTCATGGTGGTAATACCTTTTGACCCACCGTTGTGCCCATTCCCCATGGAATCTGGTCAAGTCCAGCTTGTTTGCACTTGTTGAAGTGGCCCATATCTTGAGCATTTTATCAAGGATTAGCCTCTTCACATCGGCAGATACCTTGACAGGTTTGGTACTGCAGGCTCGCTCAATGCCCACACGACGCATCACCCGTTCCAGCTGCCGTCCTGCTTGTTTCTCATGGATGCACTCGTCGATCATGTTATACTGCTGTAGCTCCCCTGACCACTCTATTCTGCTGCTTTCCCGATGGAGATGCTTTCTGGCAAATGAGAATAATATATTACTTTCATAAAACACTTATTGTATAAGCAAAATATTCCTTTTATAGAAGGAAGCAAGGAAGGAAGGTTCAATATTCTGTGTATTTCCTCTTTTTTCAATGATCTATAACCTCTACTAATAAGATATATATATATATATATATAATAACTGAAAAGGCCATAACTGAACTAATTAATTTAATTTGGGAGTACCGTAAAAGATCCCAGGTTGAATATGAAGACATGAGCCACAGCAAGACAGATGATATCTCCAATGTGATAGCACCCACAAGTAATATGTACGATATCATTACGTCAGCTATGTTGTAGCTGATCTCCGCCTTGAGATGATGATCAAGCCTGGATACAAGAAACAGGGAGAGAGCAATACAGTTTAGGGCGAGCGTGGTGATGCGGCACAATAAACCCACGAGGCCGCCTCCGAACTTGGTGTAAAAGTAGTCGTATATCATTGAGAGATGGATGTCGGCTAACTTGTACGCCATGTCAACTAGGCTGTCTGAAGGTTCACGAGTACCCCCCCATAATTCTATTCCCCCATAATACCAGTAGGCAGGTCTTGGAGGGATCACGTCCATCAAGAAGTCCAAGCCTAGCCTGAAGCCCTTGGTGGCCACCTCCACGATTCGCTCGGAATTCCTCTCCTGCTCATCTGAAATGATGGAGTCCAGCTTGTCGTAGTAAGCAGTGGAGTGTCTATTGAAATGGAACTCAGCGGTTGGGGCATAGAACTCCATATCACTGCTCTCCAGCGATGTTGATTGGGCCCTCCGGAGTGCCCATATTCTCTCGGCGTATCTGGTCATCCCGGCAACGAACATGATCGCTGTGGGAGCCGCCAGCCGCTTGTCACCTCGCCACTGCTTGCTGACAACGTAGATTGCCATCAACACTTGGACGGTGAGGGTCAGAAGGTGTCGCTTCCACAGCGCGCAGTCCTCCATGGAGAAGGCCGTGATGGTCTCCTGCCCGCCGAGATGGAGCAGCATGAAGGGCGCCCAGAAGAGCACCAGCCGATGCTGCTCGTTGTTGTCACACAAGAGCGTGAGTCGCCCGAGGACAAACACCGCCACATAGTCCGCTGACAGGTAGGCTAGCCACAGTAGCACGCTGAGCACACGGGATTGGCAACGCTTTCGGAAGACTGCAGCGAAGAGGAGGAAGACCTGCAAGGAGAAGCTCACGACCACCAAGCATTGGATCTCCCAATCATTCCAGAGTTGTTGCGCATGCGTTACCAAGCTGCAGTTCCAATTATTAGTGTGTGTGTGTGTGTGTATATGCAAATGTAATGTAATTTGATCAAAATTACTATATATCTTCTTTGGCAGATGGCACGAGTACAACACCACCAATGAATGAATGAATGAATGAATGTATCGTTTAGCTAGACAAGCAATTTTGGCCGGCCCTAAGGCCTAAGCTAATCTAGTGTTATGAGATTTCGTAAGCCAACTAGGTAATGCAGTAGTATCTGTCAAAATTTTACTACTGTAATATAAGCGCACATCGATTCTTAATTTGATTGCAAGGTACTACGCGCAGTATCTCGATTCTTAATTTGAATTACCTGTGGTGATCAGCCGCGGGAGGGTGGCACCTCTGCTGTACGCAGACGACGCAGACTTGATTATCCCCCATACATATATTTTGCTGCTCTCTGCAGTTCGAACGTTTTGTAGCTCACCGATTAGCAAGACTCCATCGAAGGGCGATGTGATCTGCTAGCTTAGTTCCGATCCTGTCATTTATATATATATTTCTTGCACATTGGTGTCATTCTTTGCTTGCTTTGCAGCACAAGCCAGGCTCTTAAAGATTCTATTCTTCACGCAGGGTGCAGGCTGTTAAAGATTGAATATATCTTTGATTGATTCTCATTCTCAGTGTATATGGTACTACGTAGGATTGTATAGCAAGTCCATCATCCCTTACCATTCGTGTATTCTTTTCGGAGCCATTCATCCGGTGATCTATAAGATACACGGCCAGGCATAATTGTTCTTCGTTCGAGCTGCCACTCAATCTTTCTCGTACTCACAGGCCAGAGCGGATTTGCTTTCTTGTTTGCGTTTTGGTTTGCTTGCAGTTGGAACCGATGCGTATGGTTCTTTTGTCGCCGTAGCTAAGCTTGAGGGTCACATTTCCTCTCTGTTTCATTTTGGGCCGAATTGGGTCACTACCAATCCATACTTTGGTAGGCTTAACAGGCCATGTACCGACCCAGAACTCAGTGGGCTAGTCAAATTGCGTCAGTACCTCCAAACTTTTTTGTGGGATAAATAAGTTCATCTTAGGTCCCTCATCTTGATGTCGAGTTTGAGTTACATCCCTCAATCACAAATACAATATAACGCTGTTGATGCAAAAAACACACACTGGCCTGAGAGTTTTGCTTTACTCTAGTGCAGGTCCAAAATTAGGGTTTCAGATTCAAGGACGTGCCAGTTGATTTGATCCTGCAATCAACAAGAAGAAACATGCAAATAATGTTAGAAACGATAGACAATCGGCCATAGGGCCGATTTCATATCATATGTGACCTAGCCGATGCAATGAAGCATGAATCGGCTGTGAGGTATAGTCAATGATAGAACTAACCCTAAAACTAGTATATCGGCTGTAAAGATCAGTGTTACATAATCAACAGATCAATATTACTTTAGAAATAAGCAATTGGGATAGATCGGACTGAACCGAGACAGTATAAATTGCCCAAGTCTAAAGGTAACATGACATAATGATTATGCAGACTGATATCATAGCCGATATCTAGGTTTAAGTATGTATCGGCTATAGCTCCGATACAACCTTATACTAGGATATTCTCTATCAGTAAATATATTAAACTACAACCAATTAAATTGATATCAAGCTTAATATATTTATACTAGATTAGATCCTGATATAAGGGGCAGATATAGAACATCAAACAAAGCATAAAACAATGTAAAACATCTATATCAAGTAAGATCGGCTGAAACCCCGATACTATCCTTATTAACAACCATAAGGCATGTTAGATATCATGATTCTAAATACGACTCAATAGGTTGGACTGAACCAATGCACCATTAAGTATAAATAGAAGCATGAGATCTAAAGAATCAAGCCAATGGTTACCTTTTCGAGATGGTGGATACATTACATAACCTAGGTCAACAAGGTAATCTAGCCGATATCGATGAAACCCTAGAAAGGATTTAGCCGATATGGGAAGATTGCATTATCGATCTAAGTTACGTAACATATATGATAACTCGGAGAATCACAAGAAAGAACTAGAGTATCATAGAGATGTAAGCACTAGTCCTAACGATGTAACTCGCCATGACAAGATATACCTTTTTTTCGAAGATCAAATTGATGCAGCACGACTCGAAAGCACAAACTTGTCGAGAATAGAAACAAAGGTTTGGCGATGCGCCGAGATTGATTGAACGTGTGTTGTTGTTATTTACAAGACCTCGGGATTATATTTATACCCGAAATTACAAACTTTGTCCATCATAGACACGACTCATATTATCCTAATACAAATCCAACTAACCATCAAGTCCCTCAGGCGGACTCTTACCGAAAATATCTATAAGGAAATTACATAAAATATCCTAATTAATAGATACAATTGCCTCCTCAGGACTTTATCTGTGCATGGCAATCCACATGAATCACGTTAACATAACCCGATAACAAATATCAAGTCATATTATTGAAATCAGCTCAATCGGCTAACCTAGTCCGACTCTGACTCTGTCGATCAGTCCACAGCCGATTCGGACCACAGCCGATTTTCACTCTGTTTTCCAATACGATCTTATCTCTTCAATCCTCTTCGATTCCGTCTCAATCTCTGATATTTGAATTACCAAATTCGGTCGTCAACACATGCCCCCCAAGTCCGGAATATTTGGTAATGTTTCGGATTTGCCAAATCTTATCTCCGAGATAATCTCGCTCTTTCCGTTTTTGACCGTTACCGCAGCGCTTTAAATACTATAACCGACGGCCCCGAGAAACTTCACACCGTTATTCACTGTTGCCACCGTTTTCGCAATCTTCTTCTCTCCCAATTCCGGCGATCCCCTCGGCGCAAGCAGTCAACTCCAAGCAATTCCTTTCTCGTTCAATCTCCGCCAGCGAAGGATGTCTTCCTCATCCGCTCCGTCCGCTGCCCCAACAGCCGAATACGCTGAGGTAAGTTCCATCGGCTAGATCTCCTTTTTACTCATCTAATTTTGTTCTCCCGCAATCTTAGTCCGCTTCTTCTCTTTTTTGTTTTGTCGATGTAGCATCTTGCGAACCTAGTTGCTGTTCCTAGTCTGAACCATGAAAACAACTATTTCCTTGGGCCAATCGGCAATACAGACCCATCTGAGTTCATCACTGCCGAAACCAATAGAATCCCCTTCAGATTATCGAACCCCAACATAGGACACTGGAAAAATACATTTAAGTCCTGGCCGTCCCTAGAGAAAAGCTGGCCTGCATGGTTCAAGCGCATATCAGCTAGCAAGCAAAGTCACTGGGATGAGATAGGAATCGGCCAAGCCCTAGCCCTCTCTTTGGCAAATTCGGCTAAAGATGAGCCGTTAATGGCTTCTGCAAGCTACTTCTGGTCCAACACCCTCAATGCATTCTTATTCAACCAAGGGCCGATGACCCCAACTCTCTTAGACATAACCATGTTAACTGGACTTGATATCACCTCATCTGCCAACCCAATGATCTTAAACTCCAAGAATAGATTTGACTTCAAAACCAAGAGCATAGGAGGATGGTCTGGTTTTATTTCGGCTAACATGGGTCAGGGCTCAGTTACCCCGAGAGAACATACTGCCTTCTTGCTGATGTGGTTGGAAAAATTTCTGTTTTGTGGATCAAGTTGTGGCCCAACCTCAAATTGGCAGCACATAGCCGAAGCCCTTGAAGAGAAAAGACAATTTTCTTTGGGAAAAATCCTGCTCGGCTATCTGTATCAGACCTTAGCCAATACATCAGCCAAACTAGCAACCGGCTCAGTAGTCAATGCAGGTGGCCCATGGTGGTTATTGCAGACTTGGTTAAACTTGGTTGCAATGAAAGCTGTCAATCGGCCATCTCCAACAGAATCAGAATTCCCAAGATTGGAACCAATCACCGATGATGATGGTGAAGAAATAACGCATCGGAGATGTACCTCCTTCGGAGAATATGCCAGCACACCAGCCGATGCAGGAGCAAAGTTATCAGCAGAATTGCTCAAGGACTGGTTCTTTAGTTTCTATGATGGCTTCCAGAAAGATGCTAGAATCTGGTTCTTCTATGATGAATCAGTCAATTTTGAGCTGCCATCGAACTTCAGATTTGAAGAGATAAACCATGACAAATTTCAGAAGCCTAGAGAAGTTTATACCACAGCCATCAACCCATGCATCCTTCCTGTCGGCATCCACCAGGGCAGGAACATAAAGGTCTTATATGAGTTCTATCATCCCATGAGCTCAGCAAGACAATTTGGTATGGGACAACTCCCAATCGGCTTGTGGTTTGCTAACAAGATTGAATGCCGAGGAGAGATATCTTCAAGTCTGATGATGGATCGGCTACTGAACATTCCAGGCCCCTCTCTTGGCAGTATTAATGATATTGAACTAGCTATGTTCAGGAGTAAAATCTTCACTTCATGGTGGGCTGAGTGGAAACAACATCTTTTCCACCAATCGGCTACCATCTACATGACAGACCTTTTCCCTGACATGATCCCTCAAGTAACTTCTCTTTCTTTATTTCATTCCTGTTTTAAACATATCAGCCGATTCTATTTATAACTCATGAACTATCTTTGCTCTTTCAGACCACAGACTCATCTCCTCCTCATACTAGTAGAAGTGGCAAAGAAATTGAATACGCCGCAGGGGTATTTCCTAACAGATGTGGCATGACTCCTCCTGTCATCGGCTATCATGCCCCCAAGACATCAAGCCTGCTTCAAGGACAAATGAAAGAAACAGCCGATACAGGTAGAAAAAGGAGAACTAGAGCATCAACTGCTATGCCACCAGCCACTAAGAAAAAGGCCAAGAAACAACCACCTCCAACAGCCGATGATGCAGATGAAGCCCTGAAAGAAGCATCCATTGAACGGGCAATAGATGAAGCGGCAGCCGAATCAGGTGATGCAGGAAAAAAACACCTCCAGCTTCTCCAACTCCAGCTCAAACTCCTACAACACTTGCTGCTCCAACAGTCTTCTCTCAGCAACCAAGAGTAAGTTCATTTTCCTTAATACAAATTTTCTTCACTCACCCTCTACTTAATCCTCCAACTCTTGCATTGCAGAAGAAAAAACCAGCCGAGAAAAAGAAACCAGCACCAATATCAGCTAAACCAACTGCTCAAGCTCCTTTGGTAAATTTCCTCTCATTTAAAACCCTGAATCATCTCACTTAAACGATACCATCTAACACTTGCATAAATGTTTTCAGCCTACTCCCCCTCTATCGCCTGCAGCACAGCCAATCTCAAGTGAACATACCGCATCGGCTGCAGGCAGCCATCACGTCGAAGAAGAAATCGCTGCTCCTGCAATCCCTGTAAGTCTCATTCTTAAAACCTCTCAAATCGGCTATATAAAAATATCCTCTTACTTGTACTCTTTTCATCTTTCCTACTTGCAGGTCTTAGCCGATTTATTTTCTTTTGATATAAAGGATTACTTTGATGAAGAAACAGAAGGGGAAATAACTAGCAAATCTCTAACTCCCCTAGCCGATGATGTGAAAAGGATCCTTGAAGACATTTTACATCGGCTAGGAGCATCCCTGGACAGTCTGGTGATAGATTGCAGCACACTCCGGGCTAGGTTTCAAGAAATTCAAGCCCTACTCCCAGATGATTTGTCCAACCTCATCACTCCAGCCATGTATCTTGAGCAACATCAATTTAAGCTGGAGAAGGCGAAACAAAGGATAGCTGATCGGCGAGAAAGAAAAGACATCGAAGCCACCATCCAAGCCAATCGGCAGCTGGTACACGACGAGAAGAATAAATTGGATCAACTAGCCGAAGAGCCAATTAAAGCCTCAATAGACCAGCTGGAGGCTGAAAGAATAGATCTATTGGCCAAACTTGAAGAATGTAATGCTAAGATTGCATTAGAAAAGCAGAAATTAGCCGATCTGCCGAAAGCCATTGGAGAACAAACAGCAAAATTGAAATCGGCTATAAAGAATGTGGCCAATATGACGAAGTCCTTAAAAGTAATCCCTGGAACCGACGCTCAAGATGCTCAAGCCATAGCAGAAGTTGAAGAAATCCGGCAACGAGCTCAATCGGCTATCCAGCATTATCTTTCTCAATGATTTCTTGTAATAGGGACTTAGGAAATTTTGTAATCACTCCTATAATCGGCTAGAACACTTATCTTGTAACACATACTCTTAACTCCTTTATGCCGATTGATACTTTTGCTTCTATATGAGCCGATGTTATATCTGGTAAACTTGGCTGTATTCTAACTTATTGCTCAAAAATTGCTCAAAAATTTCCAACATTTCATCCTTCATGCCCCCAAGTTTGTAGTAGGGAACATAATGCTGCAAACTTATATGTCTAAGAACGATGGAAACACATCGGCTATCCATCATAAACCGGCAAACCATAGCCGATCATGAACCGATCCACACACTTGGGTAGTATTTCTTCAAATATTTTCCATTAAGTGCTCTTCCAAATACTTCTCTATCAAGCCCTTTTAACATGTATGCCCCTTTAGAAACACATTTGTGAACTTGAAACGGATCTTCCCAATTTGGTGACCACTTGCCGAATTTATTGTCCCTAGCCCCTATCGGCAGCACTAACTTCCAAACCAACTCGCCTTCCTCAAAAGATTTAGGTACAACCTTCTTGTTATAATGCCTGGCAACTCTCTCCTTATCTCTCTTAACTTTCTCAAGAGCTCGCAATCTTACTTGAACCAAATCTTCTGACTCATCAACCATCAAATTATGATAATCATCAGCTGTTAACTCATCCTGTAAAGAAATCCTCCTAGAGCCGATGTTGGTTTCCCATGGTAATACAGCTTCATGCCCATAAACCAGTTGATAAGGAGGTACCTGAATTGCACCATGGCAAACCATCCGATAGGACCATAATGACTCAGCCAGAATAGTATGCCACCTCTTAGGGTATTCGGCTATTTTTCTCTTAACCAACTTAATCAAGCTCTTGTTAGATGCTTCAGCCTGTCCATTGGCTTGTGCATAATATGGTGACGAATTCAACAACTTAATTCCCATGCTATTAGCAAACTGAACAAACTCATCCGATATAAATATAGAACCTTGATCAGTTGTTATTGTCTGTGGCAAGCCAAATCTGTATATAATATGCTCTTTGACAAAATTGATTGCATCTTGACTATCAACTTTCTTCAAAGGAATAGCCTCAACCCACTTTGTGAAATAATCAGTTGCAACCAATATAAACTTATGTCCTTTGCTCGACGGTGGATTAATCTGGCCGATCATATCAATACCCCAACCTCGGAACGGCCACGGCTTGATAATAGGGTTCATAGCCGATGCTGGCGCTCTCTGAATTGCTCCAAATTTCTGACAATCTTGACAACCCTTGTAATACTTGAAACAATCCTCCAGCATTGTCGGCCAAAAATATCCAACCCTTCGAAGCAACCACTTCATTTTATGAGCCGATTGATGTGTCCCACAAATGCCTTCATGAACCTCACACATGACAACTTTAGCTTCTTCCTTACTCAAACACTTCAACAGAACTCTATCAATCGTCCAATAATATAATGCATCATCCAACAAAACATACTTAAGAGCTTTATACCTTAATTTCCTTGAAACCAATCTTGAAGGATTTTTGAGATACTCAAAAACATCAAACCTCCAATCATCGGCTGGAATACAGGCCACTTCTACTTCAATCCCTTGCAACATCGGCCTATATCCTGATGCACCTTGAGCTAAATCATTGGCTTCAACGTTCTGCTCTCTAGGAATATGCTTCAAAGTAACCATCTTGAATGTCTTCATCAGCTCCTGGCATCTCTCATTATAGATTATTAAGATATCATTCTTGCATTCATATTCCCCGGACAATTGACTTATCACCAATAATGAGTCACCCATGATCTCAACAGTATCGGCTTCGACTTCTCTTAATAACTGCAACCCTTTGAGAACAGCTTCATATTCTGCTTGATTATTTGTTGAATATGGTTTAATAGTAAAAGCAAACTGAAAACTTGCCCCACTAGGCGATATTATCACCAAGCTGATACCACAACCATGAGTACAAACAGATCCATCAAAGAATAATGTCCATGGCATGATGTCAATATTATCAACACTGGTACCCCTGTGTTCAACTATGAAATCGGCTATCGCTTGCCCTTTAACTGCCTTAGCCGATTCATATCTAAGATCAAATTCTGACAAAGCAAAGATCCACTTCCCAATTCGTCCTTTTAATACTGGAGCCGATAGCATGTATCTTACCACATCGGCCTTACAAACTATGATGCACTCATTGGATAGTAAATAATGCCTTAACTTTGTGCAAGAAAAATATAAGCATAAGCATAACTTTTCCACAGGTGAATACCTTGTTTCTGCATCCAACAGGCGTCTACTGAGATAGAATATAACTCTCTCTTTCCCTTCAACCTCTTGAATCAAAACTGAGCCGATAGAGTTTTGATCGCCTGATAAATATAGCTTGAATGGAATCCTTTTCTGTGGTGGTATAAGAACTGGAGGGGTACTCAAATATTCCTTGATATTATCCAGAGCCTGTTGCTGCCTTTCTCCCCAGACAAACTCTTGATCGGCTTTCAACCTTAGCAAAGGAGTAAATGGCTCTATTCGGCCAGACAAGTTTGATATAAAACGCCGAACAAAATTAATCTTGCCGATCAATGATTGTAGCTTGGTTTTATCTTCTGGGGGTTTAATATCTTTAATTGCCTCTATACTCCTCTGAGGAATTTCAATCCCTCTCTCATGAACCAGAAATCCAAGAAACTGACCAGCCGATACACCAAAAGCACACTTGGTAGGATTCATCTTCAACCCATACTTCCTTGCTCTTTCCAAGACCTGTTTCAAATCGGCTATGTGATCATCAACTTCCTTGGATTTAACCACCACATCATCTATATATATCTCCACCAATGCCCCGATGAGATCGTGAAAAATATAATTCATGGCTCTCTGATATGTAGCACCAGCACTCCTCAAACCGAAAGCCATAACTACCCACTCATACAAGCCGATAGCACCAGGACACCTAAAAGCAGTCTTGTGAATATCCTCCTGGGCCATAAAAATCTGATTATAACCAGCATTGCCATCCATGAAACTGATAATCTTATATCCAGATGCTGCATCTACAAGTTGATCGGCTACAGGCATTGGGTATTCATCCTTTGGTGTAGCTTTATTTAGATCCCTGAAATCAATACAAACCCTGAGCTTTCCGTTTTTCTTGATAACTGGTACTATATTGGAAATCCACTCAGCATATCGGCGTGGTCTAATGAAGCCAGCATCATAGAGTCTTGTAATTTCGGCCTTGATAGCATCATACATTGCAGCTTTACAACGTCTTGGGGGTTGCTTGTACGGCCGATAACCTGGTTTGATAGGAAGCCGATGTTCAACTATCGATCGGCTAAGTCCTGGCATCTCATAGTATTCCCAGGCAAAACAATCTCTATACTCCTTTAAGAGTGCAATTAATTTACATTTAAATTCTTTTGGTAAACCTTTACTAATATATGTCGGCCTAGGCCTATCACCTGGTCCAATGTCAATTTCCTCTAATTCATCGGCCGACATAAAACCTTGCCCAAGCTTGCCGTCGAGATCATCAATAGTGTCTTCTGTGTATAGGTTGGAACCCTCCACGGCGCCCTCAAAACAAGAATTGGGGCTCTCCATCTCCTGTTGTCTGTATGGCATCATCAGAAACTTTTAAGTAATCTCCTTGCCAAACTTTACCAGATAAACAATCAATTCCTTCCATCTCCCAAATAGACAAATCGGCACAAGCTACATTGACTGACCTGTCGGCTGGCACGATTTCGATTTGGTCTCCTTGCCATTGAATCAAGCTTTGATGCATTGTTGAAGGGATGCAACAGTTTGCATGGATCCAATCTCTTCCCAACAACAGACTGTAGGAACCCTTCCCATCAATAACAAAGAACGTGGTTGGAATTGTTTTACTGCCGATGGTCAGCTCCACATTCAAAACACCCTTGGTCTCAGATGGGTTCCCGCCAAAATCCTTCAGAACCATGTTGGTCTTGATCAAGTCCTCTGAGTTCTTCCCAAGCTTTCTGAATGTTGTATAAGGCATTAGATTAACAGCTGCCCCTCCATCGACTAGCATCTTTGACATCGGCTTGCCATTGACAAATCCCTTAATATAGAGTGGTTTGAGGTGCCGATGATCTGTTCCTTCGGGCTTATCAAAAACAGCTTGTTGTGGAGATAACATCAATTTAGCCGATGGCATATCTCCTTCTTGCTCGACAACTTGCTCTACTGCGTATTCGGCTGGCAACATAAAGACCATATTTATCTCAGATGACATCACTTCCTTGCCCTTATTGCAATCGGCTCTAACTTCATCGGCTGACACCACTTTGCTCTTCACGCGCCAAACTTTCTTCGTTTTCTGCCGCAGCTGATGCTCAATTGCACCCTCAACCTCCTGGAATTGTTCTCTGCTCCTCATCCGTTGAACTCTTCTCTTTTGATTTTTAGTGAATATCCCAGAAGGACACCATTGGGAATACATTGGCTTAGATTCTCCACGTAAGTCATCTTCATCATCATCTTGATGCATCGGCCCAAGTCTTTCATGTACTAACAGCCTTGATTGTCTTGGCCGATGTGTAATTGCATTTCGTCGGCTTGGTTATTGAATGAATTGGATGTCAGGATCACTGCAGCCAGGACAATTTTCAATAGATGGTAGCCTCATGCCTTCGTTCCAGCAGAACCTGAAAAATTCACAATTCCAATGGGGATCAAAAAATCTTTCTTCTTCATTGGGATATGACTCGTCTTCTTGTTGGCGCCTGTTTTGATATTTGCCTATCATACCAGCCGATTTGATACTCCCAGTATAGCTCTTATTTCCATCGGCTGTATTCCTGTTATATCCAGGATGCACCATGTTAACTGGAAAAGGGTGTCCATCTATCTTCATTGGCCTCTTTGCCATGTTGGATCCGTCAATCTTAATTTTTCCCTATTCAATAGCCGACTGGATTTGTTGTCTGAAGATTTTGCAATCATTAGTGTGATGAGACCCTGTGTTGTGCCATTTGCAGTACTTCCTTTTCTTCAACTCTTCAACCGATGGGATGACGTGTCCTGCCGGCAGTTGAATCTGTTTTTCCTGGAGAAGGAGATCGAAGATCCTATTGGCCTTGGTAATGTCAAAATCGAACCTTTCTTCTGTAGCCGAATTCTTGGCCCATTGACAGACCACCGTCTTCTTGTTCCTAGCCCATTCGGCTGCATTGATATCTGGGTCTTCATCTTCAGAATCAGTATCATAACTGTAGACATTGTTAACATTGTTTGTCTTTTTTATGAACTTCCTAGCTTCTTGAAATCTTGTTTCGTGGGCCGATACCTTCTGAGCTAAATGAGCTAAGCTGTCAAAGTCCTGAGCCGAGAATCTTTCTCTGATCGGCGCCAACAAACCTTGGAAAGCTAGATCGGCCAGCTGAGAATCCGATAAAGATAGGCTGTAACATCTATTTCTCACGTCTCTGAATCGTTGAATATAATCAGGAACCGATTCATCTGATTTCTGCCTGACAGCTGTGAGGTCCGATAGCTTCATTTCTTGCACTCCACTGAAAAAGTACTTATGAAACTGTTTCTCCAGATCGGCCCAGCTCCTGATTGAATTATATGGTAAGGATGAAAACCATGTGAATGCCGATCCAGATAGTGAGAGTGGAAATAGGCGAACTCTGAGAGCTTCTGTAGCTGATGCCTCGCCGCACTGAGCCAAAAATCGACTGATGTGCTCATAAGTTGATATATTATCTTGTCCTGAGAACTTAGAAAAATCCGGCACCTTGTATCGGCTTGGTAGTGGAACTCGATCAAAATATTCCGGATATGGGTGCCGATACATGTTGCCATTATCCTTCGGTTTAAGTCCAAATTGCTCCCTCATGACGTCAGCGATCATATCGGCCCAGGGTTGATGAGGTGTTGCTCCACCATACTGCTGTTGTACTGGATCTGCCTGGCCATATTGGATCGGCTGCGGTCGTGGTGAGTGAGGCTGATAAAGATTATTGAAGCCAGCCGATATGCCTTGTGGTGGTACATAAGGAAGTTGTTCTGAACCGTATTGCTGGCTTATCGGCTGAGTAATTCCAATCGGCTGTTGTGGAACCGAAGGAATTGGATAGGAAGTATCGACAACCGGCGGTCTTGGGTGAAGAATATTGATTAATTCTTCTGGTGTTAGGTGAGCTGGCGCTTGCCCCCCAGTGATCGGCTGTGATCTGGTTAGGATTGAAGGAATATTTGAACTTGAATAAGGAGCCGATGGAGCCTGGGTTTGAAGCACTTGTTGATTTCCTTGATTCCCGCCGATGTCTGTCTTCATGGTTCTATATGCTGGGAACGCGCCGTCCAGTAGATAAATAGGTCCTTTAGCCTTTTCCTCAGCTATCGTTCCATCAACCACTGACTTGATCATGTTTGTTAAGGTATTGACAAGTACTCCGGACTGGTTGACTAGCGCATGATGTACAGCCGAATCGATGCGATCTTGTAATGTGTGCAATTCTTCATTACTCGATTCGGTTTTCACTTGTTTATCCTTTTCTTCTCCTGATCCAGAAGTACCTGGGTCTTGCTTCACGATCGTCGGTACTTGGACTTTAGCTCTTTGAACGACCGTACCTTGCCGGGTGACTGTGAAGGAGTGCAAATACTGGGTTTGGAGTTGATTCAGCATTTGTTGCAATTCTTCCTTCTGCTCGTCATTCAACTGCTCGGGTGTAACCGCGATGATGTTGTCCTCCGCGACTTCAGTGATGTTTGGAGGCATGTTGACACGAGTCCCACTGGGCGTGCCAAAAGCGTGTTGATGCAAAAAACACACACTGGCCTGAGAGTTTTGCTTTACTCTAGTGCAGGTCCAAAATTAGGGTTTCAGATTCAAGGGCGTGCCAGTTGATTTGATCCTGCAATCAACAAGAAGAAACATGCAAATAATGTTAGAAACGATAGACAATCGGCCATAGGGCCGATTTCATATCATATGTGACCTAGCCGATGCAATGAAGCATGAATCGGCTGTGAGGTATAGTCAATGATAGAACTAACCCTAAAACTAGTATATCGGCTGTAAAGATCAGTGTTACATAATCAACAGATCAATATTACTTTAGAAATAAGCAATTGGGATAGATCGGACTGAACCGAGACAGTATAAATTGCCCAAGTCTAAAGGTAACATGACATAATGATTATGCAGACTGATATCATAGCCGATATCTAGGTTTAAGTATGTATCGGCTATAGCTCCGATACAACCTTATACTAGGATATTCTCTATCAGTAAATATATTAAACTACAACCAATTAAATTGATATCAAGCTTAATATATTTATACTAGATTAGATCCTGATATAAGGGGCAGATATAGAACATCAAACAAAGCATAAAACAATGTAAAACATCTATATCAAGTAAGATCGGCTGAAACCCCGATACTATCCTTATTAACAACCATAAGGCATGTTAGATATCATGATTCTAAATACGACTCAATAGGTTGGACTGAACCAATGCACCATTAAGTATAAATAGAAGCATGAGATCTAAAGAATCAAGCCAATGGTTGCCTTTTCGAGATGGTGGATACATTACATAACCTAGGTCAACAAGGTAATCTAGCCGATATCGATGAAACCCTAGAAAGGATTTAGCCGATATGGGAAGATTGCATTATCGATCTAAGTTACGTAACATATATGATAACTCGGAGAATCACAAGAAAGAACTAGAGTATCATAGAGATGTAAGCACTAGTCCTAACGATGTAACTCGCCATGACAAGATATACCTTTTTGTCGAAGATCAAATTGATGCAGCACGACTCGAAAGCACAAACTTGTCGAGAATAGAAACAAAGGTTTGGCGATGCGCCGAGATTGATTGAACGTGTGTTGTTGTTATTTACAAGACCTCGGGATTATATTTATACCCGAAATTACAAACTTTGTCCATCATGGACACGACTCATATTATCCTAATACAAATCCAACTAACCATCAAGTCCCTCAGGCGGACTCTTACCGAAAATATCTATAAGGAAATTACATAAAATATCCTAATTAATAGATACAATTGCCTCCTCGGGACTTTATCTGTGCATGGCAATCCACATGAATCACGTTAACATAACCCGATAACAAATATCAAGTCATATTATTGAAATAAGCTCAATCGGCTAACCTAATCCGACTCTGACTCTGCCGATCAGTCCACAGCCGATTTTCACTCTGTTTTTCAATACGATCTTATCTCTTCAATCCTCTTCGATTCCGTTTCAATCTCTGATATTTGAATTACCAAATTCGGTCGTCAATAAACACGTCCATCATCTTTCAAAACCGGCACAAATATAGTCCCAAGGCAAAATGGCTAATCAGCGATAGCTCATGTGCGGGAGTGGAGCATGATCAGTGCGAATGCTATTTTTGGCCCACCTGAAAACGCATTTGATTGTGTTCCTTTCGATTTTCAGCTAATAACATGCAGCGATGCGTAGTTGCTCTATGCGCTCAATTTTTCTTCACGGGTGGTGTTGGAGTCCGGGCCAGACTTGTGGGCCTTTTTGTTTTTTTGGTCGTACCAGGTCATTATTTTCGTAGTGGGCCATGTATGCCTAAAACCAATTAGGTTATATGGGCCTCATCTGTATTTTTCATTTTTATTTTTTAATTCGCTGTAAATTTATTTGCGGGAAATTTATGTACCAAAAGTTTGTGCATAAAAAGTTTTTATATATAAAGTTTTTATGCACAAAGATTCCATATATAAAATTTTACCTTTAAACTTTGTATGTACAAAGTTCATCTGATAAACACTGTTTTGTGGGTCCAAAATATGTGGGCTGAGATTGAGGAAAAAACACGTGGGCTGAAAAGCATGTGGATCCTAAATAAGAAAGCCAGCAATGTTTGGCCTTTTATATACTAACTTAATAAAGTGATAGAAAAAGAAACCTTCACCTTCACTCTCACGGTTTAAAAAAAATCTCACATTAATCGAAAGAAAATAAAAAATCAAAGGAGATTAGGATGGTGGAAACGGAAAAAAATATACTGAGGAACATAAACGCATAAGGTTTTTTTAATATAGCTTTCGTATTGTATCCAGTATACATGTGGATATAAAAAAAGAAAAAAAACAAGATATTAGGACAACAGAAACGGACAATGTATTTTTCAATTCCATTTTCGTATTGTATCCATTGTATATGCAGACAAGAAAGGGAAAAGACACAATTGTCTTTGGAAATCGTGAGAGATAAACCAATTGTAATCAAAATCTGCACCGTTTTCGAATTGCACCAGAACATGCCATGTCGATAAGTAATACTCCTACCAAAACACAAATTAGCAAAGCAAGCCAGAAATCTTTCGGAATAAATAATATTGAAAAAAAATCTCAAGTTCATATAGAAATAAATTTATAAATAACCGAAATTTGGAATTAAAAAGGGAATATTAGGGAAAATAGTCTGAAGCCCAATACAACATACAAATAATGAAAATTCAAAATTAAAAATAAGAAAAATCAAAGGATATTCTCATGGCCTAGAAATTCTCGTATTAATTGGAGGAAAAGAAAAAAATAGAATCCATATAAAAATATAATCTTAAAATAGCTGTAATTAGGAATTAAAAGAATAAGAAATATTGGAAGAAGAGACTAAGTCCATACTACAAGTATATAATTTAGAACTAATTAAAATTCGGAATTAGAAAATAAGAAACATCAAAAGTAGATTTTAGAGTCCATATAGAAATATAATTTAAAAACACCTAAAACTCAAAATTAAGAAAAAAGGAAGATGAGGAGAAGAGTCTAAAGTTTATATAGGAATACAACTTATAAATAACTGAAATTCGGAATTAAAAACGAATGTATATTAGAAAAAAGTCTGAGTTCATATAGAAATACAATTTACAACTAATTGGAATTGGGAATTAAAAAAATTAATATTGAAAGAAAAGTTTAGATTCCATATATAAATACATTTATAAATAACTAAAATTCAAAATTAAAAAAAGAAATGTTAGAAGAGGTGTCTAGAGTCCATATAGAAATAAAATTCATAAATAATGGAAATTATAAATAACAGAAATTAGGAATTAAAAATGAATAAATATTAGAAAAAGATTCTAGAGTCCATATAAAAATACAATTTACAAATAACTGAAATTTGGAATTAAAAAATAAGAAATATTGAAAGAAGAGTTAGAGTCCATATAAACAGACAATTTATGAAATAAATGAAACTCAAAATTAAAAAAGCGAATGTTGAAAGAGGTGTATAGAGTCCATATAGGAATAAAGTTTATACATAACGGAAATTCGAAATTAAAAACTAAGGAATACTGTAAGAGGAGTCTATAGTCCATATATAAATACAATCTACAAATAACTAAAGTTTGAAATTAAAAATAATCAATAACTATCACCTATAAACAATTCAATATAAATATCATGTATTGGTTAATAATAAAATGTAAAACTATATATGCTATTTTAAGAAAAACAATATACATGATGATAGCCGTGCAATCTGCGTGGGCCACCATACTAGTTCTGAAAATAACTCGTGCACATGGGCTCGCTTTGTTCAAATGAAACATGCGATATCTCCATACGAGCGCATGATAAAAGGGTGTTGACGTAAAACACGACGGTCTGAGAGATTTGTTTTACTCTAGTACAGGTTCAAAGCTTGCTTTTGGGTTCAAGGGCGTGCCAGTTGATTTGATCCTGCAATCAATAAGATGAAATGTGCAAACGATATTAGTAAACGATAGCCGATCGGCTATAAAGCCGATGTTGTACGTAATGCAACCTAACCGATGCAATAATAAATAATACCTATAATAAATAATACCCTAAACCTGGTCAATCGGCTGTAAACATCAACATTATGTAATTTATAAATCAACATTACTTTGGAAATCAACAATTATGATAGATCGGATTTAACCGAAACAATATAAATTATTTAGATCCAAAGTAATATGAAATAACAATTATATGTGTCAATATCATAGCCGATATTCAAATTTGAGTGTGTATCGGCTATAGCTCCGATACTACCTTATGTAAAGATATCATCATAAAGTAAATATATAAAACTAACATCAATTAGATTGATAATAAGTTCAATATATTTATATTTGTTGAGATCCCAATATAAGAGGCAAATACAGTATATTGAACAAGATATAAATCTAAGTAAAATAACTATATCAGATAAAATCGGCTGAAACCCCGATACTATCCTTATTAATGACCATGAAATAGGTTAGAGATTATGATTCTAAACATGACTTAGTAGATCAAATTTAACTGATGCAGCACTAAGTATGAAAAGAAGCATAATATCTAAACGATCAAGCCGATGGTCATTTTTTCGGGATGATGGATACATTATATAACTTAAGTCAATAAGTCAATCTAGCCGTTATCGGCGAAACCCTAGAGATAAGCCGATACAAGTAGATAGCATTACCAATCTAGATTATACAATATATATGATAACTTGGTGATTCACAGAATAAGATTAGAGTGTTATAAAGATGTAAGCACTAAACCCGATAATGCAAACCACCATAATAAGTTTTACCTCTTTGTCAAAGATCGAAACCGATGCAGTTCGACTCGAAAGCAAGAACTCGTCGAAACAAAGTAACGGAAAGGTTGGTGATGCGCCGAGATTGTATTGAACTGATGTTAATTATTTACAAGACTTCGGTCTTATACTTATACCCAAACATACAAACTTATCCATAACGGACACGACTCATACTTCCCTAATACAACTCTAACCAACAAACAAGTCCCTTAGGCGGACTCTTACCGAAAATATCTATAAGAAAATTACATAAAATCCTAATTAATAGATACAATTGCCTATCCTGGACTCTATCCTTGCCTGGCAACATCATTGAAGTCCTCCTCTCAAATCCGACACTGATCATGTAACCAATCTTATCAATATCAGCTGTATCGGCTGTCTGCATCAAACTCAGTATCGGCCGATACAAACCTCCAGCCGATGCGCACTCTGTTTCCAAGAATTCCGCATATCTTCAAATTCACTTCGGATTGGATCTCGATTCCGATTCATATGCTTACCAAATTCCATCGTCAATAAAGGGAAACCGGAAAAATACGCCGACACGCATGTGGTTTTCCTGATAGCTCGACTCTGGCGCACGCGATCGATCGCACATTAGGGGTACTCGTCCCAAGGTAGTATTGTAATCTGTTTTGGCTGATGTGGCACCATACGCAAAAAGAAAAACAATAAAAAACCTTGTGAGCCCCACATGTTAGTGATACAATGTTTTCTTCCTCCTCTCTCACCTACTCCCTTCTCTTTCCCATCTCTGCCCAGTCTCCAGCACGTAGAATCGATGGGGCGGTGGCCGACAGCGAGAAGCTAGGCGGCGACGGCAACTTCACCGAGCTTGACTGTAACGCCCCGGCACTCGCTAACTGATATCACCAGCTAACTCATACCGAGGTGCTACGCATTACCTGTGATATAGTACCAGTCCCAGGATACACTAGCTGGTACTCACAGAATAAACATGGAATCAAAGTAGATTATTATTACATCACTCGGTTTTAGTCCTTACATAAGTTGCTATCCCGGACAGGCCCAGAGATGAGCAACGCACAATACAAAAGTCCATAAAGCAAAAGACAAAAGCGGCGGCAGCTAAGCGTCTAGGCGACCATCTCGATCCACAGGCGACGGCTTGGGGCTAGGCACGATCCTTCTAGAAGTCCTCGTACTCGGCTTGCTCCTGGAGGTACTCCTCGGCGGTCGGGTCGACGTCTTCGTCTCCATCCTCTATAGATATTATATATATAGCAAGGGTGAGTACTTCACGTACTCAGCAAGCCGGGGAAAGAATGTCATGCTTGGTTAAGACAAGGAGAGCTAGGGTTTTATTTGCGAAAGCAGCCTTTTTGGCAAAGTGATTTATTTCACAAAACTCCTAGTGAGTGAATCAAGTTTTAGTTATCGGGAGGAGGCTCACGCCTCGACCCATTCCACAAGTTGCTTTGCAACAACTCGTCACGATTAACGAACAACAATTTATTTGTCTCCTCCATTAGTTCCTTCTCACTTTCACGACCATACATGGTCCACACAGTCATCTCAGGACTGCAACGCCATCATGGCCCTAAGAACACCTCGGTGTCGGACGACACCCCAGGTCACACAGACCCGTTCCTAACCACAAAGGTTAGCCGTTCACCACACAGGCAAACTCTGGAAACGAAACCCTTCCCACCAATCATTTTCATCAAACATTTGTCAAACAAATCTACGCTATGAGAAACACCTTACACTCGCCCTTGACCGTGGGCACGCCTGTTCGAACAGTTCATTAAACTCTGCAGAGGTTGTACGCTTTACCCACACGACACGAAACTGACACCGTGTACCCGTCGGTAACGGAAGTTCGTGACAAGGCCTTTCCAAAGCTAACCCATGAAAATCGCATGCCACCTAGTTGGGCTAAGATCCATAGCCGAGTATCAGGCAAAAACAGCCGTCGTCCACTCAGGAAATACCGAGGATGCCTCCTACTCCTACTGGTACCATGCCACAATAGAGGCACAAAGACACCCATGATGGGCAAAACATGCGTAACACTTCATCTCCTCATCCTCGGCATTCCACAACCATTGGCACACCAACTCCCATGTGATAACAATTTACTTAGCCAGAGGCATCCCATAAATACCCGTGTGGTCGCACTGTGACGTGTTCGGATGGACTTCCCAAAGGAATCGGTCCTTAAGGATAATACGTAGACAAACCACAAAGGCTTGACTGCGCATCATCATCATTTTCACAACTCATTTTACTTCACAACACATCGGTACCACGTACCGGGTTTTTAAGCATAAAATTTGGAAATACCCAAGTTTCCCACACGGCAACAACGTGGGCATGGCTAAGCGAAACTACCTCGGTAATCGTATAACGATACCGGCGTAAACATTTGTGGAGCTATCAAAGGTATGGAAACATCAACCTATGAAATATAAGTGCGACTACTAGATTGGTCCGTCGGTTGTATAAACAATCCGAGGCCTAAACATGTCAATCGTGTGAACTAAGCAATGCATTTTTCAATCAACATATCATTTCAAAATATAGGGGCAATGTGATCAAAGAGGCTTGCCTTGCACGAGGTGCGGGTCTTCTTCTTCGAATCCGGCGTCCGGAGTGTCTTCGTACACGTGTTCTATACGTGGAAAGGAGAACAAATAAATAAAAAGGCAATAAAATAAGCTCAAATCACATAAAAAAGTGTGCCACTGTGTAGATCTCAATTTTAGAAAAATTTAGAAATTTGAACGGGGTCAAACGGAGTTACGGTTGAATTTTTATGAATTTTCAAAGGTAGAGGGACTTTTCTGAAAAATTGGGAATTTTTAAATAAAAGATAACGGAATATCCCAACGGAATATTCCGTTCCGTTAGGGTTAGGGTTAGATTTAACGGTGGTGGGGCCCACCTGTCGGGCTGAGAGAGAGAGGGAGAGAGGGGGGGTGGGGCCCACCTGTAAGGGAAGAGGAGGCCTTCTTCCTCCTTGCGGCTTGCCCGGCTCGGCTTGGCCGGCGGGCGCCGGGCGGCGAGGTGGCCGGGGAGGGAGGGGAGGGGGAGGCGGCGGCGGCCGGAAGGGGAGGGAAGGCGGCGGCGGCCGGAAGAGGAGAGGAGGAGGCGGCGGGGCCGAGGGGATGGGGCGCCGGTGAGAGAGAGAGAGGATGAGAGGGAGGTCGCCGGCGGGGGTGGGGGAGCGGCGGTGAGGGGCGGCGAGGAGAGGGGCTTCGGCCCCCTTTTATATGCAGCGTGGGGCGGCGACGACGTGGGGCGACGAGACGGCGACGTGGTGCGGGCGGCGGCGCGGTACGGGCGACGTGCGGCGCGGACGTGGGCGACGCGGCGGCGCGGGGCGCGAGGTGGCGACGCGACGCGCGTGCGGAGCGGGCGGTGGTCGGGCGGCACGGGCTGCGGCCGGGCGGCGCGGGCATGGGCGGCGAGCGTGGGCGGCGCGGGGCGGCGCGGCCGGGCGGCGGTCGGGCGCGGCCGTGGCGCGGGCGGCGCGGGCGGCGGTTGGGCGGCGGCGCACGCGGCGGGCGCGGGCGGCGGCACCGGCGGCGGCGCGGGCGGGAGGTGGGAGACGAGCCGCGGGTGGGCCGGGCCGGCGCGGGGAGAAAGGCCCGTGGGCCGGAAGGGAGGAGAGGGGGAGCTGGGCCGGGAGAGAGAGGAGTGGTGGGCCGGCCCATTCGGGAGAAAAGAGAGGGAGAGGGGGAAAAGGAGTTGGGCCAAGGGAGGGAAAAGAGAGAAAAAGGCCCAAGAGAGGGAAAAAAATTTGAGGGGACTTTTTTGAAATTTTGGGGGAAATTTTGAGATCTTTTTGGCACAAATAAAATCCAAATTTTAAAACCAAAGTTTTTAATTGAGGGAAAATTTTAAATAAAATTTGGGTGCTACATTGACCACCATGGGCAACTTCACCGAGCTCGACAATAAAAAACGATGTATTTGTACTAGTTTTAAAAAATGAGGAACGTCTTATATCTGATATTGTGGTTTTAAGGATGTAATATAAACTCAACAACAATAAAAGGGATCTAAAGTAAACTTATTCCTATGTGGGATGCTTGCACTAGATGGCTACTATTGATGGGTGGACTGAACTGGGCCACGACAAATTGTAGTGGGTAGTTTCCTCGAAATGGACGAGTACTTTTTGTGGTGTTGGACGCTTTAATATTTATCTTTCATCGGAACCACACGTTTCAATCCAACGGTGCGGATGGAAGTTTGCGAGCGCCACTTCCAAGAGGCGGCGAGAGATGGAGGGGAGGTGGTAGGATTTATAAAACCGCACGGTTACTGCCACGGTTATCGCGGTTACCACGCACGGTAACCTTTTCAGTTTTTGAAACCACAGTATATCTTGTGGTAACCACGCGGTTTTCGCGATAACTGCGCAGTTCCCGCGGTAACCGTCAAACCGTGGAGTCGCGGTAACCGGCGCCCCAAACGGTTGTGTAAACCCAGGGAGGCGAGCAGCGGCGCGTGCGTGGAGCTCCAGATGGGCTTCGAGGTGGAGCATCGCTGATCAGTTGTGTCGTTCAACTGGACGAACACCCCTACGTATGTGCTAAAATGACACCTATAGTCAAAGTTTTGAACTGAATTCGCCCCATTTTGATTTGCACAAATTTGCAGCGATTGAATTTCGACATTTCGTTGATTGATCGAGGAGGATTTTACAGGGGAAGGGTTTTCCAGCCGGGCTTACATGGTGAAAGTCACGAACCAAACACAAAACACCTTCTTCATTAATTAATTACGATGAATTCGTTTAATTAGCTAGGTAATGGTGCGTCCGCCGTCGACGCCGACGACCTGGCCGGTGATGTAGGAGGCCGCCGGCATGCAGAGGAACACCACCATCGCCGCCACCTCCTCCGGCTCGGCGAGCCGCCGCATCGGCAGCCGGTCCATCTCGCTCTTGATCAGCTCCGGGTCAATCGTCTCCTGCTCCATCCAAATTAATCAAATAAAAATCAATGATGATTAATCACACTAATTGTACAAATAATCATGCACTTATTAACGTTTAGTATCTGAGCTGGAGATTGACGTTGTATATATGTAGCTTACGTCTTGGCATATGTCAGTATTGACACCTCCCGGCGCGACGCAGTTGACACGTATGCCGTCGCTTGCCCACTCGGCGGCGAGGCTCCGGGTGAGCTGGTTCATCCCGCCCTTGGTCATGGAGTACACAGCCAGCGCCGGCATGCCGACGGTGCCGGCGACGGAGGAGATGTTCACCACGCCGCCGCCTGCGCGGGTGTCGCCGGCGGCGGCGAGGAGCGGGTGCGCGAGCTGGGAGAGGTGGAAGCACGACTCGAGGTTGGTGGCCATGAGCCGGGCGAAGTCCTCGCCGGTGAACTCCGCCGCCGCTCGGAACATGGTTCGGCCGACGTTGTTCACGAGGATGTCCAGCTTGCCGCCGAACTCCTCCCTCACGGCGGCGATCAGCCTCTCCCGGTCGCCGCGCGCGGAGACGTCGCAGACGGATACGGTGACGCGGAGGCCCTTCTCCTCCCACCGCCGCCGGCACGCCTCGAGCTCCGCCGCGTTCCGGGCGCACGTGTGCACTCGTGCCCCGAATCCGGCGAGCTCCTCCACTATCGCATGCCTATGTCATACGAACACATAACCACGTACATGCACGTAAATACGTAGGTATGTACACGCGTATTATACTCGTATACGGTGATGTGTATGGTTGTGTGCATACCCGATGCCTTTGCTGCCGCCGGTGACGAGCGCCGTCGCGCCGGCGAGGGTCCACCGCTCCGGGATGCTTCGAGCTGCGGCGGCCGCCATGAACGAGCTTGATGATCTCTCTCTCTCTCTTCGCCGGCGTAGTAGCTGAGTGCTATATGTTTTGGATGGATGGCACACACATATCCGTATACGTATTTATACTAGCTCGCACGTATAGTAGTGGCCGGAGTTGAATTCGTTTATTTATAATTAAACAAAACTAAAGCGGTGCAGAAATAGTAGTCGTTGAAAATTGATTAATTACCATGCAATGATTAATTAAACTACATGTACAAGAAGGCGGCGAACGGCCGCCGGCCAACACGATCGCCGGCGGGTGCATCCCAAGCGGCTACCGGCCAGAATGCCGGCATATAAACTGGCATGGAGGAGTATATACTTTTGATTCAATATTTATTCACAGAGAAAAGACATATATAAAAATATAGTGATATTCGTATGCATGCATGCGGTGCACCACCTTTGAGCTATCATGCTCACGTGTCATTTCTTGTCAACTAGTAGCTCCCATCTATAATCTCATGATCTCATCTAAACTATATCTATATATATATATATCCAAGTAGCGTATGCATTTTCTATCCATCTACTCCCTCCGTTTAATTTAGAATGTAAAAGTGTTTTGCTTTTTTACTAAGTTAAACTATTTCATATTTAATCAAGTTTATGAAAAAAATATGACATCTATAATATCAAACTAATTTCATTAAATCTACCGTTAAATATATTTTAATGATATATTTGTCTGATATTAAAAATATTGACACATTCATAGACTTGATCAAATTTAATGAAATTTGATTTTAAAAAAGCTAAAACACCTTATTACATTATGAAATTAAAGGAGTACTGTATGATTGTTCTCACTTTTGCCTGATTTGTTCTAAGTGGAAAAAAAACATGCACGTTAACCGATGGATTTGAAATTTATCTATTGTTGATTATGCTGAGTTCAGATTAATTGTACCGATATAGATATACTGAAAATGGTAAAAAGAAAAGATTAAGAAAGTTTACAAGGCGCGCGAAAAACGTCCTCAGATGCATATTAGTATGGTCCTCTTGACACAGCTGACGCACAATGCAACGACACGATCGACAGAGAAGCGATGCATGTGCCGGTACATCGGCCGAGATGTCTCCCGTAAATCATGATCTACTCATGCATATTTTCATATATATGCTGACCTTATTACGTACGCATATACGTATACTATGGCAACTTGTGTGGAGTTGTGGTACGTACAACTACCTCCGGTGGCACCGCTCGGATTCAGAGGAAGGTATGATCATCAACTACCTACCTAATTATTTTTGGAGTAAAAATGGAACCTAAACACGCACACATATAATCATCGCAAAATCTATTTCGAGAGTCATCTCGATTTAGGCTTAACGAGCGACGCGGACAATTACGTACGTGAGAAGTACTAGCAGCGTTACAGACATGCATGCAAATAGTTTTTACTAGTAGGTTGTGCATATATTTTTTCTTCTTATGAAATTTTCTCTTAAATTACTTATCCGATCTATAATCCGATTACACCGTTGTGTTCGTAACAATTAAATCTTTACAACAAGATCTCACATGATTATATTTTGATGAAAAATCACAAATTACTTTATGATATGTCTAAATTACTTTTAGATTTCACTAAGTTACTTCTTATACATACAAAAGTAAATTCAGTAAAGTTCAAAAGTAATTTACATATATTATAGAAGTAACTTAGAACAAAACGAATGTAACTTTGGCATGTCATTTGAAGTAAATCCGTTGTAGAGATAAAAATATGACTCTATCTAGAAATTAAATTAATCAGCACAAATTATGGAATTAACTTAAAACAATAATAAAAGTAATCACCTCAGAGCATTATGAATGTATAGGAAGTATTTTAATCAAATCTAAAAGTAACTTATATATATGATAATTTGTTCAATGAAAAAAGGTATTAATTAAAGTTACTTTCTTTTGGTTATAAATTAATTATATAATATATGTAAATTACTTTTAAGCTTTACTAAATTTATTTTGTATGTCTAAGAAGTAACTTAGTGAAATCTAAAAGTAATTTAGATATATCATAAAAGTAATTTGTGATTTTTCATCAAAATATAATCATATGAGATCTTGTTGTAAAGATTTAATTGTTACGAACACAACGGTGTAATCGGATCGTAGATTGGATGAGTAGTTTAAGAGAAAATTGTATTTGAAGTATAGGTGAATGGTATCTCTTATAGATTGAGTGGTAGCTGGTTTAGACAAACCAGTTACCACTAGTTGTGTAGTCACGTCCATATATCATGCATGGTTACATAGGTAGCTCGCCTGGGTACTGACTTTATTACACCTCTTGACATTAATCCAGAAAAATACGAGTACATACCATGTTCCACGCTTTACCACTGTCTAGTGCAGAATGTGCACCAATAAGACGTACTGATCTTAGTATACCCTCGCAATTATAAGATATTTATATTGAAGAAACGACACCCGTGTGATATTATAGGTCCTAGAATAGGTATAGAATATACTAGTCCTATTATAAGTTAGACCTGGAGTTGGAATAGACGTAGGATAGAGTTAGAGTCGAACTCTATCATAACTCTCTCTTAAATAGAGAGTGGGGCACTACAATGCAATCATTTAGCTACAATGTAGCGTAGACATGCAGGGAGATAATGACGGCGTGGCCATGAACTCGTAGCGGTTAGATGCTATATTGGTAGGGGAGAAGCGCCCATAATCAGAGCCTTGGGGATTAGGCTTCGGCTGAACCTCGTTAATGAATATTGTGTGTTTCTGTGTTGTCATCTGGCGTGTCTTGGGTGATTAATGATAAAAGTGATCGAGAAGGTTAGTCGTCGTTCCGCTATATCGACTAACTTTTATAACAGTAGGTGACCCTTCTAACCCAACACCAATATCTATGTGACTGCCAGCGCATTTTTAGGAGCATCATAGGTGATGGTTCTATAGTAGAACTGACAATGATCCCTTATAGGGGTATCGGTTTTAGGTCCGGTACTAATGACTCGGACCATTAGTTCCGCATAATAATTGGTGCCAGCACTTACGATTTTTTGGGGCCTAGCACTGATGTGTTTTCCTAAGCTAGTGTTAGATTCCACAAAAATACGAGTACCACATTCACTCACTAGCTAGAGCACTAGTTTTACCACTGCCTTGTAATAAAATTTGTTTGATTATTATTTGATGATGAACAATTGGCATGTGTTATTATTGGTTTTGATATTCGGAAATTATTGGAGAAGTGATTTTGGAGATGATTGGATTTTCAGATGATAAACAGGTGACTGCTGGATGATGGTCTGGTCAGACCAGGCTGCTAATGCCGGTCAGACCGGCGGTATACATGCGATCAGACCGGCTAGCCCGCGGTCTGACCGACCGACGCGGTATCGGTTTCGGTTTCGGGTTGTTATTGTGGATATCCGTGATTATTCTATGTTTATGGTTTCTAGATGGATACTATGCGTATGTAATATTGTTGTGTGCTAACAATGAGTCAAGTTGGAGAGAACTTGTGCTTGGATATGGTTTCTTGGTTGATGCATGTGTAGGTGAGTCTCAATGCCTCGGGAGAGTGTTGCCGGTGATGGATCAGGAGTCAACTTGGGAGAAGATGACGTCCGAACGATCAAGATATCATGCTGGATGCTTAGGCTAGAGATCAATGCACTTGATTGGTGAAGATTCCATATGGCATACGATGGAGATATTGTGTGCGTATGGGATGTGGAGTCAAAATTGGATAGTCCAAATTAGGTGAGATTGAGTTTGTAAAGTTTGTTTCTTGTACCGGAAGGTTTCCTAGGGGATTACGACGACTTGTACAAGATTGGTTCGTGGCTTTAGACTGCCTACCTCGAGTATAAATAGAGAGGGAGGGTGTAGCCTCCCAATATTGATTTTGAGAGAGTTGAGTTGAGAGAAAAGTTAAGGTTTTGAGTTTTAGTTGAGATTTTCGTGAGGAGTGCTGTTGTTGCACTTTGTAAACACAGGTTAGAAGTAACAAAGTTCAATCTATTTTGAGAGATCTTCAACTTGTGTTTGCTCGGGTTCGGCAGTCCAACCGATAGGACACCAGCGGTCAGACCGGTGGGTCAATACCGGTTAGACCGACGACTGTGATAGGAGGTGGTGACAGCCGATCTTCGCGATTTGGGCGGTCAGACCGAAGTGACAACACCAGTCATACCGGAGGTCATCGAGTGGTTAGACCGTTCGCCATCGAATTTCGAGGGTAACTTTTAATTCCGCTAAAATTTTGTTTTTTGGGTACTACAATCATTCACCCCCTCTGGTTGGCTTAGTTATCGTTCTACGATCCTACATGCCTAAGATTAAATTACATAAATTAACCGTGCGCTTTACCACTTTCGGAGATTTATTATTATTAGAAAAATGTTGTACCACACTTAAACAGTATAGCCTGGGATGGGTTTTACCACTTCCTGATATTAATAAAAAAATATAAGTCTAATACTTCAAATTGGATAAACAGTTAATTTGCACTTGACTACTACAAGGATCCTTCCTACAATTGAACTATGATTTGGTTTATAGAATATATATATATCATAGACATAAATCATGAATACCATATTGCAATATTTTTGAAAAGTAACTACTCTTTCAAAAGTAATAGATGGGCTAATTCCCCCCCAAAAAAATAGAAACTAAAAAAATATGAGAGGTTTTACAGTGTTTGCGAGGTACTTAGAGCTACTAAGAGGTGAAGTAATGTTTACCGTTGATCAAGAGAGGGGTAATGTATGTAATAAAAATTATTGTAATCAATGGTAGTAAATTAATTAACCAATGAAATATTACCATTATTGCCGAATTGAATACCTTGCTTCGTTGATCGGTACTGTATGCTAGAGAAAATGTAAATCTACCTAGACGTTGATTGGATCTACATGGGAAAAAATCAGGTTGTGTCTTCTTTCTCTTCTCCCACATCGCTCCGTTCTTACTAGTGTTTGAATTGGTTCACTAGAAAAAACCAGAGGGAGAACTGCTGACATGGTTGAGGATTGAAGAGGAGACGGGGTCGGCCGGTCAATGGCAAGGCGAAGCGCATCCGCTAAGATTTCATTTACGCAGTTGATTAGTGATTTACATAGCTCGCAATTTCATTCATAGATTGAGACTGGAATGAGTTCTCTTCCCCTGCTCTTCTTCGAGGGTTTGAATATGGCACTCGTAAGGAGACACGGTCATCATGGTTGAGCATTTGTGCAATCTACAACTCTGTTAAAAAAATATAGAAGGCGAAGGCGAACATATCTTTGGATATTTGGCCTGTGGTGCGGACGTTGCGGCAATTGCCGGCCTTCTAAATGGCATGCAATCCGTGGACTGGATGCATGCACATATATGCCCAATAAATGAACTTGCAATTAGGAGGTGGTTTCTATTTTATCGGATGTGAGGTAAATTAGGGAGATCGTTATTTTCGGATTAATATTAAAATCTAAGTGTATGTATGACATCATAAAATGAGTTATTTAATTCCCTAAGACATATAAAATTTTGTTAATTAGTGAATTCTAAAAAAAATTAACGTAATGGATGATTACCGGGTGAATCTGTTCTTAAGAAAAAAAATGTAAATCTTAAAAAGAACACGTAAATAACGTATTGGAGATGATAATTACCAGTATCGATGCGGTACATTTGTACTTAGAACGAATACTTAAGAAAATTATCTTTATCTCCTAGAAAATTATCTTTTTACCCTTACTACCTGAGTACATGTGGCAATATTTAAATATCTTTTAAGTGATATCTTTTATTGTGGAGAGTTGGATTTTTGACTTTTTTTAATACAAACACCGTAAAACTTCTCAAAAAATATATAGTGAGCTTGTACAGCTGCTCTTACTTGTTCAGGCTTGACAGGACCAAGAGCTGACCACGACCAATACAAAAATTAATAATGTATTGGCCAAAGTTCTAATAAATTAATAATTAAACGCAGGAATTCTAGAGTAACATCTAAATTAGAGCAACAGAAAGAAAGGTACTAACCAACCACTACGATGACTTTATTTTTTAAAAATTATTTAATACTGATCATGACTAGTGGCATTGAGACAAACTAGTAGCTCGTGTAATAACAGAGCTAATTCCACATGAAAAGCTAATTCCAAATTAAATTGTATATTTATCTATGAAGGGGAAATCGCCTACTAGCTTCTATCAAAAGCCAATTAGAAGGTTTAACTGAAAATTATATCGAGTATATCAGGGGTCAAGATTAAGAGTCCTATCAAATTTTGGTAGTGCTAAAGTTTGAGCAATACAAAATTTTGGTTTGATGCTAATTATTATGCTGTGAGATGGTTAGATAGGTTTTAACCAAATTTTGGTTGAATGAGATTCTGAAGAAGTGTTTAGCTTGCTCATATCCGAGGAGTTCAAGCAACTGCATGCTTTCGCATGCTATACCTATCAAATTTGGTTTTCGGGAGATGAATTATTTATACATGCAAGAGAACATTATTCATTATAATATTTTGGCTGCAGTTTGTTTGTTTATGACAATGGAATGAACATTGTCTCTGATTTAGTTAGAGAAAATTAACAGAAAACCACTTCTAAAGCAACGAAACTAGCTTAGTATATATACCATGAGAAGTTGACCTAGACACAGCTAATAATTGATCGTGCCGTGCATTGAGTTAATTGCTAATGTCAATGCATGGTCAGAATAGAAACTAAGTTTAGCAATGAACATGTGGAAATAAGTTAGCAACTAATCAGACAAATGTAATCTCGAGAAGAGAATAGGGAAAAATCGGAGTTCGTGGTGTCCGGATCTTCTCTCTTCATCATTTTCAGGTACGGATAAATTGCATCTGACCAAGGTGATCACAGAGAGAGAAAATTAACAGAACAATAATAATTAAACTAATTAAGAAGGCAGAGTAAACGGTTGACTTAAATTATACCGGTCGTTGATTTGGTAGTGTCAAAGAGCTACTGAATATTTGATTGCACTAGCTGGCCAAAGCAAGAAATATGATAGTATGTCGGCAAGATGAAACTGCAGTTGAACATGGACGAACAGATTTGCTTGGCCGTCCTAATCTTTGGGTGCATTCATCCTTGCAGTTAACTTGTTAATCTAAAGAATAAATGTACATGTATGTATATACATGATTAGCACACTTAATTTTATATCATTGTCTTAGCTAATTAATGTACATTTGCACAATTAATCCCATCTTTGACAAGCTTGAGATGGACAGCAATTCTTGAGAAATGTTTGGAGATATATATTTATTCTTTCAGAAGATACTGTGGATGCAGATACGAAATCTTTTTGGTCTACGGATCATATATATAGATGTGGCAGGGCAATCACATGGAGTAGCGATTCATCCATGTAGCCAAATTTCAAGAAAACTTGGGACTCTTTTAAAAAAGATTTTGACTAATAAAGTCAAATCCTTAACACATCCTACGTGCAACGAAGCGGTCAACGAGGCCTTCAGCGTGGGCCCAAACGACGAATTTTTTTATTTTTAATTTTACTTATTAAAATAATTACAGAAATAAATTTCTATTTAAAAAATTTACAAAACTAGTTGTCCATTGCTATTTAAAATGCCCTCCCAGAGAGTGATTTTGTCGATATGGCATATGGTCGTTGGCCCTCCCATAACAACCCAAGAGCGCTAAAATTTTGTAGGCGATCCCCTTGCCGTCCTCCCAGAGAGCGGTTTTTGGTTTAGGGGACCGCTGCAAAGGGCTAGTAGGACGGCCTGGTATTTGCAGTTAGCCCATTTGCCGTCCTCTGGGAGGGCTATTTTCTACTATGCGAGAGGGGTGATATTTTTGCAGGCGGCTCCCTTGCCGCTCTCTGGAAGGGCAATTTTCTACTGTGCGGGGGTCACCTGCAAAAATGTTAGGCCGCACAGTAAAAATCACCCTCCTAGATGGCGGCAAAGGGGCCACCTGCAAATTTCCCCTCCTTCAATGGCTGGCCGTTAGGGGTGGACCAATGATCGTCTGTCACGTAAGCAAAATCGTTCTCTAGGATCCCAGAGAGCGTTGGACGGCTAGTGTTGTAAATTTTTCAAATAGAAAATTCTTTCTGTAAATATTTTTTAATAAATAAAATTTCAAATAAAAAAATTTCACATCGCTGCAACAATGGGCAGTGGTGATCGAGCAGTGGATGGAGGGAAGGCCCGGACTGGATATGGCGGCCGTGAACTGTCAGTTCTGTATGTTCTGCAACTGATGGAATTCAGAAAGTGACAGTATTTTACTCAAGAACCAAACAAAAATAAAAAGTCAAATAATTATAAATGTAATTACTCTTCTGTTGTTGGTTGTTAATTAATCTGCTTGGTGACAATATGCAGGGTTTGTTTTTTTTTTCTGCACAAGATTCGGTGATCTCTGCTGTTGTGATAATATGCAGACAAGAACTGAACAGAACAACAAGAAGAAGATATGAAAAAAATGCAGTGCTCCAGTGCATGCTCATTAATTAGTGAGTGACATATGCTTGACATTTGACATTGGTATGAAGCGAGTACACATCACTAATTCACTAATTCCTCAAGCCTGAGACGTACTACGCAAATCTTGGCAAACTGGCATTTCATTCCTCAGGGCGTACTAATGTGTTTTCATGGCTGTATACTCTCAAAAAAAGTTTTGCTGATGTCTAAGTATACTTTGCTGCCCATCTCAAAGTTGTTTGTTTGTTTGTTCAGTTCAGATTGACAGAGAGGAAGCAATTGAAGTAAAAAGAAAAACCACCCTGACATGAAGGTTGAACAAGTGTAAGAACATTTAAGGGTTAGTTATTTTCAGATTACTAGCAATGCATCCGTGCATTGCAACGGAAAATATTATTAATTTACAATATAGAACGAGCTCCTCTACCGGCGAATTGATGAACCCTCTTTATGAATTTGGCCCAGGGAGTATGAGTGAAAAATTCAGTATCTTCTTCAGAAGAATTAATGTGTATGTGTATTTATACATGAATTATATTTTTCATCTTCCATGTTCAACTGCATTTTCATCTTCAGTTGAACATGGAAGCACAGATTTGCTTGGCCGTCCTAATCTTTGGGTGCATCCATCCTTGCAGTTAACTTCTTCAGAAGAATTAATGTGTACGTATATTTATACATGATTAGCGCACTCAACTAAAATCAGAACCCTAACTAATCAATATTTGCACTATTTAATCCCATGTTTGACAAACTAGAGATGGATGGATATCGGAGTGCAATTCTTGACAAATGTTTTATGTTTGGAGATGTATAAACTATATAGCTCGTATTCTTTTAGAAGATACTACTGATGCAGATACGAAATCTTTTTGGTCTACGGATCATACACACATATGTATATGATACTTGGAACATGGAAATTGATCCAAATACGTAAGCTAAACTCTTACGTACGTATCTGCATCAATAGTATCATATGGATCATATTTCAAAGAAACTTAGGATATTCTAC
Organism: Oryza punctata; assembly: GCA_000573905.2. NCBI lineage: Eukaryota > Viridiplantae > Streptophyta > Magnoliopsida > Poales > Poaceae > Oryza > Oryza punctata. Next base: position 29,290,655 of record CM002498.2, read on the forward strand.
AATTGATCCAAATACGCACGCCAAATACGGATCATATACAGATGTGGGCTAGTAAGAACCACGCAGGCACAAACAAGTCGCTGACACTTCGTGACGATGGGCCGATCGAATCAATCTGGGCCGCGAAGGCCAGATCGAACGGCTCTCAGAGGCCCAAGGGGATTCGCTCGGTGGTGACCAATGGCTGGAAGGCTTGGAGCATGGCGGCCATCGTGACCGAAACCACTGGTTAGCGGCTAGCCGCGCGCGCTCTCCCTCGCGCGGCGCGGCACGTGGCGCGCGCGGAGGGAGGGGCGGCGGCTTGTCCGGTTCTTTTTCCTTTTTCAACCGTTTTTCCTTTTGTTTTTTCTTCGTTTTTTTCTTTTTTTTTTTCATTTTATGTTCTGCAACTGATGGAATTCAGCAGAGTATCGATAAAAGTGACAGTATTTTACTCACGAACTGAACCAAACAAAACGTACGAAAGATAAGAAAAGTAGTAAGTAGTCTTGTGTTGTTGGTTGTTAATCTGTTTGGTGACATATGAAGGGTCGTTTCAGTACTAGGATTTGCTGATCTGCATGCATGTTTTTGATGATATGCAGACAAAGAACTGAACAGAACCACACAGGAAACATATAAGCAAAATGCAGAGCTCCAGTGGATGCGCGCATCAGTGGCAGTGAATGACTAATGTGCATCACTAATTCACTACTCGTCAAGCTGATCGACTTAGTTTTTTAGCCTAGTCTGGCCAGATCATTTCTCAAAACACTGATGTGCATGGCTGTATGCTCACAGGAAAGCTTGAGTGGATGTCTGAACATATCAACAAGTCGAAGTACTGTCACCTTACGATGTACATACTTACGGTGCATTTCGAATTTGTTCAATTAATTGATTGCAACACATTGACGCTGAGGTCGCCGCCGACGTCGGTGGTGACTGGTGAGCAGTGGATGGAAGGCCTGGACTGGAGCATGGCAGCCATGGTGACTGTCAGTTCTATGTTCTGCAACTGATGAAATCCAGCAGAGGAGAGAAGTGAAGTGACAGTATTTTAGAGACGAGCCAAACAAAACGAGAAGTAAAAAAAAACACTAAGTACTCTGTGTTGTCGATGAACTCCGATCAAACACCTTGTGTGCAAACTGCAGCTGTCCGGCACGGCAGCAGTGAGAAACAGTAAGGACGAACAGAGGAAATTCAGAGCAGAGAAAACTGAGAAGTTTCAGAACTCTCCGAAAGAACGAATAAATGTGGGGCAATTTTCTGGTGGTTTTTCATTCAACTGAATAATGAACTTACAACTGGGATTCTAAGTTACTCTTCTACTTATACTCCAAAACAGAAAACGAATCCTAAGTCTAAATCGTGCCATCCCACGATCCGGAACTCCTGGACTCAAAGACTTGCGCACCTGCGCTATACTCACGCCCATTACTCGCTACTGACGCGTTCTTCAACTGAATCCCGCATCAAACGCATCTGAAAAACAACTGTTGATTTATTCTCCTAGTCGTTGCAGCTGCAACAACTCTGGTTACTGATGGGGCCACAGCTGAAGTAAAATGCAACAATCTCCCCTTTAATTCTGCCGTGGCCCAAGATCTCGCACACCTAGCAGGTGTCACGCCGTTGCCAGCTTCGTCTCCGGCAACCCTTTCGTTAGGCTATCCGCCCGCTGTTCCTCAGTCCGAAAGAACTCTACAACAATTTGCCCACTCTCTCCACACATTCTCTGATAAAATGGTAGCGGGTATCAATGTGCTTGCTTCTTCCGTGAAACACTAGGTTTTTCATCAATGCAATCGCTGATTTGTTGTTGACGAAGAGTTTCACTGGCTTCGCTTCTACCCCAACCATTTCACTCAGCAGCGCCCTCAGCCAGAGCGCGTGACACGCCGCCACCGTGGCCGCCATGAATTCAGCTTCACATGATGAAAGCGCCACTGTCTTTTGCTTTTGTGAACACCATGAGATCAGACTGTTGTTGATGTAAAACGCCATTCCGCCGGTGCTCCGACGATCATCAACATCACCAGCCAGGTCGCTGTCGGTGTAGCCAGTGATCTCCACGGAACCTCTCCCTGCGGAGAAAACGAGCCCATGATGCACTGTGCCCTTGAGATACCTGAGAATTTTCTTCACCGCACCGCCTTGAAGTACATCAACGTCGGCCGCTCCATGAATCTGCTTGCCACCCCGACCGCATAGGATAGGTCCGGACGAGTATGAAACACTATGGTTGCGGACGGCAGATCAAGCAACAATAATCTGCTTCGGCAGCTGCAACATCCCATGGATGAGACGGTAACTCTCCTCAAAGGCCTACCTAGAGAGTATCGACTCAACGGGTTGGATCTAGGGGTTGGATCTAACGACAGGATGTTTCTTCTGCCTCCATCGATCCTGGCTACCGCCAACTTACCCACCCACAGCATTGTGTGGGAAATAGCAAAGCTGAAAGAACAAAGTCGATGGATTATCGATGCATTACACTTATATCATGTCTGCTTTTTAATATACATTGTTTATACTATGTGTGTCGATGTATATGTAACTATATAATTATAACTAGCATGGTGGCATGCGCGATTGCGCGGCTAGCCCCATATAAAATTATCTAAACTTTTTTACACATGATTTCTTTAAATTTGTTAAATAATCTCCCACTATCTTAGGATTTTAAAAAATTGAAATTTATCATCATCGTGTTTTCAATTTTATATGTTTTAAAGTCCACCAATCACCACCACTTAATCCATCACCACCCTTTATTTGCTTGCTCATGATCATGGTTTCTATTCTCATCCTCTTTAGAATTGGGACATTAAAAGTCAAGGTTCATTGTCTCGTCAAATTTCAATTTTATACTTTTTAGAAGTCCTATCAAACATCGCCACTGTACTAATTTACGGCCTCCCGCTATCCCCTCCCATTATTTACATTATTTAGATTATAAAATCGAACCTATTTATATTATCGGAATTGTAAAAATCAAACCTACTTGATGTTGGAGTTCTTTTTTTTACTTTTCAAAAGTCTTGTCAACTACTTCGAGCCTATTCCTTAAAAACCTGCTCATCACCCTACTCTTAATGGTTATTGAGATTTATAAAATGAACCTAATTTTTATTTCTAAATTTTATTTATACTTAAGCCCTCATTTTTAATTTAAAATTTTATTATAATTTTTATTTTAAATTTTCATTTATCCCGTATTGCGTTTCACATGGACGATTCTGTCATTATTCTTTTTTTTTCAAATTTCAGTTATTTCTAAATTGTATTCTGACTTAAACTCTTGTTTTATTTTTCTAATTCCATAATTTATTATATTTTACATTCTGAATTTTAATTAATATCCTATTGTGTTTTACATGGATTGCTCTTTCATTATTTCTTTTTTTTTTGAAATTCAGTTATTTCTAAAATATATTCCTACTTAAATTGTTTTTAAATCTAACCAACATTTTAAAATTTATATCATTTTTCTAAAACTTAGTCAATATATGTAACATCCTGTTTTCCTTTAAAAAAAAGAGAGAGCCGCCGCCGCCGCGCCACTCGTCACCCCGCACCTCGAGCCACCGCTGCCGGTCGTCGCCATCGTGCCTGTGCCCTGCCTGCCGCCTTGCGCCCCACGCCGCCGCTCGCCGCGTGCTGTCACCGTCGCCGCACACCGGCCGCCCCTCTCCCTTGTCCTCCCCCTATAAATTTCCCCCTTCTCCCCTCTCCTCCACACCTCTCCACCCCTCCCCCTCCCCTCTCCGCCGACCACCACCACGCCGCTCGCCGCCGCCGCCGTGTGCCCGTCGTCGTCGTGTGCCCGCGCCGCCGCCGCCGGTGAGCCCCCGTCCCCTTTCCCCACCTTTGCCGTCTGCACCCTCGCCACTAGGGCCGGCTCAGCCAAGAGAGAGAGAGGAGAGGTAGAAGAAGAGGAGGAGAGAGGAGGCGGGAGGAGTCGGGAGAAGGAAGAAGAAGAGAAGAGGAAGGAGGAAGGAGGAATAAAGAGAGAGGAGGAAAAAAAGAAAAGAAAAGAAAAGAAAGAGAAAAGAAAAGAAAAGAGAGAAAAGAAGAAGAGAGAGGAGAGAGAGAGGTGACATGTGGGTCCCACATGTCAGTCCTTAGGGTTTGGGGTAAAAGTAAATTATTTATGAACAGTAACCTTTCACAATTTTTGGAATTAATTCAAATTTGAATCTTTTAGCAAGCGTAACTTATTCGTTTTAACTCGGATTTGAGCGAAACTTGAACCTAAATTCATTTAAAATCGAGACCTAGCTATTGGTACCATTTTGCAATTTATTTTGTACTGCATGTGTTTTTGGTGATTTTGTTTGAATTCTAATCGAATGCAAATCAAATCTTTCGCACGTAAATTTAGATACCGAGGGAGTTGTTGAGCTGAAGGAGGATCTGGGTCAACAAGACTACTAGTAAGGCAAGTCATCACTAATCTTTGACCATGTTGAACCTATTGCGAACTTATTTTTATTTAAAATAAAGTTTGCATGCTATATGATTATATGTGAATACCCTATCTTGTTATATGCCATGCCTTTGATATTGATTATCCATGCAATCTTTGTAATCCATGATATCGTGTGTCTTTATTCAATACCTGACAAATACTTAGCCATGCTACTTTAGAATCATGCATATTCATATTTATCAAAATGTTTTATGCTCGGGCAACTACCTTTGGGAAAGTAGTTAAGATGCGGCATGTGGAGACATGAGCGCCACATTGTCATGCTATTGATGACATGATTTGTGAAAGGAAAAATAAAACTAAATATCTATTTTCGACTTGGGCGGCTGGAGGACTTGGTTGGTGTCCGGTAAAGGCTAGTGCCGTCCCTGGTCAGTTAAGGACCGAGCCATGAAGCTAAGCATGAAACGACCCCCGTACAACCGTACTTCTCGAATGGGTATAGACCTAGCGGAGTAAATAGCCGAGCGGAGGCAGTATCCATGCTTAGTGGTTTTCTTGATGTATATGAGAGGTGGGGGCCTACGGTGGGGTCGCCACCGGGAGGACCGCCACGTGTAAACCTAAACTTAATTACAAATTAATGCATGCGTGAGTCTTCCCTCCCCGGGAGCGCCAAAACTTCTCTCACTGCTAGAAATTGGTGACACTTAGTGTGCATGAGGACTTAAGTTCATGGAGCAGATATTGCTAATGTGAGGTTATTGAAAGGGTTTGTCGTGATGCGTCTTATGTGTTGGGGCGAGGCTCATGTGTTGGGCAAGTCACGAAGTGTGGGTAAAGTGTACATCCACTGTAGTGTGAGTAAATCAAATCTATTCGAATAGTCGTGCTCGTGGTTATTAAGCATCGGAGCATGTATTACACTTGGCTAGACTCTAAATTCTTAAACTGACTGGGATGGGATATTGCATGATAATTTTTACGCTGGTGGATCCACTTCTCGGGAGGCGAGGAGGGGAAGACCCCAGAAAACCATGACGAAACAATGGCGGGAAGCTATCCTTGGGATCACAATGGATGGTGGACAGAACCGTCGTTGATTAATGAACTATGGTATTAAAATTTGGTCAGTCTATGCTAGGTATTAGGCTTGTGAAAAGATTTACAAACTTGCTTTACGCAAAAGAACTAGAAGCCATTCCTTGAAATACCCTCTATCATATGCATTGTTATTGTGGTGGCTTGCTAAGTACGGTTGGTACTCACCCTTGCTATTTATAAACTCAACCAGAAGTCGGCGATAATGCTTTGGAGGACCCGTATGCTTACTACCAGGAGGATGCTGATGATGACGACGCTCAGTAAGTCTTAGTTACGGTCATTGCCTGTGGCAATGGCGTGCCGCTGCCTTAATTCCGCTGCCTTATCGAAACTCTGTTTTTGCATGTATTTCGGACCGTTGGGTCATATGTCTTAGACTATGCCTTCGGGTCTATTGTTGTAATAATTCGCAGTAAACGCATATGTATGCGCACTTGGTATTTCAACTATGTATTCGTGTGTACCAGACTACTTGATCCAGGGAAATGGTACAGTTTACACGAATTATTCCTGTTATGAAAACAGGGTTTGATGGTTCATAGATGGAGGAGCCAACAGTGAACATTCAGAGGTAGAGTAGAAAGAGTCATATGAGGTAACTGAACAAATGGACCAGCCATCAAGCATATCTTTATCCCCCTTCTACTGGTCATACCTTATGACCATCTCTTTCTTCATTATTTTGTTAGATGTGGCACTTGTGGTGATTGCTTGGTAATATTTTTATTTTTTTATTTTTATTTTTTTGAGTTCTCAGTGATCATAGCAATCGGACATAAAATCATATATGGATATAGTTTTTCCTAGTTTCCTGCTACTATTTTGTTTCCTAATGCTAGTTTGGTAAGAAAAGTCTAGCTGTCATGCTTACCCGTTTCTACATCACGTACGTGGTTGTATCCGATTCAAAACAGCAGATCAATACTTCTACACATATTTCTATTAAATCTTAGCCATTATAATTTAGACCCACCACGATCCAACGGTGTAAAATTTCTTTTTTTCCCGATTAATATGAGAATTTCTAGTCTCCGTAGGGAACGTGGTAGCTCCTTTTCGAGCTATCTTAATAATATAATATTGTTTATGCTATGTGTGTCAGTGTACCGAATGATGGGGTCGTTGCCACTAAAATTTAACCTTTCTAGCCATAGGACAATCAATATTCCTATTTTGCAAAAACCATACATCGATAATATATTATCTGACACGAGAGAATTAATTTTAGCCTTTTATATTGTCTAAGTAGAAAATACATAACAAACATCATCATGGCAGTTCAAGGAAGACAAAAAAAATCAGCAGTCAGCTATTTACTGTTGTAGAAGTACTGCATTAAACCACACTGCGGCCATATATAGGATTAAGGCCACTACCTATAGTATTATACTACCAATAATATTAAAGGTAAATTAGTAATTTACTAATACAATAATTACGAGTAACTTTGTCATTTATATTTTTTTCCAAGCTAGATCGATAGGTGGTTGTCCATTATGTTGGTATTGCTCATATTCCATCAAAAAGCTAAAAAATAAGGAAAAAAAAGTTTAGTGACTGCTAAATGATAGTTATACCCCTATTTTTTGGGATAATAATACCCCTCCACATTTCTACTACCGCTAACTAGGTGGTAGTAAGAAGCAACCTGAACCCTTCGATCAAATGAGATCAAACGGTTCAGATTATTTTCTACTATCAGTAGAGAGCACCGGAGAGAGACTCAAGTTGTTATCCACACCTGGTTTGTTTAGAAGGCATAATTTTTAGATAAACCTGTGGTTATTTGTACTACTTTAAAAAAATTAAATTTGTTGGGGATGGCCAGGCCTCCGTCCCCCCTCCATGTGGCTCCACCAGCGTGGCAGTGCGCGGCTGGCAAGGGAACCATATCACCGTCGGTGGTGAGCAACGGCTGACTGGTGGAAGGCTGAAGCATAGATACCATTATTTTTTTAGAGAAGATAATAGATTGGAACCCGGCCTCTACATCCATTTGGCTGCCAATTTTTACTTCTTCGACGCTGATACAATTAGTAGAGGAGATTACACAACATTTCAATCATGTTTCCTTCTAATAACTTTGGTAGCTTAATTCCGTGAGAAATAGATTAACAAAAATAAAAGTAAACAAATAAACCATGGTCAATTTTAAAGTAATAACTTTGGCAGCTTAATTCCGTACTTTTCAATTGATTGGTCAGTGATGAAAAGTAAGCAAATCAACTATGGAAGCTAAATTTATTTTTGCCTTTTGAAGTTCGGACTTCCAGACGAACAAAACAAGCTAAGAAACAACATAGATTGGACAGTGATAACCTGTAGTAGGTTGCAGAGTTCCATCGCAAGGCAGTTGTGGAAGACACAAGAAGTAAACAAACAAAGTTCAACGTGGCACGAAGGCCGAAGCACAGTGGAGGAAGTGAAGAACAATTGTTCAAGATGCAGTGCTGCTTCAGCCAATGGGACACAGCAGCTTAGTTAACCACGAAAGCAAATGATCCGGGCCTGAAGGTGCAACGCAATACGAAACTAATCACCAACACTTGAGATGATCTGGGCCGCACAAAGCTGATCGTACGGCTGGAAAAGGCCCAAGAGGGTTCGGAGTTCAAAACTGCGACCCCTCCTCCCCCTCCTGTTCGTAATCACAAGTTCAGTTGGTTGTCAATTTGCTTGGTGATAATAATGTGCATAGTTTTCTGCGCAAAGACTTTCTGATGTGCATGTTCTGGGGAAGAACTGAACCGAACAACACAAGATCAATGATCAAAATTCATTGCCTATAAACGGATTTACTTCTTCTTTTTCTCGAACGCGTTAAAAGATTGCACGTTAATATATTAGAAGGAAAAGAATTTTTGTTACACAACACAATCAGACAGACCAGCTTATGCCAAGGAAAGGGAGAAAAAACAAACAGAGCTAAATCTAGGAAACTCCTACAACAGCTAAACGCAACTCCAAACAGCGGGAAGGGCAGAGCCACGCTACACTTCCAAGAAATCCCCAAAAGCGTCAACGCCAGCTAAAGACCACAGATGGTCCTCCGAGAGGGTGGACTGCAAAAGCACTGAGACCGAAGAGAGCACAAAGTTGAAAAACTGGGCGTGCCAAAAAGTTGATGTAAAAAAACACAGACTGGCCTGGGAGATTTGCCTTACTCTAGTGCAGGTCCAAAACTTGCTTTCGGGTTCAAGAGCGTGCCAGTTGATTTGATCCTGCAATCAACAAGATGAAACATGCAAGTTTTATTAGTAAACAATAATAGATCGGCCAGGAAGTTGATGTCATATCGTGATGTAACCTAGCCGATGCAATATAGCATGAATCGACTGTAAAGCTAACCCTAAACTTGATCCATCGGTTGTAAATATCAGTATTATATAATCTATAAATCAATATTACTTTAGAAATCAGCAATTGGGATATATCGGATTTAACCGAGACAGTATAAATTGCCCGAGTCTAAAATAACATGAAATAATGATTATATGTACTCATGTCATAGCTGATGTCCAGATTTAAGCATGTATCGGCTATAGCTCCGATACGACCCTATACTAGGATGTTCTCTTGCAACAAATATATCTAACTATCATCAATCGGGGTGACAGCAAGTCTGATATATTTATATTAGATTAGATCCTAATATAAGGGGCAGATATAGCATATTAAACAAAACATAAAACCATGTAAAACAATTATACTAGGTAAGATCGGCTGAAACCCCGATACTATCCTTAATAACAACCATAAAGGAGGCCAGAGATATGATTCCAAACACGACTTAATAGATCAAACTTAACTGATGTAGCATTAAGTATGAAAAGAAGCATAATATCTAGACAATCAAGCCAATGGTTGCCTTTTCAGAATGGTGGATTCATTATATAATTTAAACCAATAAGTCAATCTAGCCGTTATCGATAAAACTCTGGATGGAGATCGGCCGATGCAAGTAGATAGCATTGTCAACCTAAATTATACAACGTATATGATAACTCAGAGATTCACAAGATAGAATTAGAGTGTCATAAATATGTCAGCACTAATTCTGATAATGCAAACCACCATGACAAGCTTTACCTCTTCGCCGAAGATCGAAACCGATGCAGTTCGATTCGAAAGCAAGAACTCGTCGAAAGTAAAAAGTAAAAGGGTGGCGATGCGCTGAGATTGATTGAACTAATGTTATTATTATTCACAAGATCTCAGGTTTATATTTATACCCACAATACAAACTTGTCCGTTACGGACACGACTCATATTGTCCTAATACATCTCCAACTAGCAAACAAGTCCCAAAGGCGGACTCTTACTGAATCTATAATGAATTACATAAAATCTTAATTAATAGATACAATTGTCAATCTTGGACTCCATCCTTGCCTGGCAACATCCTCGCAATCCCTTTTTCGAACCCGGCATTGATCATGTAAACAATATCGGCTATATCGGCTATCAATATCAGACTCGGTTTTAGCCGATGCGCACTCTGTTTCCGAGAATCCCGCGCATTTTCAAATCCACTTCGAATTGGATCCTGTTTCTGATTCATATGTTTGCCAAGTTTCATCATCAACAGCCACGTGACGTTGCCCTACCCGCTCACTGCCTCCCCTCTTTATTGTTACTGAGATTTTAAAAACCGAACAAGATTATCAGGAGGGTTTATTTCTTACTTTCTAGAAGCCCTACCAACCGTCGTGATCGTGCTCCTTAACAACCTGCACGTCATCCCTCCTCTTAATCATCATTTGGATTCTATTTAAGGTTTTATTTATAGTTTTTAATGTCCCATCAATATTCACCGCTTTACTCTTTTATAGTCCTGTTGCTTCTCCTCTCTTTGTTGTTATTTGTCATCATTCTGTTTAGATGGACTTTTTTTTTGAAATTTGCATATTTTCATTCCGATATTTTCTACTTATAAGTTGTTTTCCTTGTTGAACTCATATAATATTTTTTCTATTTTTCGAATTTATTTTATTTGTTATTCTGAGTTTTCATTAATCTCGTGATGTGTTCAAGATAGTCTCCTATTTCAATATTCTTTATTTTTTATTACGAATTTTAGTTATTTAAAAATTGTATTCGTGTTTGAACTCTAGTTTTATTTTTCTAATTCTATAATTTATTTTATTTTGAATTTTGAATTTTGAATTATTCTATATGTACTATTATTTTCATATTCCTTTTTTTATTTTCAATTTCAATTGGTTCAAAATTGTATTCTTATTTGAACTCTCTTTTCTATTTTTTCTATTTTTGGAATTTATTTTGTTTTTATTTCCAATTTTAACTAATCTCGTATTGAGTTCTTATATGGACTTTTCTTCCAATATTGCTTATTTTTAATTCTAAATTTTAGTTAATTTTAAATTGTATTTCTAGTTAGACTCTCCTTTTTTATTTTCTAATTTCATAATTTATTTTATTTTTAATTCCGAATTTTAATTATTTCTAAATTATATTCCTACTCGAACTCTCTTTTTTCTTTTCTAATTTCAAAGTTTATTTTATTTTTTATTCTAAATTTTAATTAATCTCGTATTTGGTTCTATGTTGACTATTCTTCCAATATTTCTTATTTTTAATTCCGAATTTCAGTTATAGGGAATTGAATTCTACTTGAATTCTCCTTTTCTTTTTCTCCGATTATTGCGGGAATTTATAACCTCTAGCCAATGTGGTGCCTTTTTACAAGGTTGTTTTACAAGATCGACAAGATACAGTATCTGGAGACGCTTGACATCCGGTAAACGCAGATAAAGGCATTCTCAGGAAAGCATTTTATCCTTCCTGGACTGAAGCACCTACTTGCTACTCGCCAGACCACGGCTTGGACTCGCCAGATCTGGACCCGGATGTGCCCGATCTGGCCGTTCCCCCTGCACCACCACCGCCGTATGTCCTCTCACCACCGTCGTTGGCCGGCCTCTCGCGCTGGAGAGACCCCAGATCCCACTGGAGACGCACTGGATCTAGACCTTGGGAGGCCAAGTCCGACCGCCTGCCAGGAAGAAGGAGGTGGTCGCCGGCTCGGGGTCCGGTGCCCTGTGCCAGATCCGCGCAGGAGGGCACCGGATCCGGGGCTGCCGCCTTGCTGTCGCCCAGCGCCACCATCGATGACAGCGTCGCTGCCGTGGTTGTCGATGCCCCGAGCTAGGTCGGGATCGTGGGCCAACGCCACGACCTCGGGGGAGAAGGCCCCGCCACCGTCGCCGTCCTTACGGCCACGTGAAATTCGGCGGCCCACTCGGGCAACGGCGAGGTGGAGGAAGGGCGGCGAGAGGTGGTGTGGCGGCGGCGGCTGGGTCACCTCCCGTGTTGCCCCTGCCCTGGGAGCGACGCGGGGGCCCAGTGAAAAAAAATCCGCTTTATTTCACCATCTGCATTGCAACTCATGAAAACATTATGAAAAAAACTCAATCTGATATATGATGATTATTCCTTCCAAAATCCTCAGTGCTTATTACATGTCCAACAACACATCATACCATGACAGTTGATGGGAATTAAAGGATCCAAGGGAAACAAACAAATATTACCAATTCCAAGCAGTGATGAGTGCTCCACAGAGCCCACACACAACATAAACAATACTCAAGAACAAGTGGAAACACCTGCGAAGTAATTGTTACCTCATAATCATAAGTGCGTACGTAGCAGGGGCTAGCAGTAGCAGCATCAAATTAAACTAGCTAGTAGTGGCAGCCACATGATTTGCTTGACCGTCTTTCGGTGGGCAGTCAAGTGTAGGGTTATTAGGGTGCTCCTTGATGTCTTTCCGCAATTGTGGATACTCGTTTGCGGCGATGTCTCCTGCCGGCCGCTTGAGTTCGATGCGTTTCAAGCTCCGAAGGTTCTTGATCCCTGTCAGGGACTCCATCAGCTGGAAGGACCATGCGATCTTGGCGAGCTTGGGTGCTGCTCCAGGAGCAAAGGTGATGGTGACAACCGTGTCGTCCTCGACGATGAGATGCACGAGTTTGGCGAAGTGGCTGCTCCTGAAGGCGAGAGCACTTGCATCGAACGAGTGGTAGCGTAGACTGAGGTGATGCAGCGATTTAAGCTCGCCGAGGATGCCGAGGGCGGCCTCGTTCATCAGAGTGTCACGGAGGGTTAGCTTGGTGAGGTTGTGGAGCTCCTTGATCCGGCGAGGCAGCAGCGAGCCTCTGAAGCCGCAGATGCGCAGGCTCTCCAGTTGTCGCAACGGAGATGCCAATATAACAGCATTCGTCGAATCCCAGCGTCCTCCTGGCACCTCCATTCGGATTGACAGGGATCGTAGGAAAGCTAATGCGTTCAGCATGTTGATCTGATCGAACAGATCATCTAGCAGGGTGTCTGCCTCTGATCTGTCGTCGCCGCACAGGACTATGCCTAGCTTCCTCAGATTCTTCAGCTTCTGACGGACGTTTTCCAACTCCATGATGTGAGAAACCCTAACATGGGACAGTGTCTCCAAATCAGTCATGCTACACCACGTAGGATTAGGAGCACCATGATGCTGCATGCTCACTGTGGAGAATGTCTCCCTAGACTTAACAGAGGCGGCGTCTTCACCCTGGCAGTCGGTGCGGCCTGCGAGTAGATGAGCTAGCTTCGGCAGCCTCGCGTCGAACAACCGCAATTTGGTTTGCCGGATGTCGAGTGTCTTGAGCTGATCTAGCTGATCCAGGTGCTTGGGCAGCTTGGCAACCTCCGTGCCACGCAGGCTTAGGTACTTGAGCTTGCGGATCTTGCAGATGTTTGTGAGGTGCCGCTTCGTGATGCCCACGCAGCCTTCGAGATCCAGCACTCTGAGTAGCTGAAGCCTCGACGAGGTGGGTGGTTTTCTCAGGAACTCCATGACACTTCTCCTTTGCTGCTTGCGATCCGTCGTGCAATCCAGCTGACGGATCCGAATCCCGTTGTGGATGGAGAAGTGGAGATCCAAGTCGAGAGGCAGCTGCTTTGTGTCCAAGAAGTCGTCAACCGTGGCTGTGCTGGTCCTTGTTGCCATGGCGATGACCGGAGGGTTCATGCCGTAGGTCTTCTGATCACCACGGCGAGGGAGGATGAGGTCCTGACAGCGAAGCACGTCGACGCAGAGCTTGGCTTCCTCCGTCGCGCTCCTGTTGCCTGATTTGGCGATCAAGCCTTCGGCTACCCATTGCCTTGCCAAGCTTGATCCTCGGAAATCGTAGATCCCTCGAGTGAATACAGCCGTGTACCACAGGCAGTTCTTGTACTCATCAGGCAGCCCCTGGTAGCAGAAGGCAAGCATCCGGTTGTTTTTCTTCATCTTGTTGTCGAAGCTCGCAAGGCTTTCCGATAGGTCCTTGAGCTCCTCCGACGTCCGATTTGGGTTGTTGCACAGCGCCGTGAGGAACAGCTTGGTGCAGTAGTCATCCATGTCGCACTTCTTGAGGACACCCCTTACATCTTGGATAATTTGGTTGTAGCTATTGGGGAGATGTTTGCCGGCCTTATCCATGTGGAATTGGGTATGAGAGTAGAACACGGTCTTTGTTGGAGAGAAGCTGCTGGCAACCTCTATCTGCTTCGAGGAGATCACCAACACGCTACCGGGAGAGCAATCGAACGTGTCCAGTAGTAACGACTTCATCTGAACAACTATCTGAGGATAATCCATGTTGGAAAGATGTAGCAGCAATCTTTTTCCTCGCAGATAATGCTGGAGCTGGAGAGTCACATCATGATCTGTGGGTGCAGATGCAGTGAATGGTGTGAGAGCCGTCTTCCATGGCCGCCGTACAAGAGAAGTGAGATCCAGTGAGGAGCTGAGATATTGACATGAACCAGAAGCAGAAGCAGCAACATCGTCGTTCCCAACATAGCCTTCGGTGCGGAGTTGGACGACCATGCGCTCCAGGATCGTCTCGACATTTAGAGGCCGCCCGACGGCGATGCTGAGAACTCGCTCGAAAAGCGGCGGCGGCGTGACGCCGGAGGATTGATGCTTGTAATGCGTGTGCACTCTGTCCGCAAGGGTGGCTCCGTCGGCGCCATCTGGCGCGATGATAACCACGGTGCTAAGCCGCGACGGTTGCACGCCGGCGGCGGCGCCGTCTTTTGGCATTCCATAGTCGAGTACACACTTGATCAGCTCCTTGGTGCTCTCCGCCAGCATGTCAGTCGTGTAGTCGAGTACGGTGGCTCGTCGTTGGGAGGAGGCGTCAGCGTCACCGCCGAGCATGCCTGTCGCGCTCGACTGCTCCAGCGGCGTACTCCTGCTGGCATGCTCGCCGCCGGCACCGTCCATCTTGGGAGGGACGGCGACGCCGTACCGGTGCTGGCGCTCACCGACCTCGCGCGCCCGGACCTTGAGCTTCCCGATCCGGGTGGCGACCCGGCGGCGAACCACCATTGCCCGCGGCAGCCCGGCCGCCCACCGCAGTCGTCCGAAGAAGCCCTTGCGGTCGCCGGGGCCAGAGCGCGTCCGCGCGTACGTCTCGACGCAGTTGTTGGAGTCGTAGGCGAGCTCCATGACCTGCTTGATCCAAGCTCTGACCTGGTGGTCGCTGGCACGCTCCTTTGTGCCCGCGAGGTGGCGGAGGAGGCCATTGATGCTCTCCATCTCGTCCCTGATGAACTGCACGTCGCCACGCACGCCGCCCAGGAGCTCCGCCTCCTTGCGGATTACGCCCAGAAGCGCGTGCACGGTGCTCAACGCCAGGTCTGCCATGCCCGCCCGCCCAGCAAATCAAGAGGCCCAGAGACCGTGTCGAGGACAGATCGATCGATCAAGCTAGGATATGATCCAGGGACTAATTAATCTTGAGAAGCGTGTGAGCGTATTTGTAAGCTAGCCCGCCGTCTCGAATGCAACTTGTACATGTAAATACTATGCTACTTCTGTTCCATAAAACAACGAGGGGATATCCTCTCGAGAGTTTAGAATAGTCTCGTGTGATGGAACAGGCCGTTGATGCTCTCCATCTCGTCCTTGATGAACTGCACGTCGCCGCGGGCGCCGACCAAGAGCTCAGCCTCCTTGCTGATGACGCCCAAAAGCGCGTGCACAGTGCTCGCGGAGAGCTCGGCCATGCATCTCTTGGTGGATATTGTTAGAGTGCACAGCTCGACCTACCAACCGTGGGTCACCTAGATTACACTGGGTCTGCTCTACCACAGGTTCAACCGGAGCCATAATTTTAAGTTCTGAGCTTATACAACCTTAAAAATTAGTCTAATGGGTGAGGACCACCATCTTTTAAGTTGTGCTCCCTTATTATTAATTATCGATGTGAGATTAAACCTAATAGATATCGCCCTATCTATCTGTTTTCGTTTGCTTACCTTACACATGCAGACCAAGATGCGTGGTATATATGGTAGTTGTGGAAAATTATCATAACAGTGGATTGATTATATAAACAAGGACCGTTCAACGTCCGCAATCCACGATGAACATCAATAATGTAAGTCAGTCTTTTCATATGTTTGTGTTCGTACTATCCGATATATTGAATCTAAATTTTCAAACACGCAACCATACAATTTGGTATATCATGTTTGCACATATTATTTATTGGCCACTAGTCTGCTTGAAGGAGATGACTACAATGGTGACCAACTGATAATCAGCACGTCCTAATTGCAAGGTGGAAATTTCATCAAGCTAGTGTGAAAAGAACATTTTTGTACTACAATAGTAATTCAATCCAGTACATGACGCGGTTCAGAACAATATAAGCAGGGAATTATTCCTACATCTGCTGATAGAATGGAGAGAACGAAATTGAAATCAAAACCTTTGTGTGCTTTATACTTGTTAGACGTTAACTACAGTGTAAGGGTAAAAACCAGAACTAAGTGTAAATAGTACTAAGAACAACTGTAAACAAGAACAATTGATCATAGCCAGCAATCTGTCCTAACCAGTGACGGCGAAGCCAACCAGCAAGAACATCTTCGGAGGCGTATCTTGGCCGATGACGACTCTACTCAGCTCAAGGAGGCTGCTGATGAGCTCACCAGCTGGCTGACAGTGGAAGGGCTTCATACCAATAATCTTCAGATGATTCAGGAGTAGCTGGAAGGCGAAAGGTTCCTTCTTTCTTTATGCATCAACGTTAAATTTTACTTGTGTTGGACTCTCAGTTTAATTGATTTATATGTTTCTTCCACAGTTGCCACTGGTAAGCTTGTTGCAACCATATCTTCCACAAGTGTTTCTGTTGTACAAAATTTGTCTAGTCTTCTCACTGAAATCTCCTGTAGATACATGGCAAATTTACAACAGTAGCCTACTTCATCAAAGTAATACTCATACATTTGCATGATTACACACCAATACACCATCTTAGTCAAGGATTGTACAGTGTCTGGAGTACATCACCTTCATCGGCAGAAAGAGCAAGCAACATAGGGGAGGTCGAACAGGCCATAGCAGGACACCATAATAATACAGTTTTCAGACACAAGCAATGGGATCATCTTCATTGACGCTTCCGAAATCCGGAACGTCTGATGCTTGCATCTGTGTTCAGTCAATTCATCAGCATCTAAGATTCCTACAAGATATTTTTTTTTAGACTGGTCACCGGGGGGGGGAGAGCTTCCCCGCCTGAATTTTCATTATAGTAAAGATGAAGGTACAGAGTCAGTTTGATACATTCTGATGTTGGGAGGAGGATAGAGTTTCTTTCCAGGATTCAACTACAATCCTATCATCACGCTTTAGGTGTTCTGCCCAAAGGGTTGCCTCCTCTATGCATCTAGAAACTAATCGTGCTGAAGAGGGCGCCTGATTCCGAAAGACAACATCGTGGCGGTGATTCCAAAGGCCCCAGAAGCACAGGAGGTAGAAAACTTGGAAGTGTTTCAGTAGGATTTGGGCCGGCTTACGGAGAGCGTGCAAATCTAGCATGGTGCTGATGTTCGGCTGAATGTTAATTGAGCTCCAGAAAGCACCGGCAAAGGGGCATTGGATACAGAGGTGGAAAGCAGTCTCACTTGCGTTGGCGCAGAAGGGGCACTCAGCTGACTGGACAACATTTTTTTTCAGTAGGTTATGTTTAGTTGGGAGACGTTCCTTGGACAGCAGCCAGGCAAAGAACTGGATTTTTGGTGGGGCTCGGTTTTCCCAGATGAACCTCTAGTTCAGGCAGACTAGCCTTGAAGCTTGCAGTTGGTTGTAGATGTGCTTTGTTGTCAGCAGGCTGGTCCCCGCGGTCGCTATTCTTTGGTCTGCCTGATCCCCTAGGGCATTCTCTTGCATGATTGTATACAGTTGCTGGAGCTGACACTGAGCCACCGTCGAGAGCCTGGGAGCAAAATGATTAGTCAAATGGCCTGCAAACATCTGGGCAACCGTAGCTTGTTTGTCTCTCGAGTGGGAGTAAAGTGCTGCAAATTTGTCCGCCAGTCTTTCATCCTCTAACCACTTGTCATGCTAAAAGGATGTTCTTAGCCCGTCCCCTACCTGACGTGTTGTCAAATTTTGTAGTTCTGGTAAAAGATCGGTCAGGGATTTCCAGTGCGGTCCTAGTTTCTTTTTCAAAAACAGGGAGAGTCCTGCAAATTCTTGCCAAATCCAGCTCGCCCAGCTAGAAACAGAGGAGTGTAGATGGAGCAGCCTTTTCATGAGTAATGTCGTGTTCTGAACTTGCATATTTTTGATCCCCAAGCCGCCCAGTTCTTTCGGTGTGCACACTTCACCCCAGGCAACAAGGCATTGTGATCCACTGCATGTGTCCTCCCCGGCCCAAAGGAAGGCTCTTCTTTTTTTATCAAAAGCTTCGATAGAGCCCTTGGGGATTTTGATTGCTGCCATTGCGTTGATCGGCAGGGAGTCTAGGATTGCATTCACCAGAATTCTTCTTTCAGCATAGGAGAGCAGTTTTGCTTGCCAAGAAGCTAGGTAGCGGTCTGCCTTCGCTATTGTCGGCTGAAGATCTCTGATTTTTAGTTTGCTGTGTGAGAGGGGGAGACCCAGGTAGGAAATCAGGAAGTGATCAAGTTTGCACTGCAAGATGTTTGCCAGTGATCTCTCCTTCTCAGTCATGGTGTGCATGGTCAGCAAGGTGCTTTTGGCGAAATTTATTTTCAGTCCCGTAGCCGACGAGAATAGCTGTAGGTAGTCCAAAAGGGCACGCACATCAGATTCATTGGCCCGACAAATTATGATGGTGTCGTCAGCATATTGCAGGGTTGCACAGGGGCTGCTTGTGTGGACTGGGTGTCTGTTGATGACCAAATTTGGTAATTCAAACATAGCAGATTAAGATGGAATCGAAGAGGATTGAAGAGATAAGGTCGTATTGGAAAGCAGAGTGAGAATCGGCTGTGGTCCGAATCGGCTATGGACTGGATCGGCAGAGTCAGAGTCGGACTGGGTTAGCCGATTGAGCCGATTTCGGTAATATGACTCGGTATATATCTTCGGGTTGTGTTGGCGTGCTTCATATGGATTGCCATGCACGGATAAAGTCCTGAGAAGACAATTGTATCTATTAATTAGGATATTTTATGTAATTTCGTCCGCCTAAGGGACTTGTTGGTTAGTTGGATTTGTATTAGGATAATATGAGTTGTGTCCATGATGGACAAGGTTTGTAATTTCGGGTATAAATATAATCCCGAGGTCTTGTAAATAACAACAACACACGTTCAATCAATCTCGGCGCATCGCCAAACCTTTGTTTTCTACTTTCGACAAGTTTGTGCTTTCGAGTCGTGCTGCATCAATTTGATCTTCGGCAAAAAGGTATATCTTGTCATGGCGAGTTACATCATTAGGGCTAGTGCTTACATCTCTATGACACTCTAGTTCTTTGTTGTGATTCTCCGAGTTATCATATATGTTATATAACTTAGATCGACAACGCAATCTACTTGTATCGGCTAGATCCTTTCTAGGGTTACATCGATATCGGCTAGATTACTTTGTTAATCTAGGTTATATAATGTATCCACCATCTCGAAAAGGCAACCATCGGCTTGATTCTTTAGATCTCATGCTTCTATTTATACTTAATGCTGCATTGGTTCAGTCCAACCTATTAAGTCGTATTTAGAATTATGGTATTTAACCTGCTTCATGGTTGTTAGTAAGGATAGTATCGGGGTTTCAGCCGATCTTACCTGATATAGATGTTTTACATTGTGTTATGCTTTGTTTAATATTCTATATCTGCCCCTTATGTCAGGATTTAATCTAATGTAAATATTTTAAGCTTAATATCAATCTGATTGGTTATAGTTTAATATATTTATTATTAGAGAATATCCTAGCATAAGGTTGTATCGGAGCTATAGCCGATACATACTTAAACCTATATATCGGCTATGACATCAATCTGCATAATCATTGTTTCATGTTATTTTTAGACCTGGGCAATTTATACTGTCTCGGTTCAGTCCGATCTATCCCAATTGCTTATTTCTAAAGTAATATAAACTCATTGATTATGTAACGTTGATCTTTTCAGCCGATATACTAGTTTTAGGGTTAGTTCTATCATCAACTATACCTCACAGCCGATTCATGCTTTATTGCATCGGCTAGGTCACATACGATATGAAATCGGCCCTATGGCCGATTGTCTATCGTTTACTGATATTCTTTGCATGTTTTTCTTGTTGATTGCAGGATCAAATCAACTGGCACGCCCTTGAATCTGAAACCCTAATTTTGGACCTGCACTAGAGTAAAGCAAACCTCTCAGGCCAGTGTGTGTTTTTTGCATCAACACGCTTTTGGCACGCCCAGTGGGACTCGTGTCATCATGTCTCCAAACATCACTGAAGTCGCGGAGGACAACATCATCGCGGTTACACCCGAGCAGCTGAATGATGAATAGAAGGAAGAATTGCGACAACTGCTGGATCAACTCCAAAACCAGTATTTGCATTCCTTCATAGTCACCCGGCAAGGTACGGTCGTCCAAAGAGCTAACATCCAAGTACCGACGATCGTGAAGCGAGACCCAAGTACTTCTGGATCCGGAGAAGAAAAGGATAAACAAGTGAAAACCGAATCGAGTAACGAAGAATTGCACACATTACAAGATCGCATCGATTCGGCTGTACATCATGCGCTAGTCAACCAGTCCGTAGTACTTGTCAATACCTTAACAAACATGATCAAGTTGGTGGTCGATGGAACGATAGCCGAGGAAAAGGCTAAAGGACCTATTTATCTACCAGACGGCGCGTTCCCAGCATATAGAACCGTGAAGTCAGAGATCGGTGGAAATCAAGGAAATCCACAAATGCTTCAAACCCAGGCTCCATCGGCTCCTTTCTCAAGTTCAAATGTTCCATCAATTCTAATCAGATCACAGCCGATCACTGGGGGGCAAGCATCAACTCAATTAACACCAGAACAATTGATGAGTATTCTTCATCCAAAACCGCCAGCTGTTGGCACATCTTACCAAATTCCTTCGGTTCCACAACAGCCGATTGGAATTACGCAGCCGACAAGCCAGCAACACAGTACAGAACAACTTCCTTATGTTCCACCACAAGGCATATCGGCTGGCTTCAATAATCTTTATCAGCCTCACTCACCACGACCTCAGCCAATCCAATACGGCCAGATAGATTCAGTACAACAGCAGTATGGTGGAGCAACACCTCATCAACCCTGGGCCGATATGATCGCTGACGTCATGAGGGAGCAATTTGGACTTAAACTGAAAGATAATGGCAACATGTATCGGCATCCGTATCCAGAATACTTTGATTGGGTTCCGTTGCCAAACCGATACAAGGTGCCAGACTTCTCTAAGTTCTCAGGACAAGACAATATATCAACCTACGAGCACATTAGCCGATTTCTAGCTCAGTGTGGTGAGGCATCGGCTACAGAAGCTCTCAGAGTTCGCTTATTCCCGCTTTCCTTGTCTGGATCAGCATTCACCTGGTTTTCATCATTGCCATATAATTCAATCAGGAGCTGGGCCGATTTGGAGAAACAATTCCACAAGTACTTTTTCAGTGGAGTTCAAGAGATGAAGCTATCGGATCTCACAGCTATTAGACAGAAATCAGACGAATCGGTTCCAGATTATATTCAACGATTCAGAGACGTGAGAAATAGATGTTACAGCTTATCTTTATCGGATTCTCAACTAGCCGATTTAGCCTTTCAAGGTTTGCTGGCGCCGATCAGAGAGAGGTTCTCGGCTCAAGACTTTGACAGTTTGGCACATTTAGCTCAGAAGGTATCGGCTCACGAAACAAGATTTCAAGAGGCTAGGAAATTCATCAAAAAGGCTAATAATGTAAACAATGTCTACAATTATGATTCTGACTCTGGAGACGAAGACCCAGATATCAATGCAGCCGAATGGGCTAGGAACAAGAAGACGGTGGTCTGTCAATGGGCTAAGAATTCGGCTACAGAGGAAAGGTTTGACTTTGACATTACCAAGGCCGATAGGATCTTCGATCTCCTTCTTCAGGAAAAACAGATTCAACTGCCGGCAGGACATGTCATCCCATCGGCTGAAGAGTCGAAGAAAAGGAAGTACTGCAAATGGCACAACACAGGGTCTCACCACACTAATGATTGCAAAATTTTCAGACAACAGATCCAGTCGGCTATCGAACAAGGAAAAATTAAGATTGATGGATCCAACATGGTAAAGAGGCCGATGAAGATAGATGGACACCCTTTTCCAGTGAACATGGTGCATCCTGGATACAACAGGAATACAGCCGATGGAAATAAAAACTATACTAGGAGTATCAGATCGGCTGGTATGATCGGCAAGTATCAAAACAGGTACCAAAAGGAGGAGTCATATCCCAATGAAGAAGAGAGATATTTTGATCCCCATTGGAGTTGTGAATTTTTTAGGTTCTGCTGGAACGAAGGTATGAGGCTACCATCTATCGAAAATTGTCCTGGCTGCAATGATCCTGATGTCCAATTCATCCAAGAACCAAGCCGACGACATGCAATTACACATCGGCCAAGACAATCAAGGCTGTCAGTACATGAAAGACTCGGGCCGATGCACCAAGACGATGATGAAGATGACTCACGTAGAGAATCCAAGCCAATGCATCCCCAATGGTGTCCTTCTGGGATATTCACCAAAAATCAAAAGAGAAGAGTCCAAAGGATGAGGAACAGAGAGCAATTCCAGGAGGTTGAGGGTGCAATTGAGCATCGGCTGCGGCAGAAAAAGAAGAAAGTATGGCGCGTGAAGAGCAAGGTGGTGCCAGCCGATGAAGTCAGAGCCGATCGCAACAAGGGCAAGGAAGTGATGTCATCTGAGGTAAATATGGTTTTTATGTTGCCAGCCGAATATGCAGTAGAGCAAGCTGTCGAGCAAGAAGAAGACATGCCATCGGCTAAATTGATGTTATCTCCACAACAAGCTGTTTTTGAGAAGCCCGAAGGAACAGATCATCGGCACCTCAAGCCACTCTATGTTAAGGGATTTGTCAATGGTAAGCCGATGTCAAAAATGATAGTCGATGGAGGGGCAGCTGTTAATTTAATGCCTTATACAACATTCAGAAAGCTTGGGAAGAACTCAGAAGATTTGATCAAAACCAACATGGTTCTGAAGGATTTTGGCGGGAACCCATCTGAGACTAAGGGAGTTTTGAATGTAGAGCTAACCATCGGCAGTAAAACAATTCCAACCACGTTCTTTGTTATTGACGGGAAGGGTTTCTACAGTTTGTTGTTGGGAAGAGATTGGATCCATGCCAACTGTTGCATCCCTTCAACAATGCATCAAAGCTTGATTCAATGGCAAGGAGACCAAATCGAAATCGTGCCAGCCGACAGGTCAGTCAATGTAGCTTGTGCCGATTTGTCTATTTGGGTGATGGAAGGAATTGATTGTTTATCTGGCAAAGTTTGGCAAGGAGATTACTTAAAGATTTCTGATGATGCCATAAAGACAATAGGAGATGGAGAGCCCCAATTCTTGTTTTGAGGGTGCCGTGGAGGGTTCCAACCTATACGCAGAAGACACTATTGATGATCTCGACGGCAAGCTTGGGCAAGGTTTTATGTCGACCGATGAATGAGAGGAAATTGACATTGGACCAGGTGATAGGCCTAAGCCGACATATATTAGTAAAGGTTTACCAAAAGAATTTAAATGTAAATTAATTGCACTCCTAAGGGAGTATAGAGATTGTTTTGCCTGGGAATACTATGAGATGCCAGGACTTAGCCGATCGATAGTTGAACATCGGCTCCCTATCAAACCAGGCTATCGGCCATACAAGCAACCCCCAAAACGCTGTAAAGCTGCGATGTATGATGCTATTAAGGCCGAAATTACAAGACTCTATGATGCTGGCTTCATCAAACCATGCCGATATGCTGAGTGGATTTCCAATATAGTACCAGTTATCAAGAAAAACGGCAAGCTCAGGGTTTGTATTGATTTCAGAGATCTAAACAAAGCTACACCGAAGGATGAATACCCAATGCCGATAGCCGATCAACTTGTAGATGCAGCATCTGGACATAAGATTATCAGTTTCATGGATGGCAATGCTGGTTATAATCAGATTTTTATGGCTGAGGAGGACATTCACAAGACTGCTTTTAGGTGTCCTGGTGCTATCGGCTTGTATGAGTGGGTAGTTATGACTTTCGGCTTGAGGAGTGCTGGTGCTACATATCAGAGAGCCATGAACTATATTTTTCACGACCTCATCGGCGCATTGGTGGAGACATATATAGATGATGTGGTGGTTAAATCCAAGGAAGTTGATGATCACATAGCCGATTTGAAACAGGTCTTAGAAAGAGCAAGGAAGTATGGGTTGAAGATGAATCCTACCAAGTGTGCTTTTGGTGTATCGGCTGGTCAGTTTCTTGGATTTCTGGTTCATAAGAGAGGGATTGAAATTCCTCAGAGGAGCATCGAAGCAATTAAAGATATCAAACCCCCGGAAGATAAAACCAAGCTACAATCATTGATCGGCAAGATTAATTTTGTTCGGCGTTTTATATCAAATTTGTCTGGCCGAATAGAGCCATTTACTCCTTTGCTATGGTTGAAAGCCGATCAAGAATTTGTCTGGGGAGAGAAACAGCAGCGGGCTCTGGATAATATCAAGGAATATTTGAGTACCCCTCCAGTTCTTATACCACCGCAGAAAGGGATTCCATTTAAACTTTATCTATCAGCCGATCAAAATTCTGTCGGCTCAGTCTTGATTCAAGACGTTGAAGGAAAAGAAAGAGTTATATTCTATCTCAGTAGACGCCTGTTGGATGCAGAAACAAGGTATTCACCTGTGGAGAAGTTATGCTTATGCTTATATTTTTCTTGCACAAAGTTGAAGCATTATCTATTATCCAATGAATGCATTATAGTTTGCAAGGCTGATGTAGTAAGGTACATGCTATCGGCTCCAGTGTTAAAAGGACGAATTGGGAAGTGGATATTTGCTTTGTCAGAATTTGATCTTAGATATAAATCGGCTAAGGTAGTTAAAGGGCAAGCGATAGCCGATTTCATAGTTGAACACAGGGATACCAGTGTTGATAATATTGACATCATGCCATGGACTTTATTCTTTGATGGATCAGTTTGTACTCATGGTTGTGGTATCGGCTTGGTGATAATATCGCTTAGGGTGGCAAGTTTTCAGTTTGCTTTTACTATTAAACCATACTCAACAAATAATCAAGCGGAATATGAAGCTGTTCTCAAAGGGTTGCAGTTATTAAGAGAAGTTGAAGCTGATGCTGTTGAGATCATGAGTGATTCATTGTTGGTGATAAGTCAATTATCTGGGGAATATGAATGCAAGAATGATACCTTAATAATCTATAATGAGAAATGCCAGGAGCTGATGAAGACATTCAAGATGGTTTCTTTGAAGCATATTCCTAGGGAGCAAAACGTTGAAGCCAATGATTTAGCTCAAGGCGCCTCCGGATATAGGCCGATGTTACAAGGGATTGAAGTAGAAGTGGCCTGTATTCCAGCCGATGATTGGAGGTTTGATGTTTTTGAGTATCTAAAGAATCCTTCATGATCGGTTTCAAGGAGATTAAGGTATAAAGCTCTTAAGTATGTTTTGTTGGATGATTCATTATATTATCGGACGATTGATGGAGTTCTGTTGAAGTGCTTGAGTATGGAAGAAGCTAAAGTTGTCATGTGTGAGGTTCATGAAGGTATTTGTGGGACACATCAATCGGCTCATAAAATGAAGTGGTTACTTCGAAGGGTTGGATATTTTTGGCCAACAATGCTGGAGGATTGTTTCAGATATTACAAAGGTTGTCAAGATTGTCAGAAGTTTGGAGCAATTCAGAGAGCGCCAGCATCGGCTATGAACCCCATTATCAAGCCGTGGCTGTTCAGAGGTTAGGGTATTGATATGATCGGCCAAATCAATTCACCATCAAGCAAAGGACATAAGTTCATATTGGTTGCAACTGATTATTTTACTAAGTGGGTCGAGGCTATTCCTTTGAAGAAAGTTGACAGTCAAGATCCGATCAATTTTGTTAAAGAGCATATTATATACAGATTTGGTTTGCCACAAACAATTACAACTGATCAGGGTTCTATATTTGTATCGGACGAGTTTGTTCAGTTTGCTGATAGCATGGGAATTAAGTTGTTGAATTCATCACCATATTATGCACAAGCCAATGGACAAGCTGAAGCATGTAACAAGAGTTTGATTAAGTTGGTCAAAAGAAAGATAGCCGAATATCCCAAGAAGTGACATACTATTCTGGCTGAGTCATTATGGTCTTATCGGATGGCTTACCATGGTGCAATTCAGGTACCTCCTTATCAACTGGTGTATGGGCATGAAGCTGTATTACCGTGGGAAACCAACATCGGCTCTAGGAGGATTTCTTTACAGGATGAGTTAATAGCCGATGATTATCATAATTTGATGGTTGATGAGTCAGAAGATTTGGTTCAAGTAAAATTGCGAGCTCTTGAGAAAGTTAGGAAGATAAGGAGAGAGTTGCCAGGCATTATAACAAGAAGGTTGTACCCAAATCTTTTGAGGAAGGTGAGCTGGTTTGGAAATTAGTGCTGCCGATAGGGGCCAGAGATAATAAATTCGGCAAGTGGTCACCGAATTGGGAAGGACCGTTTCAAGTTCATAAATGTGTTTCTAAAGGGGCCTATATGTTAAAAGGACTCGATGGAGAAGTTTTTGGAAGAGCACTTAATGGAAAATACTTAAAGAAATATTACCCAAGTGTTTGGATTGGTTCCTGATCGGCTATGGTTTGCCGGTTGATGGTTGATAGCCGATGTGTTTCCATCGCCTTTAGATGGCCGATATTTTTATCGCCCTTAGACATATAAGTTTGCAGCATTGTGTTCCCTACTACAAACTTGGGGGCATGGAAGATGAAAAGTTGGAAATTTTTGAGCAAAATTAGCATAAGTTGGTATAATATTGGTTTATATGAAAGCAATAGTATCAATCGGCATAAAGGAATAAGAGGTTATGTTACAAGACGAATGTTTTAGCCAATTACAGAATGGATTACAAAATTCTTCTAGGTTCCTATTACAGGAAATCATTGAGCAAGATATTTCTGGATTGCTGACAATGCCCGTTAACGGATTTCTTCAACTTCTGCAATGGCTTGGGCATCTTGGGTGTCAGTTCCAGGAGTTACTTTCAGGGATTTAGTCATGGTGGCCACATTCTTTATAGCCGATTTCAGTTTTGCTTTCTGTTCTCCAATGGCTTTAGGAAGATCGGCTAATTTCTGCTTTTCCAATGCAATCTTGGCGTTACACTCTTTAAGCTTGGCTAGCAGATCTATTCTTTCAGCCTCTAGTTGATTTATTGAAGCTTTAATTGGCTCTTCGGCTAGTTGATCGAGCTTGATTTTCTCATCGTGAACTAATTGCCGATTGGCTTGAATGGTGGTCTCGATATCCTTTTTCTCTCGTCTATCGGCTATTCTTTGTCTTGCTTTCTCCAGCTTGAATTGATGCTGCTCAAGATACATATAGCTGGAGTAATTGTGTTGGACAGCTCATCTGGCAGTAGGGCTTGAATTTCTTGGAACCTTGATCGAAGAGTGCCGCAGTCAACTACCAGGCTGTCTAGAGATGCTTCCAGCCGATGTGCAATGTCTTCAAGATTTCTCTTCACGTCATCGGCTAGAGGAGCTAAGGACTTGCTTGTTGCTTCCTCTTCTGTTTCTTCATCAAAGTAGTCCTTTATATCAAAAGAGAATAAATCGGCTAAGACCTGCAAGTAGGAAAGATGAAAAGAGTACAAGTAAGAGGATATTTTTATATAGCCGATTTGAGAGGTTTTAAGATTGAGACTTACAGGGATTGCAGGAGCAGCGATTTCTTCTTCTTCGACATGATGGCTGCCTACAGCCGATGCGGTATGTTCACTGGAGACCGGTTGTGCTACAGGTGATGGAGGGGAAGGAGGCTGAAAATATTCATGCAAGTGTTAGATAGTATCAGTTAATGAAGTATTCAGAGGATTAGAAAGTTGAAGACTTACCAAAGGAGCTTGAATTGATGGCTTAGCTGATATTTGTGCTGGTTTCTTTCTCTCGGCTGGTCTTTTCTTCTATAAAATACAAGAGTTGAAGGATTAAGTTGAGGGTGAGTAAGGAAAATTTGTATCAAGGAAGATGAATTTACCCTGGGTTGCCGAGTGAAGACAGCTAGAATGGGAGTTGTGGGGGTTTGCTTTGGAGAGGTTGGAGGTGTTTCTTTTCCTACATCACTAGATTCGGCTGCAGCTTCATCTATTGCCCGTTCAATTGATGCTTCTTTTAGAGCATCATCGGCTGTTGGAGGTGGTTGTTTCTTAGCCTTTTTCTTAGTGGCTGGTGGCACGGCAGTTGATGCTCTAGTTCTTCTTTTTCTGCCTGCATCGGCTGTTTCTCTCATTTGTCCTTGGAGCAGGCTTGATGTCTTGGGGGCATGATAGCCGATGACAGGAGTCATGCCACATCTGTTAGGAAATAGCCCTGCGGCATATTCAATTTCTTTGCCACTTTTGCTGGTATGAGGAGGAGATGAGTCTGTGGTCTGAAAGAGCAAAGATAGTTCATGAGTTATAAATAGAATCAGCTGACATGTTTAAAACAGGAATAAAAAAGAAGTTACCTAAGGGATCATGTCAGGGAAGAGGTCTGTCATGTAGATGGTAGCCGATTGGTGAAAAAGATGTTGTTTCCACTCAGCCCACCATGAGGTGAAGAATTTGCTCCTGAACATAGCTAATTCAATATCATTAATACTGCCAAGAGAGGGGCCTGCAATGTTCAGCAGCCGATCCATCATCAGACTTGAAGATATTTCTCCTCGACATTCAATCTTGTCAGCAAACCATAAGCCGATTGGGAGTTGACCCATACCAAATTGTCTTGCTGAGCTCATGGGATGGTAGAGCTCATATGAAACCTTTATGTTCCTGCCTTGATGGATGCCCACAGGAAGGATGCATGGGCTAATGGCTGTGGTATATACTTCTCTGGACTTCTGGAATTTGTCATGGTTTATTTCTTCAAATCTGAAGTCTGATGGCAGTTCAAAGTTGGTTGATTCATCATAGAAGAACCAGATTCTAGCATCTTTTTGAAAGCCGTCATAGAAGCTGAAAAACCAGTCCTTGAGCAGTTCTGCTGATAATTTTGCTCCTGCATCAGCTGGGGTGCTGGCATATTCTCCAAAGGACATACACCTCCGATTGGTTATTTCTTCACCATCGTTATCGGTGATCGGCTCTAGTCTTGGAAACTCTGCTTCAGTCAGGGGTGGCCGATTGACAGCTTTCATTACAACTAAGTTCAGCCAAGATTGGAGTAACCACCATGGACCACCTGTACTGACTGTTGAGCCGACAGCTAGTTTGGCCAATGTATTATTCAGAGTTCGATACAAATAGCCGAGTAGAATTTTTCCTAAAGGAAATTGACTTTTTTCTTCAAGTGCTTCAGCTATATGTTGCCAGTTTGAGGTTGGGCCACAACTGGATCCACAGAACAAAAATTTCTCCAACCACATCAGCAAAAAGGCAGTATGCTCTCTAGGGGAGACTGAGCCTTGACCCATGTTAGCTGAAATAAAACCAGACCATCCTCCTATGCTCTTGGTTTTAAAGTCAAATCTATTCTTGGAGTTTAAGATCATCGGGTTGGCAGATGAGGTAATATCAAGTCCAGTTAACATGGTTATATCCAAGAGAGTTGGTGTCATTGGTCCTTGATTGAACATGAAGGCATTAATGGTGTTGGACCAGAAGTAGCTAGCAGAGGCCATCAATGGTTCATCCTTAGCCGAATTTGCCAGAGTAAGAGCTAGGGCTTGGCCGATGCCTATCTCATCCCAGTGGTTCTGCTTGCTAGCCGATATGCGCTTATACCATACATGCCAGATTTTCTCTAGGGATGGCCAAGATTTGAAGGTATTCTTCCAATGCCCTATGTTTGGATTTGCTAGTCTGAAGGAAATCATATTTGTTTCGGTGGTGATAAACTCAGTTGGGTCTGAATTACCGATTGGTCCAAGGAAGTAATTGTTCTCATAATTTAGACTCGGGATAGCAACTAGGTTTGCGAGATGCCACATCAACAAAGCAAAAGAGAAGAGAAGCGGACTAAGATTGTGAGAAAATGAAATTAAATGAGCAAAAAGGAGATCTAGCCGATGGGACTTACATCAGCGTATTCGGCCGATGGGGCAGCGGATGGAGCGGATGACGAAGACATCTTCTCACCGGCGGAAGTTGGATGAGCGAAGGATTGCTTGAAGTTGACTGTTTGCGCCGAGGGGATCGCCGGAGTTGGGAGAGACGGGGATTGCGAAAGCGGTGGTAACAGTAAATAACGGTGTGAAATTTCTTGGGGCCGTTGGTTAGGTATTTAAAGAGATGTGGTAACGGTAAAAAAAACGGAAAGAGCGAGATTATCTCGGAGATAAGATTTGGCAAATCCGAAACATTACCAAATATTCCGGACTTGGGGGGCATGTGTTGACGACCAAATTTGGTAATTCAAACATAGCAGATTAAGATGGAATCGAAGAGGATTGAAGAGATAAGGTCGTATTGGAAAGCAGAGTGAGAATCGGCTGTGGTCCGAATCGGCTATGGACTGGATCGGCAGAGTCAGAGTCGGACTGGGTTAGCCGATTGAGCCGATTTCGGTAATATGACTCGGTATATGTCTTCGGGTTGTGTTGGCGTGCTTCATATGGATTGCTATGCACGGATAAAGTCCTGAGGAGACAATTGTATCTATTAATTAGGATATTTTATGTAATTTCGTCCGCCTAAGGGACTTGTTGGTTAGTTGGATTTGTATTAGGATAATATGAGTCGTGTCCATGATGGACAAGGTTTGTAATTTCGGGTATAAATATAATCCCGAGGTCTTGTAAATAACAACAACACACGTTCAATCAATCTCGGCGCATCGCCAAACCTTTGTTTTCTACTTTCGACAAGTTTGTGCTTTCGAGTCGTGCTGCATCAATTTGATCTTCGGCAAAAAGGTATATCTTGTCATGGCGAGTTACATCATTAGGGCTAGTGCTTACATCTCTATGACACTCTAGTTCTTTGTTGTGATTCTCCGAGTTATCATATATGTTATATAACTTAGATCGACAACGCAATCTACTTGTATCGGCTAGATCCTTTCTAGGGTTACATCGATATCGGCTAGATTACTTTGTTAATCTAGGTTATATAATGTATCCACCATCTCGAAAAGGCAACCATCGGCTTGATTCTTTAGATCTCATGCTTCTATTTATACTTAATGCTGCATTGGTTCAGTCCAACCTATTAAGTCGTATTTAGAATTATGGTATTTAACCTGCTTCATGGTTGTTAGTAAGGATAGTATCGGGGTTTCAGCCGATCTTACCTGATATAGATGTTTTACATTGTGTTATGCTTTGTTTAATATTCTATATCTGCCCCTTATGTCAGGATTTAATCTAATGTAAATATTTTAAGCTTAATATCAATCTGATTGGTTATAGTTTAATATATTTATTATTAGAGAATATCCTAGCATAAGGTTGTATCGGAGCTATAGCCGATACATACTTAAACCTATATATCGGCTATGACATCAATCTGCATAATCATTGTTTCATGTTATTTTTAGACCTGGGCAATTTATACTGTCTCGGTTCAGTCCGATCTATCCCAATTGCTTATTTCTAAAGTAATATAAACTCATTGATTATGTAACGTTGATCTTTTCAGCCGATATACTAGTTTTAGGGTTAGTTCTATCATCAACTATACCTCACAGCCGATTCATGCTTTATTGCATCGGCTAGGTCACATACGATATGAATTCGGCCCTATAGCCGATTGTCTATCGTTTACTGATATTCTTTGCATGTTTTTCTTGTTGATTGCAGGATCAAATCAACTGGCACGCCCTTGAATCTGAAACCCTAATTTTGGACCTGCACTAGAGTAAAGCAAACCTCTCAGGCCAGTGTGTGTTTTTTGCATCAACAGTGTCTTATATCAGTGTTGGTTTGTATAAGCTTCTGGAGGACATCAGCAACTAGAATAAACAGATACGGTGAGATCGGATCTCCTTGTCGAACGCCCTGCCTGCAGTCTATCCATCTCCCGGGGACGCCGTTGACGATAATTGCTGATTTGGAGGTCCGGAGTAGGTTATCAACCCAACTTCGCCATTTCAAAGGGAAGCCCCGAGCTTCGAGGATTGTCTGAATACTGTCCCAGGCCACTGAGTCGAAAGCTTTAGCGAAGTCCAGTTTGATCACAGCAGTTTCACATTTTCTCTTGTGACAGCATTGGATTAATTCGGTGGCATAGATGAAGTTTTCCGTGATGCTTCTTCCTTTTAGAAAGCCCGTCTAGTCTTGGTCGATGAGTTCATGCAGTTCTTTCTGTAATCTGTTGGCCATAACTTTTGCTATGATCTTAACAGCGTAGTTTTGCAGCGAGATTGGCCGGTACCCATCAAGGGTATTTGACTTTCCAGGTTTTGGAATCAGGACAATGTATGCTCTGTTGATTCTTCCCAAGTCGTGTCTACCTTCATGGAAACTATGCATCATTTGCATCACAGTACTGCTGACAGTAGGCCAGGCTGCTTGGTAGAATCCTGGGCCAAAGCCATCAGGGCCCGGAGAGCTATTTTTGTCCATTTGTCGGAGTCTCTTCCCGGGAGAAAGGTTGGACAAGTGAGTCGAGATTTCTGTGGGAGTAGCCCCCATAGAGCGATTTTAGACTGAAACTCCAACTTGTGTCTGATCTTGAGCCCAGAGTGCTTCTGTAATAGTTGAACATAATAGCTGCCTTTGAGGAGTGATCAGTTAGTTCTATGCCGTTGGAATTGATCGAGCTAATGTGCAGTCGTCGATGGTTTTGTGAGGCATGAATCCTGAAGAAGTTGGTGTTATCTATACCAAGTCTGATTGCCCTCACTTTACCACGCTGTTTCCAGTAAGCTGCTCTTTCTTGCTGAAAGGATACAAATTTGTTGTGAACAAGCTGCCGCAAGCATCGCTCCAAGGGTGAAAGAGGACGAACTTCTTCTAGGTAATCCAAGAGATCAATCACGAATTTGCAATCTTGTTCCATCTCAGGTTTTCGTCTCTTCTCTCTAGTCCAATTCTTGATCGTTGTACGAGTGACTTTCAGATTCTGGACAAGGGCCTGCATCCCGTCTGTTTTTCTTGGATCATCCACCCAGTGGGTTAGGATAGTGGGCAGGAAAGCACGGTGAGATAACAAGGAGTTTTCGAAGCGGGTGTTACTGCGAATCTTTCATCAATCCGACCAAAATGTATTCAGATATAAGCACAAATCAATATTGAAATGAAAATTTTCTGCTTGGAACAGC
Source organism: Oryza punctata (assembly GCA_000573905.2). Taxonomy (NCBI): domain Eukaryota; kingdom Viridiplantae; phylum Streptophyta; class Magnoliopsida; order Poales; family Poaceae; genus Oryza; species Oryza punctata. The sequence continues at coordinate 29,323,993 of CM002498.2, forward strand.
AAAAATGGGGGCAAATTATACCTACAGTGTACTGTAGCTCATAGCTCTTGTTGTCCAGGACAATAACCTCCTTGACATTATCTTCGATTACGGAGCAGCTCCAAGGCTCGAGAGAGTGATATTGTCTATTGCTGACATTGACTCTTTGTCTGGAGTACAGCACCTTCAGCGGCTGAAAGAGCTCGAGCTCCATGGAAGTGCAAGCAACATAGGCGAGGTCAAACAGGCCATACCAGGACACCTAATAATCCAGTTTTCAGACAAGCAATTGAATGATCTTCACTGACTCTTCCAATATTCTGAATGCCTGGTGCTTGCATCTATGTTCTGAAATGAAGATAAGATTATGGAAGCAAAGCAAACATCTTTGTTCTTTATGCATCGATGTTAAATTTTACTTATGTTGGATTCTCAGTTTGTTTGATTTATATGTATCTCCACAGTTGCCACTGTTAAGCTTGCTGCAACTATATCTTCCGGAAGCATTTCTGTTGTACAAAATTTGCCTTAGTCTTCTCATTGAAATCTCCTGTAGATACATGGCGAATGTCACCAGTGTACAATTACAACAGTGGCCTCCCTCATCAAAGCAATACACATCCATTTGCATTAGTATACACCAACACACCATCTAGTCAAAGATTGCACCATGTCAAGGGTAATGCTCTTTTTAGTTGATTGCATACTAGGCAAAGAAAAATGCAGCAGAATTTCTGACACAAATCCAGAATCAGCAGGCACATATAAGATGACCCAAAACAATCAGTAGTGCTATTGACTGAGAACGGTTTCAGTTCAGTTTCAGTCATTTAATCAGCATCCAAGATTCCAGCATGATATACAGAAATCCTAGGTGTTCCTGCGAATCTTTAATCATACCGACCAAAATGTATTCAGATTGGGGGGGGGGGGGGGGGGGGGGGGGGGACCAAACCTTTCCCCTGAAATCCACCGCGGCACATGCAGTTAGTCATCCCTCTCGCTCCCATCTCCTATCAAAGTGCAGGAGATTGATCTAGCAATCGAAGCTCATAAGGTTACTACTGCTCACCTGCCGACGCAGACCATCAGAAAACGTCGACCTTGCATCCTGCTTGTGCCTGCTTGAACATTCCTCTCCGCCGCCGCCGGGGAAGCGGCGGTGAAGAGTCGTCCGATTCATTCGAGAAGAGAAACAGAGATGGCTACTTGGGCCGTGGTGGACTCTATTAAGGCAATCCCTAAATGGGCTATGCCTCTTTTGTATCTGAAGCCCAAGGCATTTCGCAATGGAGATCTACTCAATCTGAGCCGCACGCAGCTGATCCAACGGCTAGTAGGGTCCAGGGGGGTCGGAGTTTGAAGCTCCGAACCCCCGCTCGTAGCAAAGAACACACGCTGTGCTTCCGTACTGCACCTCGCCTGAGCGCCGCCGCATCCTGGCCGTCTCCTCGATCCCTAGGTCTCCGACCGTCCTGCCCATCCGTCACCGCGCCACCGCTCGCATCAGCGAAGGGCCCTTGGCAGCTAGCTAGCTAACTCCTGTAAGCATGAGCAACAGAGCTAGAAATGGAGGTGGTTCGAATCGTTTACTTTACTCTGTTTTGGATCGAGTTTAAACTAATTCGAGTATCTAAGTTTTAACTGAGAGGGTATATATATGATTAAAAAATATTTTGAACCGGGTTTCTGGGCACCCCTCAGACACAGGTAGCTCCGCCCCTGAGCATGACAGTAAGTGCACTTTTAACTTTAGCTTTGTTAGGATTCTGGGAGAAATTTTCCAGTCAAAATGGCACTGATGTCTGTGCATCTCAAAATTAACATAGAACTGAGGCAGTTTTTCTCAATTCATTAACCACCGATCGAAAGGGCAAAACAGATTGCTTATGTTTGCCGTGAGGCTGAAATGTGGATGGTCAAGAAAGCTAGTGATGATCCATATGACGGGAAGTAGATAAGATAGATAGCGCGGTTCTGAAGAAAGAGGCAATAACTGTACCAATTCTAGGAATCGATTGGACTTTTGGGGTTTGATTTGCGTTGATAAAGTGAATTGTAGTCTATATATATTGGGGAATTATACCTTGAGAGGACATCCCTCGTTCTCTTCCATGTCACCTAAATAGTCACTAAAAATTTTAAAAAATAATAATCATACATTAATATTAAATATATCACTCCACAAACATACATAGCTAAATTTAATTTCTACAAATTACAAATAAAAAATAAATTAAACTGAAAATAGTTAACGTACGTTCGCAGTTATACATGTTATTTTTGTTATAACCTGTAAAAATTGAATTTGAACCTGTATATTTGTGAAGTGATATATTTTACATAAATATATCTTGTCATTTTTTTTAATTTTTTATAACTATTTAGGTGATATGCAAGAAACGGATGAAAACAATTTCCCATGTTTCTTTTGTATAGGGGAGAGAATTTACTGATTTGCATGCATGTATGATTAGCTCTTGAAGTCCTAACAACTGTAGAATCATGTGATGATTAATCTTGATGATGAATAATTTTCAAAGGTGAATATTTGTTGAAAATACGGTGATTAGTGTTTTCAGTCGGTGCACAGTGCGGTTGGCACTAGGTGGTCGGTCAGACCGGGCGGGTGCCATCGGTCAGACCGATGGTGTTGGAGCGGTCTGACTAGGTTACCCGACAGTCAGACTGGCAGACTCTGGGAAGCAATCGGTTTCGAATTGTTTTCGTGGAATTTCTAGATTGCTTTATGGATATGACTTCTAGATGATTTCTATTCGTATGTGATACTATTGTGTACTAATGTGAGTTAAGTTGGTGCGAACTTGTACTTGTATATGGAGTTTCTTTATTGTTCATGTGCAAGTGTTGCTTGAGGCCATGGAGTATAGCCGGTGATGGATCGGGACTAGACTTGGGAGAAGTTGAGATCCAGATGGTCGAGAATATCACGCGGGATGCTCAGGCTAGAGAACAATGCACGTGGAGGTGAAGGTTTTCATATGGCATACACGTGGTATTGTGTGCGTATGAAAAACAGAGTCAAATTTGGATTGGAGTCAAAGTTTGGGAAGATTGAAGTTTGTAAAGTTTGTTTCTTATACGGGAAGGTTTCCTAGGGGATTAGGACTTCTTGTATGAGATGGATTCGTGACTAGGTGGCAGCCATGTTATGAGTATAAATAGAGAGGGAGGGTGTGTCCTCTTGGTATCGATTTTAGAGAGAGTTGAGTTTAGAGAAAAGTTAGGTTTTCAAGTTTAGTTTGAGATTTTGCTGAGGAGTGTTGTTGGTGCACTTTGTAAACACTATTAGATGCAATAAAGTCGAGATAGATTAATCTACATATTTGAGTGTTAATCTACCGATATTTTTTTGGATCCTCACGGTTTAACCGGAGTACTACGTGCGGTCTAACCGGTGGCATAGCGGTGGTCTAACCGGAGGTGTGGAACCGGTCAGACCAACAGCGGCGAGCAACAGCAAGGCGGCGGTCAGACCGACGGCGTGCGGGCAGTCAGACCGGCGATGGTACTGCGGTCAGATCGGAGTTGGATCTGACGGTCAGACCAGCTACGCAGACTTCATCGATTTGAGAGTAACTTTAATTTCCGCTAAAAGTTTTTGGTTTTTAGTGTGACGATCATTTACCCCCTTCTGGTTGGATTGGTTCTTGTGATTTGATCCTACAACAACCTCCATGGGGGAGATATTTGAAATAATCAGGTTTAGTTGCATGCCAACTTGATTAATTACTTGAACTAGTCCAAAACTAAAGTCAAAACAAAGCTATTGGATAACCTATCTGTTCTATCTTGCGTGCATGTGGACGGACGTACAATTGACGAGAGAAGCTAGATGCGTGTAAACGTAAAGCCAAAATGAGAGATGAACATCCTAACAACACCAATTAATTATCACAGATTAAAGAAAGACTTCATTGACCGAGCTAAGTCAGTCTTGCAAATATACATATATATACGCACCAGATGGCAGATGCATTGGTCTCTTATAACTATATTCACAAGTGTTGACAAATTGTTTAGTACTATATATTCCAGCTGGCTAGCTTTTGGACAGTGGAGGAGACAACCCGGCCTTATATATACATTGGACACTGGAAAGGGAAATTATCCTTCAAAATCTCATACAAGTAAGATACTCCTTCCCTCCCTTGAAAATTACAGTTTCAGCTAGTCAAGAACAGATTAAACGGGAGAGGATAAAATAGTACTATACCTTACATTAATGCAAAAAAAAAGATATGTTCTTTTCACAAATTTCTAGATTAAAACTAGTCCTTAAAAGACGGAGGGAGTATATATATAAATGTAAACAGGAAGGTTGTTGGGAGGCTGGGCTCAAGGCTCCTCCACAGACTACATGATCATGCATGACGTACGTACTTGCTAGTTCATATTTGCTATGCCTGTCCTGACATAACACCCGATTGATGACCCCTCTTAATTAGTCCATATGCCTGCAATATTTTTAAAATTTATCTATAGTTAATGGAAGATTAGTATCTCTGAGATTTTCCGCATCAATTGCAAGAAATGACAATAGGTATGATGTCTAATGTCTTGTCAGCATGTGAACCGCATGACAATAAAACTATATATTAATTAGCACGTCAACTCTGCATGGTCGTATTAGTGTTAATTAATCTTGTGGTGTACAAATTAATGCTACCTGTACTTTATATTACCTCCATAGATGTTTTTATATAGGATATATTTTATTTTAAAAAGTCTTCACCGTCACGCTTTGGACGCTGATTTGTCATAATATGTATTCATAATTAATATCTTACGCGTATAGGTGCAATCGAGCTAATTTGCCTCTTGCAGAGCCTAGCTACTTTCCCACTTTTAAGCGATACACACCGGATAAGGTGGCGCTAGTTTACAGTTTACTCTATCTTGCAGCATTTTCGTTAGAATTTTCTAGCCCAAAGGGGATGTTCAGATTGATCCTATTTTCATACAATTGTTTGGTTAAATTGACAAAAATATATGACAGCATTTAGTTTGCTACTAAATATTGGTCATGAATAGAGAATTTGACAGCACCATATTTAGTCTATTCTATCGAAACTTGATAATATTGCTAACTTGCCAAAATTTTGACAATGCTAAATTTTGGAAAGGTTAAAAATGGCTATAAAGTGAACAAACCCAAAATTTCATAGCTTCCATAAGAGTCAAAATATACTACCAATCATTTAACTTGTGCCGGGGTATCACTTAAGTCCAATTAGTGTGAATTTGTATTTCGAATCAGAAAACAATCCTATCGATTCGTTTGAAATTTGTTATTATGATATATCTCACAAATAAAAGTCAAATTTGTACATACATGTTTATCCACCATCATCTCATCTACATGTGAGTTTCACCCAAGTTGGAGTTTACATCATATATATCATATATATGTGCATGCAAAACACACAAGTGTTGTCAGAGCTAAATGTGAGGAAGATGATGGTAGGTTGAGGCAGTGTGGCGGGGCAACTAAAGCCAAATGGTTAGGAAGAGATGAGAGGAAGTGCCGATTCGTTAAAAAAAAATAAAGGAAGAGATGAGAGGACAGCGTAGGCCAATAATCGGGATAATCCCGATATAGTTGAGAGAGGTGGGAGCTGGGGAAGGCTTGATACAAGAAACAAGAGAGTATGGGAAGGAAGCAAAGAAATGTCATGGCCAGTAGTTTGTGTAAAGGAAAATTAAATAGCCAAGCCGTTCCATGCTCACCTAACAAAATCCTAGCATATTTATTACTAGTAGTTAATAGTAGTTATTACCAGTCACCCAGTGATATTATAACTATTAAAAATTTGATCATATGTGGAAATATATTGGCTATCTTTTGGATTATAGCAGCTTAAATTATAGAAGAGTCTACTTAGTTACAACTTATAAATTATTAATTTCGAATTTTGTAATTAAATTAACAAAATACACAAATTTGCTTAAGCTTGCCATACTTTTGTAAGTCTAGGATTGTGCCAATTAATTTCATATTTATTGTTTTCAAACTTTAGGATTATCAAATGTTGAAAAGCTAAAAATTAATGAATCTGTGGTTTTTCCAACGGTCTTACAATCTAGGTACATTTGGATCTTAATTTGATTATTTCCATCTCATCAATCAACATATGTATTGTACCAACTGTAAGACAATAGTCGGTACAATACATATGTGAGATGTGGAGCCTGTGTGTGGAAGAGAATTTGAGTATACGGTACAATGCTACCAAACTACACTGGTAGTTCAGGTAGTGGCAAGGATAGATCCAACGTGGATACTGAGACTAAGTCCCCCTACCTCACTAGATCAAAGAGGGAAGGAAGAAGATGAATTGAAGTGGAGGTTGAGTAGGGGTTGAAGGAGGAAAATGGAGATGAGTTCTCACTAGGACCTAATCGGACTTGACCAGGACTCTTGGAGGACTGAGGGGGAATACTCGCTGAAGTGCTAGTTCAAATTATAAAGTTTGGTAACTGAAATTGTGTCCAAATTAAGTGAAAGGCTTGCTAATACATGGTCTAATATGCAACAACAAGTTCTCAAAAAAAATGCACGGTTTAAAGTGTAAACTGTATGTAAGAGCAAGTTTAATAGTACAGCTAACTATTGACTATTAATTAATATTGGAGCTTACATATATAATAGATTAACTATAAAGTTGATTCTAGTTTTTTTTCTCTCCTCTCTTTCTCTCACTAAGAATTCAATGAAAACAATTGAAGTATGTGTAAAGCTAACTCTTGTATGAGAGTCAACACTCCTCACTTTTTTCCCTCTTTCACATAAGCTTATAATTAGCTTAGCATGTGTTTTGTTAGAGAGACGGAATGTGTTGGGTTGGAGCGAATTCTGTTTTTAGGGTGTTTAGGTTTGGAGGCAGGTGGGATGGGACTGAAAAGGAATATTCTGTCTAGATTCAGGTTAGTCTCGTCCCTCAAAATTTGGTGGACCAATCTAACCTAATTCCTCTCTCTCATTGACATGTGGATCACACCCTCCCAACCCTCAAAAATGGGACCATTTTAATCCTTATACCAAACACACATGGATGAGATCATCCCATCCTAAAAAACTAGGATGGATCTTACTCATCCCAGCTCATCCTCAAACCAAACATACACTTATAACTTACTACTATCCTTGCTATAAGAGTACATACAACGAGAATAAATATCCTAGCTCTGTCACGTCTGATGGAGGCTGATGTCGATGAGATCAGAGAGGAAGGAGAGTTGACTCTCTGCTAAATATATATCGGCTCTTGTAAACATAAGAAAAACAATGAGATAATAAATTGTTAGAGTTTGTACTGTTATATGTCATATTTGTGGAGCAGTAGCGCAAGTCTGATAATAAGAACTACTCCCAGTCCCTAAAATAGTACATTTAGCGTAGGAACTTGTTTCACAGAGTGTATTTTAGAGTGGGGTCTACAGTAACTCTTAATACCACTCCATCTTTTTCTTCCCGTTCTAACCATCGAGCCAAACAGTACTCTCTCATTCTCCACGCTTTCTCACCATTCCTCTTTTCCATCTAATAATATTAATGAAGGGCATATAGTACTCCCTCCGTCCCAAATCGTTAGGTCTATTTTTTGACATGATCTTTGATGACATACTTTGATCATTAAATTATTTTATATTATATTTTTAATCAAATTAAATTAGCATCACATGAAAATATTTTATAATATGAATCTAGTGATATAACATGCATAATACTTAATGTGTGTGTCTATATATATATATATATATATATATATATATATATATATATATATATATATGATACTAGTCAAAAGTTACCAGTATGATTTTTCTTAAAATGAGGATGTCCTATAATTTGAGACGGATGGAGTAGTTTTTTAACCTCTTGCTTAATCTTTAAAACCATATTATTTTAGGAACAGAGGAAATTTTGTTTTACCAGTCAAATATAAATTAAGTAAAAGATTAAAAAGATTACTATGTCCATTAATGAAGAGAGAAAATGTGGAGGAGGATAAGGAGGTTTTACTGGTTTGATGGCTAAAACAGGATTAAAGAATGATGAAGTTAGGTTAGTGGAACCAAACAATATTTATGGAACAAATCTTCATGCAAAAGGACAATTGTTAAGGGACTGAGGGAGTAGTTAGTAATTAGGAGCTCAAATTAAATGAGTCTCATTCATTGAACGTGTCATGTTTACACGGTTATTTATACCTTCATGCATGCTAGCTGGCTCATGGGATTAATTAAGGTAAGGCAGCTCATTAAGTTTCACCATTTTCCAAGAGATTAGGTGAGGACGATGAAAATTGTAAACATAGAGCTTGTAGTTGGACGACTTTCATATGTACGTACAAATATTGCTGATCTGCAGCTCACATGCAATAGTTTAAACAATTTCATTAACCTTGAAAGTTTAACAATAGAACTGCACAATTATTTTTGGAAATCTACAACTGTAACTAAAAGCCAAGAGATTCATCTTTTAAAATAATCTATGAAAGTGTTTATTTTTTAAAATTTTACTGGGGTAAAACAGAAAAAAAATTATGATCCGGTATTCAAACTAAATATTACAAGAATATGTTTATCACCTATTTTTCCAGGCTCGAAATATAAGTACGTAGTTTTAGAAATTTAGGCATTTTCATTTTTGGAGATCTAGAAATATTTATGCATTTGCGGTGGTGGTGGTTTTTTTCCTGGCTACTACCTCCTAAAGATTCTAGCCTTGTAATTTTTTTCCTACCCTATTCAATGAATCATCATACTCTCTAGGTTGGTCGTTCAACAAAAAGAAAATATTTATGCATTTTTCAAATAATTTGAAGGCATTTTCATTGCTAAGATAGATCAAAAGGAGCCACTATATTCGTTTTGAAGACCTACCAATTACCGTATTAATTAGAGATAAATAATAAAATTTACACTGTTTGATCATTCTGGGTCAAAAGTGTAATTATAACAGTATAGATTGATCAATGACAGTTGTCTAGCTAGGGAGTCACATGTTTGTTCTGGAGACCAAGAAATTATACCGAATTAATCAAAGAAAAAGAATAAAGTCACACCATTTGTAGGCTCAAGTTATTTTTCTTCAATCCATGATTAACTATTACGAGTCAAATTTTTGAATCACTCGTGGAGTCTTGGAGATGCTCTTGTTGTGCCTTAAAGAAATCCTAAAATCACACTGTAGTCGGTTGCACATGCAATGCAAATGCTATTTAATTTATTGCATACTCCTTTCGTCCCAAAAGAAATCCAACTTCTAGATAGGGATAATTGTGGATAAAAGTTTATTCACATTTATTATCAGAAGTTGATATTTTATGGAACAGAAGTAGCATAGTATTTACATGTACAAGTTGCATTCGAGACGGCGGGCTAGCCTACAAATACGCTCACACGCTTCTCAAGATTAATTAGTCCCTGGATCATATCCTAGCTTGATCGATCGATCTGTCCTCGACACGGTCTCTGGGCCTCTTGATTTGCTGGGCGGGCGGGCATGGCAGACCTGGCGTTGAGCACCGTGCACGCGCTTCTGGGCGTAATCCGCAAGGAGGCGGAGCTCCTGGGCGGCGTGCGTGGCGACGTGCAGTTCATCAGGGACGAGATGGAGAGCATCAATGGCCTCCTCCGCCACCTCGCGGGCACAAAGGAGCGTGCCAGCGACCACCAGGTCAGAGCTTGGATCAAGCAGGTCATGGAGCTCGCCTACGACTCCAACAACTGCGTCGAGACGTACGCGCGGACGCGCTCGGCGGGCGACCCACGCCGCCGGCGCAGACGCAAGGGCTTCCTCGGCCGCCTCCGATGGGTCGCCCGCCTGCCGTGGGCGATGTGGGTTCGCCGCCGTGTCGCCACCCGGATCCGGCAGCTCAAGGTGCGGGCGCGCGAGGTCGGCGAGCGGCAGCAGCGGTACGGCGTCGCCGTCCCGGCAAAGAAGGACGGCGACGGCGACCCCATCCCGCCCAAGACGGAGGGCGGCGCCGCCGACGGTAGTAGTAGGCCGCGGGAGTACACGAGGATGCCCCGCAAGATCCCCGGCGGCGGTGATGCTTCCCGACGTCAACGAGCCGCGGTGATCGACTCCGAGTGCGGGAAAGAACAAATGCTCAAGGAGTGCACCAACGAGCTGATCCAGTGGCTCGACAAGGGAGTGGCACAAGACCACCTGAAACGGCCGAAGCTTAGTGTCGTGGTGATCGTCGCGCCTGACGCCGCAGACGGAGCCGATCTCGTGGACAAAGTATACAGGCATTACAAACCGGAGCAACCTCCTTCCTCCTCCACCACGCCGGCGCCGACGACGGCGTTCCAGTGCAGGCTCAGGGTGGCAATCAAACGGCCCGCGATTCTGATGGAGGTGATATGGGACATGCTTCGGCAACTCCAATCCGAAGGCTGCGTCGACTCCATGGGCAACGACGTGCACACATCGGATCTCGCCACGCTCACGGAGAAGCTTAAGATTTCCATGAGAGGGAATAGGTTGCTGCTCTTCCTCACCAACGTAGACTACCTCGACATATGGCTTCCGATCGAAGAGGTTCTGGCCTCCATTGCCTGCGACAACGGCAGTGCGGTGGTGCTATCCTCCAAGGATGGGGAAATGGCCAGGAAGTTGAATGATTCGGAGTCGAAGCTCCGTCCGACGAAGACTGTCTACTACTCTCATGTTGATTTCCACCACAAGAAGGCCAACATGATGCTCCCCAATGACTACAGCTCCGGCGACGCCGTGAAACAAGTCCTCAGCAGGTGCGACATGGACGACTACTGTGCCAAGGTCTTCCTCCATGCCCTGCACAACAACCCTAACCGGACGGCAGATGAGCTCAAGATCCTGACGGAAAACCTCGCGCCGGATCAATGCTCCAACGACCCCTTGGAGAAAAGGGTCCGGTTGGCTGCCTTCTGCTACTATGGCCTGCCTGACCGCTACAAGAATTGCTTGTGGTACGCGGCTGCCTTCATCCGAGGGAGCTACGACATCCGTAGGGCAAGCTTGACAAGGCGATGGATAGCTGAGGGCTTGATCATCAGATCAGGCCAGCCGACTGAGCAAGAGGAGGCTGAGCGCTGTGTCGACACTCTCCTATCTCTGAATCTCCTCATCCCTAAGGAGCGTGAGCGTGGCGTAATTGAAGGCAAGGTCAAGACCTGCTCCGTCAACACTCCGGTCATCGACATAGTCAACGGGGGCCGGAGCATCAGCGCAAGCACCGTCGATGACTTCCTGGATACTAACCAGCTGCCGCTTGACCTAGATCTTCACTTCTCCGTCCGGAACGGGATCAGGATCCGTCAGCTGGATGCCATGGATGGCTCCACTACGGAGCCACGGCCGCCGGCACCCAAAAAGCAACTAGAGAGCGTCATTGAGTTTCTGCGGAAGTTGCCATCCTCGTCAAGGTTGCGCCTCCTTCGAGTCCTGGATCTCGAGGGTTGCGGCGTCATCATCACCAACCGCCACCTCAACAACATCTGCAAAATCCGCAAGCTCAAGTACCTTAGCTTGCGTGGCACTGATGTTGCCTGGCTTCCAAAGAAGCTCCACCAGCTGGAGCTGCTTGAGACTCTCGACATCCGACAGACCAGGGTACGCGTCTTCGAGTCGACGTTGCCAAAGAGCCTGAAGCATCTCCTCGCCGGCCGCGTGGACTGCCTCGGTGATGATGCCGTCACGGTCAAGTCCAATGAATCATTCTCCACAGTGCGTATGCCTAGCGGCATCCCCGCCGGTGACATGAGCAAGCTAGAGATACTATCCCATGTCTGGGTCTCTGACAGCAGCAAGGAGCTAGACAACCTTGGCGAGAAGCTAAAGCAGCTAAGAAAGTTAGGCGTAGTGTTGTGTGGCGGCAGCAAAGCCAACTTGAAGGATCTCTTCGCTCAGATCAACGAGCTGCACAGAACACTCCGATCACTGTCCATCCGAATGAAGCCGATCGGCAACTGGGGCTCCACGGAGGCTGTCCTAATGACACCTCCATTGCTGCTCGAGAGCTTGCGCATCTATGGCGTCAGAGATTGGCTGCCCCGTCGGATGAAAGAGCTAAACAACCTCTCCAAGCTAACACTCCGAGACACTCTGCTGAACGAGGACAACCTCGCAGTCCTCGGTGGGCTCAAGGGCTTGCGCTGCCTCAGGCTCCGCTACCACTCCTTCGACTCCGGCGGTCTCACCTTCAGCAGCGACAGCTTCCCCAACCTCGCAGGTCTTGTCATCGAGGACGACATGCTAGTGACCATCACCTTTGCTCCTGGAGCAGCACCCAAACTCGCGAAGATCGTCTGGTCATTCCAACGGATGGAGTCCCTGACAGGAATCAAGAACCTTCAGAGCTTGAGACGCGTCGAGCTCAACCTGCTGGTAGGAAACGGTGCCACAAATGATTATCCTCAGTTGAAGCAAGAGATCAAGGAGCACCCCAGTAAGCCTGTACTTGTTTGCCAACTCATCGATCCAAAGAAAGGTGGTCAAGTAGCTGATCGTGCCGTCGGTGTTGCTACTACCTAGCCAGCTTAATTATGAGCGGCTAGCTATCTATTCCCTCCATAAAAAAAAACTCACTCTAGTTGGGGAAGAAACACAACATAGTACAACGATCCAGATCCAATTAGTACGTTGGTTTTTTTAAGATGGGGGAATATTAATGTAGGTTTGTTGATGCATGTTGTTGCTACTACAGTGCTATGTAATAATTTTGTCCTTCAGTTAATGTTGTTCATTTAATTTGTGTACTTGTGTACTGCATGCTCGATCTGTTGTGCACTCTTTGAGATTGATAATGTGTGTGCGTTTCATTTTTTTTCCTCTAATTTCCATCAGCTTTCATGGTTTGATGTATATAGTTAGAAGTGTAATAATCACAGAGGCTTTTGAAAGGAATGATACTATTCATGTATCAAATTTGAGTTCTATTCTACAAGCACCAGCTTTCTATTTTCGGTTGTTTTGCCAACATATTTGATATATCTTTAGCTGTGAATGCCAGATTTCTTGGCCCACCATGCAAATCTCCCAACGTCAAATTTTCAGAGATTGGTATGTTGCAACCGTGCAAAGTTTTTAAAAATCTGTAGTCTTCACCTGAGATATGCTTGTGAGATATGTAGAACTAGCATGGTGACCCGCGCAAATTGGCGGCTAGCATCCTTATGTTTTCTCTCATATAATACCATATGTATTTTCTTATTATATTATTAAAATATCTTAAAAAATAACATAATTTAAATGTGTAATATTCATATTGTGTTGTATATACATGGTAGTTATTAATTATTTTTAATACCAAATTTTATTTATTTCTTAATTATATTTCTATATGGACTCTAGACTCATCTTCCAACATTATTTATTTTTTAATTATGAATTTATATTATTTATAAATTTTGTTTCTATATTTCTTATTTTTAATTCAAATTTCAGTTATTTCTAAATTATACTCCTATATGAATTCTAGACTATTGTTCCAATATTTCTTATTTTTAACTCCGAATTTTTATTTTTGTAAACTGTATTTCTATATCGACTCTAACTCTTCTTCTAATATTTTTTATTTTTTAATTATGAATTTTCATTATTTCTAATTGTATTTCTATATGGACTTTAAACTCATCTTTCAATATTATTTACTTTTTAATTTCGAATTTCATTTACTTTTAAATTGTATTCCTATATGGACTTTAGACTATTGTTCCAATATTTCTTTTTTAATTTATAATTTTATTTATTTGTAAATTTTATTTCTATATGTACTCTAAAATCTACTTTTAATTTTATTATTTTTATTCCAAATTTTAATTAATTCTAGATTCCTATATGGACTCTATACTCTTCTTCCAATATTCCTTAGTTTAATTCCTAATTTATATTATTTCTAAATTGTATTTATATATGGACTCTAAACTTATCTTTTAATTTTTTTTAATTCTGAATTTTATTTATTTTTAAATTGTATTTCTCTATGAACTCTATAGTCCTCTTCCAATATTCCTTATTTTTTAATTTCGAATTTTCGTTATTTCTAAATTGTATTTCTATATGGACTCTAACCTCTACTTTCAATTTTCTTATATTTTTAATTCCGAATTTCCATTAGTTCTATTGTATACCGATGTGGACTCTAATCTTCTCTTCCCATATTCCTTATTTTTAATTCCGAATTTCAGCTATTTTTAAATTATATTCCTATATGGACTCTATTTTTTCTTTTTTTTGGATTAATATGAGAATTTCTATGTTATGAGAGCGAACGTGGAGACTTCTTTTTCTATTCCTTTAATAAGTTAATAGATATCCTTCGCTTCACCAACAGGTGCGTGTGATCCTGCTGGAAACCAATTACTTGCCACTTGTTATTCCTTGACCCCATAGCCATATGCGCTTTGCAATCATGTCTCACAATGTTCGTTTTCTCTGTCCTTCCACTAGTAGCTCACTCTTTTTTCCTTCCAAAACCAAGCCACTGTCACTAGCATCATCTTGTGTAGACTCACCTGTCTTACGTGCATGGACACACTCGAATTTTCTTCTTATCATTTTTTTCTTGCCCACTTTACTATTTCTGGATGACACTTGGTTGTTTCTGGATGACGTGATCAATGTTCCAAACCAATCCCTATAAGTGTAAGAATTGTAAACATTCTTCGCTTCTACTGTATCGAACTCAATTCTAAGGAAATGTACAATTAGTGGAGAGCAGACAACATCCTGTTCATGTTCTTCGTTATCAGCTGCATGTTTATCCAACCGATCATCCAAGTAAATAGACACAACATCTGCATCTATTTGTTGACACCTTGCGCAACCTGGCATATACAAGTTTCATCGAAGAGCCTCACTCCGGTACTCTCTACTGATAGTAAAAAAAATCTGAACGGTTGATCTCATTTGATCGAAGGGTTCAGATTGCCTTCTACTACCACCCTAGCTAACGGTAATAGAAATGTGAAGCGATATTACTATCCCAAAAAATAGGGCTATAATTATTATTTAGCAGTCACTAAACTATTTTTCCTTCTTTTTTGTCTGATGGAATATGAGCAATGCCAACATAATGAATAACCATGTATGGATCTAGCCGGGAAAAAACATAAATGATAAAGTTTTTTTACCCTTAATATTACTAGTAGTATAATACTACAAATAAAGAGTACCGAAGCATCGCTCTTCATTGAATTATGAGCCATGCTTCAGTACATATACTTATTATGTTTCATGCATTAGCATTTCTTTTGTTGCAGTTGAGGATATCACCCCTACGTGGTTTGATTCACCTCTTCAGTTTCAGCATTAATTGGCACCATTTTCATATTGGGGAGCGGAAAAGTGCAGCATGGAAACCACCTGATGAGCTTGCCGCCATAACATGATGATCCATGGCATCGATCCATTAATTACATTGGATATTTCAAAAAGCATATAATAATGTTCCAGTACCTTATTTTATTGAAATTGTTGCATTAAGTGAAAATGAAACAAAAGAAACATCAGTCTAGCTAGTTAATGGTAAAGGGGATTTTGCCCACCAAAAATTCCATTCAAGTGCCTATGAGGGTACGAGTTCTGCTTTCTAACATGGGAGAGCATTTGTTGCAGAGAAACCACACATCAATTTGAGAAAATTTGACAGAAAATGAGGAAAGCAAACTCTAAAAACTAGACTCGCCAAGCTTGGCTGATGAGGCGCACGGGCAGAAAAAACTCGGCGAGAAGCCGTTCAGATTGGATTGTTACGATTTTAGACAATGCATTCCCAATCCGGCGGATTAGATTAGCCATGAGAGGCAGCTCGATCGAACGACCTATATTGCAGTTGATTTGGCAGAGAGTTGTGCAACCGCCTCGAATCGGCGGAGCTTAAA
Organism: Oryza punctata; assembly: GCA_000573905.2. Classification (NCBI taxonomy): domain Eukaryota; kingdom Viridiplantae; phylum Streptophyta; class Magnoliopsida; order Poales; family Poaceae; genus Oryza; species Oryza punctata. Next base: position 29,339,872 of record CM002498.2, read on the forward strand.
GTTGAGACATATTGAATGTTTCGTCTGATGTGTCTTAGCGTTGCACAGGGGTGTAATAATAAGTAGGAAAAACAAAGAATAATTAGGTAGACAAGCAAAAAATAACGAGCTTTCAGAAAATAACATACATTTTATGAGAAGTAGCTGGGTAGCCCGCACAATTACGCGACTAGCACCATACAAAATTATTTATTTTTTACATATGATTTTACTTAAAGTTTGTTAAATATCTATCCCATTGTCTTAGGATTTTGAAAGACCGAACTTTATCATCTGCATGTTTCTAATTTTATAGTTTTTAAAAGTCGCTTCGGTCACTACTCCTTACTCATTTGTCAGGCCTTTATTTGTTTGTTGATCTATCACTATTTCTATTCATCTTCCGTGAAACATTTAAAAATTAGACATTTTAGGTTATAGAGTTCATTGTCTTGTTGGGTTTTGTTTTTATAAATTCCCGCTAAACCATCAGCGGCTTTGCCACTGTACTCCTCTACACGCGACCCGCGCGTTCCCTCTCCTCTTTATTATTATTGAGATTTTAAAAATTGAACATGATTATCATTGGGGTTTATTTTTTTTACTTTGTAGAATCCCGCCAACTGTCACGATCGTGCTGCTTAATGACTTGTCTGTTGTCCCTCCTCTTAATCGTCATTGGGATTCTATTAGAGATTTTGTTTATATGATTATAGTTTTTATATGTCCCATCAACTACCACCGTTTTACTCCTTTACAGACCTATTGTTTTCCCTTCTTTATTGTCATTTGGCATCATTCTGTTCTAGATAAACTATTCTTTTCGAAAAATCCTTATTTTTCATTTTATATTTTTTATGTGTAAATTGTATTCCTACTTAAACTCTTATAACTATTTTTCTATTTTTGAAATTTATTTTATTTGTTATTCTAAATTTTATTTAATCTCGTTATATGTTCTAGATGGTTTATTCTTTCAATAGTCTTTATTTTTTATTACAAATTTTAGTTATTTATAAATTGTATTCCTAGTTGAACTCTAATTTTTATTTTTCTAATTTCTGAATTTGTTTTATTTTTTATTCGAATTCTACTTAACCTCGTGTTGTGTTATACATGGATTAATTGTTGTTTCAATATTTCTTTTTTATTCTGAAATTTAGTTATTTCAAAATTGTTTTCCTACGTGAACTCTTCTTTTTCTTTCCTAATTTCAGAAATTTATTTATTTTTTACTCCAAATTTTAATTAATCACGTATTTGGTTCTTATATGGACTTCTCTTTCAATATTGCTTACTTTTAATTCCGAATTTCAGTTATTTTTAGTTGTATTTCTATTTGGACTCTTCTTTTCTTTTTCTTCGATTAATGTGAGAATTTCTAGCGTCCACAGCGAACGTGGAGCCTTCTTTTCGAGCTGTCTTAATAATATAACTAGTTGGGTGGCCCGCGCAATTGCACGGCTAGTATCCGTACAAAATTATGTTCTTTTATATATGAATTTACTTAAAATTTGTTAAATAACTATCCCATTATCTTAGGACTTTAAAAGACAGAACCTTATCATCTCTATGTTTCTATGTTTATAGTTTTTAAAAATCACATCGGTCGTTACCTATTCTTTATCACCCCTTTATTTGCTTATTCGATCTACTACAATTTCTACTCATCCACCTTGGAACTTTAAAATTGGATCTTATAAATTTTAGAGTTAATTATCTTATTGGTTTTCATTTTTATAATTTTAGAAGTCCTGTCAAACGCTGCTATTTGTAACGCCCCGGCACTCGTTAACTGATAACACCAGCTAACTCATACCGAGGTGCTACGCATTACCTGTGATGTAGTACCAGTCCCAGGATACACTAGCTGGTACTCACAGAATAAACATGGAATCAAAGTAACTATTTATTACATCACTGGGTTTTAGTCCTTACATAAGTTGCCATCCTGGACAGGCCCAAGAATGAGCAACACAACAATACAAAAGTCCATAAAGAAAAAGTCAAGAGCAGCGACAGCTAAGCGTCTAGGCGACCATCTTGATCCACAGGCGACGGCTTGGGGCTAGGCACGATCCTTCTAGAAGTCCTCCTACTCGGCTTGCTCCTGGAGACACTCCTCGGTGGTCGGGTCGACGTCTTCATCTCCCACTTCTATAGATATTATATATGTAGAGCAAGGGTGAGTACTTCACGTACTCAGCAAGCCGGGGAAAGGATGGCATGCTTGGTTAAGACAAGGAGAGCTAGGGTTTTATTTGCGAAAGCTGCCTTTTTGGCAAAGTGATTTATTTTACAAAACTCCTAGTGAGTGAGTCAAGTTTTAGTTGTCGGGAGGAGGCTCACGCCTCGACCCATTCCACAAGTTGCTTTGCAACAACTCGTCACGATTAACGAACAACAATTGATTTGTCTCCTCTATTGGTTCCTTCTCACTTTCACAACCACACATAGTCCACACAGTTATCTCAGCACTGCAACGCCATCATGGCCCTAACAACATCTCGGTGTCGGACGACACCCCAGGTCACACAGACCCATTCCTAACCACAAAGGTTAGCCGTTTGCCACACAAGCAAACTCTGGAAACGAATCCCTTCCCACCAACCATTTTCATCAAACATTTGTCAAACAAATCTACGCTATGAGAAACACCTTACACTCGCCCTTGACCGTGGGCACGGATGTTCGAACAGTTCATTAAGCTCTGCAGAGGTTGTACGCTTTACCCACACGACACGAAACTGACATCGTGTACCCGTCGGCAACGGAAGTTCGTGACAAGGCCTTTCCAAAGCTAACCCATGAAAATCGCATGCCACCTAGTTGGGCTAAGATCCATAGCCGAGTATCAGGCAAAAACAGCCGTCGTCCACTCAGGAAATACCGAGGATGCCTTCTACTCCTACTGGTACCATGCCACAATAGAGGCAAAAAGACACCCATGATGGGCAATAAATGTGTAACACTTCATCTCCTCATCCTCGGCATTCCACAACCATTGGCACACCAACTCCCATGTGATAACAATTTACTTAGCCAGAGGCATCCCATAAATACCCGTGTGGTCGCACTATAACGTGTTCGGATGGACTTCCCAAAGGAATCGGTCCTTAACGATAATACGTAGCCAAACCACAAAGGCTTGACTCCGCATCATCACCATTTTCACAACACATTTTATTTCACAACACCTCGGTACAACATACCGGATTTTTTTTTAAACATGTAATTTGGAATAACCCAAGTTTCCCACACGGCAACAACGTAAGCATGGCTAAGCAAAACTACATCGGTAATCGTATAACAATACCGGCGCCAATATTTGTGGAGCTATCAAAGGTATGGAAACATCAACCTATGTAATATAAGTGCGACTACTAGGTTGGTCCGTCGGTTGTATAAACAATCCGAGGCCTAAACATGTTATTCGTGTGTAATAAGCAATGCATTTTTCAAACAACATATCATTGCAAATATAGGGGCAATGTGATCAAAGAGGCTTGCCTTGCACGAGATGCGGGTCTTCTTCTTCGAAACCGGCGTCCGGAGCGTCCTCGCACGCGTGCTCTATACGCGGAACGGAGAACAAATAAATAAAAAGGCAATAAAACAAGCTCAAACCAAATAAACAAGTGTGCCACTGTGTAGATCTCATTTTTAGAAAAATTTAGAAATTTGAACGGGGTCAAACGGAGTTACGGTTGAATTTCTATGAATTTTCAAAGGTTAAAGGACTTTTCTGCAAATTTGGAAATTCTATTTAAAAGGTAACGGAATATTCCAACGGAATATTCCGTTCCGTTAGGGCTGACGTGGGGAGGGCCCACATGTCAGCCGAGAGAGGGGAGAGAGAGATGTGGGGCGGGGCCCGCATGGCAGCCAAGGGAGAGAGGGGGAGGGGGGCCCACCTGTAAGGGGGGGTTCTTCCTCCTCTGTCCGGGCCTGCCCGGCTCGGCCGGTGGCCGTGCGGCGGCGGGGAGCGGCGGCGGCCGGTGGCGGCGGCGGCCGGGAGGGGAGGGGGAGGCGGCGGCGGTCGGAGGGATGCGGCGGCGGCCGGTGTGCGGCGGCGGCCGATGAGGGGAGAGGGGAAGAGAGCGCCGGCGAGAGAGAGAGAGAGAAGGAGGCCGGCGAGGGGGTGGGGAAGCGACGGCGGGCGGCGAGGTCCCGGGGCCGTTTTATAGGCGGCGAGGGGGAGGGAGAGAGAGGGTGACGCGACAGCGGCGCGGCGCGGCTCGGGGCGCAAGGCGGCGCGGCGCGCGGCTCTAGGCGGCGGGCGCGGGGCGCGAGGATGGCAGGCGGCGAGCGGCAACGTGACGCGGCCGCGGCGATGTGACGCGCGGCGCGGCGTGCGGCGCGGCGCGGAGGAGACGTGGCGCGGGGCGCGAGGCGGAGCGGTGCGGGGCGCAAGGCGGAACGGCGCGGCGCGGCGAGCGTGCGCGGGCGCGGCGCGGGCGTGGCAGCAGCGTCGCGGCGCGGGCGCGGGGGGCGCGGCGGCGCGGGTGCGGCGTGCGCGGTGGTGCGGCCGCGCTGGCACGGGGGGGCGGCGACGCGGCATTCCGCCGAACACGTGGCGTGCGTGCCCGGCCGGCCAGAGGTGGAAGAAACACAGTGATGGGCCGGGCCGGCCGTGGGCTGTGGGGGAGGGGGAGCTGGGCCGAGGATAGGGGAGGGAGAGGGGGAGTGAGGTGGGCCGGCCTGCTCGGGGAGGGGAGAGAGGGGTTGGGCCGGGGAGAGGAAAGGAGAGAAAGGGGGCCCAAAAATAGGGGGTTTCTTTCTTCTTTTTTTTGACATTTTTGGAATTGGATTTGGGAAAAATTTGAGATCTATTTGGCACAAATAATAATAAAAAAAATCCAAAATTTAAAAGAATCAAGTCTTTAATTGATGGAAAATTTTAAATAATTGAAAAGTAAATTAAGGTGCTACAAACCTACCCCCCTTAAAAGAATCTCGTCCCGAGATTCCGCGACTACGCGAACAACTCAGGGTGCTCGGCACGAAGGTGATCCTCTTGCTCCCAAGTAACTTCTTCTTCCGAGTGATTACTCCACTGAACCTTGTAAAACTTGATCACTTTCCGTCTGGTGCTTCGTTCCTTTTCATCAAGAATCCGAATCGGTCGTTCCTCGTAGGTTAGATTCTCCTGCACATTGATTACCTCAAGTGGAACTTGCTCTTCCGGAACTCGAAGACACTTCTTCAACTGTGACACGTGGAACGCGTTGTGTACACCGGCAAGCTCTGCGGGTAACTCAAGCTGATAGGCAACTTCTCCACGACGTGCAGTGATAGGATAGGGTCCGATAAAACGTGGCGCTAACTTGCCTGTCATTCCAAATCTTTTCATTCCACGTAGAGGTGATACTTGCAGGTATACATGATCTCCAACTGCAAACTCTAGATCTCTTCGGCGATTATCTGCATAGTTTTTCTGCCTAGACTAGGCCACTTTCAAACGTTCTCTGATCACTTTCACCTGTTCTTCAGCTTCTCTTAGAACATCTGGTCCAAAGATTTTCTTTTCTCCGACATCCGTCCAACAGAGTGGCGTTCGACACTTACGCCCATACAAGGCTTCATTCGGGGCCATCTGTATGCTTGCCTGATAGCTGTTGTTGTACGAGAATTCTGCGTAAGGTAGGCACAAATCCCAAGTACCGGCAAAATCCAAAGCACAAGCTCTTAACATGTCTTCTAGAATCTGATTCACCCTTTCTGTCTGTCCATCGGTCTGAGGATGGTAGGCTGTACTGAAGTTGAGATTGGTACCCATGGCTTCATGTAATTTCTTCCAAAAATGGGAGGTGAACTGGGTACCTCTATCTGACACGATCTTCTTTGGGACACCATGTCGGCAAACCACTTTCGTCATGTATAGCTCTGCTAACTTCTTGCCAGAGTAGGTAGTCTTTACGGGGATGAAATGGGCAACCTTGGTTAGTCGATCCACTATTACCCAAATGGAATCATAACCCGAAGATGTCTTTGGGAATCCTGTTATAAAGTCCATTCCTATCTCTTCCCACTTCCATTCTGGAATCTTTAACGACTGTAGTAAACCTGCTGGCTTCTGATGTTCAGCTTTTACCCTTTGACAGATGTCACAAAGGGCAACATACTCGGCAATATCTCTTTTCATTCCAGACCACCAATAATGGCTTTTAATATCTTGGTACATCTTGGTACTTCCGGGGTGGATAGAGTATGCAGACTCATGGGCTTCTTGCAGTATCAGGTTTCTTAACTCCTTTTTGTTGGGCACACATATGCGCTTTCCAAACCAAACGATTCCTTTATCATCTATGGAGTATTCTGAGGCTTTATCTTTCTTTATCAACTCCTTTATATTCATAATGTCTTCGTCGCCTTCTTGGGCTTCACGGATTTGGTTCTCTAGGGTTGGTTGCACCACTAGGGTTGCTAGGGTTCCTGGCTTAACCACATTTATTCTTAGCCTTTCCATTTCCTTGCATAATGCTGGATGATGTGGCGAGGTCAAAAGGACATTGCAGTGCACCTTTCGACTTAGAGCGTCTGCGACAACATTTGCTTTTCCCGGATGGTAATGTATTCCGACATCGTAATCCTTGATCAGTTCAAGCCATCTTCTTTGCCTGAGGTTGAGTTCTGTCTGAGTGAAAATATACTTCAGGCTCTTATGATCCGTATATACTTCACATCTGTTTCCGATCAAGTAATGCCTCCATATTTTGAGGGCATGAACAACTGCGGCTAACTCAAGATCATGGGTAGGGTAGTTCACTTCATGTGGCCTTAACTGCCGTGAGGCATAAGCAACCACCTTTCCTTCTTGCATAAGTACACATCCTAAACCCTGCCTGGATGCATCGCAAAAGACTTCGAAATCTTTCCTTATGTCCGGTAGAATTAAGACTGGAGAAGTCGTTAGCCTTTTCTTTAGCTCTTGGAAACTCTTTTCACATGCTTCGGTCCAAATGAACTTCTTTTCTTTCTTAAGCAACTCTGTCATAGGCTTGGCGATTTTTGAGAAACCCTCAATAAATCATCTGTAGTATCCTGCCAAACCAAGAAAACTCCTGATCTCGGTAACTGTGGTTGGAGACTCCCATGTAAGCACATCTCTTACTTTGCCTGGGTCCACTTCTACTCCACGAGATGAAATAACATGACCTAGGAATGCGACTCGGTCTAGCCAAAATTCACACTTGGAATATTTTGCATAAAGTTGATGTTCTCGCAACTTTCCCAAAACCAACCTAAAATGTTCTGCGTGTGTCTGTTCGTCCTTGGAGTAGATGAGAATGTCGTCTATAAATACTACGACAAACTTGTCGAGGTATTCCATGAATACTTTGTTCATGAGATTCATAAAGAATGCTGGAGCATTTGTGAGTCCAAAGGACATGACCGTATACTCATATAGACCATAACGAGTTGAGAAGGCGGTCTTTGGTATGTCTTCAGGTCTGATTTTCAACTGATGGTATTGTAAAGACCTCCGTTTTGCAACAGGAATCACTCGTGTATTCTGTGCCATTTCCCTGGATCAAGTAGTTTGGCACACACGATACATAGTTGATTCACCAAAAGCGCATACATAAGCGTCGGATACGAATTATTACATCATAGGCCCGAAGGCGTACTCTTAGAACAAAGGACCAAGCGGTCCGGAATACAGTCCAAAAGCAGAATATAGATAAGTAGCGGAGCGAAGGCAGCGGCATTGTCATTGCCACAGGCAACGACCGTATCTAGACCTAGTGGGCACCCTCATCTTCCGCATCCTCTTCATAGTAGGCGTACGGATCTTCCGCGGTGTCATCTCCGGCTTCTGGTGAAGTTTATAGTTGCAAGGGTGAGTACCAACCGTACTCAGCAAGTCACCACAACAACGATGCATATGCAGGATTTTTATTCAAGGCAAGGCAAAGGCTCATTTGCATAAAGCTGGTTTTGCAATCATTTTCACAAACCTAAGACTTAGCATAACTGGTCAAGTTTTAATACCAGAGTTTAATTTAAGCAACGGCGGTCCTGTCTACCATCCATTGTGATCCCAAGGATGGCTTTCCGCCGTTGGTCGTCATGGTTTTCTGTGGACGCCCACCTTCCCTGCTCTCGGGGAGTGGCTCCAACAGCATAAAACTCATCATGCAATAACCCATCCCACACAGGTTAAGAGTTTAGAGTCTAGCCAAGTGTAATACATGTCCCGGTGCTCAATATCCGCGAGCACGGCTATTCGAATAGGTTTGGTTTACTCACACTGCAGTGGATGTACACTTTACCCGCACTCCGCGACTGCCCAACGCATGAGCCTCGTCCCAACACATAAGACGCGTCACGGCAAAGCCTTTCGATAACCTTGCATTGGCAGTACCCGCTCCATGAACTATCATCCTCATGCACTCTAGGCGTATTTGTTTCTAGCAGTGAGAGGAGTTCTGGCGCTCCCGGGAAGGGAAGTCTCACACGCACGTAAAGTTTATAGTTTATAGTTTAAGTTTAGATTCTCACTCTCACACACGTGGCAGTCCTACAAATGGCGACACCGACGTAGGGCACGCATCGCGGCCCTACCTCAACGGCTGCCCCACCGTAGCGCACCTGCCTCACACACGGGGGTGAACCATCTATGCAAGGATACTGCCTCTGCTTGGATATCTAGTCCGCTAGGTCTATACCCATCCGAGAAGTGCGGTTGTACGAGGGTCGTTTCATGCTTAACTTCATGGCTCGGTCCTTAGCTGACCGGGGACGGTACTAGCCTTTTCCAGATACCACCCAAATCCACCATCCGCCCCAGTCGAAAACAGTTGTTTGGTTTCATTTCTCCTTTCACAAATCATGTCATCATATCATGGCAATGTGGCGCTCATGTCTCCACATGCCGCATCTCAATTATCTTCCCAACGGTAATTGCCCAAGCATATAGCATTTTGATAAATATGAGTATGCATGATTCTAGAATAGCATTACTAAGCATTTGTCATAATTGACTAGGGACTCATGTATAAGCGTGGTTACAAAGAAATATAAGGATAAACAATAAGCAAGGTATGGCATCATAACAAATAGGGTGTTCATCATTGCATGCAATTTTATTTATAAATAAAATAATTTCGCAATTTGGGTCCAATATGCTCAAGGGTAGTGATGACTTGCCTTGCTCGAAGTCCGGTGGTTCTTGGTCTTCGGTCGGACTCACAGCTCCCTCGGGATCTATGATTACGTGCGAAAGGAATTGAATTCATTTAGAATTCAATTTAAACTCCAACAAAATTCAGTTTAAAGAAAAGATCGAGCGCGAGCGTTGAATGACGACGTCGATTCCATTTTGTTTAAAAATAATACGATTTTGATTTTTAACACCGTTGTTCTAAAATATTAGCGCTAGCCAATTTAAACAATTAATCCGATTTGATTTACGCGTCTCGAATAAATTAGGGACCGATAATAAAAGGTAACCCTACCCAGTGAATAGTCGGTTAAAATAATCATGACGGGTAATTTAGCGGATAGCCCTATTATGGAGTAGGAACCAACTAGATACCGACTAAATAAATATTTAAATAGATGCGAACGATCGCATACATACGATAGCAAATTTAAAAGCGACCGGTAATTAATCCTCCGATTATATATATATATCAACGACTAGCGAAATTTAACTAATAAAAATCTACATAATCGGATAAGTACATTGCTAAGTATTAACCATTAAAGAATAATCTAGTTAGGTGAACATTTTGAAATCGCAATTAAATGCCCGATATAATTCTACCTGCGTTCCCAAAATAACCGATGTCGGTCTATCTTATTATTTAATTAAACTAACACTTTATCCTAATCTAGCACATATATTCGAGATAAAATTAAGTTCGTAATCCTCTAATTTTACCTCTCTCTATTTTATTTTTATTTTTATTTTTTTATTTTTTTTATTTTTTTATTTTTTTTATTTTTTCTTTCTCTCTCTCTCCTTTTTCTCTTTTTTTCTTTTCTTTTTTTTTCTCTCCTCCTCTCTCTCTGTTTCTGCCTTCTTCTTCCTCCTTCTTTCCTCTCTTCTCTCTCCCTACTGCCTCTCTCTCTCACCGTTGACAGAAGAAGAGGGGAAGGAAGGAAAGGGGGAGAGGGAGATGGGCTCACCGGCGACGGCGGCTGGGGGGGGCGCGGTGGCGGGGCGGCGAGCGGCGGCCTGCGGCACGGGGTGGCGCACGGCGGCGAGATGGGCGGTGGGGAGAGAAAAAGAAGGGAAGGGTGTGGGGAGGAGAGGGAAGGGAAAAGGGTTTATATAGGCGAGGGGCACGGAGGAGGCCGGCGCGGCGACGTGGGCACGGGGTATGGCGGCACGGCGCGCGGCGTGGGCGTGTACGGGACGGCGACGCGCGGCGCGGCGGCATGGCGTGGAGGCGTGCGGCGCGTACGGTGGCATGGCGCGGAGGTGTGGCGCGTACGGCGGTGACGCGCGCGGCGTGGGTGCAAGCGGCGCGCGGCATGGCGCGGTGGTACGGCGGCACGGGCGGCGGTACGGCGGCGGTATGGGGTTCGGCGCGGCGGTACGGGCGGCGCGCGCGGGGAGGGCGGCACGCGGGCAGCGGCGTGGGCGCACAGCGCGGGGCGCGTGCGGGCTCGAGCGCGCGGCGGCTGCGGCGGCGGGTCCGGGCGCTGGCGGGGCGCGCGCGGCGCGAGCGGCTGCGCGCGTGCGGTGGCGAGGCGGCGGCGAGCGGGACGGCGCGGGCGGCGGCGAGCGGCGCGCGAGGGCAGCCGGCAGGCGACGCGCGCCAGGGGCGCGTGCGCGCGCGGCGCGGGACGGCGCGGGCGCGCGGGTGTAGAGGCGGGCGCGCGTGGGCGCGTGGTGTGGGGGCGGGCGCGCGCGGGCGCGCGAGGGAACGGCAGGGCGGCGGTCGTGCGGCGCGCGCGAGGGCAGCCGGCAGGCGGCGCGCGGCAGGGGCTTGTGCGCGCGCAGCGCGGGACGGCGCGGGCAGCGGCGAGCGGCGCCGAGGGCGCGCGGGCGAGGGGCGGGGAACACGGCCGAGCACCTGGCGCGCAATGAATAGTGCCGCCAGGTGATTTTTTTGATAATTAGGGTTTTTCCGACCCAAAAATTCGCTTTAAAATTTGTAAATTTAGACAAATCCACGTGACCAATTGTTTTAATGTTTGCAACAATTTATCTACCATTTATATATATGTATTTATTTTATTTATTCTTTTCTCGCACCCAATATCCTCTCATATACCTACACTCATATATACATTTGTTATAATCCCCTCCTAAAATAGGTACATTATTTGTTAGGCTCAACATTAGTTAAAACTCCGCATAGACCTAAATAAAAGTGCAAACAAATCCGGTACGATGCGATTTATTTAAAAAAAAATTTTGGCGGTTCGTAATTTAGGGCTTCGATTTTGTCGGTCGAATTTTTTTAGGGCGTTACAAACCTACCCCCCTTAGGTAAATCTCGTCCCGAGATTTCTTACCGGTTGTCGAATAGATGCGGGTACTCAGTCTGCAAGAACTCCTCGCTTTCCCATGTAGCTTCATCCTCCGTGTGATTACTCCACTGTACTTTGTACATACGCCATACTTTGGTTCGGGTTCCTTTTTCGGCCTCATCCAAAATCTTCACAGGGTGCTCCGGATAAGTGAGGTCGTTTGCGATGTGGATTTCCTCCAACGGGGCTTGCTCTTCAGGTACCCTCAAGCACTTCTTTAACTGGGATACGTGAAAAACCGGGTGTACATCGGAAATGCTTTCTGGTAGTTGGAGCTGGTAGGCTACTTCTCCTCGTCTAGCGATTATTTGGAACGGTCCTACGTATCTTGGTGCTAGCTTCCCTTTGACTTTAAACCTTTTTGTACCTCTCAGCGGGGAGACCTTTAGGTATACGTAATCTCCTTCCTTAAATTCTAGATCCCTTCTCTGAGTGTCAGCGTAACTCTTTTGGCGTGACTGGGCTACCTTTAGACGGTCACGGATTAGGCGAACCTTCTCTTCAGCCTCTTTAATTATATCTCGTCCGAATACGGCACGCTCTCCGGGTTCGGACCACATTAGCGGGGTACGGCATCGTCGTCCAAACAACGCTTCATTTGGCGACATTTTTAGGCTAGCTTGATAACTGTTGTTGTAGGAGAACTCAGCATACGGTAGACACCTTTCCCAGTCTTTGCTAAAGTCCAGTGCGCATGCTCTCAACATATCCTCCAATACTTGGTTCGTCCTTTCAGTCTGGCCATCGGTCTGGGGGTGATATGCCGTGCTAAATGCGAGGTAGCTTCCGAGGGCTTCATGTACTCTATTCCAGAAGTGTGAGGTAAACTGGGTACCTCGGTCGGATATAATCCTTTTTGGTACGCCGTGAAGACACACGATTCTAGACATGTATAGCTCTGCTAGCTTGGCACTGCTATAGTTCGTCTTCACAGGGATGAATCTCGCGGTCTTGGTGAGTCGATCCACGATTACCCAAATGGAGTCATAGCCTGTTGCGGTTTTGGGTAATCCAACAATAAAATCCATACCGATCTCATCCCACTTCCATTCGGGAATTTTGAGAGGTTGTAGTAACCCTGCTGGTCGCTGGTGTTCGGCTTTCACCTTTTGGCAAACGTCGCAGAGTGCCACGTATTCTGCCACATCTCGTTTCATATTGGGCCACCAGTATCCCTCCTTCAAGTCCTGGTACATTTTTGTACCCCCCGGGTGTAGGGAGTAAGCCGATTCATGTGCCTCCTTTAGTATTAGTTTCCTCAATCCTCCTTGTTCCGGCACATAGATCCTCCTTTTATACCATAATATTCCCTCCTCGCTAACCGAGAACTCCTTCGCATGTCCTGCGGCCATGCGCTTCTTTGCTTCTCGAACCTCTTCGTTATCCTTTTGAGCCTCTTCTATCTGTTTCCTCAGTAAGGGTTGTATTTCCAGGGTGTTTACCTGTCCCTGCGGAATTAGGTGCAAGTTCAGGTGGGCTATTTCCTCTCGAAGCTCAGGGGCCATGCCTTCCATGTCCAGGTGATTGCAATGGCTTTTGCGGCTTAGTGCGTCGGCTACGACATTTGCCTTCCCCGGATGGTAATGAACCTCCAGGTCATAATCCTTGATTAGTTCCAATCACCGTCTCTGTCTCAAGTTTAGGTCGGGCTGCGTAAAGATGTATTTCAGGCTCTTGTGATCCGTGTAGATATCGCAATGATTTCCAATCAAATAATGTCTCCAAATTTTCAGCACGTGAACCACTGCGGCCAATCAAGATCATGGGTAGGATAATTTTCCTCGTGCGGTCGCAGTTGTCGCGAAGCATATGCCACGACCTTTCCTTCTTGCATTAACACTCCTCCCAACCCCTGTCTCGAGGCATCACAGTATACCACGAAATCCTTCCGGTTATCAGGGAGAACTAGAACAGGGGCAGTGGTTAACTTTTCTTTTAATCGTTCGAAACTTTCCTGACACTGCTCAGTCCACTTAAATTCTTTTTCCTTCTTGAGTAGCTGGGTCATGGGTCGGGCTATCTTGGAGAACCCTTCGATGAATCTTCGGTAGTATCCGGCCAATCCCAGAAAACTCCGGATCTCCGTTACAGACTTGGGTGCTTTCCATTCGGTAACTGCCTCGACTTTAGCGGGGTCTACTGCTACGCCATCGGCTGATATCACATGACCTAAAAATGCAACTTCCTTCAACCAGAATTCGCACTTGCTGAACTTTGCATAGAGCTGATGTTCCCGAAGTTTCTTTAGTACCAAGCGTAGATGTTCGGCATGTTCATCTTCATCCTTGGAGTAGATGAGGATATCGTCGATAAATACTACCACGAACTTATCCAAATATTCCATGAATACCTTATTCATAAGATTCATGAAATAAGCCGGAGCATTGGTCAATCCAAAAGACATCACGGTAAATTCGTATAACCCGTAGCGTGTCGAGAACGCAGTCTTGGGAATGTCTCCAGCCCTGATCTTCAGTTGGTGGTATCCGGATCGAAGATCGATCTTAGAGAATATCTTGGCTCCCTTAAGTTGGTCGAAGAGGTCATCTATTCGCGGTAATGGATATTTGTTCTTGATAGTCACCTCATTCAATGAACGGTAGTCCACACACATCCTCATGCTACCATCCTTCTTCTTGACAAATAATACTGGGGCTCCCCAGGGTGATGAGCTGGGGCGTACGAATCCCTTCTCTTGTAGTTCTCTAATTTGCTTCTTGAGCTCTTCCAACTCATTAACTGGCATCCGGTATTGCCTCTTGGATATGGGGGCAGTCCCGGGCATCAAATCGATGACGAATTCAATGTCACAATCTGGTGGCATTCCAGGTAGATCTTCAGGGAACACATATGGGAACTTCTGAACCACCGGCATTCCTTTTAGGGGTAGCATGGTGAATATGCCACCGGCACGCTCAGGTAATCTAGGGTCTTGATCCATAGTCGCTCTCATTGCTGATCCCCAGGGTGTGGTTAACGTGACTTCCCTACGGCTGCAATCTATGATCCCTCCGTTCCTTGTCAACCAATCCATGCCTAGTATGACGTCGAGGGTTTGCGGCACTAGAACCATAAGATTTGAGGGAAACACCACATCCCTAAGACGGATTGGCACGTCGACACAAGCGTGGTTCACATTTATCTCCCCTCCCGGTGAATGTACTATCATGGGTTTCCGCAGTTCTACCCGGGTTAGGTTGTGTTGTTGGCTAGCTTTTAAGGATATAAATGAATGCGAAGCGCCTGAGTCGAAGAGAACTTTAACTGGAGTAGAATTTATAGAGAACGTACCCATTAGCACGCCCTGATCTTCCTGAGCTTCTTCCGCTCGCACGTGGTTCACTTGCCCGCGTCCGAATCCGGTCGCGATCCTGCCTGTCGGCGGTGTCCTGAGCAGTCCTCTCCCGGCTGTTGGGGTAGCAGTTCCTTGGATTGTTGTGGCATTGGCTCCGGTGCGGATGGGCGTTTTGTTGGGATGCGGGCACTTGTTGGCGAAATGCCCATATTCTCCACAGTTAAAACAGCTTCCCGGCCTTTTTAACCCGGTAGTAGCCTGGTTTGGCGCAGGTGTGCGTGTCTGGGCAGCAACCGGCCTGTTGTAAGTGCTCGGTGTAGCGGAGCGGTTGACAGTCACTATCGCGGTTTTCCATCCCGACGAGGTAGCTCCCTTGGGTCGCTGAGATGTAAGTTGAGGCGGACGGTTCATAGCAAGCCTTCTTTTGCGGTTGTGCTCCACGATTTTCCGATCGTTTTCCAGTCTAACCACCTTATTGATGAGACTCTGGAAACTGTCATGATCTTGCCCTATCATGGGTCCACGCAGCTCATCGTTTAGCCCTTCGATGAACTTGTCAACCTTTTCTTCCTCGTCCGCAAGATCTCCGGTTGCGTAACGGGCCAGCTGAGTGAAACGGTTTAGGTATTCCTGTACCGTGGTATTCCCTTGACGCAGTCTCCTGAACTCATTTTTCTTCATGCGCATCACTGCGGCGGGCACGAAGTTGTCGCGGAAGGCGGTAGCGAATTCCTCCCAGGTGGGTTCATCAGCACCTTCTTCCCGTGCCTCTTTATAAGTATCCCACCAGTCTCCGGCTGGTCCTTCCAATTGATTCACTGCGAAAATCACTTTATCTGCCTCTCTCACTCGTACGAGGGTCAGCTTCTTCTCAATGATACGCAGCCAATCCTCAGCATCCATGGGCTCTTCTGCTGTGGCGAATGTGGGTGGCTTGGTTCTCATGAATTCCCCAAAGCTTGATCCCCCACGATTGCCTTGATTGTTCGCGATGGCTTGCAGGAGTTGGGTCTGTGCGGCCATAATTCCGGTTAAAGTGTTTAGATCAGGTTCAGGGGCTCCCTCATTGTTGTTTGTTGTCCGGCGTCGGCTGGCCATCTGTGTGGATTAGTTGGGTAAGTATTCCGTTCTTAGAACCAATCCCTACGATTCTATCCCGATCGGGGAGTTGTTTTTGATGTGAACTTTGTTTGGTAAGCTTGGTGGAATAAACTCATTTGCAACATAGCAATAACATTTTATAAAAACATCATAGAGTTCACAACCCAGACACAAGTGACTGCATACGTGTGCAGTCCAAATAAGGTTCAAACACTACCATCGTCGAACTACGACAAACTACTCGTTGACATACATAGGGGGGGTAACGGTGTCTCGCTCTCCAAAAACCATCCCAGCGAGATCGGAGCCGTAGTGGATACCCAGTCTAGTCGTCCAGCCATCCGCAGGACCCTGGCGCAGGTAGTGGGTAGTCGCTGGCAGACGCGAACCTGAGCTCTCCCGGCTCGGAGGTGGTAGCCTCTGGATCTGGCTTGGTCCTCTTGGGCGGTGGTCGTGTGCTCTTGCGAGCCGTGCTGCGGGTGCGAGGGCCACCGGCGAAGGTGATGCGGTAGGCAGGAGTCTCGTCCCCTGAGGGGTCGGTGATGTGCGGCTCCATCTCCTCTGGGTCGTCCTCGTCCTCTGAGTCATCCTGGATCGGGGTCTCCACGCAAGACCCTAGTGGTGGGGAAGTAGCAGGGGCTGGCTCTCCCACTGGCGACTGTATCACTGTAGGGTCTATTAGGTAGGGTGCTGACTCGGTGGCTAGGGCATCCACCAGTGAGTAGAACGCTGGCGGGTACGGTGGGGTGAGGAAGAAGTAGCGGTCCTGCCCAACTGCTGCAGAGGTTGAAGCCCCAGTGGCACTGACTGTGGTGGCTCTGAGCTGCTCCGTAAGCTGACTAACATGCTCCTGACTCACCCTCAGCTGCTCCTCGAGTGTATCCATCATCCTGCGACGCTCATCCTGCTGACCTGACAGCTGCTGCAACTGGTCGCTGCGAGCCTGGAGCTGTGTCTTCAGTGAGTCTATCTCACTGCCCCGGGTCTGGTGCTCCTCCTCAAGCTGTAGGTGCTGCACGGTGAGATTAGTCACCTCAGTCTCCAGCTCAATCAGACGCCTGTGCTGCTCGTTGATCTCTAACAGAGCCGTCTCGTAACAGTCGTCGACAGCCTCCGCCCATCGGGACAATCGGGTCACCATCGGGTTGTAACAACAGGGGGTGTCCCGGACGGTGCATACGGTGCTGTCCTCCTCTCGGAACGGGTGGTGGGCAAACTCGGTGGTCGCCAACTCAAATCGATGGATCGAGCTGAGTCGGAGAAAGGCCTCCCGGGCAGCATCCTGCATCGCAGTCTCTGGCGTGTAGCGACAATAGCGTGTCCTGAACCAATGGCCTGCCTCTGAAGGAACTCGGGACTCAACCACCACTCTAGCCTCCCAGGCTGGTCCAATCTGCCTCACCTGGTAGGTAGGGATCCTTGGGTACCTCAAACACCTCATCATCCTGTGTAACTCCACGACGTATCCCTCTGAGTGGGGCAGGTCCATATCCCAAGATGCACTCGAATCTGCCATCTATTCTTAAGAAAGTTTAAAAATTAGTAAAAGTATAACTCATTTTGCAAAGAAGTCGATATGAATTAAGGGAAAATGCATTTGGTTTTGCGAAAATAGATTTTTCGAAAATATTCCTATTTGGGGAATTTCTCCCTTGACCATCTACTTTTGGGGTGGGGCGCCGTTTGGTCTTTCCTACAGTCGTATGGCTCTGATACCAACTCTGTAAAGACCCCCGTTTTGCAACAGGAATCACTCGTGTATTCTGTGCCATTTCCCTGGATCAAGTAGTTTGGCACACACGATACATAGTTGATTCACCAAAAGCGCATACATAAGCGTCGGATACGAATTATTACATCATAGGCCCGAAGGCGTACTCTTAGAACAAAGGACCAAGCGGTCCGGAATACAGTCCAAAAGCAGAATATAGATAAGTAGCGGAGCGAAGGCAGCGGCATTGTCATTGCCACAGGCAACGACCGTATCTAGACCTAGTGGGCACCCTCATCTTCCGCATCCTCTTCATAGTAGGCGTACGGATCTTCCGCGGTGTCATCTCCGGCTTCTGGTGAAGTTTATAGTTGCAAGGGTGAGTACCAACCGTACTCAGCAAGTCACCACAACAACGATGCATATGCAGGATTTTTATTCAAGGCAAGGCAAAGGCTCATTTGCATAAAGCTGGTTTTGCAATCATTTTCACAAACCTAAGACTTAGCATAACTGGTCAAGTTTTAATACCAGAGTTTAATTTAAGCAACGGCGGTCCTGTCTACCATCCATTGTGATCCCAAGGATGGCTTTCCGCCGTTGGTCGTCATGGTTTTCTGTGGACGCCCACCTTCCCTGCTCTCGGGGAGTGGCTCCAACAGCATAAAACTCATCATGCAATAACCCATCCCACACAGGTTAAGAGTTTAGAGTCTAGCCAAGTGTAATACATGTCCCGGTGCTCAATATCCGCGAGCACGGCTATTCGAATAGGTTTGGTTTACTCACACTGCAGTGGATGTACACTTTACCCGCACTCCGCGACTGCCCAACGCATGAGCCTCGTCCCAACACATAAGACGCGTCACGGCAAAGCCTTTCAATAACCTTGCATTGGCAGTACCCGCTCCATGAACTATCATCCTCATGCACTCTAGGCGTATTTGTTTCTAGCAGTGAGAGGAGTTCTGGCGCTCCCGGGAAGGGAAGTCTCACACGCACGTAAAGTTTATAGTTTATAGTTTAAGTTTAGATTCTCACTCTCACACACGTGGCAGTCCTACAAATGGCGACACCGACGTAGGGCACGCATCGCGGCCCTACCTCAACGGCTGCCCCACCGTAGCGCACCTGCCTCACACACGGGGGTGAACCATCTATGCAAGGATACTGCCTCTGCTTGGATATCTAGTCCGCTAGGTCTATACCCATCCGAGAAGTGCGGTTGTACGAGGGTCGTTTCATGCTTAACTTCATGGCTCGGTCCTTAGCTGACCGGGGACGGTACTAGCCTTTTCCAGATACCACCCAAATCCACCATCCGCCCCAGTCGAAAACAGTTGTTTGGTTTCATTTCTCCTTTCACAAATCATGTCATCATATCATGGCAATGTGGCGCTCATGTCTCCACATGCCGCATCTCAATTATCTTCCCAACGGTAATTGCCCAAGCATATAGCATTTTGATAAATATGAGTATGCATGATTCTAGAATAGCATTACTAAGCATTTGTCATAATTGACTAGGGACTCATGTATAAGCGTGGTTACAAAGAAATATAAGGATAAACAATAAGCAAGGTATGGCATCATAACAAATAGGGTGTTCATCATTGCATGCAATTTTATTTATAAATAAAATAATTTCGCAATTTGGGTCCAATATGCTCAAGGGTAGTGATGACTTGCCTTGCTCGAAGTCCGGTGGTTCTTGGTCTTCGGTCGGACTCACAGCTCCCTCGGGATCTATGATTACGTGCGAAAGGAATTGAATTCATTTAGAATTCAATTTAAACTCCAACAAAATTCAGTTTAAAGAAAAGATCGAGCGCGAGCGTTGAATGACGACGTCGATTCCATTTTGTTTAAAAATAATACGATTTTGATTTTTAACACCGTTGTTCTAAAATATTAGCGCTAGCCAATTTAAACAATTAATCCGATTTGATTTACGCGTCTCGAATAAATTAGGGACCGATAATAAAAGGTAACCCTACCCAGTGAATAGTCGGTTAAAATAATCATGACGGGTAATTTAGCGGATAGCCCTATTATGGAGTAGGAACCAACTAGATACCGACTAAATAAATATTTAAATAGATGCGAACGATCGCATACATACGATAGCAAATTTAAAAGCGACCGGTAATTAATCCTCCGATTATATATATATATCAACGACTAGCGAAATTTAACTAATAAAAATCTACATAATCGGATAAGTACATTGCTAAGTATTAACCATTAAAGAATAATCTAGTTAGGTGAACATTTTGAAATCGCAATTAAATGCCCGATATAATTCTACCTGCGTTCCCAAAATAACCGATGTCGGTCTATCTTATTATTTAATTAAACTAACACTTTATCCTAATCTAGCACATATATTCGAGATAAAATTAAGTTCGTAATCCTCTAATTTTACCTCTCTCTATTTTATTTTTATTTTTATTTTTATATTTTTTTATTTTTTTATTTTTTTTATTTTTTCTTTCTCTCTCTCTCCTTTTTCTCTTTTTTTCTTTTCTTTTTTTTCTCTCCTCCTCTCTCTCTGTTTCTGCCTTCTTCTTCCTCCTTCTTTCCTCTCTTCTCTCTCTCCCTACTGCCTCTCTCTCTCACCGTTGACAGAAGAAGAGGGGAAGGAAGGAAAGGGGGAGAGGGAGGAGGCCTCACCGGCGACGGCGGCTGGGGGGGGCGCGGTGGCGGGGCGGCGAGCGGCGGCCTGCGGCACGGGGTGGCGCACGGCGGCGAGATGGGCGGTGGGGAGAGAAAAAGAAGGGAAGGGTGTGGGGAGGAGAGGGAAGGGAAAAGGGTTTATATAGGCGAGGGGCACGGAGGAGGCCGGCGCGGCGACGTGGGCGCGGGGTACGGCGGCACGGCGCGCGGCGTGGGCGTGTACGGGACGGCGACGCGCGGCGCGGCGGCATGGCGTGGAGGCGTGCGGCGCGTACGGCGGCATGGCGCGGAGGTGTGGCGCGTACGGCGGTGACGCGCGCGGCGTGGGTGCAAGCGGCGCGCGGCATGGCGCGGTGGTACGGGGCGGCGTGGGCGGCGGTACGGCGGCACGGGCGGCGGTACGGCGGCGGTATGGGGTTCGGCGCGGCGGTACGGGCGGCGCGCGCGGGGAGGGCGGCACGCGGGCAGCGGCGTGGGCGCACAGCGCGGGGCGCGTGCGGGCTCGAGCGCGCGGCGGCTGCGGCGGCGGGTCCGGGCGCTGGCGGGGCGCGCGCGGCGCGAGCGGCTGCGCGCGTGCGGTGGCGAGGCGGCGGCGAGCGGGACGGCGCGGGCGGCGGCGAGCGGCGCGCGAGGGCAGCCGGCAGGCGACGCGCGGCAGGGGCGCGTGCGCGCGGCGCGGGACGGCGCGGGCGCGCGGGCGTAGAGGCGGGCACGCGTGGGCGCGTGGGTGCGGGGGCGGGCGCGCGCGGGCGCGCGAGGGAACGGCAGGGCGGCGGTCGTGCGGCGCGCGCGAGGGCAGCCGGCAGGCGGCGCGCGGCAGGGGCTTGTGCGCGCGCAGCGCGGGACGGCGCGGGCAGCGGCGAGCGGCGCCGAGGGCGCGCGGGCGAGGGGCGGGGAACACGGCCGAGCACCTTGCGCGCAATGAATAGTGCCGCCAGGTGATTTTTTTGATAATTAGGGTTTTTCCGACCCAAAAATTCGCTTTAAAATTTGTAAATTTAGACAAATCCACGTGACCAATTGTTTTAATGTTTGCAACAATTTATCTACCATTTATATATATGTATTTATTTTATTTATTCTTTTCTCGCACCCAATATCCTCTCATATACCTACACTCATATATACATTTGTTATAATCCCCTCCTAAAATAGGTACATTATTTGTTAGGCTCAACATTAGTTAAAACTCCGCATAGACCTAAATAAAAGTGCAAACAAATCCGGTACGATGCGATTTATTTAAAAAAAAAATTTTGGCGGTTCGTAATTTAGGGCTTCGATTTTGTCGGTCGAATTTTTTTAGGGCGTTACAGGTATCCAGACCTTAAATCAATCTTGGAGAAGACTGAGGCTCCTTGTAATTGGTCAAACAGGTCATCAATCCGCGGTAACGGATACTTGTTCTTGATGGTTACTTCATTTAAAGCCCTGTAATCCACACACATTCTCTTTGTTTTATCCTTCTTCTCAACTAGGAGCATTGGAGCTCCCCATGGTGACGTACTGGGTCGCACAAAACCATTTGCTTCCAATTCTTCTATCTGTCTTTTTACTTCGGCCAATTCATTAGCTGCCATCCTGTAGGGTCTCTTGGCAATTGGAGCTGTGCCAGGTGCAAGTTCTATGGAGAACTCTATTTCTCTGTCGGGTGGCATTCCGGGTAATTCATCTGGGAAAACATCTGGGTATTCATTGACTACAGGCACTTCTTCCAAAGGGGTGACTTCGATACAGTTCAGCATGAGCTGACCTCTAGGGTCCTTTGGCGGAGTAAACTCTACTTCACTTCCAGATGATCCTTTCATTGTGATAGTCCGTGTGGCACAATCTATCTGACCCTTGTACTTAGCTAACCAGTCCATGCCTAGAATCAGGTCCAGACCTTACGACTCTAGGATAATAGGGCTAGCCATAAACTTAACACCTTCTATGACTAGGCCAACCTTCGGGCATGATCGATCAGACCTAGTCTCCTTTCCCGGGGAGTGAACGATCATCGGTACCCTTAGGTTCTTAGTAGCCAAACCATGTTGTTCCACAAAAGCTCGAGAAATGAAAGTATGCGAAGCTCCCGAATCAAATAAGACAACAACAGGTACATTATTAACAAGGAACGTACCTATCACAACATCTGAAGCTTCCTGGGCTGATTTCGCCTGAACATGGTTGACGCGGCCTCGTCCAAAGCTTGGAGTAGTACGGGAGGCCTGACCACTAGCCTGAGTAGTGGCTCGCGCTTGCCCTGACGCTGGCACTCTGGCAGTACTGATGTTAGAGGCTCCTGAAACAGCGGGACCTTTCTTCTGGGGACATTCCCTAGCAAAATGTCCAACTTCTCCACAGCGGAAACATCCATTTCCATTTGTATTCTGGGGATTCCTTGGCTGAGTGTTGAAGGATGCCGGGTTACTTCCTCCTGTGTTGCCACTATGGGCTCTTGGCGGAGCTGGTGCAGATGAACGGAAAGGAGCTGGGCGGGTAGGGAATCCATGATGCTGTTGTGGGGCTGGCTGGCGAAACTGAGGAGATGGGTTGGTCCTAGGGCGTGGACCTCCATGAGACTGAAATCCAGCCTAACCCATCTTGCGCTTGCGAAAAGTCTCCACTTCTTTCCTGGTATCTTCGACTATTAACGCCCTATTAACCATGTCTTGGAATGTAGGGAAGACATGAGCAACAAGCTGAAGCTTTATCCCGACGTTCATTCCTTTCAGAAACTTTCTGATCTTTTTCTTGTCAGTATCCACCTCATCTGTGGCATAACGGGCCAAATGGTTGAACTTGCTGAGGTACTCATTGATGCTGGAGTTCCCTTGCTTGAGATTGTTGAATTCCTCCCTTTTGATATCATAGATACTTTCTGGCACATAAGCAGCTCTAAAAGCTTCTGCAAACTCTGCCCAATCAATTGTAGCTGCATCCTGGTGAGCGGCACGATAATTCTCCCACCAATTGGCGGCGGGTCCTCTGAGCTGATGGGCAGCATATAGGGCCTTCTCTCTAGGGGAGCACTGCACAAGGTCAAGCTTTCTCTCAACGTCCTTCAACCAATCGTCGGCTTCAACTGGCTCCGAGGTCTGCGAGAATTCTGGCGGACGGGTTCTCAAGAAATCAGTCAACTTGGAGCGACCATTATAATGCGGAGCTGGGTGATGCTGGGGATTCAAAGCAGCAAGAGTCTGAGCTATGCCCTGTAGTATCTGAGTCTGAATGGCCATGATTTGCTGGGGATCCAAATGAGGGGGTGGAGGTGGAGGTGTTCCTCCTTGGGTAGTAGCTGTGGCAGCATGTGTCCCTTGGGTGGCGGCCGGTTCATTTTCTGACACCTGATCGTCCCCTTGTCCATCTTCCTGGTCTTCGGCATTTCGAGTGGCGTCGTTGTCATTCTGAACTTGGTCCTCATATCTGAAGCGGGCTGGGGTGCGAGCATTGCGACGAGGGCGTCCTGCCATCTGGTTTGTTTGAAAGGGTGGGGTAAGGGGAGGGCATTTCATAGATAAAACCGTTTTCGCAAATCGGGGAAATTCCGAAAGACAGGGACATGGCCAGCCCAAAGCTTAGCCAAGCTTAGCTGGACGCACATCAAGAGGCAACCAACATTACATAACCCACTCACACACTAATTCACGAACACTAAGTGCCGCAACCCCTAATGGGTTGGCAACGATACGACAGGTCTGACGCACAACAACCACTACACTTCTAAAAGCTGAGGGAAAAGATCGGCGGAATCAACGTAGCGTGATTCGTCTAAAGTTTTAAATGAAAAGGGATTAGTGAGTAGTTTGAAAAGAATCCTATAGTAAGGAGAAGAGTATAAGCATTATCTAACTTTTGCAACTATATATAAGTTTTTTTTTTAAAATAGTCCTTAGGGTCACAACTACACGAAGGTTTCGTCCTAGGGCCAAACCTATGCTCTGATACCACCTTTGTAACGCCCCGGCACTCGTTAACTGATAACACCAGCTAACTCATACCGAGGTGCTACGCATTACCTGTGATGTAGTACCAGTCCCAGGATACACTAGCTGGTACTCACAGAATAAACATGGAATCAAAGTAACTATTTATTACATCACTGGGTTTTAGTACTTACATAAGTTGCCATCCTGGACAGGCCCAAGGATGAGCAACACAACAATACAAAAGTCCATAAAGCAAAAGTCAAGAGCAGCGACAGCTAAGCGTCTAGGCGACCATCTTGATCCACAGGCGATGGCTTGGGGCTAGGCACGATCCTTCTAGAAGTCCTCGTACTCGGCTTGCTCCTGGAGACACTCCTCGGCGGTCGGGTCGACGTCTTCATCTCCCACTTCTATAGATATGATATATGTAGAGCAAGGATGAGTACTTCACGTACTCAGCAAGCCGGGGAAAGGATGGCATGCTTGGTTAAGACAAGGAGAGCTAGGGTTTTATTTGCGAAAGCTGCCTTTTTGGCAAAGTGATTTATTTTACAAAACTCCTAGTGAGTGAGTCAAGTTTTAGTTGTCGGGAGGAGGCTCACGCCTCGACCCATTCCACAAGTTGCTTTGCAACAACTCGTCACGATTAACGAACAACAATTGATTTGTCTCCTCTATTGGTTCCTTCTCACTTTCACAACCACACATAGTCCACACAGTTATCTCAGCACTGCAACGCCATCATGGCCCTAACAACACCTCGGTGTCGGACGACACCCCAGGTCACACAGACCCATTCCTAACCACAAAGGTTAGCCGTTTGCCACACAAGCAAACTCTGGAAACGAATCCCTTCCCACCAACCATTTTCATCAAACATTTGTCAAACAAATCTACGCTATGAGAAACACCTTACACTCACCCTTGACCGTGGGCATGGATGTTCGAACAGTTCATTAAGCTCTGCAGAGGTTGTACGCTTTACCCACACGACACGAAACTGACACCGTGTACCCGTCGGCAACGGAAGTTCGTGACAAGGCCTTTCCAAAGCTAACCCATGAAAATCGCATGCCACCTAGTTGGGCTAAGATCCATAGCCGAGTATCAGGCAAAAACAGCCGTCGTCCACTCAGGAAATACCGAGGATGCCTTCTACTCCTACTGGTACCATGCCACAATAGAGGCAAAAAGACACCCATGATGGGCAATAAATGTGTAACACTTCATCTCCTCATCCTCGGCATTCCACAACCATTGGCACACCAACTCCCATGTGATAACAATTTACTTAGCCAGAGGCATCCCATAAATACCCGTGTGGTCGCACTATAACGTGTTCGGATGGACTTCCCAAAGGAATCGGTCCTTAACGATAATACGTAGCCAAACCACAAAGGCTTGACTCCGCATCATCACCATTTTCACAACACATTTTATTTCACAACACCTCGGTACAACATACCGGATTTTTTTTTTAAACATGTAATTTGGAATAACCCAAGTTTCCCACACGGCAACAACGTAAGCATGGCTAAGCTAAACTACTTCGGTAATCGTATAACGATACCGGCGCCAATATTTGTGGAGCTATCAAAGGTATGGAAACATCAACCTATGTAATATAAGTGCGACTACTAGGTTGGTCCGTCGGTTGTATAAACAATCCGAGGCCTAAACATGTTATTCGTGTGTAATAAGCAATGCATTTTTCAAACAACATATCATTGCAAATATAGGGGCAATGTGATCAAAGAGGCTTGCCTTGCACGAGATGCGGGTCTTCTTCTTCGAAACCGGCGTCCGGAGCGTCCTCGCACGCGTGCTCTATACGCGGAACGGAGAACAAATAAATAAAAAGGCAATAAAACAAGCTCAAATCAAATAAACAAGTGTGCCACTGTGTAGATCTCATTTTTAGAAAAATTTAGAAATTTGAACGGGTCAAACGGAGTTACGGTTGAATTTCTATGAATTTTCAAAGGTTAAAGGACTTTTCTGCAAATTTGGAAATTCTGGCTGACGTGGGGAGGGCCCACATGTCAGCCGAGAGAGGGGAGAGAGAGATGTGGGGCGGGGCCCGCATGGCAGCCAAGGGAGAGAGGGGGAGGGGGGGCCCACCTGTAAGGGGGGGTTCTTCCTCCTCTGTCCGGGCCTGCCCGGCTCGGCCGGTGGCCGTGCGGCGGCGGGGAGCGGCGGCGGCCGGTGGCGGCGGCGGCCGGGAGGGGAGGGGGAGGCGGCGGCGGTCGGAGGGATGCGGCGGCGGCCGGTGTGCGGCGGCGGCCGATGAGGGGAGAGGGGAAGAGAGCGCCGGCGAGAGAGAGAGAGAAGGAGGCCGGCGAGGGGGTGGGGAAGCGACGGCGGGCGGCGAGGTCCCGGGGCCGTTTTATAGGCGGCGAGGGGGAGGGAGAGAGAGGGTGACGCGACAGCGGCGCGGCACGGCTCGGGGCGCAAGGCGGCGCGGCGCGCGGCTCTAGGCGGCGGGCGCGGGGCGCGAGGATGGCAGGCGGCGAGCGGCGACGTGACGCGGCCGCGGCGATGTGACGCGCGGCGCGGCGTGCGGCACGGCGCGGAGGAGACGTGGCGCGGGGCGCGAGGCGGAGCGGTGCGGGGCGCAAGGCGGAACGGCGCGGCGCGGCGAGCGTGCGCGGGCGCGGCGCGGGCGTGGCAGCAGCGTCGCGGCGCGGGCGCGGGGGGGGCGGCGGCGCGGGTGCGGCGTGCGCGGCGGTGCGGCGGCGCTGGCGCGGGGGGGCGGCGGCGCGGCATTCCACCGAACACGTGGCGTGCGTGCCCGGCCAGCCAGAGGTGGAAGAAACACAGTGATGGGCCGGGCCGGCCGTGGGCTGTGGGGGAGGGGGAGCTGGGCCGGGGATAGGGGAGGGAGAGGGGGAGTGAGGTGGGCCGGCCTGCTCGGGGAGGGGAGAGAGGGGTTGAGCCGGGGAGAGGAAAGGAAAGAAAGGGGGCCCAAAATCAGGGGGTTTCTTTCTTCTTTTTTTTTGACATTTTTGGAATTGGATTTGGGAAAAATTTGAGATCTATTTGGCCCAAATAATAATATAAAAAATCCAAAATTTAAAAGAATCAAGTCTTTAATTGATGGAAAATTTTAAATAATTGAAAAGTAAATTAAGGTGCTACACTATTCTACTCCTCTACGGCCCGTCCGCCGCCTCATCTCTTTATTGTCATTGGGATTTTAAAAAACGAACATAATTATCGTCAGTGTTCATTTTGAACTTTCTAGAAGTCCCACCAAACCATCAACAGCATTGCCATTATACTCTATGGCTCGCCTGATGCCTTTCCTTTTAATTATCATCGAGGTTTTAAAAATCAAACGTGATTATCATTGTAGTTTATTTTTTACTTTCTATAAGTCCTACCAACAACCGTGATTGTGCTGCTTAACGGGTTGCGCACCATCTCTCCTCTTAATCGCTCATTAAGATTCTATTTAGGGTTTTGTTTACAGTTTTTACGCCCGCTACCTTACTCTTTATTATCATTGAGATTTTACAAATCTAACGTGATTATTATTGGGTTTTATTTTTTACTTTCTAGAAGTCCCACCAACCACGGTGATCGTGTTGTTTCAACGGCCTGTCCATCATCCCTCCTCTTAATCGTCATTGGGATTTTATTTGGGGTCTTGTTTTTAGTATTTAAATGTCCCATAACCGCTATCACCTGACTTATTTACAGTCATGTTGTTTATCCCCTCTTTATTATCATTTTGTCATCGCTGTGTTTATAGATGGACTGTGTTTTTTAAAATTCCATATTTTTTATTCCGATACTATGTTATTTATAAATTTTATTCCTACTTGAGCACTCATAATTATTTTTAAATTTTCGAAATTTAATTTATTTTTTATTCCAAATTTTAATTAAACACGTGTTGTAAATTTTCACTAAACCCTAAATGGTCTCTTCTTTCGATATTGCTTATTTTTTATTCCGAATTTTACTTATTTTTAAATTATATTCCTACATGAACTCTTATTTTTATTTTCTAATTTTAGAAAGTATTTTGTTTTTTATTTCGAATTTTAATTAATCTCATATTCGGTTCTATATGGATTTTTCTTTCAATATTGTTTATTTTTAAGTTCTGAATTTAAGTTATTTTTAAATTATATTCCTACATGAACTTTCTTATTTCCTATTCCTAATTTCAGAATTTATTTTATTTTTATTCCGAATTTTAATTAATCTCGTATTAGGTTCTTATATGGACTATTTTTCTAATATTGCTTATTTTAATTCCGAATTTCAGTATATTTTAAAATTGTATTCCTACCTGAACTCTTCCTTTTCTTTTCCTAATTTCAGAATTTATTTTATTTTTATTCTGAATTTTAGCTAATCTCGTATTGGATTTTTACATGGATTTCTCTTTTGAGTATTGCTTATTTTTAATTCCAAATTTCAGTTATTTTTTAGATTGTAGTTTGTTTTATTTTTATTCTGAATTTTAGCTAATCTCGTATTGGATTGTTATAAGGACTCCTCTTTCAATATTGCTTATTTTTATTTCCGAGTTTCAGTTCTTTTTTAGATTGTATTTCTATTTGGACTCTTATTTTTCTTTTTCTCCGATTAATGTGGGAATTTCTAGTCTACACAACGAACGTGGTGCTTCCTTTCAAGACTGTTTTAATAATATAACTAGCATGGTGACCCGCGCAAATTGCGCGGCTAGCATCCTTATGTTTTCTCTCATATAATACCATATATATTTTCTTATTATATTATTAAAATATCTTAAAAAATAACATAATTTTAATGTGTAATATTCATATTGTGTTGTATATACGTGATAGTTATTAATTATTTTTAATACCAAAATTTATTTATTTCTCAATTATATTTCTATATGGACTCTAGACTCATCTTCCAACATTATTTATTTTTTAATTATGAATTTATATTATTTATAAATTTTGTTTCTATATTTCTTATTTTTAATTCAAATTTAAGTTATTTTTAAATTATACTCCTATCTGAATTCTAGACTATTGTTCCAATATTTCTTAATTTTCAACTCCGAATTTTTATGTTTGTAAATGGTATTTCTATATCGACTCTAACTCTTCTTCTAATATTTTTAATTTTTTAATTCTGAATTTTCATTATTTCTAATTGTATTTATATATGGACTTTAAACTCATTTTTCAATATTATTTACTTGTTAATTTCGAATTTCATTTACTTTTAAATTGTATTCCTCTATGGACTTTAGACTATTGTTCCAATATTTCTTTTTTAATTTATAATTTTATTTATTTGAAAATTTTATTTCTATATGTACTCTAAACTCTACTTTTAATTTTATTATTTTTATTCCAAATTTTAATTAATTCTAGATTCCTATATGGACTCTATACTCTTCTTCCAATATTTCTTAGTTTAATTCCTAATTTATATTATTTATAAATTGTATTTATATATGGACTCTAAACTTATCTTTCAATTTTTTTAATTCTGAATTTTATTTATTTTTAAATTGTATTTCTATATGAACTCTATAGTCTTCTTCCAATATTCCTTATTTTTTAATTTCGAATTTTCGTTATTTCTAAATTGTATTTCTATATGGACTCTAACCTCTACTTTTAATTTTCTTATATTTTTAATTCCAAATTTCCATTAGTTCTATTGTATACCGACATGAACTCTAATCTTCTCTTCCCATATTCCTTATTTTTAATTCTGAATTTCAGCTATTTTTAAATTATATTCCTATATGGACTCTATTTTTTTTCGATTAATATGAGAATTTCTAGGCCATGAGAGTGAACGTGGAGGCTTCTTTTTCTATTCCTTTAATAAGTTAATAGATAGATAGATAGATTTCTGATGAACTTATGTACTCCTCCAAAAAAAATACTTGTTACGAGTGGGGTACCAACGTTCAAATTTTAAATATATACCTCCTCCAAAAAAGATCATAATATTGAGTACTTTTTTACTTAATGGCAACTATGAATGAAACATTCGAAACAATGAGTTTTCAAGCCCGAGCAAGATGAATGGATTGTTGAAATTAGTATATGGGCTAAGGGTCATCAGAGATGACAACTTTGTGTACACAAAGCTACCAGTCGACTTGGCTCACCGCCTTCCGATCCACAACGGAGAAAGACTGCAGCAGGTCTCGCGGATCAAGCTTCGTGCTTCTCATTTCGACGACTGTTGGGGGAGCATGACAAGGTGTTGCTTCACTACGAAGTCAGTGGATCCCTTGGCTGGCATATCCATGTTACTTAGATCAATTCAAGAATCTGCTCAACTAGGCTTACGCCTCAATGTACTTGATCTAGAAGGCTGCAAAGGATTGGAGAAGTATCACCTGAACAGCATTTGCAAGATATTTCAACTCAAGTATTTAAGCCTCAGGAATACAGATGTTTCACACTTGCCCAAGAAGATCGACAAGCTACAGTACCTGGAGACGCTTGACATCCGGCAAACCGAGATAAAGGCATTCCCAGGAAAGCATTTTATCCTTCCTGGCCTGAAGCACCTACTTGCTGGTTGCACCAATTGCCCTGGCAAGAAAAACAATGTCAAGGAAAAGGAATCTTGCTCGTTTTCCACTGTGCTCATGCCTAGAAAAATTGTGAGGATGGGAAAGTTGGAGATACTATGCTATGCTGAGGTTTCCAGTGGTCTCACTGGGCTAATTGGCATTTGTCAGCTACGACGACTCAGGAAACTGGGAGTACTCTTCCAAGGTAATGCAGCTTGCAATCTAGATTACTTATTCCGACAAATTGATATGTTGGATAGAAGCCTGCACTCTTTGTCAATCCGGATGGAACGATTGAAGTCAGCTAACGACGACGCTCGCAAAAGGGATGACATGGTACCCACGTCATTCCCCTTCTCACCTCCAAAGTTTGTTCAGAAGCTAAACATCAGTGGCATCAGAAGTGCATTGCTTGGTTGGATTGGTGACCTCCATCAACTTTCCAAGATAACTCTTCATGAGACTTCAATCACGGAGCATGTTCTCGGTATCCTGGGACAGCTTGGCAGCCTGAGGTGCCTCAAGCTCCAGTGCAATTCAACCATGGGTAGCAGTCTATCGTTCAGGAGTGGAGCGTTTCGGAACCTCATAGCTCTTGTTGTCCAGGACAATAACCTCCTTGACATTATCTTTGATTACGGAGCAGCTCCAAGGCTTGAGAGAGTGATATTGTCTATCGCCGCCATTGACTCTTTGTCTGGAGTACAGCAGCTGAAAGAGCTTGAGCTCCATGGAAGTGCGAGAAACATATGCGAGGTCGAACAGGCCATAGCAGGACACCATAATAATCCAGTTTTCAGACACGAGCAATGGAATGATCTTCACTGACACTTCCGAAGTTCTGAATGTCTGGTGCTTGCATCTGTGTTCTGCAATGAAGATAGTAATAAATGGAAGCAAAGCAAACCTCTTCTTTCTTTATGCATCAATGTTAAATTTTAGAGAAATTTTACGGTTACTGAGAAAGTACCTCGAGGTACCTAAATTTTACACTAAAATTTTTAGTACCTTAAGGTACTTTGTACTTGGAGGTACCAAATTTTACACTAGAAAATATGGTATCTCCCGGTACCTTTTCAAGGATGGTAAAATTACCCTAAATTTTTCTTGCATTGGATTCTCAGTTTGTTTGATTTATATGTATCCTCCACAGTTGCCACTGTTAAGCTTGCAACTATATCTTTCACAAGTATTTCTGTTGTACAACATTTGCCTTAGTCTTCCCATTGAAATATTATGTAGATACAGAGCAAATATCCCCAGTGTACAGTTACAACAGCGGCCTCCCTCATCAAAGCAATACACGTCCATTTGCATCATTAATTTATCATACACCAATACACCATCCTAGTAAAAAATTGCCCAATGTTGTAATGCTCTGTTTAGTTGATTGTGTGTTAGCCAAAGAAAAATGCAGCAGAATTTCTGACAGAAATCCAGAATCAGCTAAACAATCAGTAGTGCTGGTGGCCAAGAACGGCTTCAGTTCAGTCATTTCATCAGCATCTAAGTTTCCTACATGATATACAGAACTGCTAGGTGTTACTGCGAATCTTTTTCATCAAACCGACCACTGTATCCAGATATAAGCACAAAAGAATATTACAGTGAGATTCTCCTGCTTGGAACGGCAAAAAATGGGGGGAAATTTTACCTAGAGCACACGCGCGGATGCGCAAATCCTCCAACGCATTTGGCGGAGAAGAGATCACCAGTAAAATCAAGATTCACCGGGCAAGAAGAACCAAATCATTCCCCCTGCTGATGAAGTCTACGCGGCCTCGATAAGGAAGACCAGAACTTTGAAGCAGGCCATCGAAAACGGCACGTGGATACAAGTCCTGAATGTCTCAGCCAGTGGAGTTATGTCAGTCAAGCTACTGGACCACTAGTACGTCATCCTGTGTAATGCAATTCAAGGTATGTAGCTCACCGATGGTGAGGCAGATCAGATCACCTAGAAGCTCACAAACCACGGGAAATATAATACACTGCGGCAACTGCATATAGAGCATAATTCCTTGGTTCCACTGATACAAGCTATAAGATGATCATTTGGAAGCTTTGGATAAAACAAATGCAAAATTTTCGCCTTTGCTGGTGGTCCAAAAACAAAGTGTGGATATCTGATTGACCGTTGATCCGCGGATAGCTGAACAATACCTACTACCCACTCCGTAGTCATACTATGGAGATAACCTTCCATCTCCTTGCGGAATGTATGTACATGAAGAGAATATTGGAAAACATGTTAACATCTGTTTGGAGAGCTTCTGACAGCTACAATTTCTTCTAGAATTAGAACAGTCTAGCTTGTCGTTCAGATTCTAAGAAGTTGTAGTTGTACAATCTAAATAATGAAGTTTCTGAGAAGTCAGAAACTCCCAGTTTCTATAAATTTTTGAAAATTAACTACCAACCAACTACTTCTCAAAATTTTTAACTCCCAACTACTTCTCAAAATCGCGATTCACCCGCGCGAGAACAACCAAATCCTGCCCTGCATCATGGCCGTCTGCCTTTGACCTCCTTAATTTCCCAGGTTAGTGACATGATCTCTAACTCTTGGATTATAGTCAATGCGACCAGCTCGAGCTGAAATACATGCAGGAGCTTCACAATTTTCTTTGCCAGTTTGAGCTGAACTGCCGTCTACAGTTAAAGCCCAGATGTTCATGGTATGCTAGGTAGGGAAAGGGTCTATCCACCTATTTCTTTGCTTGCATCTTCGTATCTGTTACTTGTGACGTCCAGGCTTATCAATCGACGGATGCATGCTGCATGCTTGTGACGGAATAAACACAAGATCACTGCACACCACTAGCATTCCGACTATCGATATCAGCTGTGTTCGTTCTTGAGTTGAAAACTAACCCTCTCAGCATGTAAAATGGAGTAACTTATTAGCGTATAATTAATTAAGTATTTATTATTTTCTAAAAAATGAATTAATATAATTTTTTGAAACAACTTTCGTATAAAAACTTCTTGAAAAAACATACCTTTTTTGAAGCAACTTTCGTTTGAAAAACGTGCGTGTGAAAAAAAGAGTGGTGAGTTGGAAAAGTAGCGTGGAGAACACAGCTTGAATACACATACATAGCTTTGTCATCCAAAACCAGAGCATACAGATTAAGAATCTGAACAGTCCCTTAAAAAAAGAGAGAGAATCTGACACACAGAAGGACATGTATGTCCATATCCAGCAGGTTACAAATTAAGGAACAGAACCACATGACTAGTAAATTGCTACTACTACTAGTACACAAACATCGTGTACAAACAGAAATCGACCACGCTGAAGAAGGGATTCTCCCATCCCATCTTGTCAGCAACATATTTATTCCACGATTATTATTAACTATTTAGAGGTAACAGGATTATTGAAGGTACTGCAGAGCACTGAATTAGTCCAATTGGTGTCTGGTGAGCTTCTTGAAAAAATAAAGGATTTATGCTTGCGCTCGTCAGACAAGAAATCGTTTAAAAATCTCACAAATGAATGATACAGGCAAGTACGATAAAAAAATTCAAAATCATACGGTTGGGAAGCAAGATGCAGAAACGTACTTGATATTAGTGCAACAATTGATGCACTGAAGAGGAAGAAGAACCCCTTCAGCATCTTTATTCCAAAGTAAAGGTATAAGTACTTGAGCAGCAACAGCAGCATCAAGAAGCGGGAAGAAAGAACAACTCCTTAGGCTTGCTTGTTCCTCCAGAACAGACGAATTAAGAGAACCGAAACAAATAGTTGAAGCCGCAGCAGTTTATTCAGTTTGTTTCATCCGCGCGGGCACTGATTAATTCGCTGCTGGGATGTGCTTCAGAACAGGGTTATTGGGGTGTTGGTGAATTTCATGCTGAATCGCCCCAATCTTCTCCAGGTGACAGTCTCCTTCAAGCTCGAGCTCCTTGATGCTAAGGAGGTGACCGATCCCAACAAGAGAATCCATCCTGGTGAAACGCCACAAAATCTTCTCAAGCCTGTGAGCAGCCCCCTCACTGAACCTGATGTTGACAATGTCAGAGCCCTCGATGGAAAGAAATACAAGGTTTTTGAACTCCCTCCTGAAGATGGTGAGATCACCTGGGACGTATGACCTTCGCCGGAGCCTGAGAGAGCGCAATCCCACCAGCTTGCCCAGGACAGGGATAGCACACTCTGTCAGGAATGTGTCACACAGAGTAACCCTGGTAAGTTGGTGGAGATGTTCAATACAGGGAGGCAGTCCACTCCTGATGCCAGAGATGGTAAGGCTTTCAAGAAGTCTCGGGAGTGAGTCGCTATCATCCAGCATGCTCATGTCAAAGTCTCTGCTTCCATCGTCGGAAGAAGATGATCTGATCCGTATTGACAAACAGCGTAGGCAGCTGTGCAACCTTCTGATTACACCAAACAAACGACCAATACCATCCTTGTCAGCACCATCCATGACCACACCTAACTTGCTCAGCTTCAGTAGCTGGCCGACATCAACCAACTCTATTGCACCATGCGGAACATCGACATGGGACAGTATCTCCATGTTTCTCATCTTCCCAATCCGGCGAGGCATGAGGACAGAAGAGAACAATTCCTGCTGCCGGGTGTCATCTTTATTTTTGCTTGGACAGACAGTGTTACCTGAGTGCAGATGCTTGAGCATAGGGAGCACCAAAGATTTGCTGGGGAAGGCATGGATCCTAGTCTGCCGGATGTCCAGCGTCTCCAAGTAGAGCAGGTTCTGTATTGCCTTGGGCAGTTTGGTGACATCTGTATTCCTGAGGCTTAGATACTTGAGCAGATAGATGCAACAGATATTCTTCAGGTGACGTTTCTTGAGGCCCTTACAACCTTCCAAATCCAACATTTTGATCAGACCCAGCAGAGAAGTAGAAGGAAGTGACGTGAGAAATATGAGAATATCGCTGATAGGTTGAGAAGGAGACATATGCTGCTTCGTGCTGAAGCGGATCGAAAGATGACGAGCCAATTCAGGTGGCGCCAAAATCGCGCCCATAGACAGGTCGCTTCCATGGGCCGCCCGTGTAGTAATGACTTCGTGAACTAAAGGATGCACTATGCAGGTCTTGACCTTGCCCAAATCATCAATCTCGCTTGGACACAGAATTAGTTTGCCAACAAGGCCATCAAAACACCTACTTGCTGTTTCTTGTGCGGTAATATTGTACCTTTCAGTTATGATGCCTTCAACAACCCATCGTCTTATTAAGCTGCTTCTCCTGATGACGCAACCAGGTGGGAAAATTGATAGATATAGCATGCAGCTCTTATACTGATTAGGCATAGTAGAGTAGACAATTTCTACTATAAAGCTAGGCCCATATCCATGCAGCTGTCCTATGTTAGGTAAAGGGCAAAAGGTACGCGAAGAAACTACCCGATCATGAATCAGATGCTGAAGTAGCATATTCATAAAAAAGAATTGAGGTTCAAGAACCAGCATGCACGCTGAAATTCGCTTTATTTCGTCGTCACTGTCAAATTTATCTAGACCTCTAAACAGAGGTATAGCTCTCTTGATGAAGAAATTGAGAACATAACCGGAACTATTCGGATTGAAGGTTTTATATGGAGAGGGATACTCAGGCACTTCATCTTCAACACAATTAGTTAGGACTATAATGGTACTACCAGCAGAACACTCGGTTAGGAAAGCATGCTTTATACTACTCCAGATCCATTTGAAGCTGGAAAGGGGATCTTCAAAAACAATGAGGAACATTTTACCTCGCAAATAGCAGTGAAGCTTCTCCACCAGTTGCTCCATGTTCCAGCCATCCATGTCATCGGTCCTAAACTTATTTCAGAGGGAGAACTACCTGAGATAGTACTTGTTTGAGTATCGCTGGAGCATTACTGCGAAAGCAAGTGTTGATCCAGGCTTTGCAGTCGAACAAGCTGACAACAGAGGGATCCTGGCAGAGTCTACGAGCAATAACCTTACCGGACTCCAGACCGACTCCTACTATAGGTATGATCCTGGGCCATGGACCGGCAGATTGGTCGTCTTCCTTGAGCCACTTGATTAGCTCCTTCACACTGCTCTTCAGATCGGCTGGTGGTTCATCAAAGGGGAGAGAACATTTCCAGGCATCTTCGGGGTCATCAAGACAATTTCTTGGTCTTTGTTCTGGAGGAGAGTGGTCGTTGTCCTCGAGGCGGAGAAAAATGTCATATGCCCGCCGCCGATCGTTCGCCTCGCGAGTCCGGACCTTGATGTCCTGGATCTGCGTGGCTAGCCGGTGGCGCACGGAGAGGCTCAGTACAAGGCGAGAGACCCGCCGGAGTTGGCCAAGGAGGATACCCTTGGGCGGAGGCCCCGCGCCGAGGCACTGCGCGTACTGCTCGATGCAGTCCTCGGTGTCGCGGGCGAGGTCCCTCGCTTGCTTGATCCAAGGCGCGTAGAGCTCCTTGTTGACGTTGTCCTTCTCCTGCTGCAGCATGAGCAGCAAGAGGTAGGCGTTCATCATCTCCATCTCGTCCTTGATGAACTGCATGTCATGGCGGACGCGGCCCAGAAGCTGCGTCTCGTTGACAAGCACGGTGCTGATG
Organism: Oryza punctata; assembly: GCA_000573905.2. Lineage (NCBI taxonomy): Eukaryota > Viridiplantae > Streptophyta > Magnoliopsida > Poales > Poaceae > Oryza > Oryza punctata. The sequence continues at coordinate 29,377,126 of CM002498.2, forward strand.
CGGCCGATCAGCGAGTCCACGGCCCCCTTTGCGGAGCTAGCGACAAGCTCACCCATGGCTGGCTAGCTCCTTTGTTTGGTTTGCACAAAGCTAATTAAGCTGGCAATCTGGAACCTGCATGCAAGAGGCACGAGCTAGCAAAAATGTTTCAGAGCGCATTGCTGCAGGCCAATCAAGCAACAGAACTGGAGAATGCAGTTTGGATGAAGATCGCTAGAGACCTGGATCTGATGCGTGCCCTGCATCCGGTTTATTGCTAGTTGTTTTTCAGATTAGTCTTGTGCTTGCAACACACAAGACTAGAAGCATGCAGTTTCCGTGTTGCGTTCCTCTCCAGCTTAGGCTGAATTTTTTCTCCAACTTTCCCAACTCACCTTCCTCATGTTTTGCGTGTACACTTTTAAAACTGCTAAACGGTTTATTTTTTTTTAAAAAAATTTATATGAAACTTGCTTTCAAAAATCATATTAATCCAATTTTCAAAGAAAATAGTAAATACTTAATTAATCATAAGAAAATATGTCGTTCCGTTTTACGTGCGTGGAAGGTGGGTTCCCAACCTCACCTCCCAAACACAGCCTATGCTAACACTGAGACTATAAATAAATAAATGAAATTTGTAGGAGCCGCCTGCTGGCCGCTGCAGGGGAAGGAAAACACAAATGCAAAATGATAGATGCACCAGGTTGTTTTCCCTTTTACCCACCGTGTAGGTCTTGACGGTTTCCCTCAATTAACCATTCAGTTATATGGTTTTTGGATCTCATCTCCCTCATAAACTGAGAGAACTCTTGCCATCGGTGTTTCAGAAAAAATAATAGATGCACATAAGACATGTTAGTCCAGCTAGGGAGCAACTTATGACACTGAGAGCTTCTTAGAATAGATAATCCAGAAACTTGGGAATAATAAAACAAATTATTAATGTCACAATGACTTCACGTGGTTTTGTGAGAAAATAAACCTCAATATATCTGTGAGAAAATAAGGTGTTTATTGGATAGCTCAGAATATGCATATATGCAGGAATTTTCAAAAGGTAATTTTGTTTCTGCTTATTAGATTAGACTTTAGAGATGGAGTTTTACGCTAGATGGGATAAAGCACGGTGAAGATTGCAACTTCAATTGCATTTCTTTTACATGAGTTTCAAGTTCGGCTCTCGTTTTTGCGTCCAAAATTTGTCGGAAACATATTATGAAATGACACGTCTTTGATACAATCCTATGATTTAGACCAGCATCATGTAGTATTTAAAACATCTCTCCCTTAAGAAATGTACTTGCATTATTTTCAGTTCAACTGCGATCCTTTATTTGCAATACGTGTTCCTTTTAATTATTCCAAGAGGGGCGCTAATTGTGCAATTGGCAGGTATACTAAACACCGGCCTATGTTGGAAATGTTTATATTCAAGACCAGGCCGGTGAAGTCTTTATGTAACCTTTGTCCTTTGGTGACTACAAAATGGTGGAGATAATTAAAATCAGAAGATACCTGACGGCATGTGTGTGATAGATCCCGATGAATTGATTTGCATTCCTAGGCTTCCCAGCCTGCACCTTGGTCCCATCGTTTCCTCTATATAAGTATCGGTCGCTGTTAAAATTTAAATTTTCAAACTCAATTTTGTAGTTGATTTTAAAGTTTTTTTATTAAAGTTCTTTTTTATATTGATGTTTAAATCGGTAAGAACGTATATATAAAAGTTTAAACTATAATTATCTATTAACTTATTAAAGGAATAGAAAAAGAAATCTCCACGTTTACTCTAATGGTCTAGAAATTCTCATATTAATCGGAGAAAAAGAAAAAACAGAGTCCATATAGGAATACAATTTAAAAGTAGCTGAAATTTGGAATTAAAAATAAGGAATATAAGAAGAGAAGACTAGAGTCCATGCCGGTATACAATAGAACTAATGGAAATTCGGAATTAAAAAAATAAGAAAATTAAAAGTAGAGGTTAGAGTCCATATAGAAATACAATTTAGAAATAACGAAAATTCAAAATTAAAAAATAAGGAATATTAGAAGAAGACTAGAGTCCATATAGAAATACAATTTAAAAATAACTGAAATTCAGAAATTAAAAAAAAAGAAATATTGAAAGATAAGTTTAGAGTCCATATAGAAATACAATTTAGAAATAATAGAAATTAGGAATTAAAATAAGGAATATTGAAAGAGGAGTATATAGTCCATATAGGAATTTAGAATTAATTAAAATTCCGAATAAAAATAACAAAATTAAAAGTAGAGTTTAGAGTACATATAGAAATACAATTTACAAATAGCTAAAATTAGAAATTAAAAAAGGAATAGGTGGAACAATAGTCTAGAGTCAATTTAGAAGTAACTGAAATTCGAAATTAAAAAATAATAATATCTAAAGATGAGTTTAGAGTCCATATAGAAATACAATTAGAAATAATAAAAATTCATAATTAAAAAATAAGAAATAATAGAAAAAGAGTCTAGAGTCCATAGAAATACAATTTATAAATAACGGAAATTCGGAATTGAAAAATAAGAAATATTGAAACATGAGTCAAGAGTTCATATAGGAGTATAATTTAGAAATAACTGAAATTTTAAATTTAAAATAAAAAATTTAGGAATAAAATTCATAATTAAAAAAATAAAGAATGTTGGAAGAGGAGTCTAGAGGCCATATAGAAATATAATTGAGAAACTACATTTCGGTATTAAAAATAATTAATACTATCACGTGTATACAACACAATATGAATATTACACATTGATAGTTTTATAAAGTTAGTACAAAATTTAAATTATATTATTATTTTAAGATATTTTAATAATAAAATAAGAAAATATATATGATATTACATGAGAGAAAATATAAGGATGTTAACCGCGTAATTTACGCGGGTCACCGTGCTAGTTTTACTAATACGTCATTTGGCGTGTTATCTGCATATAGCCCAAACGATGGGCCCAAATCCCCAGTGAAATCACGAAAAGTAGTGTTCCTGCAATCCAACTAGACCAATAAAACTTGTTCCTGCAATCAGTGGATAGATTAGTTTAGATTAGTACGTATATCATTTCAGGACCTGTCTATTTTAATCTCCTATTAATTGCAGTTGGTGGGCAGGAGCGGTAGCAGCCGATCGAGAGGTGTTCTTATCTCTCACCTACATTGTCACCGATGAGCAAAAAAAAACTGTCACGGCGTCACCGATGAGAGGAAAAAAAAAGTGAATGGAGAGGGAATCAATCGAAGGTCAAGCAAAGCGGCGCATTTCTAGCAGATCTGAATACCAGTAATCCGCACACATCTGTCGCTCAAGGGGGTTCGTAGTTTGAAACTCCGACTTCCCTGTTCGAAGCAACAACGGGGCGAGCTCTGCTTCACGCCGTGCTTCGCCGTCGCGCCGCCGCATCGGTGTGGCCATCTGTTGCTTCATACCCGTCTAGTCCAGGCTTACAAAATCGACAAGCAAATGCTGGGTGCATGTGATGTGACTGAACAAACACAGAATTGCTTCACATACTGACATACATATCTGTATGAACCTAATTACACAGATTATACAAAGAAGCTGCAAAGGACATGTATGTCCATGTCCAGCACCAGCAGGATACCTGCATCTACGATTCTGTACATGTTGCTGCAGGGCCCATTGATGAGTACGAGTTCCTTCAGCTTCGGAAGGTCCTTGATGCCAGTAACAGATACAGAATTACAGATTGGATGATACTGCTATCCAATGACCATATGATCGACCTTCAGCTCCGTAAGCAATCATGCAGCCACTGCTCTCCATCAACCTGGAGCAGCTCAGGCAAAATCCGGGATCATATAGCTTCTTCCAGCCCTCATGCTTGCCTGAATTTGTCTTACAGTAGGCATGTGACTGTAGTCACATTCTGTAAACTTCAGATCTTAGTTGAAGGCAGCATTTGGTACACAAGAATGTAAACAAAGACAGAACAAATCAATGTTACTTTCCAGCTAGAATGCATACATGTCTGGTATTATTCTAGGTTATCTAATCTTATTTTCTACAGAAGTAATATCATTCATTCTCAAACAAGTCGATTCCTCATTTCCTTGTTAGTTCAAAATTTAAAACTCACATGGCATATGTTGGTCCTAGCAGACCAAAGGATTTGGTAAAATAAACGGAATAGACAAACACATACCAACTACTCCCACTAACAGCCAAATATGTCTCTGTTACAAATTTTGTTCCCACCAGATTCAGTGTAATATTTTATTGGTGAGGCGCAAACATGAGATCAAATAGTATGATCGGAGAAATCGGTACTCGGTAGTACCAAAAGTAGGTAGAAATTACAAAATGGACGCTTCATGAGTGCTTCTGATGATTCAACATTGAAAGTCTTGAATTGACCATTATTTGCGGTAATGTAATGGTATATTTGGGGATCTGGATAATTCAATTCTGCTTACCATGTGGCTGTATACTGACTTGGTGATATTCAAAGGACATGAAGCTGGGGCTCATTAAATAGACGTTTAGATTGCTAGTAGTATGCTTTCCTACCTGTTCAGGTTGAGTTCATCCTGCCAACTTTGCTGATCAGTGACCATGGTGTGTATCTGACTATCGAGCTGAGTAAGGGAGATGGATGCGTTCGGCCTGAGCTCCACCCACTCTGCCGTGAAGTCGCTCGTCGGCCGGCTGACCGACGTCCTCTCCGACCAAGTGCAACTGCTAGGCGGCCTGAGGCGCGAGGTGCAGTTCATCCGGGACGAGATGGAGAGCATGAACGGCTTCCTCCTCAACCACGCGCGCAGGGGCCGCATGGACCACCAGCTCCAGGCGTGGATGAACCAGGTGAAGGACCTCGCCAACCATTCCCAGTACTGCGTCGACCAGTACTTACGGTGCCTCGGCACCACCAGCCACCGCTCACCGGGTGGCCTCTGGGGCTCCGTGCGCCACCTCCCCCGGTTCGTCAGCACGTTGCCGGCCCGCTACCGGTTGGCTATCCAGATCCAGGACATCAAGATCCGGGTAGTGGAGGTTAGCCAGAGGCAGCAGAGGTATCCCCTCCATAGCACGACCACTGAGCAGGAGTCACAGTCCGGCATGGCCATCGATCATAGCCAACAATCTTTCCTTACCGGTGACAGCGAAGCCGATCAGCAAGAACATCTTCAGAGGCGTGTCTTGGCCGAGGACGACTCTGGTCTATTCAAGGAGGCTGCTGATGAGCTCACCAGCTGGCTGACAGTGGAGGGAGGTGGCAAACCAGATCTTAGGGTCGTCCCCATTGTCGGCTCCCGTGGTATGGGCAAAACCACTCTAGCTAAGCAAGTGTACAATGGATACTCCTCAAAGTTGGCAGACCACAAGGCATGGATCTCGGTCGGCTCCAACCAATCTCCCCAGCAAGTACTCCGGGACATACTCGCGCAGATTGTAGGGCTTCATGCCAATAATCTGCAGGACATGGGAACATGGGGAAACAGCCAAATCGCACTGATGATTCAGGAGCAGCTGGAAGGCAAAAGGTTCCTTATTGTTCTTGATGATGTCTGCTCGGAGTCGCTCTGGAAAGATATCGAACCTGCTCTCCACTGCGGTAATTCTGCTCCCAGTGCTATACTTGTCACCACAAGATTGCCTGAAGTGGCACAGTCATTTTGTCCTTACAGAATATATGATCTAAGGTACATCCAGGAGGAGCATAACCGCTCCTTAGTTGATTTCTTCCTCGTGAGAGCAGTCAACTTGATTAGTGACAATGGTCATGGTCAAGATGGCCTCAAGGAGGAGGTTCTTCGCAGCATTTTAGTAAAATGTGCCCCCTGTATCTTTAGCATGAAGATGCTGCTCCGCTTCCTTTATGCCAATCCTAACAAGACCCTACAGGAACTGCACGACTTCAGCAACAGCTTGTGCTTCTGCAGCCCTCTGCATCTATCTTCGTGGCTGTCCAATGCCGAGAAGATGCTCACATTCTGCTACAACGCCTTGCCTTGTGATTACAGGAGCTGCTTGCTGTATCTTACCATTTTTCCCAATGACCACAACATCAGGAGAACGAGCCTGCTCAGGCGATGGATTGCAGAAGGCCTAATAGCTGAAAGAGATGGGCTGAGTGCATTTGATGTTGCCAACCGATGTTTCGATGCTCTTCTCGCTCAAAGATTTGTTCTTCCTGGTGACATTGGCAATTCAGGCAAAGTAAATAGCTGCAAAGTACACAATCTAGTCCGTGATTTCATTGCCTGGGTCATCAGAGATGACAACTTTGTGTACACAAAGCTACCAGTAGACTTGGCTCACCGCCTTCCGATCCACAATGGAGAAAGACTGCAGCAGGTCTCGCGGATCAAGCTTCGTGCTTCTCATTTCGACGACTGTTGGGGGAGCATGACAAGGTGTTGCTTCACCACGAAGTCAGTGGATCCCTTGGCTGGCATATCCATGTTACTTACATCAATTCAAGAATCTGCTCAACTAGGCTTACGCCTCAATGTACTTGATCTAGAAGGCTGCAAAGGATTGGAGAAGTATCACCTGAACAGCATTTGCAAGATATTTCAACTCAAGTATTTAAGCCTCAGGAATACAGATGTTTCACACTTGCCCAAGAAGATCGACAAGCTACAGTACCTGGAGACGCTTGACATCCGGCAAACCCAGATAAAGGCATTCCCAGGAAAGCATTTTATCCTTCCTGGCCTGAAGCACCTACTTGCTGGTTGCACCAATTGTCCTAGCAAGAAAAACAATGTCAAGGAAAAGGAATCTTGCTCGTTTTCCACTGTGCTCATGCCTAGAAAAATTGTGAGGATGGGAAAGTTGGAGATACTATGCTATGCTGAGGTTTCCGGTGGTCTCACTGGGCTAATTGGCATTTGTCAGCTACGACGACTCAGGAAACTGGGAGTACTCTTCCAAGGTAATGCAGCTTGCAATCTAGATTACTTGTTCCGACAAATTGATATGTTGGACAGAAGCCTGCACTCTTTGTCAAACGGATGGAACGATTGAAGTCAGCTAACGACGACGCTCGCAAAAGGGATGACGTGGTACCCACGTCATTCCCCTTCTCACCTCCAAAGTTCGTTCAGAAGCTAAACATCAGTGGCATCAGAAGTGCATTGCTTGGTTGGATTGGTGACCTCCATCAACTTTCCAAGATAACTCTTCATGAGACTTCAATCACGGAGCATGTTCTCGATATCCTGGGACAGCTTGGCAGCCTGCGGTGCCTCAAGCTCCAGTGCAATTCAACCATGGGTAGCAGTCTATCGTTCAGGAGTGGAGCGTTTCGGAACCTCATAGCTCTTGTTGTCCAGGACAATAACCTACTTGACATTATCTTTGATTATGGAGCAGCTCCAAGGCTTGAGAGAGTGATGTTGTCTATCGCCGCCATTGACTCTCTGTCTGGAGTACAGCACCTTCAGCAGCTGAAAGAGCTTGAGCTCCATGGAAGTGCGAGAAACATAGGTGAGGTCGAACAGGCCATAGCAGGACACCATAATAATCCAGTTTTCAGACACGAGCAATGGAATGATCTTCACTGACACTTCCGAAGTTCTGAATGTCTGGTGCTTGCATCTGTGTTCTGCAATGAAGATAGTAATAAATGGAAGCAAAGCAAACCTCTTCTTTCTTTATGCATCAATGTTAAATTTTACTTGCATTGGATTCTCAGTTTGTTTGATTTATATGTATCCCCCACAGTTGGCACTGTTAAGCTTATTGCAACTATATCTATCACAATTATTTCTGTTGTACAACATTTGCCTTAGTCTTCTCATTGAAATATCATGTAGATACAGAGCAAATATCCCCAGTGTACAGTTACAACAGCGGCCTCCCTCATCAAAGCAATACACGTCCATTTGCATTATTAATTTATCATACACCAATACACTATCCTAGTAAAAAATTGCCCAATGTTGTAATGCTCTGTTTAGTTGTTGTGTGTTAGCCAAAGAAAAATGCAGCAGAATTTCTGACAGAAATCCAGAATCAGCTAAACAATCAGTAGTGCTGGTGGCCAAGAACGGCTTCAGTTCAGTCATTTCATCAGCATCTAAGTTTCCTACATGATATACAGAACTGCTAGGTGTTACTGCGAATCTTTTTCATCAAACCGACCAAACTGTATCCAGATATAAGCACAAAAGAATATTACAGAGAGATTCTCCTGCTTGGAACGGCAAAAAATGGGGGGAAATTTTACCTAGAGCACACGTGCGGATGCGCGAATCCTCCAACGCATTTGGCGGAGAAGAGATCACCAGTAAAATCAAGATTCACCGGGCAAGAAGAACCAAATCATTCCCCCTGCAATCCGCCGCGACACATGCAGCTACTTCATCCCCTCACTCTGAATCTCTCATCCCCACCAAAGTACAGGCGATTGATCTAACAATCGAAGCTCATAAGGCTAGTACTACTCACCTGCCGACGCCGAACAGCAGCAAATGTCAACCTTGCATCCTGCCTGCTTGAACATATCTCTCCGCCGCCGCCGCCGGCGGCGGGAAGCGGTGGTGCTGGGCTCGACGGCGGCGAAGGGTGGTCCGATTCGTTGGAGAGGAGAAGCAGAGAGCGTTATTTGGGCCGTCGTGGGCTGTATTAAGGCAACCTCTAAATGGGCTGGGCCTCTTTTGTTTCTGAAAACGAAGGCATTTCGCAATGGAAATCCACTCAATCTGAGCCGCACGCACCTGATCCAACGGCTAGTAGTGCCCCAGGTGATTCGCAGTTGAAAACTCCGAACCCCCTTGCTGGTAGCAAAACACACGCTGCGCATCCGTACTGTACCTCGCCGGAGCGCCGCCGCATCCTGGCCGTCTCTTGCTCTCCTCGAGGTCACCGTCCTGCCTTCCGTCACCGTCGCCGCTGCTCGCATTGACGGAGAGCCCTTGAACAGCTAACTGCTCCTCAAGCATGCATGAGATAAGGAAAGTTACTGTAGCTGGCTAAGATTCTCGGGAAATTTTCCTATCAAGAAAGCCTCACACCATCCGTGCTTCGAACTTTGGTAGGTAAAACTAGTAGTGTGGTTTACGTAGATTGCACGATTAGTATCATTATTTTTTCTTTATAATAGTTTAATTTTTTTTACATTTATACTTAAATATATTAAAATGGTAACATGATTTTAAATTATGTACTAACTTAACCAAACAACCTAAGTGTGACATTCATATTATATTGTATATATATAATATATATTAATTATTTTTTAATTTTAAATTTTAGTTATTTTTAAATTGAAATTCTATATGGACCCTAAACTCCTCTTTCAATATTCTTTATTTTTTAATTTCGAATTTCCATTATTTATAAATTTTATTCTTATGTGGACTCTAACTCCTCTTCCAATAATCATTTTTCTTAATTCCGATTTTTTGTTATTTGTAAATTATATTTATATATGGACTCTAAATCTTCTCTCGATATTCCTTTTTTTAATTTCGAATTTTTATTATTTCTAAATTATATTCCTATATGTACTCTATATCTTTTCTCAATATTTCTTTATTTTTTGGAATTTTAGTTATATACAAATTATATTCCTATATGGACTCTAGACCTTTTTTATAATATTTCTTATTTTGAAAATTTTTAATTTCAATTATTTATCAAATATATTCCTATGTGAACTCTAAACTCTTCTATGAATCTTCCTTTTTTTCAATTTCGAATTTTAGTTATTTTTAAATTATATTTATATATAAACTCTAAACTCATCTTTTAATATTCCTTATTTTTTACTCCTATTTTCAGTTTTTTTCTAAATTATATTTTATATGGACTATAGGCTCCTCTTTCGATATTTTTTTAATTTGCAACTCTAGTTATTTCTAAATTGTATTTCTATATGTACTCTCACCTCTACTTTTAATTTTTTTATTTTTTAATTTCTAATTTTAATTAGCTCTAAATTGTATACCTGTATGGACTCTAGTCTCTTATTCTAATATTTCTTATTTTTTAATTTCGAGTTTTAGCAATTTTTAAATTGAATTCTATATGAACTCTATTTTTTCTTTTTCTTCGGTGAGAATTTTTAGATCGTAAGAAATTATTTTCTTTTTTCTATTACTTACTAAGTTAATAGATGAGCTAGCTTCAGTATCTGAAAAACGAGGCAGAATTCTACAATTTATAGGATCCAACAGATTCTAGCTGTGATCGATTTGGATTTTGGGGGTTAATTCCTGTTGATGAAGTCTACGTGGCCTCGATAAGGAAGACCAGAACTTTGATGCAGGCCATCGAACACGGCACGTGGATACAAGTCCTGAATGTCTCAGCCAGTGGAGTTATTATGTCAGTCAAGCTACTGGACCACTAGTACGTCATCCTGTGTAATGCAATTCAAGGTATTAGCTCACCGATGGTGAGGCAGATCAGATCACCTAGAAGCTCACAAACCACGGGAAATATAATACACTGCGGCAACTGCTATAGAGCATAATTCCTTGGTTCCACTGATGCAGGCTATAAGATGATCATTTGGAAGCTTTGGATAAAACAAATGCAAAATTTTCATCTTTGCTGGTGGTCCAAAAACAAAGTGCGGATATCTGACTGACCGCCGATCCGTGGATAGCTGAACAATACCTATTACCTACTCCGTAGTTATTCTCTTCCATCTCCTTGCGGAATGTATGTACATGAAGAGAATCTTGGAAAAGATGTTAACATGAACCTCCTAGGAGCATATCAAGCCGACAAGACCACGTCGATCCACAAATGGTAGATGGGGTTCCAAGAAAAGGATTGTACTTTCTCATCATCCTAACAACATGGGAAATTTTTAAAAAGTAGAATCAAAGAGTTTTTAAGCACAAATAACTCTCGACAACAAACATAGCATCCAAAATTAAGGAGGAGGTCAAGACTTAGCTCTAACTGGAGCAAGCAAAATGACTATACAATTTCTTGTAGGATAGCATTTTCTGTTGTCACACTCATATAGGTACTTGTATAGTTCTCTTCTACATTATTCCATGAAATTGAAACACTCCAAATTACCGGTTCCTTAAAAGAAAAGTGAACGGTATATTTTCGTGGTCAGGGAAACAGAATTTTAATTTGCGTGCTTGTGTGATTAGCTCTTCAAATCCTATAACGGACCCCCAACAACCTCCAGGGATGGGGATATATTTGAAATAATAATCAGGAGTTAGTTGCATGCCTACTTGATTACTCGAACAAATCCAAAATTAAAGTCAACATAAGATGGATAACCTAACTAGCTGTTCGATCTTGCATGCATATGGCCGGCCGGACATATATACGTACAACGAGAGGAAGCTAGCTAATTAAGGTGCGTGTAAACGTAAAACCAAGATGGGACGAACATCCTAACAACTTGATTAATTATCAGATATTAGAGAAAGACTTCATCGATCAAGCCGGTACGTCTTTTTAATTGTCCGAAGACACGATAAGTAACAAGTGATGACACATACTTCAATTAAGTACGTACTCCAGCTGGCTAGCTTTTGGACAGTGGAAGAGACAACCCTTATACAATTGAAAGAGATATTTTTTTAGGGAGAATAGTAATGTAGTCCCTAAAGTTTCTCTCTAGGATCAGTTTAGTCCCTAATCTTTTAAATGGTCCTAAGATACCTTGAACTTCGTCATATGACCTACAATAATCCTTGGGTCCACCAAAATCGCCATATGGACATGCCATGTCATCATTCATGCAAAATCTATGATGAATTATCCAATTTACCCTTACGTATATCATAGAAAAATAAATGTAAGGGTTAATTAGACATAACCATAGGAAAAACTACATTTCATGATATAAGCAAGGATAAATTGGACAAATATTTTTCCACCCTTTTGACATATATTTTTGCTCTTACATATACCATAGTTTTTTTTTTAATTTTTCCCTTTTGTTTTTTACTTCCCTATGATATAAGCAAGGATAAATTGGACAAATCATTATAGATTTTGCATAGGAGGGTGATATGGCATGTCCATGTGGCGATTTTGGTGGGATCAAGGACTATATTAGGCCACGTGACAAATTTAAAGGACTTGTTTGGATAATATGAAATATTAAGGACTAAAATAACCTAAGAGTGAAACTGATCATATTGGCTATTCCCCTTTTTTAAGGGAAAAATAGCATGAGACTGTACCTTTTTATTAAATATAGCGAGAGAAAATATAATCTCTAGGGGTAAGAAAAGGGGAATATCTCTATATATACTATATAGTGCGGGGAAAAAGGTCACGTAGGTTCTAATTTGCTCATACCATTACTCATGTCCGTGCCTCTTCCTTGATTTGGTGAAAATGAATGACAATGTGGTCTCGGTATGCTCGAAAATTCGTTGATGCCTCTCCTTCTAGATCTCCCAAACAATAAGGAGGATGAGAGTGCGTAACCCTCTTTTTGGAACTCCTACTGTGCTTGCTAGTGCCTCCACCAGAATGCATGGAAAGAGATATTATATATCCTTTGAAATACTTTATCAGAGAAATATTATATATCCTTTAAAATACTTTATCAGACAAGTGTTAAACAAGAGAGCGGTGCTTTTACAGTACCTTCTACTATTAGGAGTAGCAGTGTAGTATGTTTAGATCTGACCGTTGATCTTTAAGGCTATTTTAGACATTCCATTAAAGTATTAATTGGAGCTATTTTAATACAGAAAAACTATAGAACAATATCCCGTCTGTACAGGATAACTTAACTTAACAACCATACAGCTCCACACCAGTACACCATTTGTTCCTATCCTTCCCCTCCATTATCTCTCCTTCTCCCTCTCTCTTCCCCTCTCCCTCTCCATCATGAATCAACAGCCGAGAGCACCATCTCCACTCTCTCTCCTTCTCCCTCTCTTTCCCCTATTCCCTCCGTCATGGATCAGCAGCAAGCGCCATGCAGCCATCGGTTCGTGTGGTCAACGGTGACCAGCTCCATGTTGTTGTGGAAGGCCAACTTCACTTAAAGTGGAGGGATTGCAGGGGAGATTCATGAGGCTTCTTCTATTGGAGGAGGTAAATCGAATCAGCAAAATTTTTGTTAGTTTTTGTGTGGCTTTGAAGCATATTGGGATATGATTTCCTGGGCTAGTTTTGCTCGTTGATTTGAGCTAAATATATTGAAGGTTTTTGTGCACATTTTCCTACGGTCTGCTGCTTGTTTTTAGGGCAATGGGAACATGCAGTAACTTTTCTGGGTGTGGGGTGGTTTGTTATTGATTAGACTTTTTTTCTGATTTTTTTACTGATTTTTCTCTTGATACACAGATTTTTTTAATGGATATCTTAGTGATACTCCAATAATATCATGATACTCTAATGTATCACATCGATGGTATCATGATACTTAGGTATCAGGTCTGATACCTAGTGGTATCAGGTCTGATACCTAGTGATATCAAACTGCATACCTACCAGGTACCATGGTCTGGTGCCTGGTATCTGATACTCGACACCCTGGTACCAAGGTTTGGTACCGCGTACGTATCTGATACCCGACACCCTGGTACCAAGGTTTAGTACCGCGTACGTATCTGATACCTAACACCCTAGTACCAAGGTTTGGTACCGCGTACGTATCTGATACCTGACACCATGGTACCAAGGTGTGGTACCACGGTACGCGGTACCCGATACCTAGATACTAAGTATTGGATTTGATACTTCTAGGGATCAAGTCTGGTACCCTAAGTACTTGGTACCAAATCACGGAGAGGGAGGTGCGTGTAGTTGCCTCTTGGGCGATCGTGGAGCACCCTGTCACCAACTCCTCTTCTCCCTTCCTCTCCTCAACGCCTCCCTCCTTTGCTGTTGCTATGGCTGAGCGAGGGAGCCAAGGAGGAGCTGTTCTGTTTCATTATGTTTTTGCACGTGGGAGCTCGAGCAGGAGAGAAAAAGAAAACGATTCATTAAAGTGTGCCGTTCGAACGATATCCCGTGCTGTAGCAGTCCTCATTTTAATAACTGATCTAATTCTATTCATACGGATCTAGCAACTCGGCGTTCTCGCCGTCAAACACAATATCTCTCGCGGCCAGCGTTGTCAGCCGGCCGAAACAACGCCGCTTGCTGTCGTTCTTGCAGCCTTGCCGTTGCTTAGAACGAACATACACGAAACCTGGATTTTGCATACGAGCATGAAGAACTAATAGTGTTGTTCCATTGATTAAAAATTCAGATCATACATGTAGGTGCATGCAAATCCTGTCGACATCTGTAGAAGCAAGAAAGCTGAAACTATTTAATGGTTATAGTCTATGCATGCATGCACGAAGAACTCGGATGCTCGATCCTAATTCCTCTCCTAGAACAGAGGCAAGTAATCTAAGAGCGCTCCCCTACTTGCAGTCGGAGAATTCCCTTGGTAAAATGCAAGAATTCATTTCCTTGCCAAGCACTTTTTTCCAATTCTACCCCTCTACCAAATCTACACGTATAATTGGGTATAGTATAACTAATTCTGGTCCGTTGGATCCAAACAGATGAATGGCCTATATCCATTGAGAGTTACCTTAAAAGGACTCTTTTTTCTAAGAAGGCTGCCCTGTTTAGATCTACCGTCAAAATTTTTTTCTCCGTCATATCGAACGTTTGAACACATACATGGAGCATTAAATGTGGATGAAAAAAATCAATTGCACAGTTTGCGTGTAAATCACGAGACGAATCTTTTGAGCTAATTTCGTCATGATCCGACAATGTGGTGCTACAGTAAACATTTGCTAATGACGGATTAATTATGCTTAATAAATTCGTCTCGCATTTTACAGGCGAATTCTGTAATTTGTTTTGGTATTAGTCTACATTTAATACTTCAAATATGTGTCCGTATATCCAATGTAACCCGTCAAATTTTTTTACCCCTGGATTTAAACACCCCCTAACTTTTGGGGCTCTCTCCATCCAACTCGCTTATGGACATAACTGATATTTTTCCCGGCTATATATAACACCAGTAGTTTGCTCAGTTTCTTTTTAGAAAAAAAAACTTCACCGATCCATGTATATATAACAAGTTGGTGCCTATATATATTATAAAACTTATTCCTTTCAAAAGCCTAAGCAAAGCGCTTATTACATTTCCAACAACACATCAAACCATGACAGATGATTGACTCCTGATGGGTAAAGGACCCAAGTGAACCACGCAAGCATTACCAATCCCAAACAGTGCTCCACAGTAGGAGCACACCGTACACAAAATAGACAAATAAGTGCAACACCAATATAGAATTTATTACATTAACAACATACACACTCTCCATCCATAAATGTAAGGATTTATGACTATGCATCATGATGCCCGTCTAGATTCATAGCAAGAATCCAATATTTGTAGACGAAGGTAACAGAGTACCTCAGAAGGTAGCAGCCTGACCTTCCATTGGATTGATGGGTTTGTAATCAAATATAAGCTCATTGGGGTGATCCTTGACCTCTTGCTGCAACTGTGGATACTCGTTTGTGGTGCCGTTTCCTGCCAGCCAGTTGAATTTGATGGTCCTCAAGTTTCCAAGGTTCTTGATCCCTAACAGGGACTCCATTCGTTGGAAGGACCAGATGATACTGGCGAGTTTGGGTGCTGCTCCAGGAGCAAAGGCGATAGTTAAAACAATGTCATCCTCGACGACGAGATCGGTGAGACTGGGGAAGCTGCCGCTGCCGAAGGTGAGAACGCCAGCGTCGAACGAGTGGTAGCGGAGCCTGAGCCAGCGGAGGCCTTTGAGCGCACCGAGCACGCCGAGGGCTTCTGAGTTGAGCAGAGTGTCGCGGAGGGTCACCTTGGCGAGGTGTTCGAGCTCCTTGATCCGGCTAGGCAGCCAGTCTCTAACGCCGCAGATGCGCAGGCTCTCGAGCAGCATGGGAGGTGTCGTCAGGACAGCTTCCATGGTGCCCCATCTTCCCATCGGCTCCATGCGGATGGACAGTGATCGGAGTGTAGTGTGCAGCTCGTTGATCTGAGCGAAGAGGTCCTTGATGTTGGCCCTGCTGCCACCGTAGAGGACTACGCCCAGCTTCCTCAGCTGCTTCAGCTTCTCGCCAATGTTGGCCAGCTCCTTGGCACTGTCAGAGACCCAGACATGGGACAGTATCTCGAGCTTGTCCATGCTGCCAGCAGGGACGCCGGCTGGCATGCGCACTGTGGAGAATGATTCCTTGGACTTGACAGTGGCGGCATCGTTGCCGGGGCAGTCGATACGGCCGGCGAGCAGATGCTTCAGCTCCGGTAGCACTGCCTTTAACACCTTTATCCTGGTTTGCCGGATGTCGAGTGTCTGCAACAATGTCAGCTGACCAGTTTGCTTGGGTAGTTTAGCTATATCTGTGCCCCTGAGGCTTAGGAAAGTGAGCTCATCGATGTTGCAGACGTTTTTAAGGTGGCCTTTGTCGAGGCCCTTGTAATCTTGGAGGTACAGTACCCTCAGAAGCCGGGCACTTGCGGTCGGCAGGTTCGTCAAGAAATTCATCACGATTTTCTTGGCCATCAACAACGTGCTTTGGTCATCCGTCATGTCACTCTGTTGAGTAACCTGGAGGTTGAATTCATTGCGGATTGAGCAGACAAGATCCAAGTAGTTAAGTTCCAACTGGTTGTTTAGCAGCAAGTCATCAATGGTAGGAATGTCCTCTTCCGTAATGGACGTAACCGAGGGGCGCACGGAGAAGCTCTTTACCCTGCCTGAAGCACCAACCTGATGAGGAGGAAGAAGCATGCACAGCGCATCGAGGCAGCGCCGGGATTCCTCCAGTGCACTGACCTGCCCTTGAGGTTGAGGCCGGATCAACCCTTGAGCAACCCATCGCCTTGCCATGGTAGCCGCTGAAACATGGGGCATTCCCCTCGAGAAAATAGTTGAGTACCACAAGCAGTTCTTGTAGCTGGTGGGTAGCCCTCGGTAGCAAAATCTGACCATTGCTTGTTCTTTCTCCGATGTGTTGGAGCAATCCTCTAGGGTTTTGTAACACCCCGGCACTCGCTAACTGATAACACCAGCTAACTCGTGCCGAAGTGCTACGCATTACCTGTGATATAGTACCAGTCCCAGGATACACTAGCTGGTACTCACAGAATAAACATGGAATCAAAGTAGATTAATATTACATCACTGGGTTTTAGTCCTTACATAAGTTGCTATCCTGGACAGGCCCAGAGATGAGCAACGCACAATACAAAAGTCCATAAAGCAAAAGACAAAAGCGGCGGCAGCTAAGCGTCTAGGCGACCATCTCGATCCACAGGCGACGGCTTGGGGCTAGGCACGATCCTTCTAGAAGTCCTCGTACTCGGCTTGCTCCTGGAGGTACTCCTCGGCGGTCGGGTCGACGTCTTCGTCTCCATCCTCTATAGATAATATATATAGCAAGGGTGAGTACTTCACGTACTCAGCAAGCCGGGGAAAGAATGACATGCTTGGTTAAGACAAGGAGAGCTAGGGTTTTATTTGCGAAAGCAGCCTTTTTGGCAAAGTGATTTATTTCACAAAACTCCTAGTGAGTGAATCAAGTTTTAGTTGTCGGGAGGAGGCTCACGCCTCGACCCATTCCACAAGTTGCTTTGCAACAACTTGTCACGATTAACGAACAACAATTTATCTGTTTCTTCCATTAGTTCCTTCTCACTTTCACGACCATACATGGTCCACACAGTCATCTCAGGACTGCAACGCCATCATAGCCCTAACAACACCTCGGTGTCGGACGACACCCCAGGTCACACAGACCCGTTCCTAACCACAAAGGTTAGCCGTTTGCCACACAGACAAACTCTGGAAACGAAACCCTTCCCACCAATCATTTTCATCAAACATTTGTCAAACAAATCTACGCTATGAGAAACACCTTACACTCGCCCTTGACCGTGGGCACGGCTGTTCGAACAGTTCATTAAACTCTGCAGAGGTTGTACGCTTTACCCACACGACACGAAACTGACATCGTTTACCCGTCGGCAACGAAAGTTCGTGACAAGGCCTTTCCAAAGCTAACCCATGAAAATCGCATGCCACCTAGTTGGGCTAAGATCCATAGCCGAGTATCAGGCAAATCCAGCCGTCGTCCACTCAGGAAATACCGAGGATGCCTCCTACTTCTACTGGTACCATGCCACAATAGAGGCACAAAGACACCCATAATGGGCAAAACATGCGTAACACTTCATCTCCTCATCCTCGGCATTCCACAACCATTGGCACACCAACTCCCATGTGATAACATTTACTTAGCCAGAGGCACCCCATAAATACCCGTGTGGTCGCACTGTAACGTGTTCGGATGGACTTCCCAAAGGAATCGGTCCTTAAAGATAATACGTAGCCAAACCACAAAGGCTTGACTGCGCATCATCACCATTTTCACAACCCATTTTACTTCACAACACATCGGTACCACGTACCGGGTTTTTAAGCATAAAGTTCGGTAAATATCCAAGTTTCCCACACGGCAACAACGTAAGCATGGCTAAGCGAAACTACCTCGGTAATCGTATAACGATACCGGCGTAAACATTTGTGGAGCTATCAAAGGTATGGAAACATCAACCTATGAAATATAAGTGCGACTACTAGGTTGGTCCGTCGGTTGTATAAACAATCCGAGGCCTAAACAGGTTAATCGTGTGAACTAAGCAATGCATTTTTCAATCAACATATCATTTCAAAATATAGGGGCAATGTGATCAAAGGGGCTTGCCTTGCACGAGGTGAGGGTCTTCTTCTTCGAATCCGGCGTCCGGAGCGTCCTCGTACACGTGTTCTATACGCGGAACGGAGAACAAATAAATAAAAAGGCAATAAAACAAGCTCAAATAAAATAAACAAGTGTGCCACTGTGTAGATCTCAATTTTAGAAAAATTTAGAAATTTGAACGGGGTCAAACGGAGTTACGGTTGAATTTTTATGAATTTTCAAAGGTAGAGGGACTTTTCTGAAAAAAAATTGGGTTAGGGTTAGGGTTTGGGGGGGGCACACGTCAGTGGCTGAGAGAGAAAAGGGGCATGGGGCATATGAGAGAGAGTGAGGGAGAGAGGAGGGGGGCCCACCTGTCGGGTGTGTCTCCCTCCTCTGTCCGGGCTTGCCTGGCTCGGCCGGCTGCCGTGCGGCGGCGGGGAGCGGCGGCGGCCGGTGGCGGCGGCGGCCGGGAGGGGAGGGGGAGGCGGCGGCGGCCGGAGAAGGTGGGGGAGGCGGCGGCGGCCGGAGAAGCGGCGGCGGCCGGTGGAAGCGAGAGAGAGAGGGGAGGGATGGAGGTCGCCGGCGAGGGGGAAGGGGGTGCGGCGGCAAGGGGAGGGGGTTCTCCCCCTTTTATAGGCGGCGCACGGCGCGGGGAGGAGCGCCGATGGGACGGCAACGTGGGCGCGGGGCGCGAGGGCGGCGGGCGTGGCGCGGGCGGCGGTCGGGCGGCGCTGGCGTGGGCGGCGCGGCGTGGCGCGGGCGGCGCGGGGCGGCGCACGCGGCGGGCGCGGGCGACGGTCGGGCGGCGCTGGCGTGGGCGGCGCGGTGCGGCGGCGGTGGGCGCGGGCGGCGCGGTGCCGGGCGCGGCGGCGTGGGCGGCGGGCGGCGGTCGGGCGCGGGCGGCGCACGCGGCCGGGGTGGGCTGGGCCGGCGCGGGAGGGCGGCCGTGGGCCGGAAGGGAGAGAGAGGGGGAGCTGGGCCGGGAGAGAGGAGGGAGAGGGAGGAGTGAGGTGGGCCGGCCCACCCGGGGGGAAAGGGAGAGGGAGAGAGAGGGGTTGGGCCAAGGGAGGGAAAAGAGAGAAAAATGCCCAAGAGAGGGAAAAAAATTTGAGGGGACTTTTTTGAAATTTTGGGGGAAATTTTGAGATCTTTTTGGCACAAATAAAATCCAAATTTTAAAACCAAAGTTTTTAATTGAGGGAAAATTTTAAATAAAATTTGGGTGCTACAGGTTTTCGACAATCGAAACATATCTTCTAGCATGTACGGGTGGTTGTAGTGCATGGAGGACAGGAACAGCTTCGTGCAGTAGTCGTCGCCATCGGCCGGGTCACACTTGGTGAGGACAGCCGTTAACTCCATGTCGCCGAACTGGTTGTTCGTGTAACCCGGCAAATTCAAATTGGCCTCTTGAGGTAGAAATTGAGATGGGAGAAGAAGACAGTTTTCGTCGGCTGCATTATTTCAGCCACACGTTCATCTTTGGCAGAGAACAACATTACGCTGCCGGGACGGCATTCCAACGTGGCTAGTAAATCTCGGATTTCAGGTAATATGTTCGGATCATCCATGTCAGAAACACCAAGCAGCACCTTTTTACCTCGAAAAGAATTCTGGAGCTCCGCCGCATCACCATCCCCAGTGCTGCTGCCGTTGTCTCGGGCTTGGGGATTAATGTAACTTTTGTCCTGGAGTTCACGAAGCATTAGTTGCGTCATCTCGCCCTGGACGGATCGAGGTATAGAAGGCCAAGGAACGGTCACCCTGAGCATGCAGTCGAACCACGCTGTGCCGGCCTGGGAGCTCTGCTGCTGCTGCCTGTAATAATAGCTGTACACTTGGTCGATAAGTGTGTCCCCAACTGCGCTATATGACGCAAGGACGGCAACCACGGTAAGCCGCGGCGGCTGGTCCACACCGGCGGCGGCGCTGCTTTCAGCTTCAGATGGCAAGTGTTGGATCCACTGGACAAGATCCGTCAGTATGCCAGGTCCAGAAAGTACAGCTTGTCTGAAAGCCTCCTTAGCAACAACATCTTGGAGAGTGCCCAACCCGTGTTTCCTCCTGCTGTTAGCAACGACGACGCTGCTACTGCTAGCCTGAGCGAGACCGCCGTTACTGTCACTGCTCATCTGGTTGGGGACAGCAACGCCGTACCTCTGCTGCCGCTCGCCGATCTCGCGCGCCCGTGCCTTGAGCTTCCGGATCTCGGTGGCGATCTGGTGACGAGATGCCACTGCGTGCGGTAGCAGATGGCTCCACCACCGCACGCGGCGCTCATCGCCTTCAGAGCCGCCGCCCAACTGCGAGTACTGCTTCACGCAGTTTCTGCAGTCGAGAGCGAAATCTAGGATTTGCTTCATCCACACGCGGACCTGGAGGTCGTTGGCTGCTCTCGCCCTGCAGTTCACCACAAGGTGGCGGAGCAGGCCGGTCATGCTCTCCAGCTCGTCCAGGATGAACTGCACGTCGTCACGGACGCTTCCCAGCAGCCGGGCTTCGTGGCGGACGACTTGCAGCACCAAGCTGACCGTGCCCAAAGCGACATCGGCCATCTCCGATCTCTCGATCGCTATCCAGCTACCAAGCAATTAAGCTCTGTACATTAATTTTTTGTACTGCAACCAGGAAACCAGAATGTGCAGATCGCTAGCTGGATCATATATATGATCCTGGAACCGTGGAAGAGAGAAAGCAGGAGAACTTTTTTGTTGTTTCCATGTAAACAAGATATAGCCCCAGCCTCCAACAACCTTCTTATTCATACATCTTGTTCTCTTTTTTATGTACACTTGTATTGTAGGAGTATGATTAAAGGATAATCATATCTCTCCTTCCAATGTAGTATATATATATGAGGTCTCTTCTACCGTAATTTGTCAGCACTTGTGACTTAAGCACAATGCATCTGCCGGATTTGCAAGACTGACTAGCTCGGTGAATGAATTGAAGTCTTTCTCTAAGCTCTGATAATTTATCAGTGGTTGTTGGGATGTTACTTCGTCTCATCTTTGTTTTGTGTTTACACGCATAGCTAGCTTCCTGATCTAGTTATATACAAACACACAAAGCTAATATGATTGGTGCGAATAGTTTCCACACCTTCTAAGTTGTGCTCTTTCATCATTAATTTTTAACACTACTGGTGAACCAGTCTTTGCTACCAGTTCACAACTCCCCCTTTAGTTCCGGTTGTGCAACCGAGCAGTACAATCCGGAACTAAAGATTAGTATTTTTAGGCCGGCTTGAAATAACTGGGACTAAAATATATTTTTAGTGGTAGGGCCAGACGGTAGGTGCTACCATCTTCAGTTTTTTCTTTCTTTTTTTCCATAAGCTTTTTATTGTTGTTTTTTATATACATGCATACACATATATACATGCATGTATATATAATATATAAATGTTTATATTTGTAAATATATATTTATAAGTACATAGATATATGTATATATATATATGTAATTAAATAAAAATTTATACGTCTTCATATGCCGCCGGTAATGGCATGGCGGCAACGGTGGTGGCGTGCGGTGGCGAGGACGCCATCTCGCATGATCGGAGAGAGGCACATGAGGCCGGCGACGAGGGCGCCTTACCTTAAAGAAGGATGGCGGTGAGGGCGACGACGACACCGGCGGCGATGACGGCGGTGGTGAGACAGCGGTGGCGGCGAAGGCGAAGGCCGCGGCGAAGACCTAGGTGTGATGGCGCGCAGCGGTGATGGTGAAAACTTCTAAGTGTTGAAGAAGACGATGCGCCCCCTATGGCTATATATAATCTTATCTTTACTCCCAGTTGGTGGCTACAACCGGGAGTAAAGGCAATTCCTGCTATTTCTAAATGTATCTTTAGTCCCGGCTTGTGATAACAACCAGGACTAAAATACATTTAACCCATAACTGATTAAATACATTTAAAAATGATATATAATTAACCCATGACCAATTAAATACATTTAAGTTGAAATAAAATCACAAAAATAATGAGGCCACATTTAAAATAGTTACAAATATTTGATAAATTTTAAAAATCATATACAATTAACGCATGACCGATTAAATACATTTAAGATGAAATAAAATCTCAAAAATAATGAGGCCACATTTAAAATAGTTACAAATATTTGATAAATTTTAAAAATCATATATAATTAACCCATGATGGATTACACCCATCTTTATATCGTCAATACATGCAACAACCTTGGTCAAATATAAATCAGTTGAAACAGATGGACCTTCAATACATTACAAATAATTTACATTGTGATGGTTGACCTAATGTACTTTCTCCTAACGAATGTTCTTTCGCTATGATCGTTGCATAAGTAAGGGGTATCCTCATTTGATACGAGGATGCTCGGGTCAACCGTCACCGCGAATGGACGTTGCCCGTCAAACTGATCGTAATTTTCGTCAATCTTCTCCTCCACTCCGATGATTTTCCTTTTGCTTGGGAGAACCACGTGGCGCTTTGGCTCGTCGAGCCCTTTGCCCTTCTTTGGTTTGCTAGCCATGTCCTTAACGTAGAAAACTTGTGCTACATCATTGGCTAGGACAAATGGTTCGTCTGAGTATTCAACCTTGTTACGGTCAACCGTTGTCATTCCACAGTCATCAACTGTTATGCCTCCACCAGTGAGCCTAACCCATTGGCACCGAAATAGAGGGACCTTCAAAGATCCATAATCGAGTTCCCATATCTCGTCGATGGCACCGTACTACGCGCTGGTTGTCCCATCATATCTCATGGCATCGATACGAATTGCATTGTCCTGGTTTGTGCTCTTTCTGTCTTGGGCTCTTGTGTAAAACGTATACCCATTGATCTCATATCCTTGGAATGTCGAGATCGAGCAAGATGGTCCCCTCGCCAGGAAGGCTAGTTGTTGATCAATCGTATCGTTACCCATGAGATGTTGTCGCAACCAAGCAGGAAAAGTATCAATGTGATGACGTGTAATCCAGGCATCGGACTTACCAATGTTTTTGAAGCGAATAACCGCCAAGTGTTCCTCGATGTAAGGAGCCATCAATGAAGATTGTTGCAAAACCGTGAAATGTACTTTACGGAATAAATCGGTGTCGACAATCATTATTGCTTTTCTTCCAAGAGTCCCCTTTGCCCGTAGTCTCCCCTCATGGCTTGATTCGGGGACCCCAATTGGACAAAGGTCGTCAATAAATTCTACACAGAACTCAATGACCTCCTCTGTTCCATACCCCTTGGCGATGCTTGCTTCCAGACGAGAATGGTTACGGATATACTTCTTTAGAACGCCCATGTACCTCTCGAAAGGAAACATGTTGTCTAGGTACACAGGACCGAGAATACTGATTTCTTTGACAAAGTGACATAGTAGATGCGTTATTATATTGAAGAAGGAAGGTGGAAAGATCATCTCAAAGCTTACAAGACATTGCACCACGTCATTTTGAAGGGCTATTAATCTGTCTGGATCGATGATCTTCTACGAAATTGCATTAAGGAAAGCACATAGCTTTGTTATTGTTGTCCAGACATTATCGATAAGGATACCTCGGATTATAACAGGAAGTAACTATGTCCTCAACGCGTGGCAATCATGAGACTTTAGGTTTGTAAACTTTTTGCCTTTCGCACTTATTATTCCTTTTATATTCGACGAGTAGCCCGGCGGTACCTTCATGCTCTCCAAGCATTCAAACATACTTTCCTTCTCTGTCTTCCTAAGAGTGTAGCTGGCTGGACTCAAGTAATGGTTTCCATTCTCTTTCAGTTCCGGATTAAGGCCTTCGGGTTGATTCATATGCTTTAGATCATTACGTGCTTCAAGTGTATCTTTTGACTTCCCATATACACCAAGGAAGCCCAGAAGATTGACGTAAAGGATCTTTGTTAGGTGTATCATGTCAATAGTGTGGCAGACGTCTAAGATTTCCCAATAGGGTAACTCCCAAAAAATAGACTTCTTCTTCCACAGCGCTGCGTGCCCGTCTTCACTCATTGTAGGTTGGCTTCCGGATCCCTTTCCAAATACTACTTTCATGGTTTTCCAATTACGATATTTAGGCTTCAGACGGTGATCTACCTTTTGTTCGAAATGTTTACCTTTCTTTCGGATTGGGTGGCTTGCAACAAGAAATCGACGATGACCCATGTACACAACCTTCCTACAATGCTTCAAGTACATACTATTAGTATTATCCATACAGTGGGTGTAAGCCTTATACCCCTTGGTTGATTATCCGGATAGGTTGCTAAGAGTAGGCCAATCATTAATGGTTACGAACAGTAGCGCTCGTAGGTTAATTTGCTCCTGTTTGTCCTCATTCCATACGGGGACAACTTCTTTCTTCCACAGCAGTTTCAGATCATCAACTAATGGTCTTAGGTACACATCAATATCGTTAACAAGTTGCTTTGGGCCTTGAATAATAATCAACATCATGATGTACTGCTTCATGCATAACCAAGGGGGGAGGTTGTAGATACACATGGTCACATACCAAGTGCTATGCCCGATGCTCATCTCTCCAAATGGATTCATGTCATCCGTACTTAAACCAAACCTTACGTTTCGTGCATCCTCTCCGAAGTCTTCAAACGTTCTGTCGATGTTTCGCCACTGCGACCCATCAGTGGAGTGACTCAGCATCCCGTCTTGTTGGTGTTCTTCTGCGTGCCAACGGACCATTCTTGCATGCGCTTTGTTCCTGAACAAACGTCTCAGCCCAGGTATTTTAGGGAAATACCACATCACCTTAGCAGGAACTCTCTTTCTTCGAAGGTTGTTCGTCAACATCACCAGGATCGTCTCGTCTAATCTTGTATCGTAGTGCCTTACAAACCGGGCATGCTTCTAGGTTCTCGTACTCCTCACCGCGATAGATGATACAATCGTTCGGATATGCGTGTATTTTCTGTACTTCCAGACCTAGAGGTCAGACTACCTTCATAGCTTCGTACGTTGTTTCGGACAATTCATTTTCCTTCATAAGAATGTTCTCTACAAGTTTCAATAACTCGCCAAATGCCTTGTCACTCACACCTTTTTTGCCTTCCATTGCAAGAATTCCAGCGCGGTACCCAACTTTTTGTGCCCCTGGTCGCAACCTGCGTACAACGATGTTCTGTGATCCGCTAGCATACGCTCTAAATTTTGTTCCTCCTTTTCACTTTCTCAATCCTTCTTTACGTCGCACAACATCTGACCAAGATCATCCGTACCGTCGTTATCTTCAACAGCCCAGTCCACCTCGCCTGTTGTGTTTTCCTCAAATCCACCGTATTGAGCCTAGTCCGGAGTGTTGTTGTCTTCTTCTTCATCATCTTCCATTGCAACCCGTAACTCTCCGTGCGAGGTCCAAAAAATATAGCTAGGCATGAATCCCGACTCAAACAAGTAGGCATGAATAGTTCTTGATGTAGAATACTCCTTTTGGTTTTGCACTTTTTGCACTGACAGCATATAAAACCCATATGCTTGTTGGTATTGGCCACACTCATAAAATAATCTACGCCATCAATAAACTCATTGTTGACGAACCAAATTTGGTAATTCAAACATCGGAGATAAAAATGGAATCAAAGAGGATTGAAGAGATAAGATCGTATTGGAAAGCAGAGTAAGAATCGGCTATAGTCCGAATCGGCTGTGAATTGGATCGGCAGAGTCAAAGTCGGACTAAGTTAGCTGATTGAGCCGATTTTGATAATATGACTCGGTACACGTCATCGGGTTGTGTTAGCGTGTTCCATATGGATTGCCATGCACGGATAGAGTCCTGAGGAGGCAATTGTATCTATTAATTAGGATATTTTATGTAGTTTCCTTATAGATATTCTCGGTAAGAGTCCGCCTAAGGGACTTGTTCGTTAGTTGGATTTGTATTAGGTTAATATGAGTCGTGTTCGTGATGGACAATGTTTGTATTTTCGGGTATAAATATAATCCCGAGGTCTTGTAAATAGTAACAACAGACGTTCAATCAATCTCGGCGCATCGCCACCTTTTGTTTCTTATTTTCGACAAGCTTGTGCTCTCGAGTCGTGCTGCATCAATTTGATCTTCGGCAAGAAGGTATAGTTTGTCATGGCAATTTGTATCATCGGAATTAGTGCTTACATCTTTCTGACACTCTAATTCTATCTTGCAAGTTCCACGGTTATCATATACGTCATATAGCTTAGATCAAAAATGCTATCTCCCATATCGGCTAGATCCGTTTTAGGGTTTCGACGATATCGGCTAGTTTACTTTATTGATTCATGCTATATGATGTATCTACCATCCTGATTTGGTGTTTATTGACTTGTTACATGTCATGCTTCTTTTATGCTTAATGCTGCATTGGTTCGGTCCAACCTATTAAGTTGTTTTAGAATCATGATCTATAACTTGTTTTACGATTATCAATAAGGATAGTATCGGAGTTTCAGCCGATCTTATCTGTTTTTAGAATATTTAACATGGTTTTATGCTTTGTTTAATGTTCTATATTTAATCTTAATGCTTTATCATGAGTTTATATCGGATCTATGACCGATATATGTTTAAATCTAAGTATCGGCTATGACATCAGTGTTATGTAATTGTTATTTCATGTTACAATGGACTTAAGTAATTTATGCTGTCTCGGTTCGGTCCGATCCATACCAATTGCTTGTTTCTATAGTAATATTGATCTAATAAATGCATAAAGCTAATATCTACAGCCGATATACCTTTATTAGGGTTACTTTCATGCTTATTCATATACCTTACAGCCGATTCATGCTTTATTGCATCGGCTAGGTTACATACGATATGAGATCGGCCCTATGGCCGATTGTCTATCGTTTACTAACATTCTTTGCCTATTCTTTCTTGTTGATTGCAGGATCAAATCAACTGGCACGCCCTTGAATCCAAAGTTAGGACCTGCACTAGAGTAAAGCAAATCTCTCAGGCCAGTGTGTGTTTTTTTGCATCAACACGCTTTTGGCACGCCCAGTGGGACTTAGTGTCAACATGTCTCCAAGCATCACAGAAGTTTCGGAGGACAACAACGTTGGGATTACACACGAACAACTGAGCGACGAGCAGAAGGAGGAGTTACAGCAACTGCTAAATCAACTCCAGAACCAATACTTGCATTCGTTCACGGTTACCCGGCAAGGTACGGTTATTCAAAGAGCCAAAATCCAGGTACCAGCAATCGTGAAGCAAGACCCAAGTACTTCTGGAGCAGGAGAAGAAAAAGATGAACAGGTGAAAGCTGAATCAAGCAACGAAGAATTGCACACGTTACAAGATCGCATTGATTCAGCCGTACATCACGCGTTAGTTAACCAATCCGGAGTACTGGTCAATACCTTGACAAACATGATCAAGTCAGTAGTCGACGGAACGATAGCTGAGGAAAAAGCGAAATGACCAATTTATTTGCCAGACGGCACGTTCCCAGGGTACAGGACTGTAAAAACAGAAATCGGCGGAAATCAAACAAGTCAGCAAGTGCTTCAAACCCAGGCTCCATCGGCTCCGTACTCAAGCACAAACATCCCATCAATTCTAACCAGATCACAGCCGATCACTGGGGGGCAAGTACCAGCTCAATTAACACCAGAGCAATTAAACAGCATTCTTCACCCAAGACAGCCGGTTGTCGACACCTCGTATCCAATTCCTTCGGTTCCACAACAGCCGATTGGAATTACTCAGCCGATAAGCCAGCAGTACAGCACAGAAGTCCCATACGTGCCACCTCAAGGTATATCAGCTGGCCTCAATCACCTGTATCAACCTCACTCGCCACGACCTCAGCCGATCCAATACGGCCAGATGGATCCACTCCAGCAACAGTATGATGGAGCAACACCTCATCAGCCCTGGGCCGACATGATCGCTGATGTCATGAGGGAACAGTTTGGGCTCAAGCCCAAGGACAATGGCAATATGTATCGGCACCCATATCCGGAATACTTCGATCGGGTCCCATTACCAAACCGATACAAGGTGCCAGATTTCTCCAAGTTTAAATCTAAGTATCGGCTATGACATCAGCGTTATGTAATTGTTATTTCATGTTACAATGGACTTAAGTAATTTATGCTGTCTCGGTTCGGTCCGATCCATACCAATTGCTTGTTTCTATAGTAATATTGATCTAATAAATGCATAAAGCTAATATCTACGGCCGATATACCTTTATTAGGGTTACTTTCATGCTTATTCATATACCTTACAGCCGATTCATGCTTTATTGCATCGGCTAGGTTACATACGATATGAAATCGGCCCTATGGCCGATTGTCTATCGTTTACTAACATTCTTTGCCTATTCTTTCTTGTTGATTGCAGGATCAAATCAACTGGCACGTCCTTGAATCCAAAGTTAGGACCTGCACTAGAGTAAAGCAAATCTCTCAGGCCAGTGTGTGTTTTTTTGCATCAACACTTATTTGACTGTCGGTTCGCGGTGTACATCCATTACCGATCTATCTACATGAAAAAACCCAATGTAAAACATTTTATCGAGTTTTAAATGGTACGTCTTAACCGGAGTCATGGTTAATATATATATAAACCTTGTCTTTTTAAAAAATGTAAATATATTTGTCCATTGTTAATTATATGGTTTATCTTATTTTATTTATATTCAAAAAAGTTGTTTAAAGTTCTACTTATTTGTAATTATTTTAATGATGTTTAAATGAACTTAGTTTTCTATTCTTTTATTCTCATTATCTATATTTCTCATTCTTTAATTTAATTAACATTTTTATCCAAACGTTTCTAATATTATTCCCTACATCAATTTTCTCTCTCATCTTTTGCCATATAACTATTTGATAGATAATGACGTAAAGAAATATAGCTAGAAATATAATATGTTAACCATACATCAATAGAACATGAAGTTCTAACCTTTTATAACCCTTCAATTTGTATAATATCACCAAAATATTTCCAAAAAAAAATTTGACAGCACCTCCCCTCCTTCTCCTTGCCAATTTTTTGCAGCAATGGTTCAAGCTGGAGGAGGAAGATGACCATATAAAAGACATGAACTTTAGTCCAACCTATAATAAAGATCAATATATGATCTTTATTATCGGTTGGTGTAACCAACCGGGACTAAAGCTCCTAGAGGATCCTCAAAAAGTCTGACAATATATGAACCGGGACTAAAGATGATCTTTTAGTACCGGTTGGTGGGTATTAAAGATCCTAACTAGCCGTTCGGCTTACGAACCGGTACTAAAGACCATCTTTAGTTCCGGTTCGTAATAGAACCAACAAAATTTGTGATTTTTGGTCACTGAAGAAAGATCGGTTCTCTAGTAGTGTAATGTGAGATTAAACCCAACATAAAGGTTGTATTCGGTCAGCTCATTTAGAGGATTGTTTTTCTATTACGCGCAACGAGACAGGCCACTAGTGTATGATTAATCAAATATTAATTATTACAATATTAAAAAATTGATATTTTTTTGAATTTTGTAAGGACTTCTATATATAAAACTTTAAAAAAATACTATTTAGCAGTTTGAGAAGCTTCTTAAACGAAAAACATGCAAGTTGTAGTTTGAATTTGGAGGTTAGAACAGGGCCAAAGTATTACTCTCACCATCTTAATTAGTTTGATTATCACCTAAGCAAAGAGGAGACCAAGACCAACAAAAAGTTCATCATTTTAAAATTAATTCTCATCCATCCAGGTATTCCATCGTTTTGCGTCCTATGGATTACACCACGTTTTAAATATTGTATGTTGTTGCACCAATATAAATTAATATTGGTTATTTTGCATGCAACACATTCAACATTGTCCATTTACTCTTTGCATAAATAAACAAAGAGACACTTGTTAGAGAACGATCAATTTAAGAAGACATCAAAAATCTTAGATAATAATTATACTGGGATGAAGTGAGTAGTTGCTATGGAAATAAGAAATGTAGATTGAAATCATACATTAAACACGTTTTTAAAAGTCAACGCTCGATAGGTACTATCGAGGAATCAAATTTGAAAATATACTGTTCATTCATTTTATTTTTAGAAATATTCGGGATTCAAAACTTTTTACAAAAATATACCGTCGATCTCGCACAATCATTACGCGAAAGTGAGGTAGCGTGACGTTTGTGGACGGTATCGCGCGGGGGAAGCGCGAGACCGCGCGGGGGAAGCGGAATGAAAGAGCGAGACCGCGCGGTCTCGCGAAATGAAATAGTGAGACCGTTTAGTCTCGCTGTAACAATCGGCGATACCAAAATAGTGGATTAGTGATTAATTATTATGATTAGCGAATTAATTGATTAATTAATCACTAATTATTATTAGTTAAATAGTTAATTACATCATTAGTCACAATTTTTTAATTAGATCATTGGTTATGGGACATTGTCGCTCTTGCATAGAGCGATATCGCTGTCCTTCCGTGCGCGCAGTGCGCGTTATACCGTAAATATTTCTGTAAAAAAAAGTTGAATGAACAGTATATTTTCAAATTTAATTCCACTATCGAGTACCAAATACTCAGAGAGGGTCGCATATCTCAAGGACATGCAAACATTATTCTCAACAGTCCAGACCATATAAAACATTTGGACCGCTAGTATTCTTCTCCTTCTTTTCCTAACTCATTCCTCTCATTTTCCCAAACTAATAAACAGTGCTTATTTTACAAAAATTTTCTACTGAAAAATTATTTTAGAAAATCATATTAATTTATTATTTTTAAAAATAAATTAATACTTGATTAATCATCCAATAATAACTTGTTCCTTTTTACGTATTGAGGGACCAGTCACGGTCCAAACTAGGGGGCATGTTGGTTTGCATAAATTCCAAAAGGAATTGGGCCTTGAAACGGCCCGGATAAGACGCCCATCTAGGAGTGTACGTCCGGGCCCACTAAGGCCCAAACAACGTTACCTGGTCTGTTCCCCTCTCTCGGGTGAGTCGGGCTTGGACCCTTAGCCGTCGTCCAGCACGGCGGCGGCGGCGGCGGCGGCGGAGAGGGATGTTGATCTATCAGGGTCAAGCTCGGTGCAAGGTCCAAGGCTGGGCGAAGTTTGCCGCACGTCGGCGACGACAGGTGAGCCGTCGAAATCCTCACGAGCTTCGATTGTGAGATCAAATCGCCTGCATTTGGGATGGGGGGATGTGCTGTTCACTGTCGTTCGTCATAGTGGGGGATAACTGCATGTGCTTCGTTGGATTGCAGGAGCTAGATCTATACTGGTTTTTTCTCGGCCGAATGCGTTGGAGGATTTACATCTGCGCGTACTGTAGGTAAGATTTGTCCCCATTTCTTACAGTTTTTCGTGCCCTGTTCTCAGCCACCACAGCAACTGATTGTCCGATTCGTCTTAGATGCCTGCTGATTCTGACCTTCTACCAGAAATTCCACTGCATTTTTCTTTGCTTAGCATATAGAGGCTTCAATTTCACAGGAATTGCATAAAAATTATTATACACCACAGCCTGAAGCAAATCACATCAATGATTCTATCATATTATAGGTGTTGCAGTAAAGTAAAGAGGTTGGGAGTTCAGAATTACTCATTAACATCGTGGTATCGGTAGCTAGTCACAGTGGCGGTGGCCGGTCGCTGCGTTCGCGCTCTCGCTTGAGAGCCCTCACCATCGTTCCTCTCTCAGACTGAGGGAGACTGTGATCGCTCGTGTTTTCAGTCTGCAACTGCTTCTTTGTTCCTCTCTCCCTACAACTGTATCGCTCGGGGCCTCGGGCGGTGGCGAAGGTGAGGAGGACGCCGGGGCAGGCTGAGGGAGACCGTGGTGAGGAGGCGGTGGACTGCAGCGGGCCAGCAGTGAGTCTTACTGGGAAGAAGAGGAGGAGGCGGCGGCGGTAGGAAGAGGCGGAGGAGGTGGCGAACTTGCTACGGAGGCGGCGGCGCGGAGCGGCGGGGAACTGGCGTAGATTGGCGGCGGTGACACAGTTGAGAAGAAGAAACGGAGGTGAATGCGCCGAGGCGAGAGGAGGGGGGTTTAGCGATTTTGCAAACAAACCCCAAAAGCTTCACATACTACAATGACGTCCACCACAACGATCCCTGACCATTAATCCTCCATCCAACGGCTGCAAGAGGGGAATGAATGCTACAATCTCGCCGTGCCACGTCGAGGGGCTATTTGCACGGGAATCCGCCCAGATTTCGATATTTAGAGATAGAGGACCAAATCACTTCAATCGAAATATCAAATGCATATTCATATTTATTGGGGAGATTGATTCTATACCATCGAATGGCTTTCTGTGGTCGACGAATATATATAAAAATGAGAAGAGCACAATGCAGTCACTCATAATATAATAGAATCAAAAGTATAATACAAGCACTAGTAGGGTTCATGCTCACACAGGCGAATACTGAAAACACACATAAACCCAACACCACACCATGGCTTGCATAACTGGAGCAGTACACACAATGAAACACACAAGTACATGGAAATCCAAGTCCAGACACAATGAAACCAAGCATTCACACAGAGCAGAAATACAAGCTAGCCAATCACACGCACACACACAGAGGAAGAGATCAAGTGCAGTGATGCATGAGGCTGAAAGAAGCTAGATGACCAGGGATTTTCCTTCAGCTGCATCTTTATTCTAGGATAATTGAATCCACACACATGAATATAAATCGCCCTAGGGGAGGGTGGAGAATGTGACATGGCGGCCAGCGAGAGGGGTACTGTAAGGACCCCCGTTTTGCAATAGGAATCGCTCGTGTAATCTGTGCCATTTCTCTGTATCAAGTAGTTTGGCACACACGATACATAGTTGAATTACCAAAAGCGCATACATATGCGTCGCGTACGAATTATTACATCATAGGCCCGAAGGCATAGTTTTAGAACAAAGGACCAATCGGTCCGGAATACAGTCCAAAAGCAGAGTATAGATAAGTAGCGGAGCGAAGACAGCGGCATCGCCATTGCCACAGGCAACGACCGTATCTAGACCTAGTTGGCACCCTCTTCTTCCGCATCCTCTTCGTAGTAGGCGTATGGATCCTCCGCGGTGTCATCTTCGGCTTCTGAAGGAGTTTTATAATTGCAAGGGTGAGTACCAACCGTACTCAGCAAGTCACCACGGCAACAATGCATATGGAGGGTTTCATTCAAGGCAAGGCATAGGCTCTGTTGCATAAAGCTAGTTTTGCAATCATTTTCACAAACCTAAGACCTAGCATAACTGATCAAGTTTTAATACCAGGGTTCAATTTAAACAACGTTCAATTTAAACAACGACGGTTCTGTCTACCACCCATTGTGATCCCAAGGATGGCTTCCCGCCGTTGGTCGTCATAGTTTTCTGTGAACGTCCACCTTCCCTGCTCTCAGGGAGTGGCTCCAACAGCATAAAACTCATCATGCAATATCCCATCCCACACAGGTTAAGAATTTAGAGTCTAGCCAAGTGTAATGCACGTCCAGGTGCTCAATATCCGCGAGCACGACTATTCGAGTAGATTGCTTTACTCACACTGCAGTGGATGTACACTTTACCCGTACTCCGCGACTGCCCAACACATGAGCCTCGTCCCAACACATGAGACGCGTCACGGCAAAGCCTTTCGATAACCTTACATTGGCAGTACCCGCTCCATGAACTATCATCCTCGTGCACTCTAGGCGTATCTGTTTCTAGCAGTAAGAGGAGTTCTAGCGCTCCCGAGGAGAGGAGTCTCACACACGCACAAGTTTATATCTTAGGTTTTAGGTTCTCACTCTCACACACGTGGCAGTCCTACCAACGGCGACACCGATGTAGGGTACGCATCGCGTCCCCACCTCAACGGTTGCCCCGACGTAGCGAACCTGCCTCACACACTGGGGTGAACCATCTATGTAAGGATACTGCCACTGCTCGGCTATCTAGTCGGCTAGGTCTATACCCATCCGAGAAGTACATTGTACTGGGGTCGTTTCATGCTTAACTTCATGGCTCGGTCCTTAACTGACCGGGGACGGAACTAGCCTTTTCCGGATACCACCCAAATCCACCATCCGCCCCAATCGAAAACACTTGTTTGGTTTTATTTCTCTTTCCTCAAATCATGTCATCATATCATGGCAATGTGGCGCTCATGTCTCCACATGCCGCATCTCAATTACCTTTCCCAAGGTAATTGCTCAAGTATAAAGCATTTGATAAATATGAGTATGCATGATTCTAGAATAGCATCGTAAGCATTTGTCATAATTGACTAGGGACTCATATATAAGCATGGCTATAAGGAATATAGGGGATACACAATAATCAAGGTATGGCCTAATATCAGGTAGGTTGTTCATCATTGCATGCAACTTTATTTGTAAATAAAAATAATTTCGTAACTTGGGATCAACATGTTCAAGGATAGTGATGACTTGCCTTGCTCGAAGTCCGGTGGTTCTTGGTCTTCGGTCGGACTCACAGCTCCCTCGGTGTCTAGAGTTACGTGCGAAAGAAATTGAATTCGCTCAGAATTCATTTAAAATCCGATAAAAATCCAATTTAAAGAAATGAATCTAACGTGAGTGTCGAATGTTGACTTCGCTCCTATTATTATTTATAAAATAGTTCAATTCCGATTGTTAATACCTCTGTCCCCAAATTCTAATGTTAGCCAAATAGAACATTTATCCGGTTAATTTACGCGGCTCGCCTCGACTCGCCTAGGTTAGATCCGATAATAATACACAACCTTTGGTGACCGGTAATCTACTAAATAATTGCAATGGCTACCTAAGCGTATAACCTAATTGACGGGTAAAAGTAAATAACGATTAAACGGTTATTACGATAAACATTAATGGCAACGCTTAATTTAGAAGTTCTAGACTTAACTAATTAGTATATACGCGTGCTGGTAAATCCTAAAAATTAAAATCTAAATATTTGACTAAACGTCCCGCAAGAATAATCATTAAACGAATTACTAAGTTAAGTGAATATTCGCTTTTAAATAATCCTATTTAACTCCTTGTATGAGTTTCCAAAATAATCGACGGTTTTATCCTAAATTTATTTCTTCCATTTTATCCTCCATTCTAAATTTCCTTTCTAGGTATAATTTTATTTTTCCCCTATTTTTCTTCCCTCTTCTATTTTCTTTTTCTTTCTCTTCTCTTTTCTTTTCCCTTTTCTTTTTCCTTCCTTCTTTCCTTTTCTCTCTTCTCTCTCTTCCTTCCTGTTTTTTCTTCCTCCTTCTCCTTTCTTCTCCCTCTCAGCTCACCGGCGCCACTCTCTCTCTCTCATGTGGCCGACCTAAGGGGAGGAGGGGCAAGGGGGGCTTACCTGCGGCGGTTCCCGGGCGCTCGACGGTCGGCGAGGCGTGGCGGCGGCGAGGAGGGCTTCGGGAAGCAGGGAAAATGGGGAAAAAAAAGGGGAGGAGGAGGATGGCCGGCGTTGTGAGGGTGGGGGAGGTTTTTATAGTACGCGGGGGGGGGGCAATGGCGATGACGCGCGCGGCACGGGCGGCAAAGGCACGCGGTACGGCCGGCACGGTAGCAAGGCGTGCGGCGCGGGCGGTACGGGGCGGCGGCGTGCGGCGTGGGCAGTATGGCGCGGCGGCGTGGGCGCGTACGGGGCGGCGTGGCGCGGGCAGGGTACGGCCGGCGTGGGCGCGGGCGGTATGGCGCGGCGGCGTGGGCGCGTACGGCCGGCGCGGCGGCATGGCGCGCGCGGCGCGGGCGGGCGGCGTCGTGTGGGCGCGAGGGCGCGGTGGCGGCGGCGGCGGGTCCGGCGCGCGTGGGCGGCGTGCGCGCGTGCGGCGCGGGACGGCGGCTGTGGCGGGCAGCGCGCGGCAGCGGGCGGCGCGGGGCGCGAGGGCACGCGCGTGGGCGGCATACGCGCGTGCGGCGCGGGGCGGCGGCAGCGGGCGTCGCGGGGCATGAGAGCGCGCGGGCAGGCGCGGCAGGGCGGCGTGCGCGCGCGGTAGGGGGCGACGTGTGGGGCGCGAGCGCGGCGGCTGCGGCGGTGGGGCAGGCGCGCGGGCGTGGGCGCGCGGGCGCGCGCGGGGGACGGGCCCGAGCCGAAGAGGTGGCGGCCCATGAATAGTGCCGACAGGTGTTTTGGGCCTTTGGGGGGTTATTTCTCCACTAAAATCATTCTAAAAATTGTGTAAAGTCAACCAAACTAATGTGATCAATATTGTCTAATATTTGTGGTAATTTATTTACTATTATTTATATATATATATTTTATTCTTTCCTCTCTTTTTACCTATTAGCCCCATATATTCATACGTACGCCAATATATTTTTATACCTAGGATTTATACCTAGCCTCCTATATTTGTGTACATATTTATGTATATGCAAGAAAATGCCCTCCTAACTTCGTGTCACCATATTTAATTACCTCCCTATAATACACAATTGATTAATCTACCGTAAAGTTCAATAAAATGTGCGAATAAATCCGACATTATGCAATTCATTTTAAAAAGTTTTTGAGGGTCCACATTTTAGGATTTCGATTCTTGTTGGTCGAATTTTTAGGGCGTTACAGGCACGCTGCAGTATTTTTATAGGTGGCCCCTTCCCGCCTTACGCTAGGGCGATTTATCACTGGAAGGGGGCCACCTGCAAAATTCACACAGCGTGCCCCTCCCAACAAAATTCACACGGGAGGAGAAAGCAACTTTATTAATGGAAATGGAATCAAACCATTAGTTTTTGATTCGTGATGCACATACCAATACAAACCATTCGTGACACATACACCGACATAAGAGAGTTAAGAAGTCGCATAGATGAACTGTACGAATTGGTCTGTCCCGACAAATCGAGCTTGAGCTTGTCTATCGACCCATTCTGCGTCGTTGAGCGCGTATTGAAATTTTGTGCTCCTTCATTCGCATGTACTCTATTTGTGTCTCAGCTTAGGTTACTCTTCCGCTATCATACGTCGAATTGACTATGTGGATCCACAAAATGAGTCCACACCTCCTTGGATTTGCCTGAGGAATAAATCGAGTTAGTCAATGAGGATAGGTATATTATGGAATTGGTAGTAGAATTGGGAAAATATAAGGCTATGACATACAATGAAGTTATAGTCTAAGTTGGGACAGACGAAGTTACAACGAGAGGACCGACGTCGACGCCTTGGATGCAAGCAGCAGGGTTATGGTGTTGCGGAAGATGATGGAAAAAGGGGAGCAAGCTTACTTTGGCGTGAAGCAGTGGAAAGACGGTTGCTGAGGCAAGCAGGGTGACGCCAGCGTCCAGGGCAGTCGGCCATGATGTAGGCGTGGGGGAAGGGAACAACCAAAATTTTGATGGTGGCGCGGCGATTTGGGCGTGCAGCACAAGTGAACGAAGTGAGGTGGAGGCAAGTGTGTGCACGTGCTCGGCGCGTGCGTTACAGCGAGGCCAGCCGGCAGTCTGGTGACTTAGGCAGGAGTGCGACCTGTGAGCGTGTAGAAGGGAGCCGCGGTAGATGGGCCGAGCTGAGGGTGCGGAGAGGAGAGGAGCGGCCCAAGTGGGTGGAGGGGGAATGAGAGAAAGGGAAGGAGCTTGGGCTAGCCAAGGGGAAAGGAGATGAGGCAGCCCAACAAAAGGGCATGCTCTTTTTCCTGGAAATTTATTTGGAGAATATTTTGAGTATTGGGATTGGGACTTGGGTTCGAATTTGATATTTGAGATACGAACAAACGGAGGGAGTCAAAGTGGGAATTTGATATTTTTGGACTTGGGTGGATTACTTGGCATGGATTCGAAGAGAGGGATCGAATTTTAAAATTGGATTTTGGAGACTTGACTTTGGAATTAGGAATCTTTTAGGAGTGGATATTTGGTATCAGGCAAACGAACAAGGAGGGATTTAAATTGGGATCCACAGCAGAACATAGATTCCCAACCAAAGAACAAAAAAATTTAACGAATAGGAATTTATTAATTTAGTTTTTAACGTCTCACAAACAGCAGGGCTTTACAACATTTGGTTTCCAATTTCCAAAACTGGGGGCTGATACAAACCTGGGAAAATTTTGGTTCATCAGCGTGGAGAAAACAAGCACATAAACAAGCGCACTTTAATAAAAAGAACTATGTTAGGTGTCAAGAACAAACATAGGTGTGCCTCCTAGATTGGTCAGCCTCTTGTAGTTGTCTTTGCTACCATGCTGAACTAGGGTCCGCCACCCCGACCTCTGAGCCGTCCCTACCGTCCCGTCGACCTCAGCTCCATATCTTCCACCATCCTCAGATCCTGCCATTGGGGCTCGCCTCTGCATTCAACCGCGCCACCACTGCCTAAATCAGATGTCGTTGCCACCTACCCGCCCAATCGCCTATGGTCGGTGCATCTCCTCAGGTTGGAACTCTGATCACTGCCGCCCTGGCATCCTCTCCGTCACCGGTGCGCAGAGGAATCGTCACCACAGACCTCCACTCTCGCTGGGCTGCCTCACCTCCACTCTTCCCAACCACTTGGAGATGCAGAAGCCTCAGCGGCTCAGTGTGCGGACAGGCTAGAGGCGAGGTACTCCCAGGGAGGGATGAGCGCGGAAAGGCTGCAGGTTGCATACGAACCTGCATATATTTCCCCGCGCTTGTTCAGTTTCCTAGACATGTTTGGTTGCAGGGACTAATTTTTAGTCCATGTCACATCGAATGTTTGTATACTAATTAGAAGTATTAAACGTAGACTAAGGACAAAACCCGTTTCATAATCCTGGACTAATTCGCGAGACGAATATATTGAGCCTAATTAATCCATGATTGGCCTATGTGATGCTACAGTAAACATGTTCTAATCATGGATTAATCAGGTTTAAAAAATTTATCTCAAGAATTAGCTCTCATTTATCTAATTAGTTTTATTATTAGTTTAATACTCTTAATTAATATCCAAACATCCAATGTGGCAGGGATTAAAATTTAATCCGTGAATCCAAACACCACATCAAGCTCGTTTGAAAATAAAAGGTTTGATAGTACCGTGGGAGTCGAGCCAATGAGGCTGCCCTACTCGTTTCTTTCACCTGTGAGCCTAGAGATAATATCTCATTGGTGCATCGAATGGATTGAACTGTGTTGTCGAAACGACAACTGCATACGTCGAAGGACGTGGATACTCTACAGTTGTTGTTGGGAAAGTAAAGTATAATAAATTTTGCATTGAATTTCCGATCCCCTTTTACATGGCCCTAGGTGGCTATTTATAACCCCATTACAGATCCCCCTATTAGGGTTTAGGGCTATTACAGGGGAATTTACATGGTCATCCTCATAAAGGGGCCCTTACATGGGTATTCAATGTAATTAAGGCGCGTGGGCCCTCAATGGGCCACCTGGTGGCTACTGGTTCTTTGGCCCATGGACCGGGGCAATTGGGCCGGCCCATTGGTCCTTCTTGGATCAGGTCCGTCCTGGCGAAGCCATCTTCCTTCGGCGCATGCCTTCGCCATGCAGGCTTCGCCCCGGCTGACAGGAGCCCTATGTGACTCTTCGCCCATGGCCTCTTTCGCCCTGATGTCTTCGCCATCGGGTCTTCGCCATCGGGCTTCGCCTCACGAGCCTTGGGCACCGGGAGATCGGATCCTTGCCGCCTGGTTGGTTTCGGCAGGCCTGGTCGAAGGGCCTCATGGCATACTGCCAACAAGCCCCTCACGGGCAAGGGTGAGATAGGAGCTTCGGCCGAGACCGTGCAAATCATGTAGTATGGTATGAGGCGCCCCCTTTCGACCGATACTCCTGCTGAAACCCATCTTTCTGGGTCCTGCAAAAAGTTTCCGATATGCTACAAAGGATTGTTATGTATAGGCTTCGCCCACCTTGAGCAATTGTGGGGTTTTTTTTTCCGGTCCTAATGTGAGCAATGTTGGGCCTTCGCCTTTTATGAACAGTGAAGTGGCCAATGTCGCTCTGTTGGGCCGTAGTGAACAGTGATGGGCCATTGGACCGCGGTGAACAGTAGTGGGCCTTTTGTTTGGGAACCCGTTAGTGCACGGCCTGACCCATGGGATTTTACCGTTTCGCCTACCCCGCGACACGTGGCCGCTCCTGATTGGCTGGGGAGGCGAAGCGTCGTTTGGTGAGTTATATATTCTCACCCCCCGCTTTCACCGTCGCCACCCTTGTCCTTTTCACCGCAGTCACTTTCCTCCCCATCTGCTCTCGGCTAATCTTTGAACGACCTACTTCGCCCAACTAACTCTTTTCGCCAACACGTTCTCCCTTCGCCATGGCTCCCCGCAAGCCGAACCCAGCCACAGTGACCGGCCCCGACCCCGGCCGGATCGACGAAGACACCACAGCCTTCCTGGGGGCTTCGCTCGTCGACGATGATGAGTTGGCCAGAATGGTTGATGCTGGTCTATTGGCGGAGGGGCAGGCGTTTGCCCCTGGAGAAGCCGAAGTGCCGCGACCTGGCGAACACCATCGAAATCCTGTTGCCGGAAATCCTCCGCCTCTTCCAAGTCGAGCTGCCCCAGCTGAGCCCTTCGGCCCTGGTGCGCATCGCCATCTTTGACTGGGCATGCTGGACCGCGGGGTTCGAGCCCAGCGCCGACCTCTTCGGCGCCATCTTCGCCGCCGCCGTCAACACGAAGACGGTGATCACCCCCGCCGGGACCCGGAAGACCGCGTTCGGGAGTGTGAACTTCAATGTTCGCCCCGAACGCGCCGACTTGTGGCCGGTTAACGCCACGATGTCGAAGTGGGATCGCCATTGGATGGCGAAGTGGTTCTACCACTCCATCCCATTCGAGGCGGGTTCCGAAGCGGCGAGAGCC
Organism: Oryza punctata; assembly: GCA_000573905.2. Lineage (NCBI taxonomy): Eukaryota > Viridiplantae > Streptophyta > Magnoliopsida > Poales > Poaceae > Oryza > Oryza punctata. The sequence continues at coordinate 29,418,529 of CM002498.2, forward strand.
CTGCGCTGGCGACGCCGCGCGATTTCACCGGCGCGGAAGCCCAGGGTTGCCATTACCGATACCCTGGAGTCTCGTTTCGCCCTGCTCCGCAGGGTGTGTTTCCGGCTGAGTTGCCGGGACTTAGTGGAAGAATTCTGCATGCTGCGGATTTGTCCGCTCTCGCAAGCATGGCAGGTTGAAGTCGAGCAGGGCGAAGTGGTCGACGGCCTGCCCAAACTTGTTCTACCCCCAGGGGCGAATGGTGAGTTCTCTTTTTCCTTCTTCGCTTTACCTTTTCGTTGTGTTTATGCTTCGACCCTTAACCTAGTGTTTCGTCATTTACCAGTGTTGACGCTAGCCCAGGCCGACACCGAAGCCAGAATGCTTGTTGGTGATATATCGTTGGCCGAATATAGCCAGCTGCTGACTCGGCAAGCGGCTGGCAGGGCGAACCGTGTCTACACCGGCGAGCTCCCCCCAAGGGCGAAGCCCTTTAAGGCTGGCGGCAAAGCCGGCCCGTCACGGAAACGCCCGCGGGGGCAGGTGAGGTTCGCTCCCCGCAAGCAGAAGGCCCCCATCCCAACGGACTCCGACGTCGAAGAAGACGAGGACACCGAAGAGGAGGAAGCGGAAGAGGCCGATGCTACGGCCGAAGAGGCTGGCGACGAGGCGGGCGATAGCCGCACTGGGACGCGCGGTTATACACCAACTCCCAGCCCAGAGCGTGTCGAAACTGGGGCGGAATCGGCCTCTTCGCCCTTGTGCCGAAAAGATGTGGAGGGCGCCAAGGCCCTAGTTGCTATTGCCGCGGCTAAGGCGGCAAAGAGCGGCGCTGCGGAGCCTGCCCCCCGGAAGAGAGGGGTTGTTGCCATCGCCAGCGCATTCATCAACGAGGAATCGTCGGGCGCCACTCCCACTTCACCCGCGGGGCACAGCCCTGGGGCGATCGGCGGGGCTGGAGCTTCGGCTTCGGCCGAATTGGTGGTTGAGGCGGTCGCCCGGATCTTCAACAGCCCGGTTCGCCAACCCATTTCGCCGCTCGTCATCAATAAGGGCAAGAAGGTGGCTGAGGGGTCTGGCTCTGAGTACTCTCAGGGGCCGCTCCGCTTCGCCCCCGGGGACTTTGAAACCCGGGCAGAGCTCATCCCCTTTGTCGAGGGGGTGAGCAAGATTGTTTCGCCAGCTGGCGGCCCCAGCCTCTTCGCCGAGCTCAATGAGTTCGACGAGGGGTGTTCCGCCGTGAAAAGTTTAGCCGTGCGGGTAAGTTTTTGTAACCTCCCAGTCTCTTTTTTTTTTTTACACCTGGCTTACACTTCGTCCTTTCTTTTTCGCCAGCTTCTCGCGGCCCATTGTTCTACCGAACGGACAATGCGGGCCCGCTTGGATGATCTGAAAAACCGGCTCCGGGCGAAGGACGATGAGCTAGGCCGGAAAGGCCTTGAGATGGAGGGGCTTGCCCGGTCCCTCCGGGAGGCGAAGGCGGAAAATAAACGCCTTCAGGCCGAGCTCGACAAAGGCAGTGAGGCGAAGGCCGAGATTGATTGCCTCACGGCCGAGCTGGCGAAGGAACGGGAGCATACTGCCATGCTCACGGCGTACTACGACTCGGCAAAGCCCCAGATGGAAGCCCTTCGCCAAAGGGCGAGCAAGGCGGAGGGGAGGGCAAAACACCTCGCCCGAGAGGCAGCCCAGGCGACCGAGGCGGCGAAGACATCCTGCCGCACCCTTCGCCTCGCCCTTACGGACATGGGGGCGAAGGCGGGCGGTGTTCCCGGCGATGACGCCTCCGCCCTTGACTTTTGCAACTGGACCCAAGAGGCCGGCTGTGCAGTTTCCGACTACGCTACGGCGTACGGCGATTGCTGTGCGCGCTGTCGGCGGCCTTCGCCCTGGGGCTGCTTCAACAACATGGGTGCGAGCACGTCGCCGGTTTCCCGAGTTCGCGAATGGGGACTGGGAAGTCAGCTCCCAAGACGTGTCGCCCGCTCTCCGAGCCTGGCGAAGACAGTTCTGGCAGAAGGAGGGCCGTTCTGCCGCCAAGTCCCGCCTGCTTGAACAGCTGGCAATGACAGAGGCAGCGGACCAGGGCGAAGAACCAGCTGCAGGGGGCGGAGGAGGAGCCGAAGACCACCCCGAGGTGTGAGGCCCTCCGCCCGTCTCCTTTTGTAATTTCTTCTTTTGATGTTCGCCTCGTAGGGCGAACTATGTAAATCTGGCCAAGGCCTTGTTTTTGGATGTTAAACCGGTTGAAATATATGTCTTCTTTCTCCATGCATATCATTTTTGTATTGAGGCGCGCAAAATATGCCCGAGATGCTCGTGACCCTTTCGCCTAGTTTGTTCGCCTCGACCTTCTCTCCCCCCGTTCGCTTTCATGACTTCCCTATTTTTGTAGGGTCGGTACCGAAAGCTTTGCGTTCGGCCCCCTCTTGGGGATTGGCGAAGCAAGAACGAGAAGTTCATTGCGGTGAAGAATTTGCCGAAGGTTCGTTACCAGCTTCGGCCTATCTACCGCGAAATGACAATCAACGGGAAGAACTACAAAGTTATAAGCGTCACTAACTGGATGCAAACCCATCCTGGGCGAATGCTGGAGGACTTCGATCGTGTTCATGTAGCGCGTTTCGAGCGCGTGGCTCGCTTCTGGCGAAACCACCGACGAACCGATCGGCAGGAGGCGATCGCCCAACGACGCTACACTCTTGCTATAGTTTCACCCCCTTTCCCCCTTAGGGTAGTGTACGATATCAGTAGTGACAATGAACCGTGTTCGCCAGATCACTCTTTTGATGGCTTTGCTGGGGGCGAAGATGTAATTTATTTGTAAGCAAAACATGTAAATCGTTTCGCCTATATTATATTGTATGACGCATTGTCAGAGTTAATAAAGTTGTGCTTTTGTTCCCTTTTCGCCATTTTCTGCATTATCACTACTTGTGCTTTTGTTGGGTCGTAATGTATCGACCCCTTTGCGTTTATTGGCGAAATAGGTTCACCGACTTTTCAGCTTTCGACTCCCGTTGTCGATCTTTGTCACTGTTAGCGATGCGATTTCTGTGTAGATCGATTATTACGGTGTTTGGCCTCTTTTTTCCGAAACAAGCTGTCGTGGTTTGAACGTTCGGCGAGCGATACTTCAACCGATTTGTCTCGCCCCCCTGGCACTTTCGCTGATCAGGCGTTTGCCTTGGGGTTTTTCCACGAATTATCATGCACATAAGTAAAAAAGGCGAAAGACACAGAAATTTTATACTAGTTCGGGCCTCCAGGGTGGATAATAGCCCTACGTCCAGTTTTTTTTTTGGTATTTTTGTGCCAAAAGGCTTACAAAATGGCAAATGCCGAAAAGCTACATAGAAATATGTACATTTTTACATGTTGGCGAACAGGGTGCCACCCTCTCTAGACATAGAAACGCTTGAGTGAAGCGGCGTTCCACGAGTGATCGAACTCTTCGCCCTCTAGTGTTGCTAGGTGAAAAGAGCCCGTCCTTGACTTGTGCTTGATGAGATACAGCCCCTCCCATTTTGACTCAAGCTTCCCAACCGCTACTGGGTTAGCTTTTCTCCTTAGAACGAGATGGCCCGGTAGGAGCTCTGTCGGGCGAACCTTCTTGTTGTAGGTTGCCGAAGTGCTTGTGGCGTACTTGCGCATGTGTTCCAGTGCTTCGACTCGCACCTCCTCCAGGAGTTCGAGCAACACTTCACGCCCATCTTCGCCCCCCGAAAACATCACCCTTGGTGAGTTAGCCCCTAGTTCTGTTGGGGTCATCGCTTTGTCTCCGTAGAGGAGCATGAAAGGGCTGAACTTGGTTGGCCTCGTGGGAGTTGTTCGGAGGGCCCAAAGGACAGACAACATTTCATCTGGCCATTTGCCCTTCGCCGCCCCCTCATTCGGCTGCCCCGTTCGACTGCAGGTGCGCGACCGATGCGAACCTGATCTCCAGGTTTAGCCCTTCGCACATCTCTCTGAACCTGTCAGAGTCGAACTGCTTGCCATTGTCTGTGATGAATTCCCTTGGAACTCCAAAACGTCAAATGATGTTTTTCCAGACAAACTTCTGCACTGCTGCCGAAGTGATCGTGCCGAGTGGTTCGGCCTCAATCCAGCGCGAGAAGTACTCAATGGCCACAATTGCAAACTTGTAACCATTTCACGCTGCCGGGAATGGGCCGATGATGTCCAATCCCCACCTGGCGAAGGGTCAAACTGGAGCGATCGGCTGCAGCTCATACTGTGGTGCGATCTGGCTTCGGCCGTGCCGTTGGCAGCCTTCGCACTTTTTGGCGTGCGCAACGCAGACTTTCAGCACAGTTGGCCAATATACTCCTTGGCGAAACACTTTGGAGGCGACGGTTCTGGCAGCCTGGTGTGCCCCGCAAAGCCCCTGGTGTATTTCCCTCACCATTTATTCGCCTTCGGCGGTGGATATGCAGCGAAGCAAAGGTTGGAGCACTCCAGAGTGATACAGCTGTCCTGAGACCAGCTTGTACTGTCTGGCTCTGATTTGCAGGCGTTTCGCCTCCGCTTCATCTTCTGGGAGCCAGCCATCACTGAGATACTTTACGAACGGCGTTCGCCAGTCCTCTGGGCTTTCGCCTGGGTCTGTTTGGTTTATGGCCATGACATCCTCAATTCCTTCTGGCACACTTGGTGCGTACAGGACCTCGAAAAAGATGCCTGGCGAATACGGTCCCCCGCAGGCGGCGGACTTTGCCAGGGCATCTGCCTCATTTTGCCCTCTAGGTAGGTGTTCAACCGTTATCCCGGTGAAACACTTTTCCATTGCGCGAACGGCCTCCAAGTATCTTTTCATCCCTTCATCTTTTGCTTCAAAAGATTTATCAACATGACAGGCTACTAGTTTGGAGTCTGTTCGAATGAGCAAATGCCGAACCCCTAGTGCCTTCGCCTTCCTTAGGCCCAGCAGCACTGCCTCGTACTCCGCTGTGTTGTTGGTTGTGTCGAACTGCAGCCTTGCGGCATATCGGATCGGCACACCCCCCGGCGAAATGAGCACGGCTGCGGCGCCCGCCCCCCTGTGTGACCACGAGCCATCGGAGTGCATTGTCCAAGGCTGTTCGATAGGTTGTGGTTCGGGAGCGAACGTCGGAGTCCATTCGACCACAAAATCGGCCAGGACCTAGGATTTGATGGCGGTGCGCGCCACGAAATGCAGGTCGAAAGGGGATAGCTCTGCCGCCCACTTGCTGAGTCTGCTAGAGATCTCTTTGCCCCGGAGTACTTCACCCAGAGGATACTGCGAATGCACTGTGATTTTATGGGCCTGGAAGTAATGCTTGAGCTTGCGCGAAGCCATTACTAGGGTGTAGGCGAGCTTTTCCATCTCAATATACCTCGTCTTCGCCCCTTGTAAGGCCTCGGAGATGAAGTACACCGGTTTCTGCCCTGATTCCGTCTCTTGGACTAGGACTGCGCTGACCGCTACTGACGAAGCCGCTAGATACAACAACATTTCACTTCCTGGTGTTGGGCTGACCAGGGCGGGTGGGCTTTGCAAATACTGCTTTAGCTCTTCGAATGCGGCCTGGCATTCGGGAGTCTAGTTAAACTTGCCCGCGCCCCGGAGGGTCTTGAAAAATGGTAGGCCCCTTTCGGCCGCTTTCGAGAGAAAACGACTGAGTGCCGCAATTCGGCCCGCGAGCTTTTGTACTTCGCGTACGCTCGACGGTGGCCTCATTTGCTGGATGGCATCGATTTTCTCGGGGTTCGTCTCGATACCCCTCTCAGAGACAAGGAAACCCAACAACTTGTCAACGCGAACACCAAAAACACATTTTTCTGGGTTTAGTTTCATACCCGCCGCACGCAAGTTCTCGAAGGTCTCTTGTAGATCAGACGCATGGTCGAAAGCCTTGCGGCTTTTCATGACGATGTCGTCGACATATGCCTCCACGTTTTGCCCCAGCTGCTTGCGAAGCACCTTGTACACCAGCCTGGCGAACGTTGCTCCGGCGTTCCTCAAGCCGAAAGGCATCCTGAGGTGGCAGAAGGTGCCGAACGGCGTGATGAAGGCGGTCTTGGCGATGTCATCTGGGTTCATGTGGATCTGGTGATAGCCGGAGTAGGCATCTAAGAAGCTCATGAGCTCGCATCCAGCCGTCGAATCAATAAGCTGGTCGATCCGCGGCAAGGGGAAGTCATCCTTCGGACAAACCTTGTTGAGGTCCGTGAAGTCGACGCACATGCGCCACTTGCCGTTCGACTTCTTTACCAAGACCAGGTTCGCCAGCCGCTCCGGGTGGTCGATCTCCTTGATCACCCCGGCCTTGAGAAGCTTTTGCACTTCGGCCTTCGCTGCTTCTTGGCGATCAGCGGACATCTTGCGTAGCTTTTGCTTCCTTGGCTTGGCGTCTGGCTTGACGGCCAGGCGGTGCATGATGAGTTCTGGCGAAACGCCCCCCACTTCGCTGGGGCTCCAGGCGAAGATGTCGATGTTTCTCTTGAGTACTTCTAGGATTTTTGTAGCTTCTTCTTCGCCTAGATCGCCTCCCAGCTGGACAAGCTTCGTCGGGTCTGCTTCGCTCACTTGCACTTTGATCACCTTGCCGTGAGGAGCTGGCTTCGGCACACGGTTAACATGTGGTTCGGCCTCTACGCTGTGCACCGCCCTGTTGATCACGGCCAAGTCGTCTTTCGGCGAAGCCGAAGGTTGAAGCCCCTTGACAACAATCACCCCTGCCGGACCGAGAACCTGAACTGCCTCACCACCGAAGCCGCGAAGCGAAGCCGGCGCCTGAGAAAGAGCCGAAGTTGGTAGCCCCATCCTGGCGTATGCCTCGGCAAAGATGACATCGGCCGAGCTACCTCCATCGACCAGAATGCGCCGGACTTCAAAGCCGGCCACCTCAGCCGAAATCACCAGGGGGTCTTGGTGCGGGAACAGCACTCCTTCGGCATCTTCCGGCCCGAAAGAGATTTGCTGGCCCAAATACTTTGGGACCCCCTCGCCCGTGGCGGTGATGCTGTGCACCATTCGCAGCTGCAACTTTCTCTGCCGCTTCGATGGCTGGACCAGTGGATCAGCCCTTGTGATCACTTGGATGATTCGGCATTGCGTGTCTTGGTGCTGCTCGGGTGGAGGTGACCGTTCGCGGGCCGCCTCGCGAGACGCTTCGACAGCGGCACCCTGGTGCAGCCTTGGTTCTTGAGCGCTGCTTCGCTGGCGAATGTTGCGGCACTGCTCGGTGGTGTGCGAAGACCGCCCATGATAGGCGCAATAGAGGTCCTTTCTGACCTTCTTGCGAACAGGCTGCTGGTGGTTGCCACCTTGCTGGGCGTCGAACTCCTTGCGGAGCGCTTGTACTTCTTCGACGGCCATCACCGCCTTGCCTGTTCGGTCAGTCCTGAATTTCCTCCAGGTCATGGGAGCTTGGCCTTGCCTGGGCGGCTGCCCCTGGTTCGCTGGCTAGGGCTGGCGAACGGCAGGGGGAGCCGGTTCGACGACTTGCGCTTGCATCTGGGCTTGGGCCGCGGCGATGGAGGCTTTGTCGTATTCGGCTTGAATCGCCTGTCTCCGCTTGGAGTCTTCTTCGCCCCTTGCGTACCCATTAATGATGCGAAGCATGTGCTCGAGAGTTTGCGGTTCCTTGTTAGCGATCTTTCTTGTAAGTTCTCCCTCGAGCAGCCCGGCCAAAGCGGCATTGATAACGGATGCTTCCGTTATATCTTGGACTTGGCACCGTGCCTGCGAGAAGCGACGCATGTACTCCCGTATCGATTCGCCCAGCCTCTAGCTGAATGCTGAGCAAATGCTGCTGCGTCTTCGGCTCCTCGTAGGTGCCTCGGAAGTTAAGGATAAAAACATCGTGCAATTGCTCCCATGAGTAAATGCTATTGGATGGCAGATTGAAATACCAAGAACGGGCGATGCCGTCTAGAGCGAGATGGATTACCTTCGCCTTGGTGTTTTCATCGCTGTGAGCAGCTTCGATCGCGGACTCGTAGATTGAGAGGAACTCTTTTGGGTCTGTTTCGCCTGAGTACCGCGAAACGGGTGGGAATTTGAATTGAGGTAGGATCGGACGATTTTTGATCCCCCCACTCAGTGGCAGCCCCTTCTCGCCCCCGGCCTTGCCCATGGTGCCCTGCAGCGAAGGCCCGCTTGACTGCGGATACGGCGTGGCGAAAGGCGAAGTGATGGCCTGGGGGAGCGGCTGGGCTGTGACGTTTGGTGGCCCACGTCCGAACGGTGGCGCTTGGGTGGTGTTGTAGAAGTCAAACTGCGGCGCCTGCCCCCAGGGCGAAGCCCCGGGCCCGGGCTGGTTCGACCGCGGCCACCCTGGTACGCCTTGGCTTGAGCCTCCCTCCGGCTGGGCCGAAGGGGTTGTGCTTGAGATATTGTGGGGTTGGTTGAGCTGCCGAAGGAAAGCTTGGAGTTGCGCCTGCAGTGCCGAAGCCCCCTCCGCCATCGCCTGCGACACTTGACCAGGTGGCGAAGAGTGTACATGGATTGCGACTGGCCGAACCTGTGGCCGTGCGCCGGGAAGCGGGGGCGCTACTGTAGCTGAAGGCTGGTTAGGTATGCACACTGGTCCTTGTGCAGCTTGCGGCGGAGGGGCTTGCTGATAGGCTTGAGGGGGATGTATCCTGCCAAATACTGGAGGACAGGGGCCGGAGCGATCTTGGCTTGTCGTGCCGCTTCGTAGGCTTGTTGTTGCTCCTGCATTTGGCGAAGCATATCCTGGAGTCGCGCCATGTTCTGCCGCATGGCCTCCATGCTTGCTTCGGCTTGCGCGTCGAGGTTGAGGTCGGCTGGTGCAGCGGTGAGCGTGCTCGAAGTCGGCTGAGTTGCCGAAGGGGCCTCCGATACCTGCTCCGTCGAGGAAGTCGGGGCCGAAGTAGGCGGTTGCGGCGCGGGCGCCCAAGCCGACGGCGCAGCTGCCACTTCGACAGGCGCCGAAGGCTCCACGCCTTCGTCGGTGGCCATCACCTCCTCCGCTACGCTCTCCTTCGGGTTCGCAACCCTCTCTTTTGAGACCTTCTTCGGTGGCATTCACTCTCAGTGGTTTCGCTCAGAGGTCCCCACGGTCGGTGCCAGCTGTTGTCGAAACGACAACTGCATATGTCGAAGGACGTGGATACTCTATAGTTGTTGGGAAAGTAAAGTATAAAAAATTTTGCATTGAATTTCCGATCCCCTTTTACATGGCCCTAGGTGGCTATTTATAACCCCATTACAAATCCCCCTATTAGGGTTTAGGGCTATTACAGGGGAATTTACATGGTCACCCTCATAAAGGGGCCCTTACATGGGTATTCAATGTAATTAATGCGCGTGGGTCCTCAATGGGCCACCTGGTGGCTACTGGTCATTTGGCCCATGAACCGGGGCAATTGGGCCGGCCCATTGGTCCTTCTTGGATCAGGTCTGTCCTGGCGAAGCCATTTTCCTTCGGCGCATGTCTTCGCTATCGGGTCTTCGCCATCGGGCTTCGCCTCACGAGCCTTGGGCACCGGGAGATCGGATCCTTACCGCCTGATTGGTTTCGGCAGGCCTGGTCGGAGGGTCTCATGGCATACTGCCAACAAACTGGATGGGAAATGACATCCCCCACGCCACTACTATCTCGTTGGTGCATCTCATAAAGGAACAAAGCATATACAGTAACTGGCTACTGTCCTTTTCCGACGTGGCATGGCTGGATGCTGCCCTTGTGTTCCAGCCTTTAAAATTGGAATACTATGATAAGATTATCACCCATTAACTGTAATCTATTAACTTATTAGGAATAGAAAAATAAGCCTCCACGTTCGCTCTCATGGTATAGAAATTCTCATATTAATCGAAGAAAAATAAAAAACAGAGTTCATATATGAATATAATTTAAAAATATCTGAAATTCGGAATTAAAAATAAGGAATATAGGAAGAGAAGACTAGAGCCCATACCGGTATACAATAGAACTAATGGAAATTCGGAATTAAAAAAATAAGAAAATTAAAAGTAGAGGTAGGGTCCATATAGAAATACAATTTAGAAATAACGAAAATTCGAAATTAAAAAATAAGGAATATTGGAAGAAGACTATAGAGTCCATATAGAAATACAATTTAAAAATAACTGAAATTCGCATTTAAAAAAATATTGAAAGATAAGTTTAGAATCCATATAGAAATATAATTTAGAAATAATAGAAATTAGGAATTAAAATAAGAAATATTGGAGGAAGAGTATAGAATCCATATAAGAATTTAGAATTAATTAAAATTCAGAATAAAAATAATAAAATTAAAAGTAGATTTAGAGTACAAATAGAAATACAATTTACAAATAACTAAATAGAAATTAAAAAGGAATATTAGAACAATAGTCTAGAGTCCATGTAGGAATACAATTTAGAAGTAATTGGAATTCAAAATTAAAAAATAAATAATATTGAAAGATGAGTTTAGAGTCCATATAGAAATACAATTAGAAATAATAAAAATTCAGAATTAAAAAAATAGCAATATTAGAAGAAGAGTCTAGAGTTCATATAGAAATACAATTCATAAATAACAGAAATTCGGAATTGAAAAATAAGAAATATTCGAAGAAGAGTCTAGAGTTCATATAAGAGTATAATTTAGAAATAAATGAAATTTAAAATTTAAAATAATAAATATAGGAATAAAATTTGTAAATAATAGAAATTTATAATTAAAAAATAAAGAATGTTGGAAGAGGAGTCTAGAGTCATATAGAGATATAATTAACAAATAACTAAAATTTGGTATTAAAAATAATTAATAACTATCACGTATATACAACACAATATGAATATTAAACATTAATGGTTACAAAATTTAAATTATGTTATTATTTTAAGATGTTTTAATAATAAAATAAAAAATATATGGTATTATATAAGAGAAAACATAAGGATGTTAACCATACAATTTGCATGGATCACCATGCTAGTTAATCCTATAAAGAAAAGCATATGCACTAGGCCATACAGCAACTATAAAATTTGAGCCGCTCGATTAATTTGATCTGTATGATTCCTCTACATTCTCATATATCATAATGTAGATGTTTAAATCAGAGCATCTGACAAAAAAAAAATGCGAAATCGAGATCTTGATATCTTAAAAAATTGAATCTTCTTATTGATCAGAACATCCGATTACGAATTGGAACTTTGTAGCTCTAAGTAAGTTTCACGACTTCTTAATGTATTTTCAGTCCGAGTTGATTTGGATTTCGAAGGGATTTTGACATTGTTATCACCCTTCCTATAGATATAAGGGTCTAAGACTGAATGAAACAAAAATTGGCATAACATCAATCTATTATTTTTCGTTCTTTGTTTTCTAGGTCTAGGAGTAACGTAGTTTTTTCTTTGTTGATTTGGTAAATAAATCTTCCGCTTCCCTCTTTTATTGGCTTGCTTGTAAGCCGTCCATGCTTCTCTACGAAAATGAAAAGATTAGCCCGTACGAATCAGTGATTCATTGCTCGTTATGCGCGCAAAGCAGAACTTCCGATCTGCTAATGGCCAATCCAGCTCGGGTTTTACTACAAGCTAGTTTGGGTTTGTCAGAGGCTCGGTGTCTTTGTGCGTGGCACATCCAGGTGTCAACACTCGTATGGTGTCCTGTCATCCGCGTGGTTCACACATTTAAGCTGTGTTTGTTCTTATGGGTTAAGAACCCATATCCTCCGTACGGAAAACGGAGTGGTCTATTAGCATGTGATTAATTAAGTATTAGTTATTTTTTCTTAAAAAAGAATTAATTTAATTTTTTAAATAACTTTTGTATAGAAACTTTTTACAAAATACACACCGTTTCGTAGTTTAAAAAACGTGCGCGTGGAAAACGAAGAGTAAGGGTGAAAAGAATGCATCCTACAGTGAAGCGTTATGACCCTAGAAGGTTCCTGTAGTCCTACAGTGGATGGCTGGGAGCTGGCCAGCTAGGAGTATGTAGGGCTTTCCTTCATGATGCAATTTAGGAAATAAGGGAACACAACAACAACTTATTTTTAGATTGGAAGAGGGTATATTCGGTGCGAAGGAATTTTTCGGGAATTTTGTAGGACTTGTGTTGTTTCACAAAATCCCTATGTTCCAAAATACAGGAATTTCACGAGATTTTTATAGGAAATAGTTCATTCCAAAAATCCCTTGTGTTCCTTTAAAATGAACCAGCCCTAAATGTGATGTGTTGTGTGGAATAGGTAATAAATTAACCGTTGGAACTGAACAGGTTATGAGGGAGGAGGTTCCTCTAACGTACATTATAGAGACGTGGGTCACTGATGTGTGGGCCCATAATGATGGGTCCCACCTGTCAAAGACCCACATCCCTTTGATTTTACGTCAGGGAAGCCATGTCTGGTTATGAGAGGTGAAACCGAGCTAAGCAGTTTTCCCTGTGTACACACACTGGCACTATTTCTGCTGTTAGCCCAGTGCGAAAATGCATGCATTGTTCAAAATGTTTCTGTTGTTATTGCACACACACATCAATTGATGTATCCACGCGTGCGTTCTTCACGTGTGAGTTTGTCTTGTTATATATTTCCTGGTCAGGCACAGCATCTTCATTATGCGAATGGTGTGTGTGCCATGCATTAATTGAGTGATAATGTTGGACCAATATATACATAATACACAAAACGCTTCGTGCCAGTTTCACTACATTTGTCTTCAACAATCTAGAACTTGCTGCATATATATGTCCGGCTCAGATTCGTGAAAATGCCCTGCAGGCCGGATAGTTCTGATCTTGTAGCTATCGCTGCAACATGACAGGCAGGCGTGAAACACGCAAGTTCAGATTTGACATGTGTACATACATGACCATCCAACGAAAGCAGAACCGCTGAGATTTAGCAAGGCCATGAGGATAAGTGATGAAGCTTGATCTATAAATAGGACCCCGAGCGGATGCATGATGGATTACAAGCGGTAGAGAAGTTTCCAAGTCTCGTAATAGGCAACAGTGAGGGGCATATTACATTTTCAGCAAACTGCCAGGCCAGCAACAATGAACAGCTTTCCAAGGATTGGAGCTAGGTGCTACAATTTTGAGCCTAGGGAGCTGCCGTCAAACAGTTACATAACCTACATACAAGGGACATATGGCAAATTTGCGCCCTTCATAATCCACGGAGAAGGTGGTTTTGGAGAGCACAAGCAGCTGAATTGGACAAACTTATTTCTTCTCAACAAGCTAGGCCATCATGGCGTCGATGACGAATTCATCGATGAGATAAACAGGGAGAAGGATCCCCAGAAGATCGAGAAGATGATACGCAGGTTGCCTGCAGAGATAGCCAGGTATCTTGAAGGCCGTGAGTGCAAAGAGCAAGTTGAATTCTTGAATGGTCTCAGGTCCAACATGGATACCAAGATGCATGATGTCAAGGTACAGGTCCGGGAGCTGAGGGAAGAAGTCAAAGAGATGAAGCGAGCTATGAAAGAGATTCTTGATGCCTTGGATAGGATGGAGCGTCGTCGAGACCCATACTGTCGTCCATGATGTGTTTTACGGTTGAATAAAATGAAAGGAGCCTGGAGCAATATTTACATGTGTTGGTATGTGTGCTCCAGCACCTATATCTATTTATCAGTGGTCATGTCGCTCATACTTCCTACTATTATCCTCCAGTACATATGTTCGTGTCTAGTATTTTGTAATACCAGATGTGTTTGTATATGTCATGGTCTATAATGCATGTATTGTTTGTACCAAATATTTGAAAGCTGCAATAAAAGGCTATATATGTATGTGTGGACTAATAAGTACATTCTCACTGCAACTAATAAGTGCATTGAGACTAGGGATGGGTCGGGAGTTTCTTTCAGTTTTTCTCTCATGTTGTGCGCGGGCGGTGGGAGGAGAAAATAGAAGGAGGACGACGAGAAATTGTTATATTTTTTCCTCCTCCTTTTCCATCTTCTTTTCATCAGATTGTGTATCTTTGATATGGATACTTCATCTCTGAACATCAACCATACAAAAGTTTTGATTTTTGGAGGTATATATTATACTTCCATATATTTTAAAAGGATATTTTAGCTCTTTCTATTTCAAGTTTCTGTAAAATGATTTAACAGTAAACACCCATCTTTAGTAAGCTTCCATACTACTTTATCTCTCTCTTCAGACAAAACAATGACATTCATGTCTAGAGTTTTTGTTCCAACTCAGCAGTTTATCCCCTATCAAATCTCTTCTGAATTTAGTCACATCCCATCCACCAGCAAAGCACTTTGGCCATTGTGATGTTTTCAGAAATGGTAATAATATTATGAAGTGCAGGGCTCACCTTCGAATTCCTAGGATAGACAAGACAAGCACAAAGAAGCAATTAAGTCTCTCTTCATCAAAGTTAGCTCGAAGCTAGGTCCATTTCATGATAGCTCGACCAAAAATTCGTACTCATGAGATGGCACGGTCGTGTCGTTTGGAAGCACACACTGTAGATCCGATCGAGGCAGCGGATGGATGTCGATGTGGTTGATGATGATGACGACGAGGAGAAGGCATGAATCGATCCTACTATGAACATCCCTGAACCTATCAGCCTGCCACCCTGCCATCACCAACCAACCAGTAGGTCATAGTCCTGCCCTGGCAGGATGTCACTAGCACGAGTGCCTCCCATTCGAGCCCAGCCAACCATCACCTCATAATATATTAAAATCTAAAGTATAATACAAGCACTAGTAGTGTTCATGCTCACACAGGCGAATACTGAAAACACACATAAATCCAACACCATGCCATGGCATGCATTACTGGATCAGTACACACAATCAAACACACAAGTACATGGAAATCCAAGTCCAGACGGTGGACACCATAAAGGATTAAACCAAGCATCCACACAATGCAGAAATACAAGCTAGCCAATCATACACACAGAGGAAGAGATCAAGTGCAGTGATGCATGAGGCTGAAAGAAGCTAGATGACCAGGGATTTTCCTTCAGCTGCATCTTTATTCTAGGATAATTGAATCCACACACATACCAAATCAAGCTTCAGGTTGATGTGAACTGGGGAGTAGTAATTGCA
This sequence comes from Oryza punctata, assembly GCA_000573905.2. Taxonomy (NCBI): domain Eukaryota; kingdom Viridiplantae; phylum Streptophyta; class Magnoliopsida; order Poales; family Poaceae; genus Oryza; species Oryza punctata. The sequence goes on from CM002498.2 coordinate 29,433,543, forward strand.
TGATTACTCATGAAGCTGAAGCTGCAACCTCAGTCAGTTCCAGCTTCTTCGTGTTGATGGCTTGAATTGTGCTTGAAAACTGGCAATTGGGATGTGCTTCCCTGATTCGTCTCATCGCAGCCATGTCTCCATCTCCATTGAGCTCTAGCTTCTTCAGCTTGGGGAGGTGCTCAATCCCTGAGAGTGGAAGGATATCAACATCAACGGAGTCAAAATACCAGATAATCATCTCGAGCTTAGGAGCCGCCCCGATGTTGACAAAGTCGATGTTGGTGATGTCGCAGCCGTCAACAACCAGAGACTTGAGGTGGTGGAATTATTCCGTGTTGAAGGTGAGCTTGGTTCCAGTGTAAGACTTGTGCCGAAGCCTCAGGCAGCGTAGAATTCTAAGATGGTTAGAGTACTCGGATTGCATCTTCTCCCAAGTAAGTATTGCTCAGTGTGATCTTGGTGAGTTGGTCGAGCACAATGATCCAGCCTGGAAGCCCACTTGTGATGCCGTTGATGTTAAGGCTCTGAAGAAGTTTTGGAGGGGATACCATAGCAGCCAGTTGCTCTGTCTCAGGCACAGTGTCCTCACTTGTTGCCGGATGGTTGATCTGGATCGACAGGGTGCAGAGGCAGCCGTGCAGTTCCTCAATCTGTTTGAACAGAAGTGCCAAACTACCGGCTTTCTTGCCATCGAGAATTACACCCAGTTTCCTCAGTTGCAGCAGCTGCCCAATGTTGATTAAGTCATTAACATTGTTGGAAGCATCAACATGGGACAATATCTCCAGCCTTTCCATTCTTCGGATGCCACTGGGAAGCTCCACGGTCGCAAGGGACTCCTCAAACCCTTGTGAGTTATTGTTGCTTCGGCTTGGAGAGCCCTTATTGCCGGCAAGCAAATGCTTTAGCATTGGAAGAAAAAATGATTTCGTGGCAAATGCCCTGATCTTGGTTTGCCTGATGTCCAATGTCTCCAGGCACTGCAGCTTGTCGATTTTCTTGGGAAGTTGAGTGACACCTGTGTTCCTGAGGCTCAGGTACTTGAGCAGCAGTATCTTGCAAATGTTGTTCAGATGCTTGTTCTCAAGGTCTGTGCAGCCTTCGAGATCGAGCACCTTAAGCATCTGCCATTGGGCAGCCTCGTCCTCCTTACGTTGTGACCCTGAGGGAAGATGGATAGATACTGCAGGCAGGTCTTGTACTTGATTGGCAACTCGTTGTAGCAGAACATGAGCATTATCCTTGATGTGTTGTTTCTGTGCTCAGCTAGTGCCTTAGACAGGCTGCCCATTTCAGCCTTGGACCTATACGGATTGACGTATAACAGGTGGAGGAACATGTGCAGTGTAAAGACATCAGGATAGCACTCCTCCAAGACGGGCAGTAGGGGGGCATGCTCACATTTGGAAAGGGCAAGTGCTCTCGGCTCGAAAAAACCTGGAAGGCTGTAGTCCAAATTGTTCAGTTGTAATATGTGACGCCAACCGTTGACGTGGTCAACGTACCTTGTGGTCACTATTACCGTAGTCCCACTCGCGGCAGGGTGATCGTCAAAAAGTTCTTCATAGAGTACCCTAATGTAATGACGTGTGGGAACTTCGGTAGGAGCAGCATCAATAGCCAACAGAAGGAACCGATTTTCGTTCCCCTCAGTAGAAGCGGTATCGCCATCAGTAGATGAGGATGTTCCCCTCTCTAGCCGTCGAGCCTGATACCATTCGTGTAGGTCCATTTCAATCGCCGTCGTCCCGATTGCAGCGAGTAGTTTTTGTTTTATCTCTTCAGCTAGAATGCTGGGTTTCTTACGAGAACCTCCGAGGTTGATCCAGAGCCTGTGACGGGTTGATGTTACCACGGAAGGATGATCGTAAACCCTCCTGGCGATGATTGTTTTCCCTACGCTGCCACCTCCTGCAATGAAAATAATATTGGTGGCTTCCCCCGAAAGCCACTCGAGCACCGTGTCGACGCCCTTGTCGACCGTGTCAGCCAGCGGCACCGGCTCGCCGTAGAGCAGCGCACGCCTCCGGAGATCCTCCTCCTCCTCTCGCCCGCTGCCTGGCTGTGGAGATGGCATATCGTCGGCAGTGCTGCGGTCGCCGCCGCCATTTTGGAGGTGGTCCGGCGGTGCAGGCGGGACGGTGACGCCGTACCTGAGCCGCCGGTCGCCGACGTCGCGTGCACGGACCTTGAGCTCCCGGATCCTCGTCGCGATGCGGTGCCGGACCACAATGGTCCGCACCAACCGTGGAATCCGCCGCAGGTACGCCAATACGCGGCCCCCGCCGCCACCACCGCCTCCGACGTAGTGGATGTAGAGCTCGACGTTGCAGCCGCAGTCGCGGGTGAGGCCGGCGACCTGCTTCATCCACGCGCGGACCTGGTGGTCGCGGTACTGGGCCTCCTTAAGGTGGAGGAGAAGGCCGTTCATGCTCTCCATCTCGTCCTTGATGAACTCCACGTCGCCCCGGACGCCGCCCAGCAGCTGCGCCTCGCTCACCAGCACGGTGGTCAGCCGCCCCAGCAGCGAGTCCAGGGCGCTGGGCATCCATGGATCGATACTCTCTAGTGTGGAAGGACGATCTCTTAATTGATCGATGAACTGATCAAGTGTGCACACGGCAAGGTTTCGTTGCTACCTAGGGACGCTATAGCTAAACGGAGATGTTGAACGAAACTAGGAGTAATTAAAAGGTGTGTGTGGCTGGTGGCTTGGTTACAACCTGCAGCTAGCTGGAGGCACAAGGTAATATGGCATCTAACATTTCAAAAAACCCCTCCTGATCCAGCGAAGTAGCTAGCGATCCAATGGCATCTACAGTTTGGGGTCAACTGGACCCTTTGCACACTTGAAAAGCTGAAGTAGGTACATTGGCAAGCTAAGTCTTTGCCAGTCCAATTAATTAAGCTTATTATTAATTAGCTTCAAGGCCCACATAATTGGCACATATCACATATGCAATAATAATGCATATATTATTGCGAGACAGGCAGACACTATCACCTGCTCCCTCAGTTAAAAAAAATAGACAACCACATCACCTAAAACAATAAATTTGGATATATGGTTGTTATCCTAGATGATGTCAAATCTTTACCTAGTTTTTTAAGGATGGATGAAGTAATTAAGAAAACCTGAATCTGTCCTGCATTGTCTTTTCGGCTGGACTAGCTTTTCCAAGACGTTTAGCTGAAGTTTGATCAGAATTCAGAAACCTAGTTCCGGCGGCATTTGGCGACGTTTTTAAACCTAAAATGCGCAGAGATTCACCGGATCAAGGTGATACATTCTAGTAATACAATCTGGATATATGTAGCACCTAAATTTTATTTATTTAAAATTTTCCCCCAATTAAAAATTTGACTTTCAAAATTTGGGTCTTATATGTTTCTGCGCCAAACAGATTTCAAAATTCCCTCCTTGATCATCCTCCTAATTTTTTGGTCAAAATCCAATTCAAACTTCCTCAAATATTTCATCCTAAATTCAATTCAAAATTTACAAAAAAAAAAAGAGAAACCCCCTCGGTTGGGCCCCTTTCCTCCCCTTCTCCCTCGGCCCAACTTCCCCCCCTCTCCCTCTCCTTCTCCCCGGAGCAGGCCGACTCCCCGGCCCAACTCCCTCTCTCCCTTCTCCTCCTCTTCTCCCCACCACGGGCCGGCCCATTTTCCTTTCCCCCCCTCGGCCCACGGGCCATTCTCCCTCGCGCCAGCCCGGCCCACCCGGGGTCATCCCCCACCTCCAGCCGTGCGCCGCCCGCGCCGCCGCCGTGCCGCCCGCGCCGCGCGGCTGTCCCGTCGCCGCGCCACCTCGAGCCGCACGCGACGTGCCGCGCCGCTCCGCCTCGCGCCCCGCGACCACGTCGCCGGTCACGTCGCCGTCCTCGCCGCGCCCCTCGCTGCCTATAAAAGGCCCCGGAGCCCCTCCTCCTCGCCGCCCCTCGCCGTCGGATCTCCCTCTCTCTCTCCCGGCTCTCTCTCCCCTTTCGGCCCGCCGCCGCCGGCCGCCCTCCTGCCGCCGTCGCTCCTTCGGCCGCCGCCGCCGTCCTTTCCCCGGCCGCCGCCGCTTCCCCTCCCCTCCCCGCCCGCCGCCCTCCCGCCGGCCGCCTCGCCGCCGCGGCGCCCGAGCAGGGCAAGCCTGGGGAGGAAGAAGACCCCCTCCCCGGCTGACAGGTGGGCCCCACGCCCCCTCCTCTCTCTCTCTATCTCTCTCGGCCTGACATGTGGGCCCCCCGTTAACCCTAACCCTAACCCTAACGGAACGGAATATTCTTTTTAAATTAATTCCCAAAAATTATAGAAAAGCCCTTTAACCTTTGAAAATTCATAGAAATTCAACCGTAACTCCGTTTGACCTCGTTCAAGTTTCTAAATTTTTCTAAAAATGAGATCTATACAGTGGCACACTTGTTTATTTGATTTGAGCTTGTTTTATTGCCTTTTTGTTTATTTGTTCCCCGTTCCGCGTATAGAGCACGTGTACGAGGAAGCTCCGGACGCCGGTTTCGAAGAAGAAGACCCGCAACTCGTGCAAGGCAAGCCTCCTTGATCACATTGCCCCTATATTTGCAAGTTATTTTGTCTGAAAAATATATTGCTAGGTGTACACGATAAACCTTGTTTTGGCCTCGGATTGCTTATGCGACCGATGGACCGACCTAGTAGCTGCATTCACTATACGTAGGAAGTTGTTAAATTCCTTTATCCTTGTTAGCTACACATATTTACGCCGGTATCGCTATCTATTGGATGCGATTACCGAGGTAGTTTGCTTAGCTACGCTACGTTTGTACTGTCGTGTGGGAAACTTGGGTATTTCCAAACTTCATGCTTAAAAGTCCGGTACGTTGTACCGATGTGTTGCGAAATAAAATGAGTTGTGAAAATGGTGATAATGCGAGGCCATGTCTTTGTGGTTTGGTCGCGTATTATCGTTAAGAACCGATTCCTTTGGGAAATTCATCCAAACATGTTACAGAGCGACCACACAGGTATTTATGGGATGCCTATGGCTAAGTAATTTGTTATCACATGGGAGTTGGTGTAACAATGGTTGTGGAATGCCGAGGATGAGGAGACGAAGTGTTGAATCTTATGGCCCTTTTGGGTGTTTTGTTGCCTCTATGTGGCATACGGTACCGAGTAGGAGTAGGTGGCATCCTCGGTACTCCTGAGTGGATGACGGCTGTGACTGCCTGATACTCGGCTGAGAGATTCGGCCCAACTAGGTGGTGTGCGATTTTTCATGGGTTAACTTTGGAAAGGCCTTGTCACGAACTTCCGTTACCGACGGGTACACGGTGTCAGTTTCGTGTCGTGTGGGTAAAGCGTACAACCTCTGCTGAGTTTAATGAACTGTTCGAACAGCAGTGCCCACGGTCAAGGGCGAGTGTAAGGTGTTTCTCATAGCGTAGATTTGTTTGACAAATGTTTGATGAAAATGGTTGGTGGGAAGGGATCGTTTCCAGAGTTTGCCTGTGTGGCAAACGGCTAACCTTTGTGGTTAGGAACGGGTCTGTGTGACCTGGGGTGTCATCTGGCACCGAGGTGTGGTTAGTGCCGAGAAGGCGTGCTAGTGCCGAGAAGGCGATGTTTATTATGAGAATTAATATGGTGATAATTTTATGGATGTGATGGTTTTGCTGTGAAGGCAAAGAAATTCTAATGGAGGAAACCAGTTATTCAATTAATTGTTAATCTTGTGACAAGTTGTTGCAAAGCAACTTGTGGAATGGGTCGAGGTGTGAGCCTCCTCCCGACAACTAAAATATTGACTCACTAGAGTTTTGTGAACTAAATCGCTTTCGCCAAAAAGGCTGCTTTCGCAAATAAAACCCTAGCTCTCCTTGTCTTAACCAAGCATGTCATTCTTTCCCCGGCTTGCTGAGTACGTGAAGTACTCACCATTGCTATATATAATATCTATAGAAGTTGGAGATGAAGACGTCGACCCGACCACCGAGGAGTGTCTCCAGGAGCAAGCCGAGTACGAGGACTTCTAAAAGGATCGTGCCTAGCCCCAAGTCGTCGCCTGTGGATCGAGATGGTCGCCTAGACGCTTAGCCGCTGCTGCTTTTGTCTTTTGCTTTGTGGACTTTTGAACTATTGCATTTCTCATCCTTGGGCCTGTCCGGGATGGCAACTTATGTAAGGACTAAAACCCAGTGATGTAATAATTAATCTACTTTGATTCCATGTTTATTCTGTGTGTACCAGCTAGTGTATCCTGAGACTGGTACTATATCACAGGTAATGCGTAGCACCTCGGCATGAGTTAGCTGGTGTTATCGGTTAACGAGTGCCGGGGCGTTACAATATACATATGTTCGGAGTATAGTTTGGGGTCACCGCGCCCTTTGCACACTCTCCAAAAGCTAGATCTTGGCCGGTCCAATTAATTAAGCTTATCTATCTATCTATTATATTATTAAAACAGCTCGAAAAGAAGGCACCATATTCGCTGTGCAGGCTAGAAATTCCCACGTTAATCGGAGAAAAAGAAAAGGAGAGTCCGAGTAGAAATACAATCTAAAAATAACTGAAATTCGGAATTAAAAATAAGCAATATTGAAAGAGGAGTACATATAAAAACCTAATACGTGATTAAGTAAAATTCGGAATAAAAAAATAAATTTCAGAAATTAGGAAAGAAAAAAAGAGTTCAAGTAGGAATACAATTTTGAAATAACTAAAATTCAGAATAAAAAATAAATATTAAAACAACAATTAATCCATCTATAACACAACACACAAGATTAATTAGAATTCGAAATAAAAAATAAAATAAATTCAGAAATTAGAAAAATAAAAATAAGAGTTCAACTAGAAATACAAATTATAAATAACAAAAATTCACAATAAAAAATAAAGACTATTGAAAGAATAAACCATCTAGAACATATGACGAGATTAATTAAAATTCGAAAATAAAAAAATAATTATAAGAGTTCAAGTAGGAATACATTTACAAATAAAAATATTAAAATGAAAAATATAGATTTTCAAAAAGAATAGTTTGTCTGGAACACAACGATATCAAATTATAATAAAAAGGGGAAAAACAATAGGTCTGTAAAGAAGTAAAGTGGTGGCAGTTGATGGGACATATGAAAACTATAAGCATATAAACAAAACCTTAAATAGAATCTTAATGACGATTAAGAGGAGGGACAATGGACAAGCTATTAAGTAGCACGATCGTGACAGTTGGCGGGATTCTAGAAGTTAAAAAAATAAACCCCAATGATAATCATATTCAATTTTAAAAATCTCAATGACAATAAAGAGTGGAAGTAGCGGGCGGGTCGCGCGTAGAGGAGTACAGTGGCAAAGCCGCTAACGGTTCAGCAGAACTTCTAAAAAGTAAATTATAAATCCAAACGATAATTATATTCGATTTTTAAAATCCCAATGATAATAAAGAGAAGAGACGGCGGAGGGACCGTAGAGGAGTATAGTGACGGTGCTTGACGGAACTTTAAAAAATTTATAAAAACAAAGCCCAACAAGATAATGAACTCTAAAAACTAAAAGGTTTAATTTTTAAAGATTTAATGGAATATGAATAGAAATAGTGATAGATCGACAAGCAAATAAAGGCTTGACAAATGAGTAAGGAGTAGCGATCGAAGCGACTTTTAAAAATATAAAATTAGAAACACGCGGATGATAAAGTTCGGTCTTTCAAAATCCTAAGACAACGAGATAGATATTTAATAAATTTTAAGTAAAATTATATGTAAAAAATAAATAATTTTATATAGGTGCTAGCCGCGTAATTGCGCGGGCCTCCCAGCTTGTTCCTTTATAAAAACACCATTGCTCGTGATGCAGCGAATGGCTTGTTGTATGTGTTAAGAAACTTTTGAGCTCCGATCCCGTGATGGCAACTCACCATCCAGCAGCCACCTGATGACCGTGTCGGCCATCGCCGGCGGCTCGCCGTGGAGCAGCTCGCGCCTCCGGAGATCCTCCTCCTCCTCCGGCCCGCCTGGCCGTAGAGCAGGCCTATCATCAGCGTTGCCGCAGCCGCCGTTCTGCCTGTAGGCCGGCGGCGCATGCGGGACGTTGACGCCGTACCTGTGCCGCCGGTCACCGACGTCGCGCGCGCTGACCTTGAGCTCCCGAATCCGCGTCGCGACGCGGTGCCGGACCACGATGGTCCGTGCAAACCGCGCGGTCCGCCTCAGGTAGCCGAGGATGCGACGGCCGCCTGATCCCGACGACGACGTCGCGCCTCCGACGTAGTGGATGTAGAGCACGACGTTGCAGCCTGTCTCCACGTCGCCCCGGACGCCGCCCAGCAGCTGCGCCTCGCTCAACAGCACGGCGCCCAGCCGCCCCAGCAGCGAGTCCAGGGCGCCCTGGGCGTCCATAACTCCGGCGACGTACGTCGATAATCTTTCCAAGCTAATACGATCAATCATTAGAAGCAAATCTTAGCTATCTGAAGAGGTAATTCTCGGTCTTGGAGAAAATGCCGTACGTGCATACAATTGCACATGCGCGCGCCAAGGAAACAACAATCAAGGAGATCATTTATCAGTCATACTCCTGTCTGGTCCAATATGTAAGTCACGTACGTCAGAGTTACGCACAACTATTTATGCTCTGTTTTAAATCTCATTTAGTTTTTTTTTCCACATGCGAGACGAGAAACACCATTGGCATTTAATTAATTACTAGAAAAAATACCGTGTGTTGCAATGGTTAAAAATATTTTTGATCGCTATACATTATGCATTAGTAGTACAAAGAAAAATTATAAGTTACCACAATTTTCAATGGATCAAATAGTGCTAAAACTAATACTGTAAATGAAAAAACAACTTAAATTAGGTAGAAACGGAAAAACATATTTTAGCCCATGGATGGAAATCTGATCCATTAATTTTAAACGGGTACCTATTTCATCGACATAAATTAGAATTTTCGTGTTCTCTTCATATTCCTACGGTGTTAATATTATGTGAGCGGTCCAATAGCATGGTTGGGATGGTTCGACTGCACCAAACAGGAAGAAATAGTTCCCAACAGGCACTGTTCATCGTCTTCCCTTCTCAAAAATGAGAAATATAATAGGAGGGAAGATGAGCGTCGGTGCTCCGGCGACCAAACGGCGATGAGGAATGTGGTAGGATATGTCCCACAATGTGACTTATCTATAGATGGCGGAGGTTGGCAACGAAAAAACCAGAACTGGAGGAATGCGACAAACAACGATGTGATTCCGATAGAGAGAAACAGCAACGACGAGCTCTGGTGGTGAACACGACCGGATGACTAGATCAAAACACATTCCCGGATAAGGGGGTTATGTTTTCCTTGAACGCGCAGGAAGAACGAAAGATAGAGAAAAAAGACTAACACTATTTATCGTCTTCCCTAGGTGAGACAAGAAATAAAAGAGAAGGGAAGATGGGCTCCGGTGCTCCGACAACCAAATGCGATGACGAAGGTGGCTGGACATGTCCCACGATGTGACTTATCCATAGATGGTGGCGGTTGGCAACGAAGAAAACCAGAACAATGGGAACAACATGGTCCCGATAGAGAGAGAAACGGTAACAGCGAGCTCTTGTGGTGAACATGGCTGGCTGAGTGCGTTAAAACGTGTTCTCGTATGAGGGGGGTTACGTTTTCCTTGAGCACATAGAAGGAACGAATGCTGGCGCACTTTTGGGAGGATGTGACGAGGAGGAGAATGGCACATGAAAGGAGGGGGGAGAATAGGGGCGCAGGGAAGTAGGGAGCGAAGGGGAGGAGGGGCGTCACCGCGTCACGTCAGGGAGGAGAGGGGATGCGGAGAGGGAGATCGCGAGGAATAGATGGAAAAAAACTAGTGGCGGAAAAGTAGGATGTAAAAGAAATAGGTAAGAAAAAAGTGGATGCAAAAAAAACGGGAAAAAACAAAAAAAGCAATGGACCAAAACACCACCCAGAAGCTTTAAGCCAAAAATATAGTGAGTGTGTGGGAGCATATGACCACCAGATTATAAGAAAACTATTAATACCACCTTAAATTAAAATTATGTATTAAAAACCTATTTACTTTTGTCATATATTATTATGAGTCGATTTCGATGCATGGATTTTTTTTTCCATTACTTGATATTGATAAAACATTTTTTTCATATTGTAAAGGGTAGCCATAGTAGAAGAAATATTTTTGGCTAGCTCTCAGATCAAGCACTCCATTCACAGAATCACTTTCACTCAAAACATCAGAAGAAAATTGTACAGTGAATGAAAGAAAGAGACAGTGATATGGTTAGGTGTCCTATGGTGAATGAGAAATAGAGGAGGGAAAAAATCTTGATGTAAACACGATTGAGTTTGTTAGTGATTATATGTTTTTTTAAAAAAACAAAAGAATGTGATTCTTTTCTATTTTCTAAAAAAATAAAATTGCATCATCTTTACACCGATTTCTAGTCGAATAAGTTAGCAACCATCCTATGATAATTTGCCTCGTCTGTTAGCAACCATTGCCTAGAGGAATAGTAATACTTACTATAACCTCCACACATTTCCATCGGCTGATGATTCAACGAAGATGGTGTTGCAAAGAGCCTTTTTCTCATTGGGTGCTTGCATCAACGCTTTTGTGCACTGTCGACCTGTTCTATGCATAGATGAAACTTTTTTGACAGGTAAATACCGTGGTCAGATATTGACAGCAATTAGGTGTGATGGCAACAATCAGGTTTTACCTATGGCTTTTGCATTTGTGGAGAGTGAGAACACTGAAGGCTGGTACTGGTTCCTGGAGAGAGTGCGCATAGTAGTTGGGCGTATGAGGCCCAATGTTTGCCTTATACATGACCGTCATGCGGGCATGTTGCGGACTATTGACTATTTGCAGAACGGTTGGGATGAGAAGGGACTTCCAGCAAAGTGGCCTGATGTTCGGAGTCGGTGGTGCATGCGTCACATGGGTGCTAATTTTTACAAGCAATTCAAGAACAAGCATCTTATGGATCTTTTCAAGAGGCTGTGTTCTCAGAACCAAGAGAAGAAATTTAATGAGTTGTGGAGAAGGCTGGATGAGTTGACAACGAAGCAAACTGACAAGCAATTTCACCGACCACAAGTTGAAGGTGACGTGCCTCCAATACCTCTTGGTGCATTACATGATGACCCACCGACAATGAGAAGTAGGTCGGGGTCATCCATCAGATGTTTCACTCATTGGATTGAGAATGAACCTAAGGAGAAGTGGTCTTTATTGTATGACACTGATGGATCTCGATTTGGCATAATGACAACCAATTTGGCCAAGGTATACAACTGGGTAATGCGCGGAGTTCGGGTACTTCCATTGGTTGCTATTGTTGAATTCATCCTTCACGACACACAGGCATACTTCAGGGATCGATACCAGAAAATTGGTCTCTCAATGGCTAATAACAAGATAGTATTTGGTAACGTCGTGACTAAGTACATGGAAGATAAAATCAGTGAAGAAACATATCCTCAGATTGTTTCCGGACTTGTCCGAAATTCATTTTCGAAATTTCCGAAAATTTGTTTGGTACTCTCCTTTTTCGGATATGTCCGAAAAGTTTTCGGAAGTGCCGAAAATCCTTGTTGTTTTCATTGTGAATTGATGTTGTGGAGATTTTCGGACTTGTCCGAAAAGTTATTTCGGAATTTCCGAAAAATGAGATTTTTGCCTATAACAGGCAGATATGTGAGTGGGAGTATAAATACCCCACTCCCTTTCCAAGTCAAGTTGCTTCTCTCATTGCAAATTTGGTACCCTTGGCTTGCTACTCTTGAGATTCACTTTGAGCCTTGCTTGCTTGATTCTCCCCTCTCCACCGATTTGGATTTGGATTTGGTGTGTGTGAGAGAGTTGCAGTGTCGAGTTTGTGTGAGTGGTTGGTGTTGACTTTGTGATGATTTGTGAGCACTCGCTTCATTCCCAAGAGATCTTTGCATCATTCATTACTCTTGGAGGTTGAGAACTCCTAGACGGTTAGGTGTCACTCTTGAGCCACCGATCTACTTGTGGTTTACCGGGAGAAGTTTGTGAAGGACGGATCTCACCTCCGAAAGGGAAGAGATACCTCTAGTGGAAGAAGGAGTGGTTTGTGCAACCTCTTGAGGAAAGGGTTAGTAAAGACCCGGCTCTTTGTGAGCTCCTAACGGAGAGTAGAATCCCATCAAGGATTCGAACTTCGGGAACAACTCATCTTCCAAGAACCTCGGTGAAATCCCTCTCTCCCTCCTCTAGCTTTGCTTACTTGTGCCGCTGAAAGTCTAGTTGCTCTTTGTGCTTGTGATTTAAGTTTGTGAATAGCTAGATCTAGCAATTTCTTTAGTAGTGTGCACTGTCTGTGATTTTTGGAATTTCCAAAAATCTATTTCAGAATTTCTGAAAACTACTGCTTCCGCAATTTCTAAAGTTTTTAATTTAGTCTATTCACCACCCCTCTAGGCCTAAGTAACCCTTTCAAGAGTGATTTTCCGATACTCTCTACTTGTAGTATTATATTACCAACAATATTAAGGGATAATTAGTAATTTACTAATACAATGATTACGAGTAACTTTGTTATTTATGTTTTTTCTCGGTTAGATCGATATGTGGTTATCCATTATGTTGGCATTGCTCTTATTCCATCAAAAAGACAAAAAAAAGGAATAAAAAGGCCTAAGTAACCCTTTCAAGAGTGATTTTCCGATACTCTCTACTTGTAGTATTATATTACCAACAATATTAAGGGATAATTAGTAATTTACTAATACAATGATTACGAGTAATTTTGTTATTTATGTTTTTTCTCGGTTAGATCGATATGTGGTTATCCATTATGTTGGCATTGCTCTTATTCCATCAAAAAGACAAAAAAAAGGAATAAAAAGTTTAGTCACTGTGAAATGATAATTCTACCTCTTTTTAAGGATAATAATGTCCCTCCACATTTCTACTACCGCTAATTAGGGTGGTAGTAGAAAGCAATCTAAACCCTTTAATCAAATCAACGGTTTAGATTGCTTTCTACTAACAGTAGAGAGCACCGGAGTAAACCTCTTCATTGAGCAATGCTTCAGTACATATACTTATTATGTTTCATGCATTAGCATTTCTTTCGTTGCAGTTGAGGATGTCACCCCTATATGGTTTGATTCACCTCTTCAGTTTCAGCATTGGCACCATTTTCATATTGGGGAGCGGAACAGTGCAGCATGGAAACCACCTGATGAGCTTGCCGCCATAATATCATGATCCATGGCTTCGATCCATTACATTTGATATTTCAAAAAGCATATAATAATGTTCCAGTACCTTATTTTATTGAAATTGTTGCATTAAGTGAAAATGAAACAAAAGAAGCATCAGTCTAGCTAGTTAATGGTAAAGGGGATTTTGCACACCAACTAAAATTCCATTCAAGTGCCTATGAGGGTACGAGTTCTGTTTTCTAACATGGGAGAGCATTTGTTGCAGAGAAACCACACATCAATTTGAGCAAATTTGACAGAAAATGAGGAAAACAAACTCTAAAAACTAGACTCGTCAAGCTTGGCTGAGGCGCACAGTGAAGTGTGGGGCAGAAAAGGCTCGGCGAGAAGCTGTTCCAGATCGGATTGTTACGATTTTAGACAATGCATTCCCAATCCGGCGGATTAAATTATCCATGAGAGTACATTGCAGTTGATTTGGCAGAGGGAAGAAGCGACGATGTTGCAGTCACCGTGTGGGAGAGAGTCGTGCAACCGCCTCGAATCGGCGTAGCTTAATTAACGTTGAGACATATTGAATGTTTCGTCTGATGTGTCTTAGCGTTGCACAGGGGTGTAGTAATAAGTAGGAAAAACAAAGAATAATTAGGTAGACAAGCCAAAAATGACGAGCTTTCAGAAAATGACATACATTTTATGAGAATTTCTGATGAACTTGTGTACTCCTCCAAAAAAATATTTGTTACGAGTGGGGTACCAACGTTCAAAATTTAAATATATGCCTCCTCCAAAAAAGATCATAATATTGGATACTTTTACTTAATGGCAACTATGAATGAAACATTTGAAACAATGAGTTTTTAAGCCTGAGCAAGATGAATGGATTATATAATAGACTAATAGAGATGTTAATTGAAAAATATTCATTGCCGGCTTCTATAAGGGCAAACTTGTCTGGTTCTTCGGAGTGTAGCAATTTCCCGACGATGGTGGAATCACGCATGACAGATATTACCAAGTTTCTTAAATTGAGAATGAACTTATTTTAATTTAAGTGTAAAGGGTAATATAAAATTTTTTTGCAATACATTTCTAAAAACCAGTAGACTTACAATGCTATAAAATTACTTTCGAAATAAATATATGGATATGATATTCATGTATCCAAAGTCTGCGAAACTTGGTGGGCTTATGATCTCCGAACAGCCCATAATGGAGCAGCCCACTAATCCAACAAGAGAAAGTCGGCCCATCAACTCGACCACCCCGCGATCCTCGCCGTCGCCGACCGCCACCAACCGGCGAATCCCCTCTCGCCGCGGCGGCGGAGGGGTCGAAAAGGAGGCGATGACCACCGCTCCTCACGGTAGTCGGCCGGCTGCCGGCGGTGGGAGGGGGCGTTTTCTACCGCCGTGGTTTGGGCTCCGGGAGACAGGCTCGAGGAGAAAACTCCGGCCGCCTTCTGCCGCGCCGGTCACCTGCTGTAAGCTCCTTTCGTCTTGATGCAATCTCTTGGCCGATTCGGAATGCGTATGTGATTTGTGATTGCCTTCTCCGTATTATTATTCTGTCTAGGAGCCTGGTAGTTGCCATTGGCCCATTGCTTGGATCTAGGGGTTCCGTATTCTTAGTGAATTTTAGTCTGCGTTTTTTTTCAATTGTGGACTGGAAGTTTATAATAAAAGAGAAGATATATTTGGATGTTCCTTTTTTCTGTATAAGTGGGTAGAAAGCAAGTTGGGGAATTCAGTACATGAACAGTCAAGAAATCAATCATTACTATACTTGTTGCTAGAAGGTAAAGTAGATAAAGAAGCTGAAATCAAAATAGTCAGTTTTATGCTTTAAGGTACTTGTTGGTTTCTGCATATATAGCAAGGCTCAAAACCTGCACAAGTGTTGAATTCTACTTACATTCCTGGTGTGCCTGTTTCTGAACTTTGCAATGTTTGATATTCGAAAAACTCATGTTCTGCAATACTACTATAGGAATCTGGATGCTTGAGGTTGACAAACGAAACTGCATGAACATTGGCTTCGATGAGGGATGCCGCTGTTGTAAACTTGTAATTTGACTAGAGTCACACGCACACTGTAAGACCAGCCTTTGTGTTCTTTATTTTCAGTTTCCTTCTCCTTGCCAAACAACAAACTAACAATTTTGAATCCCAACAGGAATAGTCAGACTAGCAGGGTTTCAGGAACAGACGTAGGACCAAATCACTTCAATTGGAATATCATATGCATATCCATCTTGTTGGGGAGATTGGTTCTATACCATCAAATGCCTTGTTGTGACCAATGAAAATATATCAGAAACTGAGAAGAGCACAGAGCATTCACTCATAATATATTAAAATCTAAAGTATAATACAAGCACTAGTAGTGTTCATGCTCACACAGGCGAATACTGAAAACACACATAAATCCAACACCATGCCATGGCATGCATTACTGGATCAGTACACACAATCAAACACACAAGTACATGGAAATCCAAGTCCAGACAGTGGACACCATAAAGGATTAAACCAAGCATTCACATAATGCAGAAATACAAGCTAGCCAATCATACACACAGAGGAAGAGATCAAGTGCAGTGATGCATGAGGCTGAAAGAAGCTAGATGACCAGGGATTTTCCTTCAGCTGCATCTTTATTCTAGGATAATTGAATCCACACACATACCAAATCAAGCTTCAGGTTGATGGGAACTGGGGAGTAGTAATTGCATGATTACTCATGAAGCTGAAGCTGCAACCTCAGTCAGTTCCAGCTTCTTCGTGTTGATGGCTTGAATTGTGCTTGAAAACTGGACAATTGGGATGTGCTTCCCCGATTCGTCTCATCGCAGCCATGTCTCCATCTCCATTGAGCTCTAGCTTCTTCAGCTTGGGGAGGTGCTCAATCCCTGAGATTGGAAGGATATCAACATCAACGGAGTCAAAATACCAGATAATCATCTCGAGCTTAGGAGCCGCCCCGATGTTGACAAAGTCGATGTTGGTGATGTCGCAGCCGTCAACAACCAGAGACTTGAGATGGTGGAATTCTTCCGTGTTGAAGGTGAGCTCGGTTCCAGTGTAAGACTTGTGCCGAAGCCTCAGGCAGCGTAGAATTCTAAGTTTACCGAGTACTCGGATTGCATCTTCCCCCAAGTAAGTATTGCTTAGTGTGATCTTGGTGAGTTGGTTGAGCTCAGTGATCCAGTCTGGAAGCCCACTTGTGATGCCGCTGATGTTTAGGCTCTGAAGAAGTTTTGGAGGGGATACCAAAGCATCCAGTTGCTCTGTCTCAGGCACAGTGCCCTCACTTGTTGCCGGATGGTTGATCTGGATCGACAGGGCGCGGAGGCAGTCGTGCAGTTTCTCAATCTGTTTGAACAGAAGTGCCAAGCTACTGGCTTTCTTACCATCGAAAATCACACCCAGTTTCCTCAGTTGCAGCAGCTGCCCTATGCCGATCAAATCATCGACATTGTTGGAAGCATCAACATGGCACAACATCTCCAGACTTTTCATTCTGTGTGTACCACCAGGAAGCTGCACTGTCTCAAGTGACTCCTTGAACCTATGAGAGCTTTTGTTGTCGCTGCTTTGAGAGACTACCTTGCTGCCAGCGAGCAGATGCTTTAGCATTGGAAAGAAAACAGATTTTGTGGCAAATGCCCTTATTTCTGTTTGTCGGATGTCCAGTGTCTCCAGGCACTGCAGCTTCTCAAATTTCTTGGGCAGTTGAATGACATCTGTGTCCCTGAGGCTCAGATACTTGAGCAGCAGTATCTTGCATATGTTCTTGATATGCTTCTTCTTCTTTAGGCCTTTGCAGCCTTCAAGGTCCAGCATCTTGAGCAACTGCCATTGATCGGATCTAGGAAGTGAATGAAGAAGAGACATGATGCCATGGAATGCATGATCCGATTTACAAGGAGATGCATCGGAAGGAGACGATGCCTCTTCTAGTGCTATCCCGCTGTTGATGGAGAAATGGTGAGCCAGATGAAGAGGCAGGGATGTGTCCATGAAGCTTACATCCGTAGCAATGAAATCGTGGACTTTCGGGTGCACTGTGCAGGTCTTGATCTTGCCTGCAACACTGGTTTCCTCTGGATGGATAAACCCTCGAGCGACGAGTGCATCGAAGACGCGCTCAGCTTCATCATCCAACACAAACACGCTGGACATGTTTAGTCTGTCAGTTACCAGTCGTTCAGCCAGCCATCGCCTGATGAGGCTGGTCCTCCTGATGATGTGACCCTGGGGGAAGATGGACAGATAGTGCAGGCATGTCTTGTACTTGATTGGCATGTCGTTGTAGCAGAACATGAGCATTGTCCTGGATGTGTTTTTTCTGTGCTGAGCAAGGACCCTAGATAGGGTGACCATGTCAGAACTGGATCTATCTGGGTTGGCATATAACAGGTGGAGGAACATCTGCAGTGCAAACGCATCGGGGTAGCAGTTTTCCAGAACGTTCAGTATAGGGGTATGCTCACATCTGGAGAGGGCAAGTGCTCTCTTCTCAAAAAACCCTGAAAAACTGTATTCCAGCTTGTTTACACGCAATACTGATGTGTGAGGCTGGGGATCCTTGCTCCCGACATCATACTTCGTGGTCAATATTATCGCACACCTCCTACAGAAATCATCAATGTATTCAACATCTCCATTATAAAGTTGTCGCAGGAGGTCCCAAAAGGAGTTATAAATTTCTTTTCCCTCGAAAACATCGCTCGCGGCAGCATCAAGAACAAACAGGACCTGTTTATTGCTCCAAATACGTACTGGCGAAAGCTGCTGTTTGATCTCTTGGAGTAGATAGTTGTGACCCCTAGAAATTGTCCCGAGGTTGATCCAGACCTTGTGGTCGAATAACTTCTCCACGGAAGAATCATTGTAAGCCCTCGTCGCGATGCTTGTTTTGCCTACGCTGCCTTGTCCTGTGATGCAGATAACGTTGGGGCACCCATCTTGGACACCATCCCGTGATGGCAACTCACCATCCAGCAGCCACCTGATGACCGTGCCGGCGCACCTGTCGACCGTGTCGGCCATCGCCGGCGGCTCGCCGTGGAGCAGCTCGCGCCTCCGGAGATCCTCCTCCTCCTCCGGCCCGCCTGGCCGTGGAGCCGGCCTATCATCAGCGTTGCCGCGGCCGCCGTTCTGCCTGTAGGCCGCCGGCGCGTGCGGGACGTTGACGCCGTACCTGTGCCGCCGGTCACCGACGTCGCGCGCGCGGACCTTGAGCTCCCGGATCCGCGTCGCGACGCGGTGCCGGACCACGATGGTCCGCACAAACCGGGCGGTCCGCCGGAGGTAGCCGAGGATGCGGCCGCCGGCCTGATCCCGCGACGACCACGTCGCGCCTCCGACGTAGTAGAGGTAGAGCTCGACGTTGTGGCCGCTGTCGCGGGTGAGGCCGACGATCTGCCTCATCCACGCGCGGACCTGGTGGTCGCGGTACTGGGCATCCGTGAGATGCAGGAGAAGGCCGTTCATGCTCTCCATCTCGTCCTTGATGAACTCCACGTCGCCACGGACGCCGCCCAGCAGCTGTGCCTCGCTCACCAGGATGGAGGTCAGCCGCCCCAGCAGCGAGTCCAAGGCGCCCTGGGCATCCATGGATACCCCCTCTAGCTCGCTCAGTTCAGCTCACGCTAGCTAGCTAGCTACACACGGAGATGCTGAAAGAAACTATAAGGTGGCTGGAAGATGGAACAAGCTATAACTAGCTGCAGCTTCAGGAGGCACACATTATATATTATATCAGTGGTACCACTATCAACATGGCGTTTTAAAGGACAGTCTTACGGAATCTTCCACTACTGACTACTGGCGGTAGTAGGTACTGGAATTTAAATCAAATACTGGATTTTCACATGTATTTGGAACATTTTTATTTCAAACTTGATTTTCTAGTATGATTTAGATCGGGCGAAAGATGGATGCATGACGACACACGTATAGTAAGTGCAGATTGGCCAGAGATGCGTGGTTTGATGAATCGACCGAACCATGGGATCAAGCTTAAAACGTACTCATGGGTACATATGGTAGTTTATGAAAATGATTAGAACATTACATTTTATAAAAATAGCCTATTTCCGGTTAAATCGATGTGCAATCGACCAGGAAATATCAACCTCTGAAGTCCAAGTCTCTTTATATGGTTCTAACAAGGTAACCTTGGTAAGAGAAGTTTCGATTTGGGAGGCAATGTTTTTATAATAAACATGAGACCATATACAACACATTTTATTTGAGCGCCATATATATGGCACGACGCGTTTGGCACTAATTATGTCTTCTTTATTTTGAATACCCCCTACAGAAGTGTTAAAAATATTTTTGCCAATTAATTTAGGGAAGTGCCTAGATCCACCACAAAGCTAACTTTGTTTAAGCTAACGATTTAATGATTTATATTAGTCAATCATTTCCACATCTTGTAATCATTAAAGACTATCTAACCAATTTTTTCTTCATGTTTTTAGCTGGCTCTATTGTTGATCTATGATACTACCCCTCGATAAATCATAAGGTTTATATTTTTTTACACGGTATTCAATGACATCTTTTGATCATTAATTTATTTTATGTTATGTTACCAACAAATATGAAATTAGCATATACGAAAGTACTTTTAAAATATATAATCTAGTGATATAACACGCATAATATATATAGAGAGTTAGTATGATTATTAGATAAAAGTTTCTGAATTTAATTTTCCTTAAAAATAGGGTGCACTATAATTTTGAACGGAGACAATATTACAATAGAGTATGATATTATTTATAATGGTGCTACACTCTTGAAATTAATATGAGTCTTTTATTTCAATTTGAGTGGCATAATTTCTATAGATATTTGTTACAGAGTTTCTATAGTTTTTGAAATTAATATGAGTCTTTTAATTCAATTTGAGTGGCATAATTTCTATAGATATTTGTTACAGAGTTTCTATGGTTTTTGTTTCAAGTAACTCAGCTGGTTACCACTTGGAGGGAGATGGGGCCAGGTCTGCCAGATAACCTCACATATTTCGTTTCAGTTACAGAACTCATTATACTCCCTCTGTTAAAAAATAAAAAATCAACTTTTGTATACACATCTGAACGCTATAAAAGTTGGTTTATTTAGTACTCCTTCCGTTTCATATTATAAGCCATTTGATTTTTTCCTAATCAAACTTTATTAAGTTTGATCAAGTTTATAAAAAAATTAGCAACATATAAAATATCAAATTAGTTTTATTTAATTTATCATTGAATATATTTTGACAATATATTTATTTTGAATTAAAAATACTAATATATTTTTATAAACTTGGTTAAGCTTAAAGAAATTTAATTAGGAAAAAAATTAAATGATATATAATATGAAACGGAGGTAGTAAGTATGTAAATTGTTCTATTATTAAAAAATAGACTAAGACCATTTATTCACTTGGTCCTGCCATATTAGCTACTAGCTCGGATATTCCATCAGAGCAGTGGATGACAACTAATTAATTTGTTGTGCTTTGAGGGTGTTTGGATCCACCTGACTAGATACTACTTAACTAATTTTAGTCATATTAGGGGACTAAATCTCCAAACACCCCTGACTAAATGGTGACTAAAACTAGTCTAGTCTCTAGTTAAGGGTGACCCAACTTCTAGTGACTAAATCCCCTCTCTCACCTAATTAATTGCTCCTCCCATTAATTGCACCGAGAGAGAAGGGGGAGGGAGAGGAGAGAAGGGGAGGTAAATCTGGACTTTAATGTACTTTAGTCCCATCTTCCAAATAGGGGGTGACTAAAATTTTGTTCGGTTCAACGTCCGTGACCCGCATTGGCACGCCAATTTTGCAAGTCAGTCTTTGCTTGTATTTATAGTCGTTATCGGTTTCAAACATGCAAATAATACCGTTCGGTACATCATGTTTGCATTTATGATTTTATTGACCTCTTGATCAGCTTCTTCTAGCTAGTCTGCTTGCGAAGGACAGACTACAATTGTGACAGACTGATAATTGAAATCGGTATTTCCTAATTGTAATGTGGGCGGAAAAAACATCAAAGCTTAATGTGCAAAGAGCATTTCGGGAGTAGTTATTCATACATCTGATGATAGAATGGAGAGAACGGAACTGAAATAGTACATGTTTCTGTTTGCAGAGGGAGCGAAGTAGCAACGACGGACCACCAAAGTCCGTGAAACTTAATTTGTGGGTTTTATGATCAGAATAAGTTCATCTAAGATCCCTTAACTAGTCAACGAATCTGATTTTCGTTCTTCAATCGGAAAACCAGATACAACGGGTCCCTTAACTGTCAGAACCGGTGCAAAATTAATTCCAAGATGGTTTAGATGGTGATTTCAGCTGACGTGGCGTCTACGCGACTAATTTGACTTGATTTTCATCTGACGTGACACATGAAGCAAATTTTAACAATTAGAAAAAATGCAAGCCCACATGTCAGTCAAATAATAAGATTAAAAAATAGTGGGACCCACATATCAGTGAGCCCCACTTACCCCCCCTCATGCCCTCTCTTCTCTGTATTCTATTCCTCCCCTTCTCCTTCTTCGATCTGGAGGACGAGCGCA
Source organism: Oryza punctata (assembly GCA_000573905.2). Taxonomy (NCBI): domain Eukaryota; kingdom Viridiplantae; phylum Streptophyta; class Magnoliopsida; order Poales; family Poaceae; genus Oryza; species Oryza punctata. Next base: position 29,455,321 of record CM002498.2, read on the forward strand.
CCGCCGCCAACTCCATCGCGTCGCCCAGGTCTTCACCAACTCCATCACCGCCTGCAGCCACGCGCACCTCCGGCTCCCTCTCCTCCGCGTCGCTCCGACAGCTTCTGCGACCTCCCCCTCCCCAGACAACCTCAGCCTCGGCCTCGCCTCCCTCATCGACACCCCTGTCCGTCAGACTGGGCCAACTCTGTTGCCGATGCCGCCACCGCCACTCATTGACGTCTCCGCCGCACCTGCTCGCGCGGCCTCCGACCGAGGGCCTTGTCGCATCTACAAGTTTTCCTCACCTTGAACCTCCCGCCGTGCTGAGCAGACTCACCGACTGCACAACGGTGACCATCGGTGCGCCCACCGCCTCGTAGCGCCGCGACAAGTCGCGCAGCTGGATGCATGGCCTCCACCAGCGTGACGCGAGCGTCGGAGCCGTGTGACTCCGACCACTCGTCGAGCGACACCAGCGAGTCGAACACGGTGGTGGTGTCACCCGCAGCTGGCGCCACCTCGAATGGCACGTCCTCATCGGCCATCTCTGCCTGGATCATGAGCGTTTCCAAAGCCATGGCCTCAAGCTTCTGCAGGGAGAATGCAATCACCTCCTCTAGTGTCTCCGGGGCATCCACCGTGGTCCAGATGTCGGTGGCAACGCGCTCGCTCCGGCCATCGGACACGGCGGGGCCGAGCTTCGCCTCTGTCCGCATCTGGGGAAGAAGGGGAAGAGGGGAGGAGACAGGGAAGAGAGGGGATAAGGTGGAGGAAGTGGGGTCCACTAACACGTGACTAGATATTATGGTTCTGAGCACGACTTAGTAGATCAAACTTAACTGATGTAGCACTAAGTAAAAAAAGAAACATAATATCTAGACAATCAAGCTGATGATTGTCTTTTCAGGATGGTAGATATGTTAAATAATCTAAGTCAACAAGATAATCTAACCGTTGTCGATAAAACCTTAATTAGAGATCGGTCGATGCAAATAGAAGACATTATCAATCTAGATTATGTGACATATATGATAACTCGGTGATTCACAAAATCAAGATTAGAGTGTCATAATGATGTAAGCACTAATCCTGATAATGCAAACCGCCATAACAAGCTTTACCTCTTGTCGAATATCGAAATCGATGCAGCTCGACTCGAAAGTAAGAACTCATCGAAAAGTAAAGTAACAAAAGGTGGCGATGCGCCGAGAGTATATTGAACTGGTGTTATTTATTTACATGGTCTCGAGCATGTATTTATTCCCTGAAAATACAACTTGTCCATATTGAACACGACTCAAACTTTCCTAACTTAACTCTAACCGACAAACAAATTCCTTAGGCGGACTCTTACCAAATTATCTCTAAGGAAATTACATAATATCCTAATTAATAGATACAATTGCCCAATCTCGGGCTATATCCTTGCACGGCAATGTCTTTGAAGTCCTCATCTTGCAATCGAAACGAACTATATCGACTCCCTTATCCGATTTCAACTCCCATCGGCTAACCGTCTCCAATCCGGACTCAGCCGATATCATCCCAGCCGATACGAACTCTGCTTCCGGGATTATCGCATATCTTCAAATTCGCTTCGTATTAGATCTTAACTCCGATTCATGCTCTGGTCAAATTTCATCATCAACACATGCCCCCAATTCCGAAGTATTATACAATGCAACACTATTATTTCTTCAATCCCGCAAAGTTTCTAGGGTTACCCTTTCCGACCGTTACGCGTGTGCTCTTATAAATAATAACCGATGCCTTCAAAAATCTCACGCCGTTAATTCCGCCTTTCACCGCTTTAGCCACGCAATCTTACTCTCTAAGCTCCGATGAATTTCTCAGCGCTCCGGCGATCCCCACCGGTGAACTCCATTTCCGGCGACAAGTTCCCCTATTCCGCTCCATGATGACTTCATCGAAACCATCCTCCCCAAGCCAAACAACTTCAACTGAATTCCCTAAGGTAAACCACTTTTCACCGTATCGGCTCATTCTTGGAATTTCATACTTCCTCCGTTTCTTCCGATTTTTAGTCTTAATTTCTTTTCTCTTTACTTTGTAGCACCTATCACTCCAAATAGCCATCCCTCTCTCCAAAGAACCAAACCATTTTTTCCTGGGTCCGATGGGTGACACAGATCCAATTTGGCTTATCAATGCCGAAACAAATAGAATTCCTTTTCGGCAAACCAACCCAGATTTAGCCTACTGGACAGGAACTTTCAGATCATGGCCCTCTCAAGCCCATGGATGGAAAGAATGGTACAAAAGAGTAGCAGCCAGCAAACAAACCTATTGGGACGAATTAGGGATCTCCCAATGCCTCTCTCTTTCCTTCGCCGACATGAAAAAAAGATGAATCCATGCTATCGGCTGTTGGTTATTTCTGGTCAGATACACTTAATGCATTCATGTTCAATCCTGGGCCGATGACACCCACACTCCTGGGTATGACTATGATTACCGGTCTAGATATTACTCCGCCAGCTAACCCACAATGGATGTAGTGGACGTAGAGCTCGACGTTGCCGCCATAGTTGCGGGTGATGCCAATGATCTGCTTCAACCACGCGCGGACCTGGTGGTCGCGGTGCTGGGCATCCGTCAGGTGGAGGAGAAGGCTGTTCATGCTCTCCATCTCGTCCTTGATGAACTCCACATCGGCACGGACACCGCCAAGTAGTTGCACCTTGCTCACCAGCACGGTGGTCAGCCACCCCAGCAGCGAGTCCAAGGCACCCTAGTCATCCATGCTGATCACCACTTCAACTCTGCTAGCCAATGATCAGATATGTATAATTGACTCCATGATCACTCGGCTCAGCACTTGTGTGTAGGGTGGCCTTTAAGAGGATAATAGTAGAGTTCATTTTCTACTATTAGCTCATCTTAAAGCTAAATGGATTAGCTATAAGATTGACTACAATTTTCTTTTCCTTTGTCTATCTCTCACTTATGCATTTAGTGTATTTGTCTTGTAGTTTGTGTTAAGCTAGCTCTTACATGAAAGCTAACACCCTTGATTTTTTTATCATCTCTCCTCCACATAAGTTTATAGCTAATATATTATATGTGTAGGTTTTAAAATATGCTAATAGTAAAAAGTGAGATCTATTATTATCTTTCTTAGCGGAGAACACATTGGTAGTTGGTACCAGCGGGGAGTAGAACACGTGGTGCTAGTAATGATGAACAATGTACGTTAGCAATAAATTTGGTTCCCACCCTAACAGTGAGTGCACAGTGATACTAGTACCAACATTGATTGTCCTTGTCACCAGTGACCAGCCACATGTCACGCGCCCTCATACTATCCATGGAGACCTTACGTATAACCGGTCATCTGCAATTCGAGCTTACGTGTTCTTATAATTTCTTTTATATATATATATATATATATATATGTGTGTGTGTGTGTATGTATGTATGCATACATGCATGCATGCATATGGAGAAATCACAGGAGGGGAGAGTTTCCCCACATGAATCTTCCATTGAAAAGGGTATCGAATTTAGGGAGTGTGAAAGAATATTTTTCCACGCTAGAACCACGATCCTATCATACCGTTTAATTCTCTCAGCCCCAAGGGTCACGCCGTCGATGCAACATCGTAGAAGGCGGTGCTGGACTTTTTATAATTTGGTTCTTTTTAAAAACTTATTTCAGAAATAAAACCCTGGAAAAATTTATCCCGGAAATGGTCCTTTTTGACGCCAAAGTCGCTGGCGTCATGGTCCATAGGACGGTACTGATGCCGTCCCCTTGCCACTGTGGAGGGTCGGTGCTAACGTGGCAGGGAGAGCGCGCCAATGATGCTGGTGTCGCCCCCTCCCCCACTCACCTCTGGCACCATCTTTTTTTCCTTGGCGCTGTCCCTCCGAGGATCCCACCCACCCATCGCGTCCTCCCTGCCCGAGCCCGAGCGTCGCTGCTCTTGCTCTCTCTCCTCAAATCCACTCAAGATTTATTGGTAAAAGACTTCATGTTCTTCATTGTTTTTTCCTATAATCCGAAAAATACCAAAAACAATTAGTAGATTTTATTTCCGTAATCCTATAAACTCTTTAGCCTTTTTTTACTAGTAACCTTTAGTTAGGGTTTATTGAGTTTTTTTTATATTTGAGTATCCTTCTTTAAAACAGACATAACTTCCTCAGATCACATATTTGTCCGTTTGAGCTTAATTTCTCTATGGTTTGTTCTTTGTTATCCTTAGTGTGAAAAAATATCAAAAAATAAAAAAGTTGCACATCTCTCCTCTATACTAGAGAGGAAGTAAAATAATAGCGTGAGGGGGGCAGCATCAGTATCATTGGCGCACTCCCCCTAGCACGTTAGCACCGGCCCTCCACGATGGTAGAGGGATGACGCTAGAGATGCTGGCGACATCCCATTGGATCACAGTGCCAGCGACTCTAGCGTTCCAGAAAGGATCATTTTCGGGATAAGTTTTTCCAAGAGCCTATTTATGAAATAAGTTTTTGAAAAGGATCAAATTGTAAAAAATCCATGAAGACGGTGGAGACAAGGCTGTAGATAGCTTACCATTTCTTCGGCATAATCACAGAGTGCACAAGTTGGAGTAGGAATAATATCTTATATTATCATAATCTATCTTGTCAAATTTTCTAAAATTTTTATATAGCTATCTAAACCACATGCATACACTTAAGTACCGTTGTACATAGGTGTAAAAAAATACTTTCCCGCCATCTCCATGTCCAGCCCTGGTCCCTGCTTCTACTGGCAAGCATGCCTCGTGTCGATGCTTGATATTACGATGATGTACGTTTCCGTTTCTGGGATGCCAGCTGGACGCATCGGAGATGAAGGGGACCGGAGCAACCAACAGCCCCCGATCGATTGTTGGCGGTGCTTCGGCGAGGGGTGCCTTCACGAGAACTTATAATCGGGAGTAGAAAAACTGCAATCTGTAGAGCTACTTCCAGAGTTACCAAAACTCGAAGAATCTATACAGCAGCTAAAAGCGAATTATTTTTAGCCGTCATGCCCTTCCTTTTGAAAATCCCGGAGCAGGTGGTTTCAACTGTGGAGCCCTTCCTTTCGGAAATCCCGGAGCAGGTAGTTCCACCACCTTGGACCTCTTACAGCCGTTTGATCCTGCTTGTGCGGCTCAGAATTATTCTACAGCCCCTCGTCGTCGTGAAGTGTCGGCGATTTTCTTGGGCCCGTGTTGTCCTTTCTGGGATTAAGGCCCAATATGACACGTCTCTAGGCCCAACTTCTTCAGGTGGGAGTCGGAGTTTGACTCCGAACCCCTTTTGTACAAGTGTTAGCGATTTGATACAGTTGCTGCGTCGTTCTTCAGAACTGCACTGATGAAGCTGTGTTATCTAACACAAGGTTTATTTTCAGGACGGATCATTTGCTTTTGTGATTAACTAAGGTGTTTGCGTTCCATGGCTGAAGCAACTCTGCATCTCAAACAGATATCGATGTTCTTCCACTGTGCTTCAGCCTTCATGCCAGGGTGGCTTCTGTTTATTTATAGTTAACTTCTTGTCTGTCTATCAGAACTACTGCCTTGCGGTGGAACTCTGCAGGTGATCGCTGTCCAGGGTTGTTTCTTAGCTCCGTGCATGTTTGTTCATGTGGAAGTCTGAACTTCGAAAGGCAAAGATAAAGCCCTTCAGGTTCAGAAGATGTTGTCCATTGGGCCTCTGTACACCGTTCGGTCAGGTTGCTTGTGCAGCTCCCCCTCGCGACGTATACTAAACCTGACTACCTGAGTCTGAATGTGGGCCTCTACAAGATGCACAAGTTGATAAAAACTGTTTTTCACTCTCTGTCAATCCGAACTAATGAACAAAAATTATTAGTGAATTTGATCAAAATTTATTCAAATTTAGTCAAATTGTTTTAAAATTTCAAAATAATTTCGGTATAAAGATTACCGAAAATCTCGAATTTACGGTAAGGGACTCCTCAAAGCCATGAGAGTTGTTGTTGTTGCTTCTGCTTTGAGAGCCTTTGCTGCCGGCAAGCAAATGCTTTAGCATTGGAAGAAAAATTGATATAGTGGCGAATGCCCTGATCTCTGTTTGCCTGATGTCCAACGTCTCCAGGCACTGCAGCTTCTCGATTATCTTGGGCAATTGAGTGACACCTGTGTTCCTGAGGCTGAGGTACTTGAGCAGAAGTATCTTGCAAATGTTCTTCAGAAGCTTGTTCTTTAGGTCGGTGCAGCCTTCGAGATCAAGCACGTTGAGAAGCAGCCATGCATTGATCAGATCCAGGCAGGGAATCAAGGAGAGACAGGATATCATTGGGCCCTTCTAGTGTGACCGCACTGTTGATGGAAAAACGGTGAGCCCGATGAAGAGGCAGGCATGTGTCCATGAAGCTGCTTACATCCGTAGCAATGAATTCGTGGACTATGTGATGCATTGTGCAGGTCTTGATCTTGCCTGCAACACTGGTTTCCCCTGGACGGAGGAACCCTCGATCGATTAGAGCGTCGAAGATGCGCTCAGCTTGATCTTCCAGCTGCACGGCATTGTTAGAACTCAATCTTCTATCTGTCACCAGTCCTTCGGCGAGCCATCGCCTGATGAGTGATGAGGTTTCAATAACCTTCCTCCTTGTAATATTAATGGACTATTTTCTAAATTAATGCTAATACGTAAATGTTCTAAGATTGTGTTGGATCAATGATATTAATGGATTATTTTCTAAATTAATGCTAATACATAAATGTTTTAAGGTTGTGTTGAATCAAGGGTCATCGCCTTGGTAATCAGGTTGGGTTCCTTGATCCCTCGATGGTCAACGAGCTCAATCTGCAAACTAACTTCAATGAATTGGTTGACTACGTGAACCGGTGCTTATGGGCCCACCAAGACAAGGAGTATATCATGTACGCACACAGTCAAGAGTAAGAAGACAATACTCTTCGTATATATTGTTTTTGAAGCTAAGGTTCTTATTACTAATGCTAGATAACCACCACGTAAGCAATATTGGGTTCTCTTAGTCATCGTACCTAAATGGAGTAGGGTCTACTACCTTAACTCAAAAAAGGCGAAAGATTATAATTTCACTGAAATCACCAAGGTCTTAAATATGGCTTGGGGCCCATATGTGGAAAAGGGTGGTAGGTACAAGGAGGGCAAGGACCAACTTTATCATGACACCAATTTCGCATGCGCACAACAGATCGGGGACCAGTGTGGTTTCCACGTGTGCCACAATATGTCAACACTTCTAAGAGAGGTGAAAGATTTCGACCCTGAGGTTGTTGCTAATGATAAATTCAATCATTTCAATACCAATATTAATCTTATAAACGTGCTAACTTCTGTATTATTGAACAGAAAGGTAGAGCTGGCTGGAAGATTTCACCCATCAACCCCCCTGCTATCAGAGGCGAACTGTGCACCTTCATTCTTGCCGAAATAATGAACAAAAAAGGACGTTTTCACGTCAAATAGACGATTGAACTGGGCTAGATGTGATATTGTGAACAAAATAGTTATCTAATTTTTTGTGATGTAAAAACAGTTGTTTCTATGATTTTGTGGTACGGAATGCAATATAATTTACTTTCATATGTGTAATACTTATGGGAGTTTGCCAAATTGTCATCAAATTTGATCAACTACGATTTACGTTGTACTATTCAATTGTTTTCTCTATTTTTTAAATGACAGGTCGTCGTGGAGGTTCAAAAGGAAAAGGATAAAAGAAAGTTTGGTAAGTTTGTGGTTTCATGAGCATGTGTTGATGAAAAAACACACACTGGCCTGAGAGATCTGCTTAACTCTAGTGCAGGTCCAAATTTAGGGTTTTAGGTTCAAGGGCGTGCTAGTTGATTTGATCCTGCAATCAACAAGAAAAAACATGCAAAGAATGTTAATAAACGATAGACAATCGGTCATAGGGCCGATTTTATATCGTATGTGACCTAGCCGATGCAATAAAGCATGAATCGGTTGTAAGGATATAAATAAGTATGAAAATAACCCTAAAACTAGTATATCGGCTATAAAGATCAGTGTTACATAATCAATATATCAATTTCACTTTAGAAATAAGTAATTGGGATAGATCGGACTGAACCGAGATAGTATAAATTGCCCAAGTCTAAAGATAACATGAAATAACGATTATATAAACTCATGTCATAGCCGATATCTAGATTTAAGTGTGTATCGGCTATAGCTCCGATACAACCTTATACTAGGATATTCTCTAGTAACAAATATACTCAACTACAACCACGATAATCTGCAAGTAAGTTACAAAATATCCTAATTAATAGATACAATTGCCAATTTCGGACTCTATCCTTGCACGGCAATCCCATCGTAAGCCTTCTGTCGAACCCGATATTGACTTTACATGCAATATCGGTCCCATCGGCTATCCCAGTCGGAACCAGTCTCCAGCCGATACGAACTCCAGCCGATGCGCACTCTGTTTCCGATATCCTTGCATATCTTCAAATCCACTTCGGACTAGATCGTGTTTCCGATTCTCATAGATTAGATTTGCTTACCAAATTTCATCGTCAACAGCAAGGTCCGAAATTTGTGGCTTAAATGCGGTATGAATTTGTTGGGCAGAATTGTGGTATTTGACGGGCATGTATCTGTAAATTTGTTGTGCAAAATTGTGGCTTTCATATGTGAATGATGTCAATTTTGAGATGCATCTCTATTAAAACGAGAATGTGATATTGGGGGTGCCTGGCATGTATCTGTGATGTTTCTGTTTTTCAGAGGGCGTGGCTAGCAAATCCTGAAGCTAGCCAATATTTAGCATTTATTTTTTTGGGATTTAACACATCAGTGACGGGTCAAAAAAAAAGACGTCACAGGTAACCATACCTGTGACGGATTCGTAAACCGCGGCCGTCAGAGCTGACTCGCCTGTGACGGGCCTTTACTTTCTTGCCCATCACAAGTAGGCCAGCTGTGACGGCTTCTAACTATCGGAGACTAATACCTCTGACGGCCTTTTGTTTAGTTGTCCGTCAGAGATGAGACACCTGTGACGGGTTCTAACTGGTCCTAGGCTAGCAGAGACCAACACCTCTGACGAACGTCTAATTATTTACCCGTCAGAGATGAGTGTCACCTCTGATGGCCGGCCACCCATCAAAGGTGACTGGACTTACCAGTGACCACTGATCACTGACCAAGCCCAAACCCGTCAAAGGTGAGGGTTTGGACCCATCACAGGTGACTTTATTCAGTGTAGTGCAACTAAGTAAAAAAGAATATATATACATACATACATATATATACATATATATACATATATTTATATACATACATATATATATACATATATATATACATACATATATATATACATACATATACATACATATATATATACATACATATACATGCATATATATAGGTATACATATATACATATATATAGGTATACATATATGTACATATATACATATACATATATGTACATATATACATATATATATACATTCATATATATATATATATAGTATATATATATACGTATACACACATACATACATATATATATTATACACATACATATATATACATACATATATACCTACACACACATACATACATAGATACATACATACATACATATATACATATATATATATATATATATATATATATATATTTAGGGATGCACTAAAATAAGCCCAGTGCTTGTTATAAGTAAAACACACCCTCACATAGTTAAATTTTTACTATTAAATATCATTATGAAATACCTCGTAGTAAAAATTTTACTAATAGACACCATAGATATCTCATAGTTAAAAAATACTAATAGGCTCAATATGGGTAAAATACCTTCTAAATAAAAAATTTACTAATAAATTTCATATGTATCTCATAGTAAAAAAATTACTACCATGCTTATTTTAGCTATAACACATATAGGGTGTGTTATAGTATGTCTATATATATATATATATATATATATATATGATTAGCTTGTTCCCAATCTAAAGATATTCTAAGTCTCATGTAGCAAACTGGTAACCAACTTAGTAACACATGTTATATGCCACTGTATTGCTTCCTGTAACATTGTTTCACATTTGCAATAGCATGTGCTACAACCTCTCTGTGTAACACATATTATGTGCTACTGCAATATTTCCCTATAACATAGTTTTTCATGTGTTACAGGGTTATGTTGCTCTATCCCTGTCCTGTTGTAGTGTTGGTTTTGATATTTAGAGATAATTGGTGAAGTGCTTTTGGAGATGATTGGATTTTTAGATGATGGTATGTTTGCGGTCTGACAGGCTGTGGCCCCCCGGTTTTATACACCGGAAACCCGATGGGATTACAATACCATTCCCTGGAGCAGTAGATGGTACACACATGGTAAAATTGTATATCACAAAGCTGGCATCGTTATACATGTTTTACAATGTATTAATAATACATGTGTTACCCGAGTGGGACCCAAATAATCCAAGCATGATCATCTACAATACCAAATATCTAATAGGAGTAGATAAGGTAACGGAAGCGACTGTCCATCTCATGCCATAGGCAGTGAGTGGTGAACCTAGGTCCCTACTCCACCGTTTTGACACTTCTTCATCATCATTGCACACGTATAGGTCGGCTCCAACTTCTTCTTCTAAAAGATTTAATTAAACAAAGGTGAGTACCAACCATACTCAGCAAGCCACCACTACAGAATGCATTTAGTGCACACATGGGGTTCAAGGATGGCTTGGTTTATTTGCATTAAGCTAGATTTCACAATTCATTTCACAAACCTATGACTTAGCAGTTTTAATTGAAAACAACGTTAAGTTGAAGTTGTCATTTATCAACGAGGGTTCATCCACCTTCCCTAAGCCTCGCTTGGTCCGGTTTACCGTCACATCCAATTTTAAATCATGTTCACCATTTCGACCTTCCCGCACATTGGGCAAGGTCACATCTTCCCAACCTATTCTAAAAAAGATTAAAACTTATGAGGCTAGTCAAGAGTAGTACAAGTCCCGGTGCTCAATTAACCGCGAGCATGGCTATTCGAATAGATTTGTTTACTCACACTGCAGTGGATGTACGCTTTTAATCCCGCACTTCGTGACGCACCCAACAAATGATACTTGTCACGGCCCGGTTTTTTAGTCACCCTCGCATTGCGGCACCCGCTCCAAGGACTATGAGACCCCATTGCACCCCGGCACACCGACCCTACCTCGAGCCGGCAGTGAGGGGAGTCCTGGCGTTTCCGGGATCAGGGGTTTATAATATATATATATATATAGGACACACACACGTATATATATACATATAGGGTGCGTTTTAGGTTTTCGCGCGTTATCAATCAATCACAACACTGCATCATCACAACAACACGTATCCCGAACCTACCATGACTGGGGTGCCGCCCCACGAGAATTTCTTAGTCCGCCGGGTCTACACCTATTCAAGAAGTGCGGTCTTACTCGGTTCATTTCCTGCATAGCTTCTTGACTCGGTCCTTAATTGACCAGGGTCGACGGCTAGCCGTTTCATAGAACCACCCATATTCTATTCGTGCCGCCCCAGTCGAAAATATTTTATCATCATTAAGTTTTTGGTTTTCACAAAATGTGTTTAGTTGCGGGTGGCACTCATGTTTCCACCCATCTTCCGACAATCACTCCTACCGAGTGATCGCCACAACCATATCCATATAATAATCATGGAGTGTATATTCATCTATACAAGCAATGCTAAGCAGTATCAATAATTGATTACACATAAATAATAGACTCAGGCAGTAAGGAATATAGATAACAATTTTAAGGATGTCTCACAAACAAGTTTAGGTACGCATTTTATAATTAGCATGCAATTTTATTTGAATCAACACATTTATAAAATAGGATCAACATGCTCAAGGAGGGGAGCGTAGTGAATTGCCTTGCTCAGTCAACGAATCCTCGTCGACTGTTGCGGCTTCTCCTTCTTCACAAACATAAACCAGTTCGATGAACGTCGGGTTAACAACCGGCCTTCCTAATCTAACGCAAAGGGACAAAATCCTAGAAAAAGGCCAAAAATGCAAAACCAGTGCCATTGGATAGTCTTGATTTTAGAAGAATTTTGGTGAAAGTTTTATCGAAATCCGATTTAAAACTAGTGAGTTATGGCCTTCCAAAGGTTCAAATTTGAATTAATTCAAATTAATTGCAAGACCATATGTCCAGCCACTTACTCACTTTTTATAAGAAAAATTAAACCAGAATGGCACAACAACAAGAAAGGAAAAGAAAATCCAATAAATACCAGCATGGTGAAAGTTTGAAAAAGTTTTTTAATTATTCCAATTTTCGTTTCCGGATTTTAAAGTTCAGAATTTTCAGGGTGTTACACCGGGTGATGTTGTGTCGGTTTCAATTTCGGGTTGTTACTTTGGATATCCGTGAATAATCCATGTTTATGACTTCTAGATGGATACTATGCGTATGTAAAATTATTGTGTGCTAATAATGAGTCAAATTGGTGAGAACTTGTGTTCGAATATGGTTTATTGGTTGATGCATGTATAGGTGAGTCTTGATGCCTTATGAGAGCATTGCCGATGATGGATCAGGGGTCAACTTGGGACAAGATGACGTCCGGACGATCAGGAATCATGCGGGATGCTTAGGCTAAAGATCAATGCACGTAGTTGGTGAAGATTTTATATGGCATACGATGGAGATATTGTGTGCGTATGGAATGCGGAGTTGAATTTGGAGGGAGTCCAAATTTGGTATAATTGAAGTTTATAAAGTTTATTTCTTGTACGGGAAAGTTTCCTAGGGGATTAGGATTTTTTTTACAAGGTTGGTTCGTGGCTTTAGATTATCTACCTCGGGTATATTTATTAAACAATAAAACTATGAGCATAAATTTTTTTCGCTTTGGTCTAACAATTTAAGAATAATTATAATGGTTAAGTTTAAATAGAAAAGTCGAAATTACCAGTTATTAAGAAAAATAGAGAGAGTATTATAATTTAGTAAGAATCAAAATACATGAGTAACACATCAGGTTATTAACAGCTTGTACCGTTCAATTGATAACATCTTAATCTCTCTCCATGAGGGAGGTACTACTATTAGACTTGTTCGTCTCAGATGACTGCTATAACCGCTGCAGCTATCGCAGCACTACCCACAACATAAAAGACAACATGATCGCTACGGCCGTTACGTTATACAACCGCAGTTAAGCTGTGCAAAAAGGCCCACTATTTCAAACATTTAATCTCAAATCACAACATCGTTAATTCAATTAATTGGCGGTTGGATTGTTTGTACTCCCTCTATTCCATAATACAAGGTATGATCAAATTTGCACGATCTCCAAAACTAATCTTTATCTATAATTTCTCATATGTTATAAAGTTTGTAGCAACAAAATTATAACAATATAAGTATATTGACATATCAATCCAATAATATTATTTTTAGTAAATAATTAAATATTTTTAAAGTTAAATCTTAAAATATGCGCGTAAATTATGGAATGTATGGAGGGAGTATTGTTTTTTTTTGACAAGAAAAGGTACAAGTGGAATTAACTTGGTGTCGGATACTCGGATTCTTCCAGAGCGTACTGTGTTTGAAAACCCCAAGCCATCCACCGTTGACCAATGCCATGTCCTGCCAAATCCTCCTGTCCATGACATGTGGGCCCAGCACGCTGCTGTTGACAATAACAATGGCTCGGTCGTTTTCTTCTCGCACCCTCCACCTCCCCTATTATAGCGTGTCGGACACTGACTCCTCCCCTGTTCCTTTCCTAATACCAGAATACTTCACGTACCAAATCGTAAAAACGCCCTCTCCACATTCAACGCGTGGCAGCTTATGAATGGGCACGCGCCGAGATTTGTCTATCTTGTGGATGTATTCAACATATTGTAATAATCCGAGGTGTTAAGTGCAAAGTAGCTGAGACCCAGTCAAGTACGTTACCAATTTACAAATCACCCCTCATTAATATTTTTTTAATTCCCACTTACTTCCCCGCTTCTACGGCGAGTTCTTTCTACCCGTCTCCATTGGAGGTGGTGGGTGCGAGTTGGGAAAGGCGAGAGGGAGATGCTGCGAGAGAGGTCGTCGAGGAGGCGGATGGCGAGCACCGCCGCGGCGGCGCTGGTAGTGGCGTCGCTTCTGCTCTCGTCGTCTCCCTCACCGGCGACGGCCGCGGGTCGAGGAGGAGGTGACGATTTCTTTCCCCACCAGTTACCTGTTCTTGATTTTCATTTTTTTTTTTTGTTTATTTGGAGCAGTTGCTTGATACGAGTAGCTCGGGTTCGCGGTTTCTTGGGGGAATTGGGGAGAGTTTTGTACGATTCGTGGTTGCTTGTGAGTAGAGTGTGCGGAGAAATTTATAGGAATGCACGATTGAGAAGTTAATTCCATTGGCTGTGTTGAGGGTCAATGCGAGGGTGTGAGAGGATGGGGGATTTCGTGAAATTTTGGGCGAATTAGAGGGTTTAATGATGGTGGAAAGTATGACATGTGTTAGCTTTACTATATTGACTGCTATGGCTGCAAGGTTATTGGTAATTTGACTGTATTTGTGCGATGTTTAAATGGGAATGGAGTTGCAAAATTCAGAGTAATAAATGCTCAATGAGTTTTCAGGGTCAGATGTTTTGTACGGTTGTACCATTGCTTCTGTACTGTGAAGCATATTAAGCCGTTGTATTGCAAGCAATATCGTAATGTAGATAGAAATGTAGTGGCTATGATAGCGAGGACTATGTGGCTGAAATCATTTAGCTTTACTTATGTTCTTCCTGAGATCTGAAAATCCTGTTAGATTCTCAGCAATGAACCCTGCCAATCTGGCATATATGGGGTTTCCAGGGGCTATCTGAAATTCTGATTTATGCAATTGCTAATTGTAACATGATTTTTTTTAGATTATGGGAACAGGATTAAGAAACCTATATATTTTTGTAAAATGCAACAGAACTGTTTACATTTTCTTTCCTAATGCAGAACTCAGGATGAAGCATTCTGATGGTGGCTATTCTTATAACCGCACTCTTGCCCATATTCTTGTGCAATATGCATCTGCTGTAAGTTCCTTCTTGAACATGCTAGTAATCACTTGGTTTTGTTGAGAACTGCTCATATTAATTCCTGAAACCAATTGCATATTGCCCTAGCAAGACAAGTTTTCTGATGGGAACGGCTTTTAATGCTTGTTTGCAACGTGCGCAAGTCCTTTCCTGTTCCATTCAACATATCCAACCACTAGTATCCTGCCTTATTTTTGCTTATTGCAAGATTTCAACTCCAAATACTTCTTTTGACTGAAAAAGTTTTCTAGTATTCTCCATCCATCATCTTAGAGGATATTACTTGTTTTGAACTCATGTTTGTGTTTTCTCATGAAATGTTTGTATGCTTATCTTACGTAAATGTATTTCAGGTGTATACGTCTGACTTAACCTCACTTTTCGCATGGACGTGTCCAAGGTGTCAAGGTGACACAAAGGTGTGCACTTATGAGTCCTAAGACTGAACTTGGCTGCTGTGCTGCTTCTACAAGCACTTCCGTTGTTCCTTGTTGTCTGATTATGTTATTGTTGGCATTATTAATGCAGGGTTTTGAGATGATAGAGATAATTGTAGATGTGGAGAACTGCCTACAGGTTCATTATCTTTTAGTGCTCTTGCAATCCTTCTCTGCTTCCATGCATTTCTGAGTGCGTATTTATGTTCCTATATTAAACGGTATATAATTCTGACCAGGCTTTTGTTGGAATTGCCCCTGATCCACTATCCATAATTATTGCTTTTAGAGGCACACAAGAACACAGGTATAGGTGATGTTTCCATTAGATGTACCTTATGACTACCATGTGGAAAGACGAGGAACTTGTTCACTCCCCCATCTCTTTAACTTGTTTCCTTGAACTTGTGAAGTGTCTCGAATTGGATTGAAGATCTCTTCTGGAAGCAGCTTGATGTAGGTTATCCAGGCATGCCAGATGCAATGGTAATTCCACTAGTCAAGTTTTTTTTTTTTTTTTTTTTTTGGGGTGGGGGGGGGGGGGGGGAATATCATTAAATTAGTGATATAACTCTATTTTGCTTGATGCTTATCTATTTATGTAGGTTCATCATGGGTTTTATACTGCATATTATAATACAACAGTGCGTCATGAGATCTTGGAATCTGTTCGGTGGGCAAGGAAGACATATGGAAGGCTACCTATAAATGTTGTAGGTCACTCGATGGGAGGGGCTTTAGCATCGTTCTGTGCCCTTGACCTCTCTGTACGTGCCTTTGATCCACCTGGATGTTTTTTTCTGTTACATGGACATCATTTATCCTCAACTCTTGGGACTTTTGGTTCATACATGGGATATTATGAACCATATTGCCCTTGAACCACACATTAGAACAGATGAAAATCCAAGTTTTTCTTGTATGAAATATTTCGTTTTTCTAATTTATAGGCTCTGTTATTGCATCAAATTTTTGAAGCAAGTGTAAACCTGTGATCTTTCAATATAAGATTTCTATTAACTATTGTATGTAGGCATGTTGGAATCAAGGAACTGATTTCTGGCCTTCTGTTTTCCAGGTTAAGTATGGATCGCAGGAAGTTCAACTCATGACTTTTGGACAGCCTCGGGTAGGCAATCCTTCTTTTGCTGCATACTTCAGTGACCAAGTCCCAAGAACAATCCGTGTGACCCATCAGAATGACATTGTCCCACACTTGCCACCATATTTTTGTTACCTTGGTGAATGGACATATCACCACTTCTCAAGAGAGGTTAGTCTCTGATACTTACAAGAAAAAACGACTGAAGTTCTTCTAGACCTTTGTTAAATCATTTGTTTCTTCGGCATATATCTGTCTTCAGATTTGGCTTCATGAGACCGTAATAGGAAATGTAGTTACTAAAAACGAGACAATCTGCGATGGATCAGGCGAGGACCCTACATGCAGCAGGTATCTATCTGCCCCACACATTTCTTAATATATATGTCCCTTCGTATAACTTATGGTTGCTCTTGCTTGAATAGATCGGTCTATGGCAGAAGTGTGGCAGATCATCTTGAATACTACGGTGTCTCACTACACGCTGATTCAAGGGGAACCTGTCAATTTGTGATTGGTTCAACCAACACGGCATACGGTAGCGTTCTTGAAGTTGATAGAACCATCATCTTGACAAGATATCCGCAAGAGTGGCATGCCGTTGAATCTATTTAACCCTTTGCCCGAGGGTAAATTGTACATAATTTATTTTCCTTTTGTGCATATAGCTCATGTAATGTAGATGTACTGGGTTCTCCAGGAGCTCTCCTGAGGATAAGGAGAGGTTTCATTTTTAATATGTGCCCCCCTTCACTCAAGTGAGAATTGCACATGGAAGCTCCATATGAACATTGTAGACACGCCTTTATTGATGTACATAACAATATCAATGGAATAAATAACGGAACGATTTGATGGTATTATATGCTTTTTCATCCATTGTGATTCCCGCTTTAATTTATACTGCATAATTATTTCCAGATTGCCTCTTTGCATTTCACCTCACCTTTCCAGTTACATTCATGTCAAATATGCATTTGCAGATAAAATAATGTTGCTCCTTGCAGATATGAGGAGCCAGGAACAGATGAGAATCAGAAAAGAATCACAAGATGCAAAGCTCTACGGTTGGTGGGCACTGCCAGGTCAGATAAAGAAGGATAAGAATACATGTCTATCCACATATTCTCCATTTTTCATCTGCTTGTTCATAGGGTTTGCATTGCAGCACATCAACACTAACTGTTTCATAGCATCACTTTTTTGCATCATCTGCAGAGAAAATATGCAAAGCAAAGATTTGCCCATTCGGGTTTCCGCGTGGCGAATGCCTGCGTATCCGATAAGGTCAGAAAAATGAGAAACTGAGAATCTTCAAAAGTTGAAATGAACATTGTATGACAAATTGAACAGATGACACTTGACAAGATCAGCCTAATGGTGTGAGTCAGCAAGTACAGTGAAGTTCTCCAGAGACAACAAGTATAAGTTGCAAATTGGACTGATTCTGGACTGTGGCAGATAAGGTCAGAAGAGATATTTTTGTGACTGTACGATGGACTGGAAGCTCTCTGCCTGAAGATGCTACTCTGAACCAGCCCATGAGCTGCCGATATCTGATCTCTCCATCCAGACGGTGCTGTTCCTAGATGTTCGAGTCAATATTTTTTTTGGTAAATTTCATTAGAAAGCTCATATTTTTTAGGCATCTGTATAAGGAAAAACTCTGCTAGTTTGTTTCAGACACCCAATATTTCGAGGTAAAACATTTTGCAAAGCTGGTGCTATACTGCCATGATGCATATGTGATAGGATTAAACTGATTACCAATAATGTGGTTAGCAAGATTGCTGAAAATCTCGAGGGAGAAACAAGAGATGCATGGCAGATTGGGCAGATTATTGATAGATGATGAGAAAATTCAGAGACATTGGTCGCCAAGCTGGAGAGATTCTACCATTGGGATAAGGTCAGAATAGGTAGAGCGCGTGTGCTGAATGAGACTACTGCAGGAAGCTGATCCCTCCTACATAGAAAGCGGCTGTTCTTAGCGTGCGGAATCAGATCCTGGCATCAAAGTTATTACTGTCATGCGACGACGCATGCGTGGCCGTGTTTGCGTCGGCATCATTATTTGCATGTGTCTGTTATTCTCTTCTGAACTTGTGTGTTTACTGTCAAAACTCTGAAGTTGTCAAGAATGTTTCGGACTTTCAGTTTCAGAGAGAATGGTTAGATGTCATCAACTTAAGGTTATTTTCCAAAAATTACAAGCTTCAGATCGCCATAAGTGCAGAAGAAAATTGTGTAATCCCCACAACTTTGAGATTAGTTAGTCTGTTACCACCATATACTTAACTAAAATCCACATATATATGCTTTGCTGGGTGAGGCATGCATACATATATATACTATAAAAGATATTTACACATGTATGTATATACACTCTAAAATCCTGCTTAATTAGTTATGAACCATAACTTTACTAAGTAATGCTACTGCTACTAAATACTCTCTCTGTTTTTTTAATTTTTTAATATATGATGTTGTTGATTTTATACATATGTTTTGATATCTTATTAAAAAGAATACTTAATTGTTACTTATGTTCTGGTGTTATTATTAAAGGTACTTGAATCATGATTTATATTATTGTATATTTGCATTTTTTTAAAATTAAACGAATGGGTTAAATGTATGCCTAAAAGTAAACAACGTCATATATTATAAAAAAAAAGAACAGAGGCAATACTAAGAAGTCCACAAATATCTATACAAACAAAGCTGTACATGCATGCATGTTATTTTGAAAGCTTTATAGAATTGAGATTTTAAGAGAGGGTCAACAAAAAAGGAAAGATTCCAAGGTCCACGGCCCTTGGTGAACACAAACATCGATTCTCTTATCCAAAACCAACCAACCTTTAGCCTGTGCCTGTAATGGATCAATTTATATTTCAGTAGAAGATCGATCAGAATGTAATTAACAAGTAGTAGCAACAAACACCTTTCTCAAGCCTATAAAAGGCTAGCCACCCCAGCAACAACAAACCACACACCTACTTCCAAATCATCTCAAGCACAGAGCAAGCTAGCTAGCAGCTAGAGTCGACAGAGTGAGAAGCTACTAGAAGCATCTAGAAGGTTCCAGATGGAGAGGGTGACGAAGCTGGCGTCGGAGAGGGCGGTGGTCGTGTTCACGTCGAGCAACTGCGGCATGTGCCACGCCGTGACGAGCCTCCTGATCGGCGAGCTGGGCGTCAACGCCGCCGTGCACGAGCTCGACAAGGACCCTCGAGGCAGGGACATGGAGAGGGAGCTCGCCAGGAGGCTCGGCGGCGGCGGCGGCGGCGGCCGCGCCGTGCCGGCGGTGTTCGTCGGAGGCAACCTCGTCGGCGGCACCAACCGGGTCATGTCGCTCCACCTCGCCGGCGAGCTCGTCCCCATGCTCAAGAACGCCGGCGCGCTCTGGCTCTAGTATATATACATGTGCATGCAAAAATGCAATGCAGAAAATTAAAGCCAGGGTTTTTATGTCCTCCTGTGCTGATGAGAATAAATCGATCGATCGCGCGCGAGTGGTGTAATGGTGATCAGGTGAAGTTGTAAATGTCGTCCATTTTGATAAATAAAATCAGTTCTTCTGAAAATGTGTTCTGGGTTTTTTTTAATTTAATTTGAATGTGTATGTACGTCTGTCTCTGAATATTAATATGTGCGCTGGAAAAAAGATATACCGTTGATGTGTTCTTTTCCGTGCTTTAAATAGTGTGCTAAGATATTTAGCTTTAACCTTCTCAAACAGCTATAGCAGGCTAAATGAAACTATAGCAGCTAAATTGTACATGGGAGCAATAGCTAGAATCCTTCTCAAACAGCTATAACCGGAGATAGCGGCAGCTATAACCAAAGACTTAAATCCAATGTTTCTTTCTCACAATCTTTGCAATGTGACAAACTTCTTATGAGATGTTCAATGAAAGGATGGTTTAATTTGTAAAATATTCGTGGCAATGTAGTGCAATTTATTTATATATATGAGAAAAAAAAACAGAAATTTGATTGTGAAGTGGTGCACTTATGTGCCTAGGCAGTTTAGCTTCTTTGCATTTTGCTTGTGCTGTTTTGTGTGCTTTTCTCTCAAGTACTATTGATAATTTTCAGAGGTTCCAAACACACAAAGGATCTAAAATGTTAGTAGTAAATTGCACACCCGGTTATATATTTATCTTATGGGAATTGCTTAAAAAAACTGCCACAAGTTTTTTGGGTGGAAAACTATAGTATTATTATAGTGTTACACTTTGACTTACTAGTTACATACTTACATTGTAACTTCTGGTTTATAGACCGTCAGATCTCATCGAGATTTTTGGGGGGAGAGGAAATTAAGAATCCCTTGCATCAAGATTCGTGCGGAGAGAAGGGGAAAATTGTGCGGTGCACATTATTTTTTAATACTTATGCATGTACAAGTTATATAGAAGTTATAATTAATAATATAGTTACAGTGCAATTACATTACAATTATATTATAGTTGCATTTGAAAGTTTTTCAGCTAAAAAAACTTCTACGATATTTAGATAGTCCCTTATTTTATTATTATTGCTTCTTTCATTCAATCAAATATATGTTTTTAGCAAATGTATGACACCGGTCTAGATTAACCAGATATAATCTATTGGATTAGAAAAGGTGAACGGTGTAGATTAATTCTACTATCACTAAAGACCATTGTAAAACACCTCGTCCTGAAACGGTGGGCGCCTCATGAGAAGGTTGAGGGGCCAAAGAAATGTCCCAAATCCTGAAGGAATCATGAATGCAGCACAAGATGCAAAGAGCTATAGCCCATAGCTAGCTCTGACATTCATTGACCTTCAGATTGTGCGAGAGCTATATCGATCTATCTCTGAAGAGTCATTTCAATTTTTCAGAGATGATTGAGCTAAGCTAAGCCAAGCTAGGTTCATCCCTGCAACATCTCTATCCAAATATCCAATGGCCCATCGATCGATCCTGCACGCATACGTCGACGAATCATTCGTTTTCTTTGTTGTTGCATCAGGTAATTAAGTGTAGCCACGAGCAGAATCAAGGCATCTCTCTGATCGATCGATGGACAGTGTGTGAGATATCAGATATGCGATGCGATTGCTGCATGCAGCATCAAATCATCAGGAAGCAACTAGATCGATGAACAGATAAGCAGATAGAGCATCGTTTCGATCGATGTGATCTTTCTCTGGCTCCCGATTGGCGCGCACATGCATGCATGATTCATGCAGGTTCGCTCGGTCATCTGAAAACCAGGCGCCGTCAGATCGCGGCGTCGCAGTATACACTGATCCACATCTGATTCGGCGCCGTGATCATCTCGGCGATCGATCGAGGAGCAGGAAGATCTTTAAGGACAAGGATGGATGTCGATCGAGAGGTGGATGGATTGATCACAATAAGATTCCGATAAGGAAAACGGAGGAGAACAAATTAAAGGTTGCCGAGTTGTTGCGAGAGAGTGGCAGCGTACAGTGAACTACTGTGCTAGCTGCAGGAAGATGAAGAAGAAGAAGATGCTGATATGCTATTCGATCTGAAGGAAGCTGCAGATAGCGCGTTGGTTTCTGAAACCACCGCGCAATCGATGCAGCCACGCCGCATAATCGATTGATCAGATCGATCAGGTGGCGCAGGAGAATCTGTTCCCGTCGACCGTGCGGCCGGCCGTACCAGATGGCCGACGTTTCCGCCATTGTCGGCGCCGCGACGCATCGCATTTGCACTGTTGAAGGTGCATGCAGCTGGTATTCCTCTCTGGAAGGATCGATCTTTTTTCAGTCTGAAAGTCGTCTGAACTCTGAAGTTAAGTGTCGAACAGTTTCAGAAATATGTTAACCTAGCTAGCAAGAGAGTGTGATACAACTTCAGAATTGCAAAACTGTAACGCATGGATCGCATTTCACCGTCATGTAAGAATTTATGGCAGAATATTTCAGTCTGAATTCTGAATTAGAACAACTCTAGAGTCAGCAATATGTCACGACATAAAACGACATTGTAAACATGTGGTCTCAAATGTTTAAACTTCAGAGACATGGCAAAAATTCTGTCTAAGACTGCCTGTTTCGTCGGAGGCGTTGCGATTGGTTATGGTTTATCTTCACAGCCATTGATATGGGGAGATTTTTCACAAGTCAAATCAGGATGAGGTGTACTTTATTCCGATTCGCTGATGCGATACATACATGGCGCCTGGAAACAATTATCCAGAATCCAATGCACACGCAATCTATCGCCATACTTTTCATGACTTCAATTCAGTGTGCGTGCATGCATTTTATCTGCAGATTCTAGCAGCTTATTATGCGACAACTAAACTGACAATCTGACAGCCACTGCAATCTTAGCTCATTCCTGCATGAAACTTCCTTATAAAAAGGGAAGCAAACCATGCAAACTTCACAACACAAATCAGCAACAAAGCTCACAACCCAAGCTTGATCCATCGATCACTACACTGCACTGTACACTAGCTAGAAAGAAGCTTCTAGAAGCTTCCGGGCGCAAGCTGAATCAATGGCGGAGAGGGTGGCGAGGCTGGCGTCGGAGAGGGCGGTGGTGGTGTTCACCAAGAGCGGCTGCTGCATGTGCACCACGGTGACGACGCTGCTCGGCGAGCTCGCCGTCAGCGCCGCCGTGCACGAGCTCGACAAGGAGCCGCTCGGGAAGGAGATGGAGAGGGAGCTCGCCAGGAGGCTCTACGGCTCCGGCGGCCGCGGCGGGCCGGCCGTGCCGGCGGTGTTCATCGGCGGGAACCTCGTCGGCGGCACCAGCAAGGTGATGGCCATGCACCTCAAGGGCGAGCTCGTGCCAATGCTCAAGAGTGCCGGTGCACTGTGGCTTTGAAAAGACTACCGTGATTAGTTAATGGTCTGAGTTAATTACTTGAAAATTACCGTGGCGCCTATAGCTTAACTGTACTTTGTACTTAAAAGAGAGGAGATAGAGAGAAAGAGAGATGGTAACGAAAATATTGCAGAGTTTTTATATGCATGCAAGTTTTGCCTTTTTAATTAGAAGAATATATACAATACACATGTATGTATATATCTTTTTTCTAATAAAAATACATGTATCAACAGTTATCAGTACTACTTCTCAATGCGATGTACACCATGTATATATCAATGTACTATATACATATAATTGCAGTATATATGGTCAATTAATGGATAATATTCTTCACATTTTATTTTTGTTCGACGTGTCTTTTATCATTGTAGCGGGAGGTACTATATTCTAGTGTAAATTTTGGTACCTCTAGGTACTAAAATTTTAGTGTAAAATTTAGGTATCTTAACGTACTTTCTCAAGTACTGTAAAATTCCTCTTATATTAAAGGTGCATATAAAGAATGAGCTTTGACTGGATAAACGCAGAAGTCCTGGAGGACAATTAGAGTACCCAACGTGGGTTATAGACACAAGAGAAACAAAGGGGATCAGGGGCGGAGCTAGGAATTTAGGTCGATGATATCATAGTCAACCCTCAACAATCATATGTTTCTAATAATGCATGCAGAAAGCATAAAAAAGAAGTGATAAGCCAAACAAAGATAGGGAAGTTCAAGTAAGCTAAGCAGAAGTGGTGAAGGTTCAAACCGAACAATAGGAGGGTGTGAATGGGGGAAGGCCAGAGAGGGCATTGTAAAAGCGATGTCTTCAGGAAGGAGACGATGTCGAATAGACACCGCCATCGCATAGGCGGAGACCAAAAACGGGGTTTCCCACCTTAGCGCCAAAGAAAAATGGAGTAGGACGGTACAACGATGCTTCCAAGAAGGGAGAAGATGCTCGAGGACATCATCGTCGGCGGCACTAACTTTGAAACAAGCTAATTAAGCTTTCGCCCAAGGTCTCTGACATCACCAAGGTCTCCGACATCATCGTCGGCGACACTAACATTATAGCCGATTCACCAAGGTCTCCGACATCACCAATCTGTCCAAATATGCTAGCCAACAGTGTAACTATGAGAGTCATAGAGCTATCATGCATAGCAAGTAATGGCCACACCCATAGTTCATCTCTGCAGTGAGTGCCAACATGGTATCAGGGTTTAATATATTAGTTAGGTTATTTCCATGGGGTTCTGATAGGACCAAAAATTCTGAAATCTCGGTTAAAATAATTTGAATTTTGAATTTTTTTTGTCAAATTTGAATAAATTTTAGCAAATTCACGAAAATTTGAAGGGAAAAAACGAAAAGATCGGGCGAAATAATTTTCTATTGGGTGGCATCCAATAAACCCAAAATTTTATTCCGAAATTTTGAAGCCTGCACGACGACAGTGCTACGGCTGCGGCACCTTTGTACGCCACCACAGCAACTCCGGAGGAACAAAATAAAGCTAGCTAGTGTGCTGCAGGAAGAAGAAGATGCGATGCTTTTCTGAAGGAACCTGGTGGTGGTATTGGCCGCTTTGGTTTCGGTAGTGGACATCGCTACTTTTCTGAAACCACCGCGCGATCGATGCAGGCAACGCCGCATCCAGATGCAGCTCGATCGATCAGGCGGCGACGGAGAATCGGTTCCCGTCCACCGTGCGGCCGTACCACCAGAAGTTTCCGCCATTGTCGGGGAGACGAATCTGAACTCTGAAGTTGAACAGTTTCAGAAATATGTAAACCAGCAGGAGAGCGTGCGACGACTTGAGAATTTCAAAACGGTGTATATGCATGGATTGCATTCACAATAATATCCATTGTAGAATGGATGGCCAACGGATGCTTTGCTAGGTATATCTGCTAGCTAGCTTGCGTTTCCTACTTTCCTCCTAGAAGAAATGTTTTGGTCCGAATTCGGAATCAGAACAACGTCAGTCTTCAGCGATATGTGACACTATACAGTACAATATTGTAAATATATGTGGTCTCAAATGTTTAAACTTCACACAAAAATTATGTCAAAGATCGCTTGTTTCGTCGGCGGCGTTGCGATTGATTATGATTATCTTCAGACTCATTTGGATGGGGGAGATTTTTCACAAGTCAAATCACGATGAGGAGGTGTTATTCCGATTCGCTGATGCGATACGTACATGCATGGCCAGGAACAATTATCCAGAATCTAATGCACACGCAATCTATCGCCATACTTTTCACGAGTTCAATTCAATGGGCGCGCCGATTACCAAACATGCATTTCATCTGCAGATTCTAGCAGCTATTATGCGACAACTAAACTGACAATCTGTCTGACAGCCACTGATCATCTAGCTCATTCCTGCATGGGCTACCCTATAAATAGGGAAGCAACCATCATGCAAACTTCACACACAAATCACTGCAACAAGCTCACAACCCAAGCTAATCCAATCGCTACACTACACTAGACAGAAGAAGCTTCTGAAATTAATCGATCAATCAATGGCGGAGAGGGTGGCGAGGCTGGCGTCGGAGAGGGCGGTGGTGGTGTTCACCAAGAGCGGCTGCTGCATGTGCACCACGGTGACGACGCTGCTCGGCGAGCTCGCCGTCAGCGCCGCCGTGCACGAGCTCGACAAGGAGCCGCTCGGGAAGGAGATGGAGAGGGAGCTCGCCAGGAGGCTGTACGGCTCCGGCGGCCGCGGCGGTCCCGCCGTGCCGGCGGTGTTCATCGGCGGGAACCTTGTCGGCGGCACCAGCAAGGTGATGGCCATGCACCTCAAGGGCGAGCTCGTGCCAATGCTCAAGAGCGCCGGTGCACTGTGGCTTTGAGATTAATTACTGTGATTAGTTACTGATCTTAGTTACTTGGAAAATTTACCATGGTGCCTATAGTTTAATTAACTAAACTTGTACTTAAAGAGAAAGAAGAGAGAGAGAGAGAGAGAGAAAGTGGTAAAAAAATATTGCAGAGTTTTTATATGCATGCAAGTTTTGTCTTTTTTTTTTAATTTTGAGAATGTACAGAATAATATATGTCTGTATATATATATTTTTTAATAAAAGAACATGTATCAACAGTTATCATTTCTCAATGTGATATACTACATTATATAAATGTATATACATTATATATATATACACACACCGTATATTGCAGAATACAATTAATTGTTGATCTTCACTTTTTCTTTTATGAGAAAAGAAGCCAAACCATAAGTCATCTGATTTTTTTTATCAAACTCCTTTAAGTTTGACAAAGTTTAGTAATATATAAAATATTAAATTAATTTCATTAAATTTTATATTGAATACATTTTGATAATATATTTGTTTTGTATTGAAAATGTTATTATTTTTTTCTACAAAATTGATCAAATCTAAAGAATTTTGGTTAGAAAAAAAAGTTAAACAACTTATAATATATTATAAACAGAGAGAATACTGGTTAACATGTAAATTAATATTTTAAAATAAACTTAATAAATATCCCAGAACAAGAGGAAGCAATATATACGATAGAAAGTAGTTTATTTTTTAAAAAAAATATTATTTTTAGAAGCGTGAAGCAAATAATTGGACACTTTGAACTACCAGTTCCTAACTATGAGTCAATTCCGACAAATCAACTCCAGATTAAGAGTTGAAAGGGACAATCATCATTGCTCGACGTGCCCTACAATTATTAGGTCCTAATTAAACAGGAGATTATTCCAAAATTGAACCTAATCATTGCCTCAGCCCGGCCTGGTCCATCAGCCATGCTCAGGTCCATATCAAAACATATTTGAAGAGCCCACAAACATGATGATACATATGCCCATGCATGCCCGCATTGCCCTAGCAGAAAATTCACCTAGATCACCTGGTTTCCCAAGGAGAAAACACAACGACACAAATGGGTCGTTTGATTTGGGATCAACGGTGAGATATGGTCCACCACATGGCTGACCAAGCAAGAGAGCATCTTTGTCACCAGTAGTTCTGTTCCTTGCTGTACTTATCCCTGTTGGTCCTTGCATTGTCTCTCACAGCATCTTTTGTGGGCATCCATTTAATTTGTGGGGTGATGGATGTTGGATTCATTAAAACTATCAAGTTTGTGTGAAACTCTGAAACTTCTAGTTGCATGCAGAAGTTTGCCAAAAGTGCTTGGTTTCACAAAGTATAGTTGGCTACTTTGGTGTCATGCACTTGGCGATTCCTGTAGCATGCTTGTATAGGAATCATTCAAGAGATATGTGATTGCTGAATGTAGAGAGATTTTGAAAGGAAACATTTCTCCTATACAGTTAATATTGATAGTTCAAAATGTGCATAACGTGGTATCGTGAATGACTCATCTGTAACGGAGGTTTGCGGCCCGTCATAAAAATACCCACCCGTGACGAGCCAAGAAACGCTCCGATGAAGATTGGGCCTCACGATCGTTGTTGCATTGTATTCCCCCTAAAAAGAAGATATTATCTAATATTTGGAGATCTAACTTTAGTACTCCCAATGTCAAATAAATTTGTCTATAGAGCATAACATACAGGATTGCTCAGAGTTTCCTACAATTGTGGTATTAACATCATAATACCTCCTTGGGTGTAGTTAATCTTTAGTTTGTGATAAAAAATATATAAAATTTGTAGGATTTGAATCCTATAGAAAAATATCCTATGTGGTCATTTGGGATATGATTGACAAACCAAAGATCTTAGGGCACCAACAATGTATATAGCAAAAATAATCTATATAGATGGGATCCACATATAGATTTTAACTATTGTAACCTTCACAAATATAGATAGCAAATAGTATTAGGAGGAGAGATGAGGTAGGGATAAATAAAATATTTTATTCTCTATGGGCAGCCCATATGCTTATGGGTAGCTTTTGTTATTTTTTTTGCTATGGACTAATTCCACAATATTACTAGGTGGCTGAATAAAATGTTTTATTGCTTATAAACTACTTTTTAACTACATTATGTGGATGCCCTTATAAAATTCATATGGAATAGCATAAGACATATATTCTAGAGAGGAGAGTTAGCATGAAGGTCCAACAAACTCACAAAAACTGTTACTTCCTCGGTCCCAAATTAGTTATCGCTTTGACTTTTTACTTGTAACGTTAGACCATTCATCTTATTTGAAAAATTAATACAAATATAAAAAAGATTTTTATAATAAAGCAAGTTGCAAAAAAAATAAATAATAATTCCATAATTTTTTGAATAAGACGAATGATCAACCTTTATAAACAAAAACTCAAAGCGACAAGTATTCTAGGACAGAGGTAGTATTGTAATTTTTTTCCTTTATAATTCTTTGTCTTTCACTTATTCTATGTTTTTTTATGTTCCTACATTTTCTTAATCTTACATCGCTAATGGAGCATAAGAATGCTAGCCGCTAGCAAACAGTGGAAGGGTAACAAAAACATTATCATCCAATTGCAAGAGAAACTTTTAGCAATTTCTGTATAAATAATCCGATAAAATTTTCATGTAACCTCCACAAATTTGCTGCTTTACAAACTGATATATATGGCATTTTTCTCACAGAGATTTCATACTCCCATGAAATCGTTAGCAAGCATGAGGATGGATTCACATGTGAGACTAGTGGCACAGAAGATCCTGCGCGTGCATATGATTATGGTACAGCTCCTGACTTAGTGCATGGTCAGATGGGATTTAATGCGGCTGTCGGAACCTGCTGCCATCGCCATCGCTACGCTCCAAGATCTATGATGTACATCAAACCAAGGTGAAGTTGAGTAAAAAAGAAATAGAAAATGGTTTCTCAACAAAGGCAAATGAAAATGGCCAAAAACAATTTACTACTAAGCCTAATTTTACCAAGCAATGTCAAGATATTACTCCGTAGTATATTTCAGAATATTTTTAGTGTTTATTATTGCTCCAATGTGAAGAGAGTATAGTATAGAAAGAAAAAGATAATTCAATGTGAGTAGTACTGTACTACTGTATGCGTCTTTCCAGTGTATTTTCCGTGCAAATTTGGTCCAAAATGTCAGAAGCAGTGATTGAGGCAGGCTTTCTCACAACGGGTTCTGAGTAACTCTGTAACGACTGAAAGTAATCAGGCACGCACCACATGCCCATGTCTCAAGGAAAATCATAATACAGCCTTAAAAAACAGATGCCACTAGCCACTATCTTACTTTTTATCTACCTCAAAAGGACAGCCAAAAATAATCATAAATTAAACAACCATATTTTCTGGGTCAATAACTGCATAGCAGATTCTAGTAGCAGTAGCATCATTAGCTTCTCTATAATCATCAAGGAGAACACGGAGCATTTGCACCTTCAGATTTGCATTTCTTTTTTCCATTTTGTTTCTGCTGGGCTTATTTTGTGAAGCTCTGACACTAGCCCACTGGAAAAAAACAATTTTTAATTTCTTAGCTTCAACTATGATATGGCAAAAATGGTTCATTTGCGAGGCTATTTTATCATCTGCATTCTAGTGTAAATGCTTTACCCCCAAATAAACAGCAAAAAACGCAATTCAACAGACCATGGTCTCAAGAAAATTCAGAGAAAAAATATACTAGAAATCCCAGAAAAAAATAAAATAATTTGAGCACCCTTTTTGGAACATATTTCTGCGTAGGTTGAGGTAGATTGTTTACTTGATTAACATGATAAATTAAATTAATGTTTGAAGAAATAAACTTTGTAAAATAGCTTGGGATCAGTGTAGTAGAAGAATTTTTCTGAGGAATAGTATATTTATGAGCTTGGAGTAAATACTCCATGGTAGAATATAAATAATTAAAAAGCTTAAAAGAACATGGCCTCCCGTAAAACACCACGCCTCCTGCAAAAATCTGGAGAGAAAGCAAATAAACTGTAAAGCAAGGTAAATCCATCTCGTAATTCATGCATGATGAACACAGTAAAGTGAATCACCTTTTCCATGGCTGCTGCTGCTGTTCTCACACAAAACACCATGCCTCCTGTAAAACTTTTCACACAGTTGCAGGTCGAGTTCAGAGGCTTCTTTCTTCCCCCACCCCTTTCCACCCCTCACACTCCGAGAAGTCAATGTCACTGTTGCTGCCGCTTCTTGCTCAGTACAGTAGAGAGTAGAGTGTAGCTACCACACTACACTGCCTCACATTTACACCTCTAGCTCCCTCTTCTCTTCCATAGCTGGTGCAATTTATGTTCTTGGCAGGGTGACCACTCTTGCTGCTGCTGCTCCGATCCAAGAAGTAGGGCAAATTTGTTTGTGTTCTCTTTTTGATTCTTTTTTATCTTTCTTTTTCATACTTTGATGTGTCTGTCTGCTTCTTGGCTGTGGCAAATGGTGCTTGCTTCTTGAGAAGCTAAAACAAATGTACTAGTGTTCTTGTTCGTGGTCTGACTAGTGGGGAGGTAGTGTTCTTGATTTCTTTTTTCAGGTTATCTTTGCTTAATTTATTGAGATTTGTTGGTTCCCTGGGCGCAACATTTCTGTCGTTTCTTGGCCTGAAAATCTTCGAAATGTTTGATGCCTTCCTGTTCTTGCTCAAGTTCCAAAGGCAGCATCTTTTTTTTTAACTGAAAGATTTGTCTTTTCTCCTCTTTTCTTCGACATGATTTGTTGAGCCCAATCCCAACTGCTCCACTAACCCTATTTGTTTAAACTTTTTTCCCCCACTTTTGTGTTTGCAGGAGAGAAGAGATTGTGCTAGTAGGGTTCGGTTTAGTCATTCCGTTTCGGGTAAATTGGATTTGAAGAGGCCGCAATGCCGAAGATGTTTGGTTTCTCTCGTCGACGGATGAAGCTTGGAAGGTGAAAAACTTCTTTCGTTCGATTTGGCCCAGAAATTTGGTCCCTCTTCTTTATCTGCTCATATCCATTTGTGTTCTTCCTAAACCTGGTTAGGTATTGGTTTCTTTGGTTGTTCGTAGCTTGTTTTTTTTTTCATTCCGATAATGTTTTTTGTTCATGGGTACAGAGCCATGCCCTGCATTTTAGGAGATGGCTCAATTAGTTTTTCCTGATTCGATTTATACATTTGCCCATTTAGATGATTTAATTCGTTATGTACGAAAGATGATTGAGCTTGTTATCTTAACAGAGAAGAAAAAAAATATTTTGGTAAGTTCTAATTGGTAGATATGAGTTTGAAATGTCAGAAAACTCGGTCTTGTTTTCTTGCGGAGGAGAAAAATAGGTGGTTTTAAAACTGACGAACTCCCCTGCAAATATCTGAGTGATTTTGGTAAACCTAGCCTTACTCTGCATTTCTGCAGTGTTAGACATTTTGCTACTGTAGATAAGTCGGTTTTTCCTAGTTATTCATCCTTCTGTTTCAACTCACCTGTAAAAATATTTTTATGATTTTTACAGGTTGAAGGGTCATTTGCATGATCCTTTTCATGGCTCCCGGAGTCCTGCTCGGACAAAGCGGCCCAGTCACCCCAATGTAAGCTTTTATGGTTTGAAATGTACATTTTACCTTGCTTTCTGATTGTATTGTATTTTGATGCAGTATTTAAATGGTTATTAGTTTTCACGGTTTGGCCAGGGAGAAGACCAAGTGACTACATCAGTGAGCGGCCGAGCCGACGACCTTGCTTGGCGCTGCTCATCTGATACGTTTGATCTCAATGGCCGTGCGTTCGAGAACTCTGAGAATTGGGCAGTGTTGTCAACAGAAGGGGACAAGCCGATTCCTCGTTTTGATGTAAACAACTGTCTTAAAACTTTGATTTGTGCATCAGGAGAAAAACAAATACAGTGATGTTCTCATCAATAATCAGTTTCTATTCTGAATCCTTTGTATCGCTTTCGTCTGATTTGCGTTTAAACAGCATGCAGCAGCCATGGTAGGGAGCAAAATGGTGGTCTTTGGTGGAGATTCTGGCCATCATTTGCTGGATGATACAAAGGTAATCAGTTTTATGTTTCTTAGGTTCTCATCTGTTAATGTCGCATGGCAATTTTGAGAAAAGTTCATGATCTGGTATTTATATATATCCTTCAGATACTGAGCTTAGACAAGCTTACATGGGATTCAGTGGCTCCCAAAATCCGTGTATCACAAGGTGGTCATGCTCCAAAGTTTCGACCATGCAAAGGCCATAGCCTGGTATAATTCTTGAAGCTCATTGTTCTCTCACTAGTCACTACTCACTACTCATGTCCTTGCATTGATTCATAATCAGGATTCCCAGTTTATGTATGCCTTACTGTTGTGATTTTACTGGAATTGAATTCTCATAGCCTCCATGACAAAGTAGTAGATGTATTCTGACTATGACACACAAAGTACTTACTTTTTGAAATTTTAGGTTCCATGGGGGAAGAATGTCATTCTTGTTGGAGGGAAAACGGATCCACCTTCTGACCGGATATCAGGTTAGACAGCTCCATTGGATTCTCAAAAGCATGTGAATTTTCTTTTGGTCAACTGCTTTACTTTCCAATTTGCAGTAGAAATTTTGTAACTTCATTTCTTTTACTGCAGTCTGGTCATTCAATACCGAAACCGATCTCTGGTCGTATATAGAAGTCAAGGGTGATATCCCGGTAAGGTGGTGCTTATTTCAGGATTGATATATACACTGCTTAATTTTCATGCAAAATGATAAGAAATTGTCCCCTGATTACTTATGTCAGGTGGCTCGAAGTGGCCATACAGTGATTAGAGCAGGTCCTGTTTTAATTCTGTTTGGAGGTGAGGATGGAAAGGGGAAAAAATTACATGACCTTCATATGTTTGACCTGAAGTCTTCAACATGGCTTCCTTTGAATTATAAGTGAGTCATCCTTGTCTAGAAGTAGAACTCAGAAATCTGCATATCAATAAAGACTAAAGTAGCTAAAGAAAGTTTTTTCAGTTGACCATTAGGCTTATTATTTGAAAATCAACACAATGTAGCAGTTCCTGCACTGTGGCACTAAATTTCCTCAATGTTCGAATTATTCTCATGCTTATCATTTTCTCTTATTGATTATAAGTCCACTGTTCTAGAGGTGCTGGACCTTCTCCAAGATCCAATCATGTGGCTGCTCTATATGATGATAGAATTCTATTGATCTTTGGAGGCCAATCAAAATCCAAAACACTCAATGATGTTCATGCTCTAGACTTCGAAACGGTAATTTCTATTGGGCTTCCTTGTAGGTTTTTCTTGTTGACGCGCTTACTGAAAAAACCATTATTCTTGTTAGATGGTATGGTCGAGAGTGAAAACCCATGGCCATCATCCATCACCTCGAGCGGGTTGCTGTGGAGCTCTCTGTGGGACTAAATGGTATATCACAGGGGGTGGAAGCAAGAAAAAGCGTAAGTTTAAACATTATGCACTAATTCATGTATTAGTCTATAATATGACAGATGGATGGTTCAGTCAGTCCTAAAAAAAGATGGCTCAGTTTTGTTTCTGACCCAGATTGCATTTGCTGGAAGATTGCATCTTTTGTGACCATGGCCCATGGGTCATTTTAATGAAAAGTTATCTTTCTCTCAGGTCATCCGGAAACTTGGGTTTTTGACGTTCTGGAATCCAAATGGTCTGTTTGTGTAGTACCTCCTAGTTCCTCAATTACCACAAAGAAAGTAAGTTAAATTCATTCTTGACTTAGTTCCATGTAAGTGATCCACAAGTGCAATCTTACAGTAAAACTGCAAGGTGGATATTGTGTACTTAAGGAACAACTGTCCTGAGAATTTAGATAAATGAATACTAGGTTCCCTTAAAATTTATGATGGCTATTGTCTAGAGTTGAAGGCAGAAGTCACTAGATAAACAAAGATAACTGTAGTTCTTTCCCATCTAATTTATACTGAAAATAGTGAAAAAGAAGACTGTCTTTAACTTCTCTGGTGATTATGGAGCAGAAATAAGAGAAATCAAGTCATATTCAAATTCATGTTTATTTCTGTGTTATCATTTTTGCTCTGTTGCTGAATGATTGGTGATGCAACTCATGGCAGGGATTCAGCATGGTTCCGTTGTACTACAGGGACAAGATTGTTCTTGTTGCTTTCGGAGGAAACAAAAAGGAACCATCTGATAAGGTGAAAGAGCTGAACTTTCCAACCAAAATAACAACAATTGTCGGTGTCTGGACTTCATTTTCTGAAATGACAATTCTCTTCTTATTCATATTTTGCGGAAGTGCATTTGAAACATTTATATAACCAGGTTCACCAGCCCTTAACCAAATTTGTTTTGCACTTTTGAAGGTCGAGGTACTAGTGGTACTGCAAAACGAGCACTGCTTCAGCTGGCGGTCTGCCCCTGATGTAGAACCTTTACTGTATGAGGACTCTCCTCCAAGCTCAAAGGAACTTTCTGATCAACTGAACAACTGTGCTCCTCTGTACTCTACTGGATCTGTAGCAAGGCATAGCCTTGCCACCACTGTGGAGAGCTCGTCCGGGAGGAAATCGCTACCTGATTCGCTGCTACAGCAACCTAATCTTGGCAGTTCATCGCTCCGTAGACAGTTCCGTCAGGAGGAGGAATGCAGCCTAGCCCACAAACTGCAGAAACCAATTGATGATGACAGATACAAGGATGTTGATGACTGTTCTGAGCTACCCTCGGTCACAAATCAAAAGCAGCGCAACGATATATACCAGTCTCCAGATGCTGATGCTAAAGCGAAGAGGGTGGGCAGAAGTTCATCGGACATTAATCATCAGTATGACACCAAAATAGCAAACCTAATCAGGAGAAACATGGCATTGGAGGAGCAACTTTCAGCAGCAATGGCAAGCAAAGATGAAGCGGAGAAGAACCTCTCTTTGGTCATCGACAGCAAGGAGGAGCTAGAGAAGAGGTTGTCGGAGAAGGACAGGGAGGTTGAGACGCTGAAGGAGAAGGTGACAGGATTAGAGCTGGCGCAAGAAGAGTCAAACAGCCTCTCGAACACCGTCCATGCTGACAATGTGCGCCTCGAACGCGAGGTAGCGTTCTTGAAGGCCGTCATGGATGAAACCCAGAAGGCAAGATAGATAACCTTCCTATCATCTCTTCATCAGCCACTTTTGGCACTGACTGAGTTCTGTTCATTCACAGGAGCTTCACTCTACTCGCGGAGTTTTAGCAGGAGAACGCGCGAGGGCCTTCCAGCTCCAGGTAAATGGTGAAAGTGTTCAATCTCTCAGGTTCTTTTTTTTTTCTGGTTAATACAAGATTGATAGCATGAGTTACCCCATCTCTCATGGCCTGTCAATAACTCAATATATGTGCCATGCTGCCCTGTTTGATTTAGATTATTGAGCAGATTATTGCCGTGAATTATTGATTTGATTATAGAGATAAATTAAATAAATAGCATAAAATAAGTGACCTAAGCAATGCAGTAGAAGATAGTTTTTTGAGAAAACATATTTTCCGAAGCTGGAGCAAATAATCTGTTTCAATAATTTGTGTTGCATCTGTGACTGTCCATGTAACTGAGTTTGTTGATATTGGTTTGCCAGGTTGAAGTGTTCCATCTGAAGCAAAGGCTGCAAACAATGGAAGGAAGATCCCCAACACCAAGAAAACCTCAGAATCTGTAGGGTGCAGACTGCACAAGCCAAGTGTACAGTTGCCACGAGTTTGTCGTACCCTGTTGTAAATTAATTCCTGAGCCTATTTTTCCATGGGAGACATGTTATGTAACCATAAGTTTTGGTCCATCCATGAAGAATGTTCATGTGGCAATACCTGAGCTCAGAATTTGTAACTCGCACAAGATGTTCTTAAAGACCTAAATGGATACTCTCATCTATGTTCATGTACCAGTCTTGGAAGGAAATTAATTAAATTCATTTTCGCAGGGTACATGACCAATTTTGGGTTGCATGAAATACATGAAATAAATATTGGGTTGCATGACCAATTTTTCTTCCTGCCAAAGGTGTAGAAACAAAATCAGAGAAATGTTTTCTCTTTTTTTTTCTTTTAAAACATAAATCAGACACAAAAAATGGGGTCACACAGGTGTGCTTACTGCTTAGCAAGTCTGACATGTGGGGCCCACCATAACGGACGGTATCTACGGTGGCGCACGAATCTCAAAGCAGAGTGCCGACGAGCTAACCTGATGCTGTGTGCTCAATCAAAATTCTATCCCCAGCTGCTGCTGCTGCTCTTCTCATCGCCACCTCTCAATGGAGGCCTTCCTCGCCGGCTTCCGGGCGCCGCGGCCCCGGGTCTCCGCCGCCGCCCGGAGCCTCCCTCCCAACCCCTCCTTCTTCTCCGGCGGAAGGCGGCGCAGGAGGCTCTCCTCATCGGTGGTCTGCATGGCGGTAAGCAGCCAATCGCTTCCCATGTCTGCAGTAGCCCGCCGTTCTTGTTGGTTTTACCCGTTAAAGTTTTGCACCTTTCTTTCGTAGAACTTATGAGTGTTTCTTCTAATCTTTTCTGCTTTGTCACTGGTAGGAGCCCTATCTCATAGCAAAGTTGGATTCTGCAGAGAAGGCTTGGAAGGAAATGTCGGTATGGCTCTCTGTTCAATCCCCAGCTTTCTTTTATTATTATTATTATTTTGAGAAAAAGGAACTCTTTGAATAAGAAATGACCTTATGTATTTTTGTTCTCCTTTTATGAAGTTATTAAATGGTGGGAAATTACTTTTAGAATTAAGTTTAAGTTCAGTTCCCTACTTGAAATTACCATGTAGATAATGTATACTGTCATGCTTGCTTAGCGATATGGAGAAATTTCCAATTTTATTCACTTTTTGTATTGATTTACTGAACATGTTGATTTGATGAGTGAGTATCAACTTCAGGTTAGATTGGCCGATCCTGATATTGTCTCGGATCCCAGCGAGTACCAAAAACTTGCACAGTCAGTTGCTGAACTAGATCAGGTATTTGACATGATTTCAGCAGCATTTGTTTTTTGGTTACTTGTAACTTGCAGGATGCCTGATTTTTCTTCCCCTTTGTTTCATCATTTTTTATGAAAATATTCAGGTTGTGACTACGTACAGGCAGTTTAAGGATTGTGAGAAGCAACTTGAAGAAACAAAAGGTTGGCATGCTACAGTGTTTCTTCTTTGTAGAACTGTGTTTCTTATGCTAGCCTGTGGTTAAGTCCTAGATTCTAACAAACTGTGTATGTGCTGACATGATAGTTTTGCAAAAAGAGAATGAAGATGACCCAGATATGGCAGAGATGATTGATTCAGAGCTGGAGTCTCTATCTAACCAGCTTGAAGAGCTTGAGGAAAAATTGAAGGTATGTGTGAAATATATATTGCGTGTTAGACATGTTGAGATGATTCTCATTGCTCTTGTTTTTTCATGTTAGTTACTACTGCTTCCCAGTGATCCTCTTGATGCACGCAACATCTTACTTGAAGGTACACCTCAATTTTGCCCTGCCTTTTGGCCATATATATTTGAGAAATAACAGTGGTGTTTCTTTACAATTTCAAACCCGTGTTTTGGAACTGAGACTATGTTTTTGCCATTTCAGTAAGAGCAGGTGCTGGTGGTGATGAAGCTGGAATTTGGGCTGGTGACCTTGTAGGTAGATAAGACTTTGTACAAATTGAGTATGATTTAGCAACTGAGAAAGGATAGCTGTTTTGGTTTAGTCTAAGCAATAGAATATTAAGTCTTGCTGAAAAGAATTTTATTTATGGGATTTGTGTTAAATAGCCTAGCAGTTAATATGTCAAAGAATGAGCAAGATAAGGTTTTCTTTTCGCAATATAATCATTTTTGTTCATTATACT
Source organism: Oryza punctata (assembly GCA_000573905.2). Taxonomy (NCBI): domain Eukaryota; kingdom Viridiplantae; phylum Streptophyta; class Magnoliopsida; order Poales; family Poaceae; genus Oryza; species Oryza punctata. The sequence goes on from CM002498.2 coordinate 29,493,497, forward strand.
TTAGAAGCTATAATTTCAATACCTGAATGCATCATGTGTACAGTTTTATTCACATAATTTGGCAGCTAAACATGTCAATCACTATTTTATAGGTGCGTATGTATCAAAAATACTGTGAGCGCAACTCCTGGAAGTTCAAACCAGTTTCCAGCTCAGAAGTATGCTTTTGCAACCTGGTCCTTAACCTGAGGTTTAAATAACAACATACTGCTCACTAGTCGAATCTTTTAGGCAGAAAAGGGTGGATTCAAGACATATGTGATGGAGGTGAAGGGCAAACAAGTTTACAGTAAACTGAAGTTTGAGTCAGGCGTACACCGTGTTCAGCGCGTTCCCCAGACAGAGGCTATGGGCCGTGTTCACACATCAACAGCAACTGTAGCTATTATGCCAGAGGTGAGCTATTAGATGTCAGTTTTTTTTTTGTCAATTTATTTTCTTTCTTTGGGAGCTTTTTGATATTGTTTTGATGGCATCACAGGCTGATGAAGTTGATGTGGTTATCGATCCGAAAGATATTGAACTCAAAACTGCAAGATCTGGTGGAGCTGGAGGTAATATCACTTACTATTGTTCTAACAAGAGTACTGTCTTCTTTTTCTCTGAATGTCTGGTAACAGCCGAGTCTAACCTCAAATGTCCTCCAAAATATCACTTGTTGCAGGGCAGAATGTTAACAAGGTGGAAACTGCTGTTGATCTTATTCACAAACCTACGGGGATTCGAATATTTTGTACAGAAGAAAGGTCACAACTCCAAAATAGAGAACGTGCATTCCAATTGTTGAGAGCAAAACTGTAAGTTTCTATTGTTAATTTGTAGCCTTCAAAACTTTGTTTTTCTATTCTCCATAATCTATATGCATCCTGTCATTTCAGTACTCTGCCTATAAACATGTTCTTTATAAGCCCATCGTTGCATTGTTGGTTCTAGTTATCTGGAAAGAAATGCTAAATACAGTAAACTTATATTTGGTCTCCAGGCTTGTTGGTATTTAGATGATAGGTTGTAGTTTAATAGCAGCAGGTATCCTTGTGAAACCTTATTTTATGTCTGATATATCTCTCGCATAAACATTACAGTTACGAGATAAAATTACGGGAGCAGCAGGAATCTATAAGAAACCAGAGGAAACTGCAGGTAAATTATCAGTTTTACCTAGGATCAGCATACAAAGGTTTTAACTGTTACATTCGATTGAAAGTACACCAAAAATATGTATTTAGTTGTAGATGATAAACATTTTAGATTCAATGTAAATGGCATTTCTCCTTTACATGGCAATTAAGCATATACTATACTATTTTTCCTCTGTTGGTTTTTACTAATATTTGGTGGCAATTGAAGGTTGGAACTGGTGCTCGTTCTGAGAAGATAAGGACGTACAATTATAAGGTATCAGCACATCTTTTCATCTGATGGTCTGCTGTTTTAAGAATTCATGGCATTGGCATTTGTGTAGTTTAGTGTTTTGGCATATTTTTAGTTAATCTGGAGTATGAAATATTTCACATTTTCTTATAGGACAACAGAGTGACAGATCATCGGTTGAAGATGAACTTTGAACTCACTAGTTTCCTCATGGGAGATATCGAGTCGGCTGTGCAGGTAAACTACATATACAAAGATGCAAATCGTGCAACATGCAACTATTTAATAAAAGAAAAGATGCAGTTCAATGCACAGAAATTCCACCTCTCATGTTAGTTCTTTTGTTGCTGAAACATATGCAGTCCTGTTCTTCAATGGAGCAGAAGGAACTCCTGGAGGAGATGGCCACATCTGTGGGTGCAGTGAAGGTATGATCAACGCGATCGATCCTTGTGCAGTCCTCCCACCTGAGTACCAGACCATCAGAGAGAAATCATCCAATGGACATTGTGTTGAAACGGGTGGTTATCAATGGACAAATGCACATGAAGAAATCTGAAGATACATAAACATATGCTTCCGTTGCTTATGAGCATGACTAATGTCAGAAAACACACTGATGCAATTCAGTTCCTCTTACAGTTACAAATTTTGAGTAGTTGGATATATGCAATGTGTACATCTCGACAGTTACATAGCTACATTATTCATTATGCACAATTCAACCTGTTAATAGATGGGAATGAAATATGTTGATTTGTCAATGTGTTCAATTGAAATGAATGTGTTAAATGATGGGTAGCATTATCTTGCTTGTGCTATGAGATTGCTTGCTGGTGCCCTCTAAAACCAAGTCACCTCGAAACTTCACTGTGGAACCTGATGGACATGACTTGTGCTGATTCTCATTTCTCAATGTGTTTAATTGAAATGAATGTGTGAAATGAAAAGTAACATGCAGTTCATTGTTTCATGGGATCCCTTGTTTCATTGTCCCAGTTTGAGAAGTTTAGCAACAACACTTCATTGCTGATGCAGTAATAGGCGGTGAACATTGGCATCCAGTATCACATGAACATTGAACACAACACAAAATATTCAGAGAAGCATCATTAAATGAAACTCCAACATCATTCTCAAAGGTGCCAACCATTTAGGTACCCACTTTTGATCATAATCTCATAAGCATCAATATCTCAAAAAGAAGGTGAACTCTATGACAGTAAAGATGGCTCGGAAGTCGGAACTGACAAAAAACTGGAGAAATTTCCTGACAACTGTTCTGCTGGTATTAGTTTGGCGATGGAAGGAGCTTCCTCAGTGTAATTGAAGTTCTTATCTGCTGCTCGAGCTCCCTGCCACCCCACTGCTGAGCACCCGGCTTGCGGTTTATCTCATGCTTCCATAAGTATCTCGCATTGCCTGACATGAGAACAAGGGACCCTGGGTTCAGGTAGACAGGGATCTTTGTAGGTTCAGCATGCGTACTCTCCAGTATCTCACAGATAGGAACTTCTTGTTCTGCCCGACTGAAGTGCATCACGCACGGTGACTCAAGCGAGACTATTGCGATTCCATCATCAAAGCGCATCAGATCAACATGAGCACAGATGCCCTAGATTGCAAGATCAATTATCACATTAGTACAGGAAGGGACAAGAAGAGGCATCTGTTTATTTAGTTCATATTGGTTTGTGATATGAATTGCTATGTTGTTTTCAGAAGGCTTAGTGGCTAAACTAGTCAGTATGAGAAAGCTACAATCTTTTGTCATATACTTGAAGCTAAACATGATACTCCATATTATTCAGAACATAAATAGTCCCGCACCTCACCTGGCTCGTATCTATTTGCAATCAGTTGGTCAAAAAATGGTTTCCTCCACAGCAAATCTGATGGTAAAGGACATGCATCTTCGTCCTCATTTTTCAACTCCACATCACAACCAACATCGACATCACCAACACAAATAGCTTCATGGATAAGTGCCGAAAGCTCAACAGCCCATGAAGGAAGATCACCAAATCTCATTGCCTGAGAGAAAAAAAGGATGCACAGAATTTCATGTTTCTCAAAGGATAACTAGAATTCCAACAGTATAAACAAGTGATGTGCGTTTCTTCAGGTCTGCAGATAAATAACAGTGTTATAGTCTGAACTAGTTTATCTAGCAAACATGTCTTCTGGACTATGCAAACACATTAGGCAGATGTTGGAACAATTAGAAGAACAAAAACTTACTTGGTTGCGTGCATCGCTGAACCATCCTTCTGAAAAACACAAATAGGCACCCCAGTTAATTTGACTCATCAACGAGCAATAAGTTAATCTGCTGAGCAGTAACAAGCTAGAGCTAATTTCTTTTCCTGCAACATTGCATTCAATTGGTGAATGCACAATAGAACATAAAGAAATCACGCTCACACCTATGACCTCAAACCACATATATAGCTAAAGAAATTGATCAAAGTACATCACCAGAACAGTCCACTTAAGTGTAGTTCAGATGGGGCTCTTAAGCATCAAATTTGGATGGTTAACAAAACTCAAGACTTTGCAATGTCATTTATATGAAAAGCAAATCACTCTAAGTTGCAGCTAATAATGTAGAATAATTTACAATTTTGCAGTGAATTTTGTTGGAGAATTGAAGGTGAGACTAAAGATTTGATGAATGGAACCAAACTGAAACCCATTACATAGCTCAAGAAACCCAAATCTTTCATTACCCAGAAGGAAGAACACAATAAATCTATCTCAATCAACCCACGCGGTCTCACCTCGCCGAATCGCGGTGAGGAGGCGCGACTGCTCGTCGGCGGAGAGGAAGACGGCGCAGAGCCACAGCCCCTTCACCCCCTCCACCGCCTCCCACCTCCACTGCTCTCGACCCACCCCGCGTCCCCTCGGTAGGCTAGCCTCTTCGTCGGGGTCGCTGTCCGACGAGTCGCCGAATACCTCCCGGAGCGCCGCCGCCCGCCGGCGAAGCTCGTCGCCGTCAGCGGCGGCGGCGGCGGCCATGGTGGCTTCGCTTCTTGGTCGCTTCGTTTCTTTGGTCAGCAGTTGCGTATCCCTGCAGATTACGTCTCCTACTGGAGTTTACGTAAAATGAGTATTCCGCTTCTGCCGACGTACGGACGGCCGAGCAAAGAGTCCAATGGGCTGGGAAGAAAACGATCCAGCAATGCGGGCCCAACTAAGGCCCAAACTACAGAGCTGGGCCTTATTAAATGGGCTGTGATTTATCGCAGAAATTGTGAAAGCCCATCAGGGGCGCGGGATGGCAAACTCGTAAATAGATCCCGTAAACGAAAACCCTATACACCACCAACCCCTCGCTCTCCCACTCGTCATCTCGTCGGCGGCGGCGGAGCGGAGGAGGAAGGAGCAGCAGGAGGCGGCGGCGGAACACGGCGAGCTAGCCTCCCGACCTTGGAATGGCGGTAATTTCCTCTAATCTCTCTCTCTCGCTCTCGATATTTCGTCGCGTGATTTGGTGTCGGCTGTTCCGGTAGTGCCTGATTCGCGTGGTAGATGAGATCGCTGTAGGCTGAAAAGTAATATGGGCATGATAATTCAGCTCAATATTGTGATAAATAGTTGAAGAACTTGCCAAACTCGCCGGTTTACATCAGGGTTGGCTGAGCGAACTATGTTGACTAGAATTGGAGCTTGAGAAATTAGCTAATATATAGGGCTTTAACATAGTCAACAAAGTCAGCAGTGTGTTTTTATACTGCATGGTATACTAATCCGGAAGAAATTCGGTTTGATACGGACATTGCATACTATGCTTGATTATTAGTTCTTTCTTTCCTTCTGATTTTCTTGATTGTGAATTGGTGATGTTGTTGATGTCTTGTTTAATTGAGCCCAATGTCGTTGATAACTTGATATTGTGCCATCCAATGAAATAATGAAATAGGAATATTGTGTTGTGCATGCTATTCCTTTGTTCCATGCTGGAAAACTGCCATGCGCATACAATGTACACATTGAATTTGCTTGTAACAAATGGAATTTCGTTCTTTTTATACATCTTTCCTGTACTGCTCTTAATGGATGGATTGTTTCTTAATGCAGACTGTTCCAGTTAACCCAAAACCTTTCTTGAACAACCTGACAGGGAAGCCTGTCATTGTCAAACTTAAGTGGGGTATGGAATACAAAGGTAATCTATACTTTTACCTTTCACTTCTTCACTTATTACATGCTTAAGCCAGTGCTTGAAAATTTCAGAATGAAATCTCTGAGATTTCAGTAAATCCATATTTTCCCATTTTGTGCATGAAATTTCTTCTTGCCATAGATAATTAACTTCATGGCACATATCAATACCATCCATTTTCACTGGTTTTACAATGGAGTTGCAATGGAAATCATGTATTAAAATGGGTCCTCTTGTAATTTAGTTTTCAGATTTTGCCTCACCATTGATTATGCTGATGGTATTTTTTTACTCTTTCAGGATACCTTGTTTCTGTGGACTCTTATATGAACCTGCAGGTATTTTTTTGTGCTTTGTTTCAGTTAAATTTCACCATTTACCCTTTAATATGAATCAACATGTCATATTCATTTGCTGTAATTTACTCGTGTCCCCTACTGCTTTCAGCTGGCTAATACAGAGGAGTATATTGATGGGCAATTCTCTGGAAACCTGGGAGAGATACTGATTAGGTAACTCGACCTATGATCCTGGACCTGATTCATGTGTGATTATCGCTGGTACTTTTGTACTTACAGAGTTACAGTGATAACTGATAACCTGTTGGTTGCTTGCATGCTATCACCCTGTTTTCCAATCTGACTGATAATATGAAGAGATAGTATGATAGATTTAAACAAAAACATTTGAGTCCATGACAGGCAGCAATCCTTTTACTGTTCTTTGCTTTTAAAGAAATCTTTTGCTGATCAAACTGTTGCACATACCATATTCTTTTGTCGAACGTGTACTTATTTGTTTTGTTCGACCTACAGGTGCAATAATGTTCTGTATCTCCGAGGTGTTCCAGAGGATGCCGATATAGAGGATGCAGAATGAGATAACCTGGACCTATGCGCAGATAGATTTATGTAATATGCAGCTGACATGAACAATTTAAGTGTCATGTAAAATTGATGCACAGATTCCTTGTTGACCTGGATCTTAACTATTGTCATGATATGGTTATATTAGGCATTGAAACTGATTTCATATCGACTAGTGTCATTGCTCAAATGTGTGAGAGATCATATTTCGTGAGATAATCTACCATTTGCCTGTCGAGATGGATGACAAACTTAACATAATAATCGTTAGCCAAATCAGATGAAGTTTATGTAAATTCAGCATCCTGAAAGAATGTTTGCAAATTGACAAGATTTCTTCTTGTATATGCAGATCATAAGTTCATAGAGCCATCTTACACCAACTCTTTTACCTGAGGATATTGCCATGCTTCTGAAACATTGCACATTTTTCATGTCAATGTGACATTGTAACTTTGCAGGACAACATAACCAAGAAGTGGATTCTTGTGTATGCAGATCATATGTTCATGGGGAAAATCCAAATAACCCCCTAATCTCCCCCCTACAACTTAATTTCGTATAAAACACTCTCTATAAGTCAATTTTCTTTTCAACTTCCTCCCTCTATCTAGGTTTTTAGTGATTCTTGTCACACTCAACGATTCTCAAATCCTATGGACCTCTAACATGGTGAGTGAAGATGCTCCGTATGTTCTCTCTTGTTGGGCATGAGATTTAATACATCCTATCTAATAATATGTGTTTGTCGTCGAGTTTTATCGTTGTACCTTTGGTAAAATTAAAGCATGCAAAAGTGAAAACAAAAGGAGAAGTACCTGTGATGGCAAGGGGCAACTTACCTCACCACAATGCAGGCCTAAGGGGCACGAGAAATTACCGAAAACTAGATAGAGGTGGAAAGTCGGAAGAGAAAATGAGCTTTTGGGGAGTGTTTTGTACTAAATTAAGTTGTAAGGGGGAGATTGGAAAGAATAGTGACATGTGGGGAGTTATTTGGATTTTACTTGAGAATATTGCCATGCTTTTGAAAACATTGCACATTTTTCATGTCACTGTGGCATTGCAACTTTGCAGAACAGCATAACCAAGAAGAGGAAAACTGAATACTAGTGTACATCTAAAGCTCAGTTCAAGTAACATAAATGATTGTGCAATCATGGTAGATTAATAGTACATGATTTTCAGATGTCTAAAAGCAAACAGGCATATGGAAGACCACATCAAACAACTTTGTTTCTCCGATCTCACGCAAAGAGACAGAATTACATTTCTTCTGTTGAACAAAATTAAAGGGATATATTTATGGATATTGCTACCACAAGGCATGAATCATGAATATAACCTTGTCGTACAGTTTGCTCATGTGCACATCAGCACATACATATGTAACTATCTAGAAGAAGCAAGAAGGTATATATTGGATGCATACAAAAAAAATTGAAGGGGATTAATCGCAATGCGCATGCACTTTAGCCGCTAGAGAAGTGTTTACATACATGCATGCGAGATTCTTTAGATGTTATGGATCACTTCTCATTGATGACGACGTCGTCGTTGTCGTCGTTGTTAATCTCTCCATGGAGCTTAGTATCCTTGGAACTGAGGAGGCGGAGGTGAGGCGTATTTGTGCGCCATCATCGGTGGTAAGAGTACAGTAGTGTCGAACGCCGGTGGAGCTTCAGCTTCCATTGCTGGTGGAGCTTTAGATTCCTTTGCAGGTGGAGCTTCAGATTCCTTTGCTGGTGGCGCCGATGACTCCTGCTTCGGTGGGGGGAGGGAGACCTGCGGAGGAGGTGAGCTGACTGGTGCTGGTGGGGGAAGAGACTTCACAACCGGTGGTGATAAGCTGACTGGTGCTGGTGGAGGAAGAGACTTCACAACCGGTGGTGGTAAGCTGACTGGTGCTGGTGGGGGTAGAGACTTCACAGCCGGTGGTGGTAAGCTGACTGGTGCTGGTGGGGGTAGAGACTTCACAGCCGGTGGTGGTAAGCTGACTGGTGCTGGTGGGGGTAGAGACTTCACAGCCGGTGGTGGTAAGCTGACTGGTGCTGGTGGGGGAAGAGACTTCACAGCCGGTGGTGGTAAGCTGATTGGTGCTGGTGGGGGAAGAGACTTCACAACAGGTGGTGGCAAGATCACAGGTGCTGCTGGTGGTGGTGAGCTGACCGGTGCAGGTGGAGGTGGAGACTTCACAGGTGGGGGTGGCGAGATGACCGGTGCTGGTGGTGGTGGAGACTTTACAGGAGGAGGTGGCGAGATAACCGGTGCTGGTGGTGGTGGGGACTTAACTGGAGGAGGTGGCGAGATGACTGGAGCTGGTGGAGGAGGAGACTTAACTGGAGGAGGCAGCGAGATCACCGGAGCTGGCGGGGGTGGAGACATCACCGGAGGTGGCGGTGAGCTCACAGGAGCCGGTGGAGGCAAAGACTTAACTGTTGGAGGCGGCAAGCTCACTGTAGCTGGTGGAGGAAGAGACTTCTCAGTTGGTGGAGGTGAAGCCTTGGGGACTGAAGGAGGAGAAGATTCCTCTGGAGTTGATGGTGGGTAAGACTTCTCTGGTGTTACTGGAGGGCTAATTGGTTCATGTGGAGGTGAAGACTTTGCTGGCGGTGATTCCGAGGTCACTGGCACTTGCGGCGGTGAAGACTTTGTTGGTGGTGGTTCTGAGATAACTGGTGCGTGTGGTGATGAAGACTTCACTGGTGGAGGTAGTGACTCAACTGGAGATGGCGGTGGCTGGGACTTCTCGGTTGGTGGCGGAGTTGATTTCACTGGAGATGGAGGCATGTACTCTTCTTCAGATGGTGGAGAACTCTTTGCTGTTGGTGTGGGTGGTGGTTGTGGCTTTTCTGAGGGTGGTGATGAGCTCGTTGGAGTAGGCGATGGTGGGGACTTAACTTCAGGAGGTGGAGTTGATTTCACCGGAGATGGAGGAACATACTCATCGTGAGATGGTGGAGAGCTCTTTGGTGTTGGTGTCGGTGGTGGTTCTGACTTCTCAACGGGTGGGGATGAGCTCTCCGGAGTATGTGATGGTGGGGATTTCCCTTCTGGAGGTGGAGAGATCACCGGTGTTGGCGTTGGTGGAGACTTTGCCTCTGGTGGTGATGAGCTTACCGGAGCTGGTGGTGGTGGAGACTTTTCAGGTGGTGGTGGTGAACTGACTGGAGCTGGTGGTGGCGAGGAAGATTTTTCTGGTGGTGGTGAGGAAGATTTCACTGGGGATGGTGGAGTGACTTCATGAGCCGATGGAGGTGATGGAGATTTTTCCGGGGTTGGTGGAGAACTCTCTTCAGCTGGTGTTGGAGGTGACTTCTCCAAGGGAGGTGGAGAAGTTGGGTGAGCCTCTGTCGGAGGAGACTTCCCTTCTGGTGGTGAAGACTTTGGTGGGGAAGGTGTGTAGCCCTCTGGAGGCGAGGGTGTCAGTGTAGGTGTAGGAGGAGACTTCTCAGCTGGTGGTGCCGACTTTGGAGGGGAAGGTGTGTGGCCCTCCGGAGCGGGTGGTGGTGGAGACGAGGCTTCCGACTCAGGTGTAGGAGGAGACTTCTCAGCTGGTGGTGTCGACTTTGGAGGGGAAGGTGTGTGGCCCTCTGGAGCGGGTGGTGGTGGAGGCGAGGCTTCCGACTTAGGTGTAGGAGGAGATTTCTCAGCTGGTGGTGTCGACTTTGGCGGGGAAGGTGTGTAGCCTTCTGGAGCCGGTGGAGACGAGGCCTTTGGTGTAGGTGTAGGAGGAGACTCCCCAGCTGGTGGTCCCGACTTTGGTGGGGAAGGTGTGTAGCCCTCTGGAGCCGGTGGTGGTGGGTGGGAGGCCGAGGGCGTAGGTGTAGGTGGGGACTTTCCTTCTGGTGGTGGCGAGCTCTCTGGAGTTGTAGGCGGGGAGTACTCAGCAGGAGGCTCCGCTTGTGGCGGAGGTGCCTTCTTGCGCTCGGGACTCCCGGGGAGCCAACCCGAATTTGGTGGCGGCGGAGCACCATACCCTGCCGGCGGCGATGTCTCTCCCTTGATGGCAGGTGTCGGAGGCGGCACCATCTTGGCTGGTGACTCCGGGCTGCTTGGTGTCGGCGATGGTGTTGGTTCCTCGGGTGGTTTCTCAGGTGACTCCGACTCCTCTGGAGGTGGTGGCCCGTGCGACGTTGGCGTGGCAGGCGCCGCCGGTGGTTCCTCATAAGACGGCGATTTCTCCTCCGGCGGCCCCGCCGGCACCGAGATGAGCGGCGGCGTCTCCGGCGGCACCGATGGCTTCCCGGGCGTCGGGTAGCCGGCGCAGACGTGCTTGCTGCAGTCGACGGGGCGGGCGAGCACGGGCGCACACTGCAGCGTCGTCTTCTGCGCCGGGCGGAGCGCGCCGAGGCAGTTGTCCTTGTCATCGAGCGCGACTTTGCCGTTCTCCGACGGCATGCACGGCGCCGACTCGGAGTTGAAGAAGTTGTAGGCGAAGCTGAAGTTGACGAGCACCGGGAGCTCGCAGATGGACTCGTGCACGATGCCGGTGAAGACGTTCCTCGACACGTCGAGCTGCTCCAGCTTGCTGCAGTTGGACAGCGACGTCGGCAGCGTGCCGACGAGCACGTTGCCGCTGATGTCGATCACGTAGGTGTTCTGCAGGTAACCCATCTCCATGGGCACGCACCCGTCGAGCTTGTTGTTCATGAAGCTGATCTCGTCCAGCGTGTTCACCATGCACCCGATGCTCTTGGGGATGCAGCCGATGAAGCCATTGTTGGCGAAGACAATGACGGAGGCGGTGGAGTTGCCGAGGTTGGGCGGGATGTAGCCGACGAAGCGGTTGCTGTTGACGAAGATGGCGTCGAGCTCCTTGTCGAACAGCGCCGGCGGCAGCTCTCCCTCGAAGTCGTTGAACCGGATGTCGAGGTATTTCAGCACCGCCATCTCGAGGCAGACGTAGGGGAAGACGCCGACGAATCGGTTGTGGCTGACGTCGAACTCGTGCAGCAGCGACAGCTTCGACATGCTCTTGGGGATGATGCCGCAGAAGCGGTTGGTGTTGATGTGGAAGAATGCGAGGTCGGTGAGTAAGCCAAGCTCCGGCGGGAGGTACCCGGCGATGTCAGCGCCGTTGAGGTCGATGCCGGCGACGACCATGATCTTCGGGTCGTCGATGGCGGCGAAGCAGATGACGCCGTTGTAGGAGCAGACGTCGTTGCCGGTCCAGTTGTTGGTGTACCCCTTGGGGTCGGAGTAGAACGCGCGGCGCCACGCCTGGAGCGCGATGTACGCGCGGCGGAGGCGCGGGTTGGGGAAGTCGCCGACGGAGGCGCCGACGCGGTCGTCGAACTCGAAGTCGGACGGGAGGTCGCCGTCCACGCTGACGCCGGCCTCCTTCATGGCGAGGAGCTGGCGGTGCGCGATGTACGAAGCCTCGGCGCTGGTGACCGCGGCGACGTTTGTGGCGGCAGAGAGGCAGGTGGCGAGGACGAGGAGGAGCAGAGCCATGGCGGCGCGGCGCCCGCCGGGGGCGAGGTGGTGGTGGAGGTGGAGGTCCATGGCCAAGGAGGGGGGGTGGTGGTGGGGTGTGGGTCGACGAAATCCAGAACCGTGGAGATGGTGAATATATGGGCGAGCCCCTGCCCGCCATGGCGATGGTGGAGCTCGCGTCAAGGGAGATGGGTGGTGGCCGGCGACGCCGCGCGCTGCGGACACGGGTGTCGCGTCGCGTCGCGTTGGCTTGGCTTTGTTTGGCTCCGCTGTTTTGGCGCGAGGTAGGAGACGAGCGGTGTGCATGGTAGGCTAGCTGCCTCTGGTTTGACCATTGACCATGCATGCGTGCATCTCCTATTACTATTCTTATTGCACTGTTCTCTCTCTCTCTTATTTTCTAATGATAAATCAAGCTAATTGATAAATACAGTTCTAACTTCCTACTGGTGATACAAAGAAGATTATACGTGTGCCTATTCTACTTACTAGTATACTACTGCTCTGCTCTGCTCTGTTTTTTTTTTACATTTTTAAGGGATAAATCAACTGTTAATTATTTTTTTAAATAATGGATTATCCCTTTACTGGATGCTAATTGCATGATAACTTACCTTATACTTTAGCTAAGCTAAGTTACAAAAATGGTTACAAAAATTCCATATCGACCCAACGTGATTTAAGCATAAGTGATACCTTTTTTTTCCTAATTTCTTTCAACGTCGTATTGGTGTTAATACTAAATAATTAAATTGATAAACATGGTTAGTTCTCGACCGACCGTGATTCGTTTCCAAAGAGATGTTACCGGTTTCTATCTGTTTTCATCCCTATTTTTAGCCACATGATCGATTACAGCAACCCAAATACAAATCTAATAATAATTTCCTACAAGTATGTTTTTTCTACAAAGATAGATGTACTTGCAATAAACACAAATCCTATGACTTACTCTTTGTAAATTGGAGGATAACCAGAAGTGACATTTGTCTCTAAGGAACCCCAGGACACAGTACAAATTAAACTAGGCGATCGGTTGGATATAAATTGAATGAGAACAGAGCAGCCAATGGACAACGACTCAGGCTCAAGAAACCAAACAACCAACACAAGTGCAGAGATCGATGGACCAGATCTCTCATCATATTCTACATTTCTACATGCACATAGTGCTTGCCTAGCTTGCTGGGCAACTGAAAACTTAGCTAGGGAAGATGCATGTTTTGGTGTACTCATGAAAGCATCATGTCTTTGCAACCATGCATGGGCATGAGAGGCGTCAGCAATGCAGCTTCCCGGGTCGACAATGGTGGAAGTTTGGAAAACCGACGAATGAGTGTGATCCACCAATCACACCACATGGTTATAAGCATAGAGCGATGGCAGAGCTAGACCTCCTTGTATTGTTTGCTCTCGAGTCTTGCCATGAGTGCGGTGAATTCTCTCGTTCTTGCCACAATCAAGGGTTAATTTGCGTTTTGTCCTAACCATCGTAAGACAGAAATAAATATTTCTCTGGTTACTGCTAACGTATTTGTTGTGCCGACGATAGTGATCGATTGGTTATATGTCCAATATTTTCCAAATTCAGCATGATGTATATAGCAGGGATTGCAATTTTGGAATCAAAATTTCGGCCAGAACATATCATTAAAAAAATTTTGGATTTTTTTCATTCTTTTGTGAATTCGGTCAAATTTATTCAAATTCATTAAAAAAATATCAAATTTTCAAATAATTTCATCAAAAAAGCACTGAAATTATTGAAGTTTCAGTGGCCACTAAAATTCCGAAATTTTGCTGGAAAACTAAAGTATAAACCCTGGTACATAGTTAATTAGTAGCCATTCTGATTTGGGAAGGTACTTTAAGTACTGAAACAAAGTTTGTCTGAATTGTACATGGTTGATGATTTGGGAGGCACAGGTTTATCCACATGATCACATCAACCCAAATACAATTCTAACTTCCTATGATAAACAAGATTGTGTTCAAGATGTACTTATAAAATTAACCCTACGATTTACTCGCTATAAAACTGGAGTAATCAATTTTTTTAATGGAATCAGCACAAGATTGTGCTATTTCATTTAAAGTGGGAGAAAAGTACAACCCCAAAGGGAATAGAGGAAAAAGCTATACATAACTATGGGTGTGATGGAATAAGCTCTCTAAGCTTTTTTAGCTCTGGCCAGAACCCAAGTTCGTGCTTCTTCCTTTATTTTGGCCAACAACCTAGGGACTGCAGTCTCCTTATGTTTGAAGACACGCTGCTTTCTCTCCTTCCAGATCTCCCAAACAACCAGGAGGATTAGGGTACGCAAGCCTTCCTTAGACACATCTTTTTTATTGGCTAGCATTTCCCACCAAGCCTGGACGTCCTGGCACAACTCCCATTGAGTCGGGTCTAACTGCGGATAGGCCACCCACGAGGCAAGGAGGCTCCAAATCCTTATGGTGTATCTGCATTGGACAAGGAGGTGGTATGCCGATTCGTTCTTCATTCTACACAGGGGACATTGCACATTGTTTGGCCATCCTCTTGTAGCAAGCCAATCCGAGGTTGACACCCTGTGTTTTGGATCACTAACTACGCGTAAAATTTACATTTAGCCGGGGCCTAGACTTTCCAGAATAAGGCATTGAAGTTGGTGGAGGTGGATCCCAGACACTGTGCCTTGTATACAGAGGAAGCCGAATATTGTTCGTGGTTTGTGAGTTTTCAGGCAATTTGATCAGGCTCGTTGTGCTCCAGGTGGATCCCCTAGTAATAAAAAATGATATATGTCTGTCAGTACTGAAGACAAATTAAATTAGCGATCAATTGGATATAAATAGGAGTAGACGAGAGCAACCAATGAAGTATTTCACGCTCAAGAAACTAAACAAACCAACATCCAAATGTACAGATGGGCAAGATCATCACATTCATCTATAATATATATATACACGAACGATGCTTCTTGCCTAGCTAGCTGGGCAACTGAAAGTCTGAAAAACCATAGATGTTTTGGAGACTCATGTAGTGAGCATTCGTTGCACTACCGTTGGCGTGAGAGGCATCCGGAATACAACTGCCTGGGTCGCCCCATGGTGTACGTAGTGCAGTCCCTTTTGGACAGAGTTTGGAAAACGCCGATGGAATGAACTGGAAGGACGTACAGATGAGTGTGTATGATCCGTCTTGTGTTGGTCATCAGAAAACATGGAATAATGGCAGATCGATCTGTCCCTGCTCCAGATGTCATGCCAGACTCAAATGCGATCTTCGATACCGGCTACCGACAAGGGTTTGTGTTTTGTCCTAAGCACTTAAAACAGAAGCAATGCTTCTATTTCTGCAGCTAACATGTTTGTTGTGCCAACAATGGTGAAAATCTCCTAGCCGTTCCACATGGGAACTGTACATGTTCTGTTCATGTTCTGCATGATTTGGGAAGAATATAAATTCTATTAACGGGATGTGGATTTTTATCCCTCGAGGAAATATCCTCCCTCGTTGTTTGCATGTCATTTAAATAGTTATTAAAAAACTTGAAAAAAATTAACAAGATAGATTAATATGAGATATATCACTCCACAAACATGCAAGGTTAAATTCGACTTCTACAAGTTACAACAAAAAGCACAAATTAAATTAAAAATTAGTTATCGTGCATTCGAGTACATATTTATTATCTTTGTTACAATTTATAGAAGTTGAATTTTAACTTGCATGTTTATGAAGTAATATATTTTGTATTAATCTATCTTGCTAAATTTTTTGACTATTTAGATGACATGCACGAAACAAGGGGATATCCCCTTAAGGGATGATTTCACTTTCCCCTATTAAAGTACACATGGTTTTCTTTTCTTGATATGTGCTGATGTTCCTAGTGCTAAGTAATATAGCATGGTAGTTTCCAGCAGGTAAAACTCCATTCAAAAGTATTAATTACCACTCTGTAGTCTCTACTATGGCGATTTGTCTCATGAAGAGCAATAAATACCTCAATCCATGTGCTCTCTACGATCCATATACAACTATCAGAAGCCATGACACATGATGTAACATATAAATTCAGATTCAGGCTTTGCACCTAGCACTTTATAGCAGTGTAGTTTTGGAGAGAGGACATATATCAGAGACATAAGTTTCCTGTTATCTTAATGGAAACCTCTCTATGATCCATATATATGCTTATCATGCATGCACATCACCTTTTTTTTCCTTTGAGAACTGCATGCACATCACATGAGGGCCGGGTG
The DNA here is from genome assembly GCA_000573905.2 of Oryza punctata. Taxonomy (NCBI): domain Eukaryota; kingdom Viridiplantae; phylum Streptophyta; class Magnoliopsida; order Poales; family Poaceae; genus Oryza; species Oryza punctata. The sequence goes on from CM002498.2 coordinate 29,509,592, forward strand.
ATTGAGAATGTGAGGCATCTGGAATCCAGTTTTGTCATATTTGACCCAAAGAACTGTTTGCTCGATGTGAGGCTGCATGCATATTTGGTATGTCTTGTGCCAGTCTATTAAGAGCACTCTACTCGACTCGGCCGGCAGAGGAGTGGAAAACATGGAAATATCTTCTGGATTTTGTCCAGCGTCTGCTCCAGTGTAGGGTCGAGGAGTTTAGCTTAGTTTTCCTCTTAGCCATTGGAAAGAATTAGGCGTTTGCATGATCGATTATTTGTTAAGCTGATAACTTCCGACCTTTCGGTTCTTTTAATCAGGCTTGGGTTTTCACTTTTTTTTTTTTAAAAAAGATGGGTTTTCAAAGAATAGCATTATAAGCGCAGCATCATCGATCATAGTGGAACTTCTCTCATGTCGCTTAATTAACTACACTAGTCACCGAACCGTGCGTTGCACGGACTATTTTCTAATGTTAGAGATAATAAAATCTTGATGATATGCTAAATACATTTGTTATTTTCTAAATTATAGCGGTGTATATTAAAAGAAGAGTCCATGCCAATTGCAACCTACTAATAATTTTGAATCAAATAAACAAAATATTACAACTTTGAATTCCTCAATAATTCTGGATTTTAAAACTAATAAAATTTAGGAAGGCTAAAAATAATTAACCAATAACATTTTCATTGCATGTTTTCCGTTTACACAAAACCCAATCATAATACACTTTTATTTTTATTTTTTATTATTCAATTAATGTGGGATTTTTTAGATCGTGAGAGTGAACGTGTAGACTTCTTTTTCTATTATTTTATTAAGTTAATAGATTATTTAATTGATATTACAAGAGTGAGAAATGCATGGGGACCTATCTATTATCTATTATGTACTAAAAGTCTATGAAACATACTAAAACGCTCCTAAGCTTATACATGGCACCCCTAAAAACACTACTAAGCCACCAAATGACGCTCTAATAAATGAGATAAATATCTAGCCATTGATTTTTAGTTAACTCGGTGGACCCATTAATTTTGACCTTGGTCCCACCAAAATAATTAACTAGGAGTAAACGAACGCAGACAATTAGTTGTTTCTCTCCCCAAAAAATCACTGCAGAATTAATTCTTGAAAAGAAAACTGATGTTGTGGATTAATGCAGGAACCTGGGTGTGTACTTCATCATCCAAAAAAATTATACCATCGAAAACTTTTTAAGTGAAATATCACCTTTGCGTCAAAAAAGTGAATATCACTAAGTGTTCTAAACTATTTACCGAGTTAGGTTCAGATTCATGAATATTAATTTCCCTCAGCAGTTAGTTCGATTACCAGGGCCTGATGAATTTTTCACGGATGCTAATTCTCACTAGATTAAATTCTCATCTCTCCTCCCTAATATATGATGGTTGCATGCTTTGGTCCCACCAAAATAATTAATTAGGAGTAAACAAACGCAGAGAATCAGTTGTTTCTCTCCCGAAAAAATCAACAAATAAATTTTCAGATGCAAAGCCATAGGAAAAGAAAAGCAATGCGCCTCTAGCTCACTTCTTTGACCAGTATCAACGAAGATGGATTTACATCTCATCTGCACTTTTTCAGGAACAAGAAGCAACAAACCAAGGGAGAAATAATCCTAATCGTATCAAACAAGTGAGCGATGCAAAGCAACTTCCATCTTTTTATTGTTTGATGTCTTATCATAGCCTTCCACTTCTCTGTTTTTTAAGCATATAATTTCGCTTTTTTACCTAGAATTTTTATACTACTCCATGGTGATGTTATTCATATTCTGATCTGTTGCTACTAGCTTCTACAACAAAGTGATATATCAAAGCTCTTGCCTCTTGGAAAATATATTCACTAACATCAGGTATTTGGGCGCTGTCAGTTGATTTTTTAGCACTTAGTCGAGGCACCTTGATACTGCGTGCTTTGCCACCAGAAATTTGTTAATTGATTATTTAGATAATCATTTTGGAAGGGTAATGCATGCCGCTTTTTTTTAAGAAGCATAGTACAAACACAAGAGCTCATATACACACGCGTACACTTACCCATAGAAAACATATTTGAGAGACTGAGCCGATGATATATCTTCAGATTAACGAACTCACCACAGACACCTCGCTATCGACGAGAATGTCGTCTACTGCAAGAATAATTAACCGTAAATATGATACCCATATCAAGTCTAGATCTTGAATCTAGATAGGTAAGTTTCACCATATGTAATCTAACCAGCCACACTCACTAATTGCAGATAATATGGACCCCTCTTCCCTCTCCTTAACTCATTTTCCCATATATTATTTGAGATAACATGTAGTATATAAATAATAAATAAACTATTGTAACTTTTAAATTATACATACAAATTTTATTCGACAACAATTATATTCTTTACAATTAAATCAATCCATATTTAATATATTTTTATTTATAAAAAATAAATATTATTCTGATCTATGATTTGACCCTCGCGTTATATCTAACAGACAAAAAAGAAAAACATAGGTTATAATGTCATATATCACGTTATACTCATGCATAACTAAAACTAGCTCTAAGATGTTTGAAAATAAAGTTTACTATACTATATTATTTACCATTAACTTAATTTATGATCTATATTAACTGTACTTTAATATGTAAAACAAAATTATATTTTAGGTCATATTTTTATTCCTTGTTTGTAATCCAAACGGACATGAAAATTATGAAAAAGATGACAGTATGGAGTATATATCACTATATATTTTTTATCGTTTTAAAAATATGTACCACTAAATTAGATTTACAATATCAACAAGAAACATGTCATATCTTCACGATTTACATGGCATTTGAGAATTAGAACAAATCGTGAAAAAACGATTTAATGATATGGGTAATATCATCACATAAATGTGCTTACTATGTAGGGTGCACTATATTCAGCCCATAGCAGTTCACGAATATGCACGACTAAATTAGATTTACAATGTTAACAAGTAGCAGGTCACATCCGGGGTCTTGCATGGCAATTGATAATTATGACAAATCATGATAAAAATTAAAATATGGATTATATGATCATATAAATATACTTAACATTTGGGGTCCAGTCTATTCGGACCATATGGGGATAACCTAAAATATCAATTCTATTTACCATCATGTATAAGTTTTACCTTTTTTTTTATACTACATCCTAAATAATAAGTATAATAATAGACGGACTACACGTCATGTTTTTTCCTCTTTGATTTCTATTAAATGCGCATGGTATGTGGGTATTTTGTATATACTAAGTTTGGTTAATTAGGGAACATAAAACATACTAAAGTTACATATGAGAATTCATGCAATAAAAATACATTTCATAACAAGAACTTACTTAACAAAAGTGTACTTTAGTATATGGTGCTTAAATATTTATAAATTCTCTAAACATACTAATTATTTCCGGTCTTATTTCAAACTAAATTCATTTTTTTCCACAGAATATAAGAGATCATATCAGAAAAAAAAGGAGGGAGTAGAAGTAAATTAATAGAAGTCTGGTGTTAAATAGATAAAAATAAAAACATCTATAATATACAAGAAAATTTTTGTTGATTAAGGTTTATAAACTCCAAAGGTAAGATATGCTAATTGTTAACAAAACACACACATATGGTACACTTAATAGTTCCATATGAAGCAGCACTATTGTTGCGACACAATTGTTTCTCATAAATTAAAAACCACACGGTTTCAATAATTTTGGTTTAGAATTTATATGTTGAAAGGTAATCAGAAGAAAATCAAACAATAATCTCAAACAAATTATTGATAACAACATGTTCAGAATAGAATAAAAAAATATTTTAAGAAATACTCATCCACACATAAGTATTATTCATAATTAAAATTCAAGCAACACTAAATAAGGTGTCCGCGTATGTGCGTGGGCTACCTTCCTTGTTAAATTAGAAGTCGATTCGATATAAATTGGAGGTGATGAGAGCAACCAATGAAGTACCCGGCTCGGGTCCAAGAAACTGAACAACCAACAGCCAAATGTCGAGATCGGCGAGGTCATTACATGATCATGTATATGTTTGCAACTCATGTAGCAAGCATGTCTTGTAACCGTGGGGAGTGAGAGGCATCTGGAATGCAGCTACCCGGGCCGCACTATGGCGTAGTGCAGTTGACGAAGCTCAGAGTTTGGAAGACACCGATCTAATGGGGTAGCTGGTTGAATGAGTGTGTCATACACCGTGACATCGTCATCAGTAAGCATGGAATAATGCTGAGGGAGTTGGTGTTTTCTTGCATTTTCTGCTCTAGAGTCCCGCCATTAGTGAGGTTAATTTGTCAGCTTCAGTTTTCTCGCAAACAAGGTTTTCTGTTTTGTGCTAGCTATGGTGTATATAGTTAATTAGTAGTCATTTGGATTTGGAAAGGTACTTAAGTACTGAATATAAGAGCGATTCTCCAGTGTTCTCTACTGATAGTATAATACTATTAGTATTAAGGGTAAATCAGTAATTAACTAATACAATGATTAGGGGTATTTTTGTCATTTATGTTTTTTCCCGACTAGATCGATATGTGGTCATCCATTGTGCCGACATTGATGATATTCCATTGAAAAACCAAAAAAGAAGGAAAAAAGGTTTAGTCACAGCTAAATGACGATTATATCAATCTGCACATTTTTTTGACAATAATATCCCTCCATGTTTCTCCTATCGCTAACTTGGAAGATAGTATAAATAAATTTGAACTCTTCGATCAATTGAGATCAACGTTTCAGATTGATTTCTACTATCAGTAGAGAGCACCGTAGTGTGTGGCTCTTTTTTGAACTGTACATGGTTCATGATGTTCTACTTCATTTTGTAAATGAAGGATACCAAATTCTATTCAAGTACACATGATTCCCTTGATTTGGTTGAATGCCAATTAATATACCCTTGTTTAGGTGTGTACATCTGTTTTTGGATGTAGAAGCTGGTTTAATCCATTATCTAAAAAAAATTAAATTTTCCAGCTCATGAAATCACCACTTAAAAGTATCAACTACTGCACTCTGTACTGTGCCAATTTTGCTCGTGATCGAAGAGCAATATATAACTCAATCCATGTGCTCTCCATAATCCTATATGTATACCTAGAACCCATCAGAAGCCATGACGTATGATGTAACCATCACACTGCATATAAGTTGACGCATTGCAACAATGCAACTTATCAATTTGGCAGGGTAGTTTGGAGAGATGGCAGATCACATAGACATATAATATATGGTTTCTTTGGAAGGAATTTGTTTACTGCAATAATCCAAGTCGGGACCAAATTAACGAGTAGTACTAATCAAGTAATCATGCATGAACACCGTAAGGGAAATTGAGCATGTGGGGCAAGCTTTGTCACACTGTCCTTAACAACTGTTTGATGATCGATGTGAGCTTGAACCTCAGTATCAATATATACGTGGTTGTTTTGTGCTACATAAAACCCCCACAAATATGAACCAGTGATTGAAGAATGAAATTTAAACTAGTGTTAAACCAACTAATTCATAGGAAGTTGGGATGTCTCGTTGTTTTATAGAACACTATGCTTCAGCAGGTGGACAAGGGAAGAGTGGAGGAGACATGCGGATCCAGCTTATATAAGTTGATATGTATGTTGTCTGGAATTTTGACTTTGGAAGGAATTTACCTCAATTTTCTTTTATCCGATGCGTTGAAAAGTGTTGCTTTCGTTGGTGATGAGTTATTGAATGATGGCACCTGATAATATGCTGATTTTATTTGTTGGGATGGTAATCCAATCCAGCTAACCTTACTCTTAGTCAGCTATCAATATAAGCTGTTTTTTAAACGAAATGATGAAATTTCAAAGAAATAGCATTATAGGCGCAGAACACGTTGATCATAGTGAGTCAAATAAACTTCTCCGGCCCGCTTAATTAACTGGATATGGGGTTAATTACCCAATCCATATTGAGTGATGAACCAATTTAGGTACCAAGCATGCATTTTCTTTGGAACAAATAGGAGTATTAGCTAGAACTAGTCTAGGATCAAGAAAAACCATGCTGGTCCGTTGAGTTGCAACCAAAAAACGTGGGCCCAGCACAACCGTTGGTAGTGATCCATCTGGGCCAAATTTACTTCCTCCGTGCATATAAGGTTCCCACTAGGCATGAAAACGGTAATGAAAATTCCCGGCCGACAGGCGTTCTTTTCCAACTTTCTACCAGCCAAGCCATATAAAAATAGTAATCGATTGAAACGTAAATGGAAATAGTAAAAAAATATGGAAATGAAAACGGAAATGGTTTTATTGTTACTGCCCTTTTCCGTATTTATCATATTCTTGTGAAAATTACCTTTTTATAATATGGTAATTATCATATTTCTAAAATATATCGATATTTATAGGGCATGACTCTACTTATCCCATAGTTTAGAGATTGATCGACTCTTCAATCAAATCCCTAACTTTAGTGCATGGCTAAAATATAGTTAATATATAATTTATATAGTATAAAGTGAGAATTTATTTACATGTATTACATACTTATACAAAGTTAAATAAATTTTTTTATAGTTTAATGTTTATGTCTTGTTTACCGGTTTCCGATTTGTACCGACATGTTCCTGTCCGTATTGTTCCATTTCCGGTTTTCCAATATTTCTGATATCGTTCTCGTTTCCGATTTTACCGTTTCCGATTTCGTTTTAGAGAAAAATATGGTTACGGAAATGGTTGAGATTATTTTCCAATCGTTTCCGACCGTTTTCATCCCTAATTCCCACATTTAAGGTGTATATGAGCCCAAAATTTTACCCTTTGCCGGGAGTAGGGGTGCAAGCGGGCTTGTCCGCAAACTTGCTTATGGGTAAAATTAGTGGGTGACCCGTGGGTTTGACTCATGGGTTATCTACTAATTTGACTTATAAATAGGTTTATGGATCAATCTACTTGCATTTCTAGATGTGGTAAGTCGGATCATGACACGAAAACTCACGAGTTATCACTTATTTGATCTATAAGTAAACTCGTAGGTCGATCCGCTTGCATCCCTACTCGGGAGAGCCCAGAAGAGCCCAGAAGAGCCACTAACCTCGAGCGGGTCCATGGTACCAGCAAGAATTGAGTCGATGCCATTAGTAAATTTTGGGCGTGTGCATGCAGTAGCAACCCGCCATATATATGGTTTCTTTGGAATTAGGGGCTTGTTTACTGTTATCCTAGTAGAGACCAAAAACGAGTAGTTCTAAATTATGCATGAACATCATGGGGCAATTGAGCATGTGGGGCATCCGGAATCCAATTTTTTCAAAACTGTTCATGTCCACTAGTGGCTGATTTGATTGATGTAGGGTTGAACCTCTGTATCAATACGTGGCTGTTTTGTGTTACAAATAACCACCACGAAGATGTACTGGACAAAGAAATTTAAACCACAGTATCAGCTGTTCATGCGAATTTGGGATGTCGCATTTCTCTTCCAGCCCTAATTAGTGGTAGTAGAAATATGGAGGGACATTATTATCAAAAAATAGGCGCGGAGGGGTCTAATCATCATTTAGCAGTGATTACACGTTTTTCCTTCTTTTTTCGGTTTTTTGATGGAATATTAGCGATGTCAGTGCAATGGATATCGATCTTGCCAGGAAAAAACATAAATGACAAAATTACTCGTAATCACTGTATTAATAAATTACTAATTTATCCTTAATACTACTGGTAGTATAATACTACAAGTAGAGAGCACTGGAGTACTGCTCTTTATATTCGGCTTCAGAGCTTTGGCCCTATCTATATCCCATATATCCCATAGAGTGGTTGGTCAGTAACTTGCATGCGTGGTGCAAAGAAACCAATGAAGTACCCTGGGTCCAAGAAACTATAAAAACTAGCAGCTAAATGTACAGATGGACAAGATCACACACATGAATGATATATGCCTCTTTGCTAGCTAGCTGAGCAACACCTGAAAAACAAGGATGTCTTGGCGACTCATGTGGAAGCAGAATGTGTAAAGTGTTGCACCTTGGGACTTGGGAGTGAGAGGCATCTGCATATTCGCGGGGCAATTAAGTATGTGAGGCATCCGGAATTCAGTTTTGTCTACCTTTATCACTGTTTGTTCGATGTCAGGTTGCATGCAGATTTTGGATGTCTTATAGGGTTTTAGTTATGGATAGCTAAAAAGTATCGGAAGGGTAGCGATGAACTGGATTATCGGATTTATCGGAATTCTATAAGTGATAGACAAAAAAATTGGATAAAATTTGAACAAATTTTTTATAGGAAAACACATAGATTATATGCAAACCATTTTGTATAAAAAAACAACACATATATAACTATTTTCAAAGCTACAGCTTGTAACCAATGCATCAAAGCAATGTTGTTGTAGTTATTGACACTATGTCCAAAAGATTATAGTAGGAAATTCAAAATACCGTGAAATTTTTGGTCAATAGGAGATTTTCTTGGAGGGTAGCGATAAATGGGAAAATCAGATTTATCGGTAACCTTATCTGCGATAATTGGAACCCTAGTCTTATCCCATTACATTAAAGCATGTTTCGACCGATTGAGTGTTGACATCTGAGATATATAGCTGAAAGCATGGGTATTTATATCTTCCAAACTCAAGCATCTCTTGCAGACATGGGCATGAGAGGCATCTGGAACGTGGCTACACGGGTCGCCCTATGGGGTGGTGCAGCCAACAGTATTGAGAGCTTGGAAAACACCCATCGACCGGGATAGCGGGATGGATAAGTGTGTGATGGCAGAGACGGAGCTAGCTAGGTGGCACTGTAGGCCATGGACGACCTAAAAATTTAACTGAGATTAAAACTATAGTATATGTGTTACTTAATATAATAAAGATTGTATAATGGTTTACCCTTTGAATTGACCTATTACATATATTACATATAGATGGATCACCTTTACTCTAAACACTAGCTACGCTACTATGTGATGATAAACTCACATAAACTTCAGTTGTCACAAACAAGCATTTGCGTTTTTTCCTAACCACTGTAAAACAGAAACTAACAAATATTTCATTGGTTACTGCTAATCTGTCCATTGTACCAATGATGTCTATTGACCGGCGGTTATATATATATTGCCAATATATTATTCTGATTCTGCATGGTGTATATAGTTAATTAGTAGAAGTTCGGGTTTGGGGGGTACTCAAATACTGAACACAATTTTATCTGAACTGTACATGGTTGTTGATGTTCCCCTTCATTTGGGAAGGATGCAGAATCATAAAACTCTATTAAAAAAGTATTACTTAACTATTTTTTATGTACTATGGTACTCCGTCATCGGTCAAACACATTTTATTTGTCTCAATCTTTGACAAATACAAAATTAAAATCCATAAACTGATAAACATGCCCTTTTAAAAGTATGGTTTCTTTAAGAAATAACTCGTGTAAAAACCGTGTAAATATTTTATGTTTCAGATGAACTCTGTATGGGCTATAAATTAGCCAGCGCATACAAAGATAATTGTTTATATATACATAAGTAATTACAAAATAAATCGATCTTGTGAGTAACATGAAATAAATTGGAGTAATAAAAAGTGATATATGTCTGTCTAGACCCAGGACATATTTAATTAATCAATGAATGTTTGATATAAATTTGAGCACAAAAGAGAGCAATTGATGAAGTACTCCAGGCTCAAGAAACTAAACAATCAACAGCAAAATGTAGAGATGGTCAAGATCATCACATTCATATATACATGATTTTGCTTCTTGCCTAGCTAGCCGGCCGGGCAACTTGAAAAACCATAAACATTTTGGCGACTCATGTAGCAAGCATGTGTTGCACCTTGGGAATGAGAGGCATCTGGAATTCAGCTACATGGATCGGTGGTGTAGTGCTGGGATGGAGTTGAGTTCAAAGTTTGGAAAACGTACACCCATTGAACGGGATGTCTGATGGCTGAATGAATGACATTGTGCTATATCTTCTACTGATAACAGGAGACATGGAAGGATGACGGAGTTATGAACTCAACCCCTCTTCACTCCAGATGCACTGCAATGTGTAGGATCGAACAGCAAGAACTAAGCCAACCAGAGGGGGGTGAATGATTGGTATGCCCAAAAACCAAAACTTTTAGCGGAAATAAAAGTTACCCTCAAATTCGATGGATCGCGGTCTGGCCGAAGTTGTTGCGCCGGTCTGACCGCCAATCTGCCTCCGGTCTAACCGAAGATCTGCCACCGGTCTGACCGCCGCCTTGCCGCCGGTCTGACCGGTGGTATGTCGACGGTTGGACCACCAAAACCCGATGAAACACAAATCGAAGAACTCTTAAAGTAGATGACGACTTTATGGATTCTCTCTGTGTTTACAAAGTGCACCAACAGCACTCCTTACAAAAATCTCGACTAAACTCGAAACCCTAACAAAACTATCAACTCAATTGCTCTCAAAAAGCGATACCCGGAAGCCTCACGCTCTCTCTCTATTTATACCCAAGGTAGGCAGCCTAAAGCCACGAACCAAACTCATACTAGAAGTCCTAATCACCCTAGGAAACCTTCTCGTATAAGAAACAAACTTTACATAACCAATCCCACCAAATTTGGGCTCCTTCCAAATTTGACTCCGCATCCCATACGCACACAATACCTCCATCGTATGACATATGGAACCTTCACCTTCCACGTGCATTGAACTCTAGCCTTAGTATCCCGCATGATCTCTGACCACCACGGACGTCGTCTTATCCCCAAGCCGACTCCCGGTCTATCACCGCAAATACTCTCCCGGCATTAATTCACCTACACATGAAACAAACAAAGAAACCATATTCCGAGACCAAGCTATCCCAAACTTGACTCATTGTTAGCAAACAACAGTATTACATACGCATAGTATCCATCTAGAAGTCATATTCATGAAACAATCACGGATATCCAAACAAACAACCCGAAACCGAAACCAACTCAGCATCGGCCGGTCAGACCGCGGGCTGTGCCGGTCTGACCGCGCAATACACGCCGGTCTGACCGTCAGTCTCCAAAACCACTTCGCAAATAAATTCCAAATAACAAAACCAATAATCTCCAATGCCAATTGTTCATCACAGAATAACAATAAAAAACATCTTTGATTTTACAATCTCCCCCTTGATGAACACATTGGTAAACCCATCAAAAATTGGTGTTTGGAAAAATAAAAACAAAAGTGGTAAAAAGCACACTTCGTACAAACGTACACATCGTGCTCGAAAATTCAAAAACTTATTTGCTTCTCAAAAATTCACCTTGCTTATCCCAAAAACACTTCTCCCCCTTTTGACAATGATTTCATCAAGCATAAGAATTATGTTCATTAATGTATAAGAGCTTATCATACATATAGCATATCAAGTCACGTGTTGCAATAATAAGAAGATGAACCCATCTATATCATAACAAGCATGCAAATAAGTATAATCATGAACCAAAGATTTTACAATTAAGCTTGAATCAACAATCAAAATTCATGATTTCATATGATTTATAATGCAACATCTTAACAAGCACATAGGTTGAAAAAGAAACACTGAACACATATACCTATTGCATGTATCATTCTTTCTCAAATAAACTTTAGCACAAAACAACCAAGAGAATTTTATAACTTTTTCTTTTTTTTGAGCCTTTTTGCTCATTTTTTATTATCCCGGGTACGTCCCTGTCGTCAAGACTGTTTCCAAGGATTCGACACCCATTATTTTGCTCATATCGAATACGTTCTTGTCGTCAAGACTGTTTCCAAGGATTCGGTATTCATTCATCTAAGTCTCATAAAAATACTAGAATACATACAAGCTAAGCTAGAGACAGATAAACCTTCATAGTATTGCTAGCATGTAGAAGAAAATACCATATAGAACAAAGCTCTCTTTTTCAATTTTTCTCATTATCATATTTTTTGCTTGATAAAACCATGAGGTACAAACTCCCTCTCAAAACATGCCAAAAGGATGAATTATGCCCAATTCACCACGAAGAAAAGCAAAGCGATTAGAATCCAAAGGTTTAGTGAAAATATCAGCAAGTTGCAACTTCGTGTCCAAAAACTGCAATTCAACATCTCCCTTCTCAACATGATCCCACAAAAAGTGAAAGCGAATATCAATGTGTTTTGTGCGTGAGTGTTGAACATGATTCTTAGCAATATTAATAGCACTAGTATTATCACAAAAGAGAGGTACTTTCTCAAAAATAAGACCGTAATCTTTCAAAGTAGATAAAAGCTAAAGAATCTGTGAACAACAACTAGCAGCATCAACATATTCAGATTCAGCAGTTGATTGAGCAACACTAGATTGTTTTCTAGAAGACCATGCAATCAATGATGTACCAAGAAAATGACATGTTCCACTAGTACTTTTCCTATCAATTCTACAACCAGCAAAATCAGCATCTGAATATCCACTTAAGCATATAGAAGATGAAGTAGAATACCAAATTCCAAACTCAAGTGTATGATTCAAATACCTCATTATTCGCTTGACCGCTTGACGATGTGAAGCACGAGGAGAAGCTTGAAAACGCGCGCACAAACACACAGTAAATTGTATGTCTGGTCTAGAAGCAGTTAGATACAACAATGATCCAATCATACTTCTATATTTCGTTTGATCAACAGCTTCACCATCTTCATCAGGATCCAACACAGCTGTAGAACCAATTGGTGTTGAAATTGGCTTGCTATTCTCCATCTTAAACCGTCTCAAAAGATCCTTCGTATACTTCGTTTGATTCACAAATATACCTTGAGGTGTTTGCTTAACTTGCAATCCCAAAAAGTATGATAACTCACCCATCATGCTCATCTCAAATTCCCTGCGCATAGTCTCAGCAAACTCTACAACCAAAGCGTGAGACGAACAACCAAAGATAATATCATCCTGTTGATGCAAAAAACACACACTGGCCTGAGAGATCTGCTTTACTCTGGTGCAGGTCCAAAATAATGATGAGATGCGGGCGTGCCAGTCAGTTTGATCCTGCAACTGACAAGATAAACATGCAAAGAATATCAGTAAACGACAGACAATCGGCCATAGGGCCGATTTCATATCGTATGTGACCTAGCCGATGCAATACAGCATGAATCGGCTGTAAGGTATAAGCAATGATAAAATTAACCCTAAAACTAGTATATCGGCCAAAAGATCAACGTTACATAATCAATAAATCAATATTACTTTAGAAATAAGCAATTGGGATAGATCGGACTGAACCGAGACAGTATAAATTGCCCAAGTCTAAAGGTAACATGAAATAATGATTAAGTATACTAATGTCATAGCCGATATCTAGGTTTAATTATGTATCGGCTATAGCTCCGATACAACCTTATGCTAGGATATTCTCTAGTAATAAATATATTAAACTATAACCAATTAGATTGATATCAAGCTTAATATATTTATATTAGATTAGATCCTGATATAAGGGGCAGATATAGAATATTAAACAAAGTATAACACAATGTAAAACATCTATATCAGGTAAGATCGGCTGAAACCCCGATACTATCCTTATTAACAACCATGAAGCAGGTTAGATACCATGATTCTAAATACGACTTAATAGGTTGGACTGAACCAATGCAGCATTAAGTATAAATAGAAGCATGAGATCTAAAGGATCAAGCCGATGGTTGCCTTTTCGGGATGGTGGATACGTTATATAACCTAGATTAACAAAGTAATCTAGTCAATATCGATGAAACCCTAGAAAGGATCTAGCCGATATAGATAGATTGCATTGTCGATCTAAGTTATATAACATATATGATAACCCGGAGAATCACAACAGAGAACTAGAGTATCATAGAGATGTAAGCACTAGCCCTAATGATGTAACTCGCCGTGACAAGGTATACCTTTTTGCCGAAGATCAAACTGATGCAGCACGACTCGAAAGCACAAACTTGTCGAAAGTAGAAAACAAAGATTTGGCGATGCGCCGAGATTGATTGAACGTGTGTTGTTGTTATTTACAAGACCTCGGGATTATATTTATACCCGAAATTACAAACATTGTCCATCACGGACACGACTCATATTATCCTAATACAAATCCAACTAACGAACAAGTCCCTTAGGCGGACTCTTACCGAGAATATCTATAAGGAAATTACATAAAATATCCTAATTAATAGATACAATTGCCTCCACAGGACTTTATCCGTGCATGGCAATCCACATGAAGCACGTTAACACAACCTGATGACGTGTACCAAGTCATATTACCGACATCGGCTCCATCGGCTAACCTTGTCCAACTCTGACTCTGCCGATCAGTCCACAGCCGATTTGGACTCCAGCCGATGCGCACTCTGTTTCCGATATCCTTGCATATTTTCAAATCCGCTTCGGACTATGTTGTGTTTCCGATCCTTGTAGATAGATTTGCTTACCAAATTTCATCGTCAACACATCCACATAAATTTGAATGAACAGTTGATTATCACCATGCTTAAAAACAAAAAGCGTTTTGTCAACCTTTCCCATTGTAAAACCTTTCGCAAGTAAAAAGTTCTTAAGCCTATCATACCATGCTCTAGGTGCTTGTTTCAAACCATACAAAGCTTTAGACAATTTAAAAATACGGTTGGGAAAATCAGGATTTTCAAAACCAGGTGGTTGTTTGACATAAACTTCCTCCTGTATAAAACCATTTAGAAAAGCACTTTTAACATCCATTTGATACAATTTAAAACCTTTTGAAGCAGCAAAAGTCAACAAAAGTCTAATTGCCTCAATTCTAGCAACAGGAGCAAAAGTTTCATCAAAATCCAAACCCTCCACCTGAGTAAAACCTTGAGCAACAAGTCTAGCTTTATTTCTCACAATCAAACCATCCTCATTTTGTTTATTTTTGAAAACCCACTTGGTTCCAATAATATTATGTCCAGAAGGTGGTTCAACTAAAGTCCAAACTTTATTTCTCTCAAAATTTTCAAGTTCTTCATGCATGGCGTTAATCCACGATTCATCAGTTAATGCATGTGACACATCTTTGGGTTCAAAAGAAGCAACAAATGCAGAATTTGCACAAACATCATGAGTCGTTACCTTAGACCTAGTAGTCCGCTCACCTAAATTACCAATGATTTGTTCTAGCGGATGTCTTGAATGTGCAAAGGAGCAGCGACTTCTGAAGTTGATTCACGTTCTGTATCAGTACCGGTTGAAGTTGAAGCCTCTGGAGGACCATCTCGATCAGCGTCAACAGAACCCTCAGCCGACGACCCTGGCCGGTCTGACCGCACATCCTGCGCCGGTCTGACCGGAGGTGTGCTGGCGGTCTGACCGGCCTGGCGCCCGGTCTGACCGGCCGATCCGACCCCGTCGTCGTCGTCGCTCTCGTCTTCAAAAATACGACCATCCTCCCCTTGAACCTGTGACAATGTACCTACAATATCGGGTCTAGTACCTGGACTAGCCTCATCAAAAGAAACTTCGCAAGTCTCAACGATTTTGTTAGTCTCCAAAATAAGTACACGATAGCCACGAGAGTGTGCGGGGTAACCAAGAAACATTCCATCGGTAGAACGTGCCTCAAACTTATCCAAATTTCCAGATTTCAAGACAAAGCATTTGCAACCAAAAACACGCAAATGTGAAACTTTGGGTTGATATCCAAATCGAAGCTCATAAGAAGTTTTTCCAAGTTTTGATCTCAAGAAAACCCGATTTGAAATATAGCATGTAGTATTAATCGCCTCAGCCCAAAATTTTCTAGGAGTGTGATACTCATCCAACATCGTTCTAGCCATCTCAACCAAAACACGATTCTTTCTTTCAACAACACCGTTTTGTTGCGGAACACGAGGAGAAGAAAATTCATATTCAAGACCTCTTTCGTGGCAAAACTGTTCAAATGAAGCATTTTTAAATTCACCAGCATTATCACTTCAAATTCTTTTCAAAGAACCAGGAGATTCAAGATCCAATCGAAGAAACAAACCACGAAAGTGTTGAAACGCCTCATCCTTAGTTGCCATAAAGAAAACCCAAGAATATCTAGAAAAATCGTCAACAATAACCAACACATACCACTTTCCTCCAACTGATTTCACTCTAGCTGGACCAATAGTGTCCATGTGTAATAGCTGTCCTGGTGTATCAGTCATCACAGAAACAATAGGAGCATGTGAAGAAGCAACCATCTTAGCATGACGACATGGTGTGCAAACCAAATCAAGATCTTTCTTAAGTTTAGGCAAACCACGAACAAGATCCAAACCACTTAACCTCGTGAGATGATCAAAACCAACATGTCCAAGTCTACGATGCCAAAACATCACATCTTTACTAAACTTAGCAACCAAACATGTTATCACAGGTGAAACAGGATTTTCAAAATCAGCTTTAAACACTCTACCATAGCGAGAAATATTCAACACAGAATCACCATGAGAATCAAAAACTTTACTTCCAATTTTCTTAAAATGAACCTCAAAATCTTCATCAAGAATTTGTGAAACTGAAAGCAAATTATACTTTAGGTCCTCAACCAAAGCAACATTCTTCAATTCAAATTTGTCATTTACCTTAACCAAACCTGTAGCGAGAACGGCACTAGTAGAAGCATCACCAAAGATAATCGATTCAGTCTTGGATGCCCGTTTGAGGGAGGAGAACCAATTTTTATCACCGGTCATGTGCCGCGAACAACCGGAATCCACGATCCACACGTTCTCCTTCCTTGCCACCAACGACTACACACACGCAGAAGTCGAAGCCTCAGTACTGGGGTTAGATGATAATAAAGATTTAGGAATCCAGTACTGAGACACACGACCAGTAGATCCAATAGGCATATGTCCACGTGCAAAAACAGTTTGAGAATTTTCAGAAAAATTTCTCCGAGGCCGGTCTGACCGAGGTACAGTGGCCGGTCTGACCCCGGGCCGGTCTGACCGCCTTTGTATCGCCGGTCTGACCGGTGGCCGGTCTGACCGCGGGACCCACTGCGGTCTGACCGGTTTCCTCGAGGGAAAACCAGATTTTCGCCACTTTGATTTTGCAAAAGCAATCTCTCTCTTCTTTTTCTGTTTATGAGCTAATCTGAAACAAAAACCAACAAGATGTGCATCTTTGCCACAAAACGAGCAAGTATATTTTTCACGATGAGTAGAGACATTGGTAGAATCAGATGACTTAGCAACACAAGTAACAACAGGAGGTTTTGCATACACAACATTGGATTTGGAAGAAAATGCATTCAAAGTAGACATGATGCCAGCAGATTTAAACACAATGTTCTTGTAACACCCTGAAAATTCCGGCAATAAAAATCACTAAAATTTCGAACTTTTTAAAACTTTTGCATCATGCTGGACGTTATGGTTGCTATTGTTTGCCAAATTATATATTGTCACACTAATGAGATAAATTGAGGATAAACGTCTCGGTAATAAATGTAGTTTACAAGAATACATAATTTATTATTAACCCTATAAACATTTTTGCACAAGGAAGCAAGCCAAATAAAGTGCAATGTAATTATTAACTTCTGTAACATAAAGTACAGATCAAATAATAAATACTTCAACCATGTGATGGGTGTCATAAAATATAAGTACACATGAAATAATGGTCACCACTACAATGACCCTATTATATATGAGTGTTTCGTTGGAATATTTAAATTAGTATTTAAAACAATTTATCAAGTCTCCCGTCGCATAAAATTCGCTCATATAAAATAATTGGTCTTAGAACTAAATTGACCTCTATATGTAAAATAGGCTCATGGGAGTATTTGATTCAATATTGAGATCAATATTGTACCGAGTCTCAGGATGTCTTCATGAAATAAAAACCAAATAGGTTAAACCCCCTCTATATAAAATAAACTAATATGTAAATAAATTGGACCAATGTGTCACTATATTAATAGCGGTCTCATTGGAATATTTAAATCAATTTTTAGGAGATGTCAAGGCCTCCCAATTATTTAGGTTAATTTTTGAATAATCCAATGTAATGCAAACTCATTTGTTGGAGAAATAAATAAATAAATAAATATCCAAATAAAATATTTGAAATCTCAAAATCTAAAGGTGTGGGACTATATTTCAAATACAATTCAAATTTTAGCTATTCGCAGTTTGGCCCTTCATTTTCCCCCTATTCCTTCCCTTCTCTTTCTTTTTTCTTTTTCTATCGCCACTATTCATTTCCCGCCATCCGTTCGATCCGAGTCCCGTGCGCCGCATCCATCCCTCCCGTGCCCACGTCTTGCGCCGCGCCGAGCCCCGCGCCCGCTGCGCGCCTGTCGCCGTGCCGCGCGCCGTCGCCATCACGCCAGACCGCCGCCCGCACGTCGCCATCAGCCGCACCGCGCCGCTGCCACTCCGCCTGTGCGCGCCGCGCCAGGTCGCCGTCGTCCCTCCCTGAGCCGCGCGCCGCGCTCTGCCGTCACCGACCACTTTGCGCCCCGAGCCGCCGCTGCCATCGCTATCCCATCGCCGCGCGGCGCTGCAGCGCCTCGAGCCCACCACCGCCGCGCGTCCCACTCCACCCCGGGCCGGCCACCACACCCCCCTTCCCCTACAAAATCCCCCCACTCAATCCACTTCCTCCCACGCCGTCCTCCCTTCTTTCCCCACCTCAGCCGCGCTGCCGCTGCCCCTTTGTGGCCGTGCCGTGCCGCCCCCGCCAGTGCACCACCACCGTGCCGCCTTCGCCGCCCTGTCCCACATCCGCCGCCTTGCCGCCGTGTGCCCTCGCCGCTCCGCTGGGCGAGCCGAGAAGAGAGAAAGAAGAAAGCAGAGAAAGAGAGAGAGCAGAAGAAAGAAGCAGAAGGAGGAAGAAGAAGTGAAACAAAAAAAAAAAGAAAAGAAAAAGAAAAAGGGAGAGAGAGAGAAATATCTCAGGTGGGCCCCACCTCTGGTTAGCACACAGTAGTATTTTACAATTTTTGGATTTAATTCGAATCGAAACCTTGTAACAAGCGTAACTTATTCATTTTAGCTCCGATTTGGGTGAAACTTGAACCTAAATTTATCTAAATTCATGCTCTTTCCAATGATATATAATTCACTATTTAATAAAATATATTTATAATTATAAAATAACTAATATCAAGTGACTAGATAATAGTCAACCTAAATAGTGTACTAATACATAAAAGTGGATATTCACAGCAAAATAAATATCTTTAACATGTTTTGCCACTGTAGCAACCACAGAAATTAAATTATAACTAATGTTTCAAATTAATGGGAGTATAAGAAAATACTAGTGCCATTTATTAAACTATGTCCAAATATGATTAAACCCATGACCTATAGGTTAATTAAATAAAGTTTAGCCTTGTAATTTTGTAGATAAAATATGAGTACGCTTAGGTCAATTCATAGCTTATTTACGAGAAATAATAAACAGTGCTAATGTGATTAAATCGCCTATACGAAATTAATAAATGTCATATTGTATGGGGTAGTGTATATATAATTTGGTTGTCATCCATTAATTCACTAAACAGAGCCATCCTAATTGCATATGCGGTATAAGTTGTATTGAAAGGCTCATGGACAATAAGCAATCGAACCCATGGATACTCTTGCACACATATACTGTACAGTTTCTAATAAGTGGCAAGTGTTGAGAAAATAATCCAATATTAATACATCCTTGACTCGCATGTGCGGTACATCCGTCTACACACAGTAACACGCAGTAACACGGTCACTTATGGTTGCACCTATTAAACTATAAAGTATACGATAAAATATCTAAGATAGAGAAAATACTAATTATAAATCTTGACCTCATATAATGGTAGATCGACTCTGACTTAGAATTATTTATTGTAAAGCCATGCATGAAGATAATCCGTAACTATGATATTATTGACCTTTTCATAATGGCAAGTAAAATATGTCCATGATTAAAATAATGACTCCATTGATAGAATAATAATATAGACGGTGTACTATGATGATTTGGTTGATCCTAGACCTATCAAATAGCAAAAACCAAACTTAAGCCTTTAGGACCTAGTCATTTTATGTTGATAGCAGATGATTTAGCCATCCTCCTATAGCCCAGCAGTTAGACTAAACCTTATATTAGAAAAAAGGTATATCTCATATATTATGCTAGTTAGTATCATTGGAGCCGTCATGACAATAGAGAGAATAAGAAACCTTGGACCTTAGCATGTTGGAATCCATTAGCAAGCCGGAATAGTATGAGCAACCCTAGGTGCGACCCCACCAATTATATTTGTTTGCGCATATTTGATCGTTGTTTGAATATTGGTTTTTATCGCGTATTATAGTATTGGTGAATCGATTAGTCGTGAGGCAACGTGTGCAGCTTCCAGGAGGTGAAGGTTGATCGAGGATATTATCAAGAGTAAGGACTATCCTGAGCAAGGCAAGTCATCACTATTCCTTGAACATGTTGATCCCAATTGCAAAATCATTTTGTTTACAAATAAAGATGCATGCAATGTGAACATCCTACTTGTTGTTATGCCATGCCTTGAATATTGTTTACCCCATATCCCCTTGTAACCATGTTACGTATGAGTCCCTAGTCAATTATGACAAATGCTTAGTGATGCTATCCTAGAATTATGCATACTCATATTTATCAAAATGCTATATGATTGGGCAATTACCTTGGGAAGGTAATTGAGATGCGGCATGTGGAGACATGAGCGCCACATTGCCATGATATTGATGACATGAATGATGAAAGGAGAAATAAAATTAAGCAACTGTTTTCGACTGGGGCGGATGGTGGATTTGGGTGGTATCTGGAAAAGGCTAGCACCGCTCCCGGTCAATTAAGGACCGAGCCATGAAGTTAAGCATGAAACGACCCTCGTACAACCGTACTTCTCAGATGGGTATAGACCTAGCGGAGTAAATAGCCGAGCGGAGGTAGTATCCCTGCATAGTGGTTTTCTTGATGTGTATGAGGGGCGGGGCCTACAGTGGAGTAGCCACTGGTAGGACCACCACGTGTAAACCTAAACTTTATATTAACTTAATGCATGTGTGAGTTTTCCCTTCCCGGGAGCGCCAGAACTCCTCTCACTGCTAGAAACCGTGTACGCCTAGAGTGCATGAGGATGTAAGTTCATGGAGCGGGTACTGCCAATGTGAGGTTATTGAAAGGCTTTGCCGTGACGCGTCTCATTCGTTGGGACTTCAGCTCATTTGTTGGGCAAGTTACGGAGTACGGGTAAAGTGTACATCCACTGCAGTGTGAGTAACCAAATCTATTCGAATAGCCGTGCTCGCGGTTACTGAGCACCGGGACATGTATTACACTTGGCTAGACTCTAAATTCTTAAACTGACTGGGATGGGTATGCATGATGACTTTTGAGTGCTGGTGGTTCAACTTCTCGAGAAGCGAGAAGAGGTAGACCCCAGAAAGCCATGACAACTCAATGGCGGGAAGCTATCCTTGGATGACAATGGATGGTGGACAGAACCGTCGTTGATTAATGAATTATGGTATTAAAATTTGATCAGTCTATGCTAGGTCTCAGGCTTGTGAAAGGATTTACAAAATTTGCTTTACGCAAAAGAACCGGAAGCCATTCCTTGAAATATCTTCTATCATATGCAATCTTGTGTGATGGCTTGTTGAGTACTTTTGTACTCATTGTTGCTCTATATATATCTTTTAGCAGAGTGTCTGAAGAGAAGCCCTTGTTGGTACGCTTGCGTAATTAACAGGATGATCGGAGTGCGGTCCCGTTCTCGGTCTCGTTCCCCAGTCGACTGCCTGTGGCATGTCAACCGGGCCCTTGTATTGTTTCGTCTTCAGCTGTTGTTCTTTGATAATGGCTGGCCTGCCTGGCCCTAATGTAAGTATTTAACCCCTTTAGACTGAATTCATTCGTGATATGTTGTGAATCGGCTATGTATGTGTGTACCAACTACTGATCCAGGGATTGGTACGGATAAACACATAAGATTTTCGATTTCCAAAATCGGGGGTCTACAGTTCTTAGTTTCAGGTTTAACCAAAATTTCACCACTTCTAGCACCAACACCTAACACAACAGGAGGATGTCTAGTATGATGAACATAAGGATTAAAACCTAAACCACGGTTATGTGTGCTAACCTTAGATTGATCTAGGATCATGTTGAGGTTCTTTTTACCATCAGAAAATTTTAGCAAAGAATTTTTCAAATAAGAAACCTCTTTTTCCAAAATAGCACGGTTTTCACAATCTATCATGACACCTTTACTTTTACGACACCTGGGGCAAGAAAACACTTCATTGTTTTTCACAACATCTTCCATGTACTCAACACGACCTAAAGCATCTTTTAATTTCATCTTATTTAAAGTACATGTTGAGCAATCCAAAATATCATGAGATTGTTTTAACTTTTTAGCACAAATCATGTTAAACATCAAACTAGCATGAAAAGCAATTTGATATTTTTGCAACAACTTTTTAGTTAAAATCAGCTCATCCAAAGTACGTGTGTGCAAAGCAAAACTAAGAGCAAGAGAAGATTTACTTTTCAAATCATGTACATCATTGACATCTCTAGTTTTAGAAATTTCATTCATTAAAACCTCACAACTTTGACAATCATCATCATTAGGAATAAGAGATTTTAATCTATCAATTTCAGAATTAAGAGATTCAATGATAAACTCCTGTTTTCTATACATCTTCTCACACTTCATATGTTTTGCACTCAAAATATTAATAGCTTCTTCAAGAGCACTTACCTCATTGTCTTCACATTCTGAATCTGATTCACCACGCGCCATAAAGCAAACACCGGAGATGTCCTTTCCCTTATCATCATCTCCACTCTCACCATCTACATCGCTTAGTGGCTCAAACGCGGCGTAGACTTGATCAAAGGCCTTTTTGAGACTCTCCCTGATCTTCTTTCCTCCTCTAACTGTACTCTTTGGCTTGTTGTCATTTGTCTTCTCATCACCATTATCTTCCCTCCTATTTCTCCCAAGCTTAGGACAACGTGAACGAAAGTGATCCGTAGCACCACATTCAAATCAACGATTTGGTCCACCTCTTTTCCTGTACCTAACATTAGTCACAGCTCGAGAAAGTCTGTTAGATAACAAAACCAAGTCCTCCTCCTCAAACTGTTCGAGTTGATCATTGGACATGACATTAAACAAAGAAAGTACAGAAGACTTTGATGAAGAAGCATCAACATCCAAAGAAGTTGAGGAAGAAACCAAAGCACTTGACTTAGAATTAACTTTACGAGAAAGAATATTCATCTCATGTGTTTTCAGTTTTGTGTAAAGTGAATCCAAAGTCAAAGTAGACATATCAACAGACTCCTGAATAGATGTAACTTTCATCTCCCAAATAGACATGTCAAGACCATTCAAAAAGTGGCGAGCAATCTCAGATTGTGTATAATTAACATCATAAGAAGAATCAACAGATCTAAGATCACTCAAGATTTTATTAAACCTAGAAAGATGGTCATCCAAAGCTTCTCCAGGTTTCATCTCAAATTTAATATACTCCTTTTTGAAAAGATCTCAACGAAGTTCTTTAATGTTATTTGTTCCTTGATGAAAATTACTCAAAGCAATCCAAATCTCATGGACAGTTTGAAGATGAGCAACACGATCATAATCCGAACGAGAAATCCCACTCAAAAGAATATTGCGAGCTTTGCAATTTTGTTCAAACTCAGTTTTTAAAGCAGCAGTATTAATTTGTTCAGGGATCTCATAAGGATGAGAAAATTTTCTCCAAATATCATAATCCTCAGCCATAATATAAGATTGCATCCTAATACACCAATGAGAAAAATCCGTTCCATCAAAAACATGAGGCTTAGTTGAAAACCTATTAGCAGCCATGGCAAAAACTCTAGATTGATTAAAATCCAAAGAAGAAAACAAGGCTCTGATACCACTTGTAGGATCGAACAGTAAGAACTAAGCCAACCAGAGGGGGGTGAATGGTTGGTATGCCCAAAAACCAAAACTTTTAGCGGAAATAAAAGTTACCCTCAAATTCGATGGATCGCGGTCTGACCGAAGTTGTTGGGCCGGTCTAACTGCCAATCTGCCTCCGGTCTAACCGAAGGTCTGCCGCGGTCTGACCGGTGGTATGTCACCGGTTGGACCGCCAAAACCCGATGAAACACAAATCGAAGAACTCTTAAAGTAGATGACGACTTTATTGATTCTCTCTGTGTTTACAAAGTGCACCAACAGCACTCCTTACAAAAATCTCGACTAAACTCGAAACCCTAACAAAACTATCAACTCAATTGCTCTCAAAAAGCGATACCGGGAAGCCTCACGCTCCCTCTCTATTTATACCCAAGGTAGGCAGCCTAAAACCACAAATCAAACTCATACTAGAAGTCCTAATCACCCTAGGAAACCTTCTCGTATAAGAAACAAACTTTACACAACCAATCCCACCAAATTTGGACTCCTTCCAAATTTGACTCCGCATCCCATACGCACACAATACCTCCATCGTATGCCATATGGAACCTTCACCTTCCAGGTGCATTGAACTCTAGCCTTAGTATCCCGCATGATCTCTGACCACCACGAACGTCGTCTTATCCCCAAGCCGACTCCCGGTCCATCACCGCAAATACTCTCCCGACATTAATTCACCTACAAAACCAATAATTTCCAATACCAATTGTTCATCACAGAATAACAATCAAAAACATCTTTGATTTTACACAATGATCAAATGAGACCCGCATCAGTTCCTGCCACAAACTAGGGGTTTGTGTTATGTCCGGTGGTCAGATTCTGTGCTTTCTATTCTGCCACAGAAACTGCGCAATCATACGATACATTGCTGCCTCAGAATCTGTGGCAGAATACTCAGCCTTAGGTTTACATTGCTGCCTCGGAATCTGTGGCAGAATACATTGCCGCATCAGTATCGTATGAAACATGTCGAAACTAGATTTCGGCAATAGAAAAAGGGGGTGGCAATCAAGCTAGAAAAGTAGATGGGTTATGAGACAAAGGATTTAGACAGGTTCAGGCCTTCACGAAGAAGTAATACCCTACTCCTGTTTCGGGGTTTTGCCTCCGAGTTGTGTATTGATCTTATGAAAAGCCTATGTCCCCAAAGGGGTCCCCTATCCTCCTTATATACCTGGAAGATAGAGGTTTACAAGATAAGATCTAGTCCGAAACGGCCTAGGTCTTCATAATTGGTATACAATCTTACCATACTAGGTATCCGGGTTCTAACTTGCCATACAAGACAATATCTCACCCGAATCCTAATACACATCATATTCTATTTACATAACATACCCCTATTATCAGTCGGATATTCTATGTCTGTGGGTATATGGGTACCATAATATCCACAGTAGCCCCTGAGACCTTTATAGCCGACGAGACAATCTTCAAGTACTTCAATCATCTCTGCCATGATCTCCTGGGCGTCGAATCCAAAATCACACGACTGTGAAGGGCTAAAAATTAAAAAATATTTCCAGGTGCATCGAATAGATGCACCTAATTAGGTGTAGCCCCCGACTATGTGCTTAGTTGGAAAAACTAAACATATAGTCAGAACTAATATGCATAAGCCGAGTAGTTTTATGAACCACTTTAACAGTAAAGAGACAGAAAATCTCATCTATGAAAATTATAAGGCATATGCAGTATACAATCCGAGCAAATCAAACTCATAAGGATTTACCAACTGCCTAAAAGAATGACCAAATATATTATCAGCCTAAGCCTGAATATAGGTCAATAAAAATACTCGCTTACGCGATAATACGTACACTGACGTGCACATTTATGAAACAAGGCATATATGGTAGAAATCTTTAACAAGATTCTCCAATCACCTATTAAAAGCCAAAGTAATAATACTTGGTTAATTGAATATGCTCACTGACGTGATAACACGTGCATTTGTTGCTCCCCGAAGAGATTAAATCGCAACAGCACAAAAAATCGCTGATATACTCTTCCCTGCTCATCACATGGAAGAATTTAAGCCTCCAAGGACATATATCAAACTTTCCTAAAATGATGGCAACAGTCAATCCCAAAATCACGGCCCATTTAGCGCTCGAAACACTATCCAACCGTTATAGGAACCGCCGCTCCGTCTTCCTCGTTTATTTCGCTCAAAATTCCCCAAACCGCGCACAGTACTGGCGATTTAGGGTTTTCGATCCACATTTGCTCAAACTCCAATCCTCAATCCCTCGCATCAAGCTTTCTTGCGGTCCACCCCCAGCACAAACTCCCCTTCATCACTTCCCAAAAAACCCTAACATTCTGCCTAGATCCAGCCACACTCATGGCCGAAGAGAGAGAAATCCCCTTTGAGCAGTGGGCAAAGTCCGATGTAAAGGAAACACACTTGCTGGAAATGGTGAAGGACGGAGTCCTACCCGCCAAGGAGATTATCGGATGGCGTCCGGCGTACGGCGAGGAATTTCCAACCCCCGACACCGGTGAAATTGTGGTATTCACTTCTTTCTTCTACTCTGGTTTCGCTTTGCCTGCATCTTCCTTTTTCCGTGGTCTTCTTGCATTTTACAAAATCCAGATCTACCACTTAAATCACAATTCTATTCTTCACATTGCCAACTTTATCCACCTTTGCGAAGCCTTCCTTGGTATCCATCCGCATTTTGCTTTATTCCGCCGCATCTTCTACCTCAAACCCCAGCCTGACAAAAATAATCCTTGCGTAGTCGGCGGGTCCGAGTTCCAATTGCGAGGAACTCTGACTCAAAAATATTTTTCTCTTCCCTTCAAGACTTCCAACAAAGGATGGCACTCGAATTGGTTTTATATCTCAAATCCTTCCCCCAGTCTTCCCGAGTTTGTCGGTCTTCCACCTATTCCCCAGGAAAACTGGAAAAATTTCCCAGACAGCACCGAGTTGGCCCAAGCCAATGAATTGCTTCTCCGACTGGTTGAAATCAAACAACAGGGCTTGCAAGGGGAACAAATCACTCGGCACTTCATCAAGTGCTGACTGGCCCCGATCAAGGAGAGGAGTAAGCCGGCTTACGAATATGAGGGCCAGTCGGATCCCAATCGCGAAGACCCGAATTCCATTGATTACAAAATCATGTGCAACCGGATGTACAAGATGTTTTCTTCTGGGATTGCGATCGACTACAGCCACAAACTGCCGGTCACTCCATACGGCCTGGTTCGACCTCCTCCTGAGGTAAAAATCCACCACTTGGTTATTTGTCTATCTCCAGTCTATCTATTAATTTATCTTTATTGACTTGATCCTACTGAATAGGATAATAAACGATTTTCTTCAAATCCCCCAACTCCTATCTTGAAAGAAACTGCCCCAAAAAACCCTCTCCCGACTGGTGGTCCAAAGATCGACTCTGCTGGGAAGAGCAAGCGGGGTATTGAAGAAAATATTCCCAAACAGAAGTTGAAGAAAAGAAAACTCGCTGTCAGCGACTCCGAGGATGAACAATCCGGGCCGCAAACGAGCGACAAGCTGGCTCAAGCCAAATCTCCAGCCGGTCGGCCTGTGCCAAAAATCCGGAGATCAACAAGGTAACACTCTCGCCATAATATCATCATTGCTGACTTCTTGAAAATACTCATATAATTTGAATTTGTCAATCTCCAGAAAACCCCAAAATATTGATTTGGGTAAAAAGGGTGATGTGCCACCTGTCCCAGGCGAACCATACCGAGAACCCCGAGTTTTTAGTCAGTCGGGGAAACTTGTAGAAGACGCTGAACTCCAGCCCCCGACTGGTAACCAGTCGGAGCAAGATTCCAGCATGCCTGAGCCCGCAACTCCAGCGGAAAATCAACAAGGAAATGATGACATCCCGACTAATGCACCCACTGCACCTGCCGAGCCAGCCGAAGCAATTCCCATAAATCCTGACCAAGATCCGGTTGTGGCAGAAACGAACGCAGTGGCTGATCCAGTCGGGGAGCCAAACCAAGCTTCAAAGAAAAGCTCCAAAATTATCTCTGGTATGTCGCACTTCTGTATTCCAGTTTGATCCATCTGTCGTATAGCTTATTTTTATCAATCCGTAAATTAGGCCCACTGACTGATGACAAAGAGGAAGAAATTCCAAGGATTAAAGCTGCCGAAGATTCCCTTCCTCCAATCAAACTTTTATGAAGAGATAGAGATGGCACTCCTCAAGGCATCATCGTCAGTCGTCAGGGTGAAAACGAAGAGCTCGAATCATTGAAGAAACATCTGACCGAGTCCACCCGTCTCATGAATGTAAGTATAAATTATACTCTTCTGTCTTATTCACAGCGTATTGCTTATATGGCGCATTATCCAGAGAATCCATATGAGGAATGAGGCAAAAACAGACGCCTTAGAGAAGCTTGTGCCTCATCTTGAAACCCTCAATCAAGTTCAAGCAGAACTAGCCAAGACTCGTGAAGATGCTCAAGCTAAGGAGCAGAAATTGAAAAGTTAGATCAATGAGCTAATGGAAACCAGCTTTAACCACAGGGGCACCATCGGAGGTATAAATCCTTCCATCGCATTTTGCTGTGAATCCATGCTGTAGACTTGACCAAATTGCTTTTAACCCTTCAGCTCAAGCCTCAATGATAGAATCCCTGACAGCCCGAGTCAGAGAACTCGAGAAAACCAATACTCGGCTAGAAACCAGCAAGCTTGAAGCTGAAACTGCCCTCGAAGGTAAGATAACAGCTTTGAAAAATTCATTTAATATAATGCCGTGTCATTTAAGAACCATTCCATCTTGGATATATGTAGAACACAAAGTCAAGACTCGTGCCCAATTTGAAGTGTTTGCCGAGAGGATCAAAAAGGCTGAAACTGTTAGAGACGATATCGCCAATACTGCTGCCCCAGTGCTAAATGCAATCTTCCAAAACAGACTCGGGAGCAGTGAAAAAGATGCAGTCCAAACATTCGAAGGCCTCCGTACTGCTCCAACAAAATATTTCAAAAATATCAAGGATGTTGCAATGATGGGCGCCAGTCAAGCAATGGCAATCATAAAGTCCTTGTATCCTCAAATAGAGATTGAAGCAGTCGGGGATGACTTTGCAGATGGGATCACTGATGAGCAGGCCATTGAATTGATCAACCAAGCTCAGGACTCGGCCGAAAAGCTCGCAGTAGATGTATTAGAAAATTTCCAATCTTGATTGTACAGTATCCTTAAGCAATGTATCATGACTTATTTATACCATGAAATAGACTAAGGACCCAGTTTCAAATTTCTTAAAATTTTTGTCTGATTGGTTCAAGCCTAGAACTTGTTGCAATCATCGAAAAATTTTTAGTCCTTCTCTGCTGGACCTAAGTCTAAACAGGGCCAATGACAAGTCATAAACAAGACAAAAGAAATACTATATTATTATCAGTAGCCCCCGACTAACCACTCGGCCAAACTTAGGTGAGTGGGTAGTCTAAGGAAGAGATGTACAAAAATAGCTCTTAAGCATAAAATCGTCGAAGATGCTCTATATTCCACGAGTTATCCACCAAAGTTCCGTCTTCACGCTTGAGTCGGTAGGCTCCTGGGCGAGTGACTTCTGCTATTATAAACGGCCCTTCCCATAGGGGTGATAGTTTGTGCCGTTCTTTAGTCGTCTGAATCTTCCGTAGAACCATGTCACCAACTATGAAAGCGCGTGATTTGACATTGCGATTGTGGTAACATTGTAGACCTTGTAAATATCTGGCCGACTGGATTAACGCCGCTTCTCTTGCTTCTTCCAGTCGGGTGAGATCATCGATTCTGTCGGTATCGTGACGTTCTTCATTGAAATTGCGGACTCGCAAGGATTCGAACTCCATCTCACTCGGCAACATGGCTTCTGCACCGTATACCAAGAAGAAAGGTGACTGGCCCGTAGCCCAACTCGGAGTTGTACGTAGCGACCATAAAACTGAGGGCAACTCTTCTGTCCACCGACTAGCATACGGGCGTAGTCTGTCGAAAACTCGAGCCTTAATTCCTTGGAGCACCATGCCATTTGCGCGCTCAACTTGACCATTGCTCATTGGGTGAGCGACTGATGCATAGCAAATCTTGATACCAAAGTCTTCGCAGAAATCTTTGAAAACGCCACCAGTAAATTGTGTGCCATTGTCAGTGATAATCCGGTTCGGCACGCCAAAGCGGTGAAAATGTTGATGAAGAAGTCGCGCGCCTTGTCCGCAGTGATCGTTGCCACCGGTTTTGCTTCAATCCATTTAGAGAATTTATCCACAGCGACGAAAAGATGAGTATATCCGCCTTGCGCCCTCTTGAACGGGCCCACCATGTCCAGTCCCCAAACCGCGAAAGGCCAAGAAAGGGGAATAGTTTGTAACTCCTGTGCTGGCAAGTGGGTTTGTTTTGCAAAGAATTGACAACCTTCACATGCGCGAACAATTTTGTCGGCGTCACTGACTGCTGTAGGCCAGAAAAAGCCTTGTCGATATGCCTTCCCGACTAAGGTCCTTGCTGCCGTGTGATTCCCGCATACTCCCGAGTGAATATCATTTAGAAGTTGGACGCCGTCTTCAATGGAGATGCATCTCTGCAATATTCCAGATGGGCTTTTCTTATATAATTCCTCTTCCACAAGGGCATAAGTTTTAGAGCGGCGGTGAATCTGTTCAGCTTCGTTCTTGTCGGGGGGCAATTCTTGATCCTTAAGATACTTGATGAAAGGCGCCCTCCAGTCGGTGTCAAGCAGCAAAACTTGTTCCCCAGACTCATCTTTAGCAATTGATTGATTCGAAACCGTGGGTTGGTGAAGATGCTCGACGAAAACATCCGATGGAGCCGCTTCTCTTTTTGAACCGAAATTAGCCAGTCGGTCGGCTGCTTCATTGTTGTGCCGGAGAACATGGGTTAACTCCAAACCATCAAACTTGTCTTCAAGCTTGCGCACTTCTTGTCGGTAGGCCGCCATGTTGTCGTCGAGGCATGTCCAGTCTTTCATCACTTGGTTGACCACAAGTTGAGAATCCCCTCGAACTATTAGCCTGTGAATCCCTAAAGATATGGCAATCCGCAATCCATGCAAGAGTGCTTCATATTCTGCCACATTGTGTGATGCTGGAAAATGAATCCATAAAACGTAGCTAAGGCGTTCTCCAGTCGGGGAAATCAGAACAACCCCTGCTCCGCATCCTGAAATTCTTTTTGATCCGTCAAAGTGCATCGTCCAATACTCGATTTTTTCTGCAGGAACGTCTTCTTGGCACTCGGTCCACTCGGCAACGAAGTCGGCCAGCACCTGGGATTTAATTGAAACTCGAGGCTTGAAAGTTATATCCAAAGGCATTAACTCTAAAGCCCACTTTGCAATGCGACCAGTAACTTCTTTGTTGCGAAGGATTTCACCGAGTGGAAATGATGTGACCACTGTGACTGGGTGGCTTTGAAAATAATGAGCCAGCTTCCTGACCGTGATTAGAACTCCATAAAGTAGTTTCTGTACTTGAGGATATCTTGTCTTTGAATCAACAAGGACTTCGCTAACGAAGTAGATTGGTCGTTGAACTTTCTGTGTGCGGTCTTCTTCTTCGCGCTCAACGACTAAAACCGTGCTCACCACCTTTGCAGTTGCAGACACATAAAGTAGTAGTGGTTCTTGCGGCATTGGTGAGGCTAACGCCGGCTGAGTTGTCAAAAAGGTCTTGAAGTCGTCGAATGCCTTTTGTGCTTCTGTCGTCCATTGAAAATCGTCAGTCTTCTTAAGGAGCTTGAAGAAGGGCATTCCACGTTCTCCAAGTCTTGAAACGAATCTACTGAGTGCTGCCATGCATCCCGTGAGTTTTTGAACATCCTTCTGAGAACTCGGCGGCTTCATATTCAATATAGCATTGATTTTCTCCGGGTTAGCTTCAATTCCTCTCCGAGAGACCATGAATCCAAGTAGCTTTCCTGACGGTACTCCAAAAGTGCACTTCTCGGGGTTCAACTTCATCCTGAAGGCGCGTATATTGGCAAATATTTCCTCCAGGTCTTGAATCAGGTCATCTTTCTGCTTAGTCTTGATGACGACGTCGTCGACATACGCTTCCACATTTCGTCCGAGTTGTGTCGCTAGGCATCGCTGAATCATGCGTTGATATGTAGCCCCTGCGTTCTTCAGCCCAAAAGGCATAGTAATGTAACAGTAGGCGCCGAACGGTGTGATGAATGAAGTCTTCAGGCAGTCGGATTCCTTGAGGCTGATCTGATGATATCCCGAGTAGCAATCTAGAAAACTGAGCAGTTCGCAGCCTACTGTTGAATCCACCATTTGATCTATCCTTGGTAAACCGAAAGGGTCCTTGGGACAAGCTTTGTTCAAATCTGTGTAGTCGACGCACATGCGCCATTGACCAGTCTTCTTGCGGACCAATACCGGGTTGGCTAGCCAGTCGGGGTGGTAAACTTCCTTGATGAAACCTGCTGCTAACAGCTTGGTTAATTCCTCCTTGATAGCTTCTCTTCTGTCCTGTGCAAATCGGTGGAGTCGTTGCTTGATAGGTTTCGCTCTTCTCTAACATTTAAAGAGTGCTCAATCACCTCTCTAGGAATACCAGGCATATCAGATGGCTTCCAGGCAAAGATATCTTTATTAGCTTGAAGAAAGGTGATGAGCGCGCTTTCCTATTTGCTATCTAACTCAGCGCCTATTACAGCAGTTTTGGTAGGATCAGAAGGATCTAAGGGGATTTTCTTTGTCTTGGCGTCGCCTTCTCCGGTCTTGGCCACCTTGCCGACTGGTTTTTCACCGTCTTGTGATGTTGATGCAGCTAGTCGGACTTCCTGCTGGCCGAATGATCTCTCACGAGATTGGGCCAACTCGCAGCTGTCCTTGTCGCATGTGAGGGCTTGCTTGACGTCGCTCCGTAGGGATATGA
Organism: Oryza punctata; assembly: GCA_000573905.2. Lineage (NCBI taxonomy): Eukaryota > Viridiplantae > Streptophyta > Magnoliopsida > Poales > Poaceae > Oryza > Oryza punctata. The sequence continues at coordinate 29,542,484 of CM002498.2, forward strand.
CTCCGCGTGGCCCTGGTATCTTCATCATCATGTAGGTGTAGTGGGGAATCGCCATGAACTTGGCAAGTGCCGGTCGACCGAGGATGGCGTGGTAAGCTGTCTCGAAGTCGGCCACCTCGAAGCTGATGTTCTCTGTCCGAAAATTCTCCTTGGTCCCGAAGGTTACTGGGAGAGTGATTTGGCCGAGTGGCGTGGAAGACAGCCCCGGGATAACTCCATGAAAGGGGGCGTTACTCGGCTTCATCTCGGATCGAGGAATCTGCATCTCATCCAAAGTCTTGGCGAAGAGAATATTGAGTGCGCTGCCGCCATCGATGAGGGTGCGCTTGAGCTTGACGTTGCGAACAACTGGGTCTAGTACCAGGGGGTACCGCCCCGGATGGACCACTCGGTCGGGATGATCCGAGAGGTCAAACTTGATTGGGACTTCCGACCATCGCAGATATTGGGGGGTTGCAGGTTGTGCCGCGTTGACCTCTCTGTCGGTGAGCTTCTGCTTCCTCTTGGACTCGTAGGCGAGTGGGCCACCGAAAATATGGTTGAGCTCGCTCCTGGGATCTTGATACGCTCCTTGGCTTGGCTCCTCGTCGTCTTTCTTTTTCTGAGTTGAAGTATCTTCTCCTTCGGTTGGTTTCTTGACTTGGGCGGCGTATTTTTCCGCAAATTGTTTGTAGATGAAGCAGTCCTTAGCAGCGTGCCCCTTGCCGGGATGATGCGTGCACGGCCCGTTCATAATCTTGTCGTAGGAGTTGACTCGAGGGCGTTGGCTCTGATAATTTTGATTTGACGTCGCAGCGACCAGATCCTCAGGCTTGCGCTTGCGCTCTCCGTGTTTTGTGTTGTTCCCACTGGGCCCTGGTGCGGAGTCGTGATCCTTCTTCTTCCAGGTTCCCGCCGACTGCTTTGATGCTTTCACTGCGTCGTCGGACTTAGCGTACTCGGTTGCCTTCTTAAACATCTGCTTGACTGTCCTTGGAGGTTTGCGGCTGAATTTGCCGATCAGGAGATCATTGCGTAGTCCCCGAGTGAATGCGGCGATGATGTTGTCGTCGGTGATGTCGGAGATCTTGTTGCGCTTCTCGGAAAAACGCCGTATGTACTCATTGAGGGTCTCGTCCGGCTTCTGGACGATGTTGTAGAGCTCAAAGTGGGTCCCAGGACGCTCGAAAGTGCCCTGGAAGTTGGCGACGAAGCGATCGCGAAGTTCGCTCCAAGTGTCGATTGTGCCTCTCGGGAGTCCAGCGAGCCAATTCCTGGCTGAATCAGTTAGTGCGACCGGAAGGTAGTTTGCCATGACTTTACTGTCGCCTCCTGCTGCGCGAATTGCAAGCGTGTAGACGGTTAACCATGATTCTGGATCGGTTTTACCATCGTACTTCTCAATGCCGGTCGGCTTAAAACCAGTCGGCCAATTCACTCGACGCAGATCTCGGGTGAAAGCTGGAACTCCGTCGCAGTCATCGTCTTCTTGGATCGTGATACCCCTCTCACGTCGTCTTTGATTAAGGGTGTCTCTCAGGTCGATTGAAGCCCTGGGTGGACTGTGGTAGTCGGATTGAATCCGCCTGTCTCTGGCATACTGTGGTGGTCGGGTTTGGTTTGCTGGGGGAGAGTGCACCGACTGGTCTCATCGTGCTCTGCTATGGTCGGCGCGTGAGTTGGTTTTGCTTCTGCTGTCTCTGACTCTTGACAGAGGGGCGCGGCTACCACTCGGCGCTTTGGAGGTTGACTGACTGGGTCGCCGACTGGATTCGGCACGTGGTACTGTAGCTGCGACCAAGGTCTTGACTTGATTTATCAGCGGAGTAACGTGTGCTGGCGCAACAGCTGCCAATGTATCAAGGAGGGTGACTGCGCCGACTGCATTCTGCTGCGGTGTGAGGAAGATGTTGGTATTGTCGACCACTGTTTGCCCGATTGCTTCCCTCGCCTTGCGACCTGCCACGGCCAGATCTTGGAGTCTTCGGTCTTCGTCTTCTTTGCGTCTTGCCTCCTCAGCTTCTCTGTGTTGTCGCTCTTGATCTGCTTGGGCTTGACGCTCTTGTTCGAGTTTCGCTCTATCTTCTTGAAGTCGGGCGCGTTCTTGCTCTAATTGAATTCTTTCTTGTCCGACTCGGGCTGCTTCTTCCGCTTGTAATCTTGCAGCTATCTCAGCATCAGTTTCGTTGTTGGCCATGAAAACGCCATTGAAAGCTGGTGTGTAGTTGTCGTCTGAAGTGGCGTCGACTGCAGCGTTGGTGTCAGGTGGGTTGCCATGTACGCTTTCCTCCGAGGAGCTAGCGTAGGCAGCGAGTTCGGTGGAAGAACACGATCCGAGTTTTGGCAGAACAACGTTGACGTCCCTGAAGCCGGACCCAGAAATTGGATCCGCTGGTAACTCCATGGTGATGGTGGGGTAGATTAGATCGTCTTGAGGAGTGCTTGATGAAGAATCCGAAGTCGATGTGGTTGTACTCTCGAAGTGAATCGTTATCTTGCAGCTGGAAAAGATTTTGATGCTAATCTCAGCCATGTTCGGTAACCCGAGTGGCTGAGAGATGCGATCTACTCGCGACTGCGTCTTGGTGATGATCCTGGCCATATTCGGTAACCCGAGTGGCCAAGAGATGCGATCTACTCCCGACAGGTTTGAAGCCGAGTCGGAGAGAGATATCTTGCCGAAGTTGTTGGTGATGAAGTTTGGCTGCCGAAGCGGTACGCCTGCCCGGGAGGAAAGGCGAAGTCGTCGATGCCTGATGAAGATCCCATCCTACTTGATCGGCGATGAACTTGACGCTCCCCTACCTGGCGCGCCAACTGTCGAAACTAGATTTCGGCAATAGAAAAAGGGGGTGGCAATCAAGCTAGAAAAGTAGATGGGTTATGAGACAAAGGATTTAGACAGGTTCAGGCCTTCACGAAGAAGTAATACCCTACTCCTGTTTTGGGGTTTTGCCTCCGAGTTGTGTATTGATCTTATGAAAAGCCTCTGTCCCCAAAGGGGTCCCCTATCCTCCTTATATACCCGGAAGATAGAGGTTTACAAGATAAGATCTAGTCCGACACGGCCTAGGTCTTCATAATTGGTATACAATCTTACCATACTAGGTATCCGGGTTCTAACTTGCCATACAAGACAATATCTCACCCGAATCCTAATACACATCATATTCTATTTACATAACATACCCCTATTATCAGTCGGATATTCTATGTTTGTGGGTATATGGGTACCATAATATCCACGAAACAGAAACTGTGCTTTCAATTCTTTAGCATCTGGTGTAGCCTATTCATTGTGCCAGCAATGGTGATTGATCAATTGTATGTCCAATATTCTTGATGCAGTTCCACATGATGTATATAGTTAATGAAAAGTTGTTGGGATCATTCTCTACTTAATACCAAGAATTTGATCGTGATGTAGTTTTATGATATCTCCTCAAGGTAAACAGGAGTTTGTCTGAAATTAATGTACATGTTTGATGATGTTCTGCTTGATTTGGGAAGAATGTCAAATTCAAGTACACAGGATCACTCTAATTTGTGTGATGTATAGTGACAATTAATTTAGCTTGCTAGTTTCCAGCTCACAAAACTCCATCGAAAAAAAATACCGCTATGTACTTTGGCAATTTGGCTCATGAAGAGCAATACCTCAATCCATTTGCACCCCATAATTAACCCATATATATATATATATATATATATATATATATATATATATACATACATATATATATATACATATACATATATATATATATAGAGAGAGAGAGAGAGAAGTATGAGAAGCCCTGACACATGATGTAACTAACCATCAAATTGCATATAAATGATCAGGCGTTGCAGTGTAATTTGGAGATGACATATATGCCACAAAGAAATAGATGGTTCCCTTAGAAGAGGCTTGTTTACTGTTATCCTAATAAAACCAAACGAGTATTGATCATACATGCACAAATCCCTGAGGGGCAATTGAGAATGTGAGGCATCCGGGATACAGTTTTGTCAACGGGGTAGGCACAGGAAATTCCTTATGTGTTTACAAAGTAGAAAAGATCACTACTAAAAAGTGGTAAAGATCAAGACTGTTACATATGAATGAATTAAAGCACAAAAATAGCTCAAGTGCTCTGTTGACGAGTTGGCATTGTCTCATTAAGTTAGTACCACATATTTTGGTCCGACTCTTGTATTCATGCCTAATACACATATTATGTACTCAAGCTTTTGTAAAAAAATAATGGTGTACATTTGTACACCCATGGTGTTCTATTCTTCCGCACTTGATCCGAGTTTTGTCGATGTCAGCCATGATCACTGTTTGCTCGGTGTGAGGTTGCATTCAAACTTGGGATGTATTGTCCCAGTCCCACACATTGCTTCGACCGGTGGACAAGGGAGAGATATGAGATACAGGTGAAATGTGGATACATCTTTCAGAATTTTGTCCAGCGTCTGATAGGTTCTCAAGAAGTTTTGCATTAATCAAGAACAACTTCAAGTACTAAAAATTTTCTACTATTTCGGATATATAGCTAGAACTAATATAGGGTAAAAAAAAGATCCACACTAGGCTGTAAATTTTAGTTAACCAGTCCTTCACATTACAACCCAAAAACAACAAAATGATGCTATGACAAATAAATTAATCCTTATTGTATTAAGGTATCCAATTTTCTTTTAGAATTTTTGATTATTAATTATTTGAAGAGAGCAACCAATGAAAGCTCCAGGCCCAAGAAACTAATTTGAACAATCAACAACTAAACATAGAGATGGACAAGATCATCACATTCATACATACATGCATGCATGGTGCTTCTTACCTGGTTAGCAGGGCAACTGAAAAATCCATCGATGTTTTTACAGTTTGGAGTGAGAGTCATCCAGAATCCAGCTACGTTGGCCATCATCTTGTGTGTGCGGTGGCCTTCTTTTTTACAGTTTGAAACAAGCGTCGTGTGCTCTGTATTCTGCTGATCATCAGCAGACATGGAACGATGACAGGGCTGTCAATTTTTGCCTTCTCTGTTCTGGATGTCTTATCAAGTTATCATACACAAAGGTGACCTTCAGTTCTTGTGACAAACAAGAGGTTTTGTGTTCTGTTCTAAGCACCGTAAAACAGAAAAGATCAATGCATCTATTTCTCCAGCTAACTTGTTTGTTGTGCCAACGTGTGGATGATCTTCTTGCTGTCCCGCATAGGAACTATACATGTTTGTTGATGTTAGGAATGTTTGGAAGATTAACAAATTATATTCAAGTACACATGGTTTTCTTGATTTGTTTGGTGCCTGGTGCCAATTAATATATACTCGTATTTTCCACTGAAAAGTACTACTAATAACTACCACTCTTTACACTGTGTCAGTTTGGCTCCTGATGAGAAATACCTCAATACATGTGCTCTCCATGATCCATATATGCAGAGAACTATATTAGAAGCCATGATACATGATGTAACCATCACACTGCATATAAATTCAGGCATGGCATCTTAGCACTTTGGAAGTGTAGTTTGGAGAAATGACATATCACAAAGACACAAATGGTTTCTTTGGAAGGGGCTTGCTAACTTTTATCTTAATAGAAGCCAAGAGAGTAGTACTCATGCACACATATAACCAAAAAAACAAGGAGCAATCGAGCATGTGAGGAATCTGGAATTCAGTTTCATCGATGCGGGCCTCATCGTCCATTGTTTGCTCGATGTTAGGTTGCACAAAAATTTGGGATGTTTTGTCCCGGTCAAGAGCACTATGCTTACACCAGAGCAAGAGTGGATATATCTTGTGGAATTTTGTCCAACAATTCATCCCCGCCCTAGATATCAACGAGTTTAGCTCATTTTCTTTTAGCCGTTGAAAAGTGTTAGGCACATGATAATATGTGGAGTTGTTTGCTAAGCTGATAACCCCAGCAATCTTGTACTCCAAATCAGCTTTCACTATAAATAGGGGGTTGTCCTTTTTCTTTTACTTTTTTAAAGATGAACTTCCAAAGAATAGCACTTTAGGCGCTGCATACATTGATCATAGAGAAACTTCTCCAGGCTAACCATATGGGGGTTAATTAACTAAATAATCAGTTTGTATTAATGAAGAACTACTTGAAGTACTAAGCATCTTTCTGTTTAGGATAGTAAAGTATTAGGTAGAACTAATACAGGATCAAGTAAAGCTCTGCACTTGGCCATAAAATTTACTTAACCGGTCCTTCACATTTCAGCCCAAAAACAACAAAGTGATGCTATGACCAATAAATAAGCAGCCAACCGGATACTTGTTGTACATAGGTTCCCAAAGTTGTTTTAAAATTTTTCATAATTTATTTGATTGATATTTGAAGAGTGCATGAGAAATGCACGAGGGCCTATTAGATTAGTGATCGATTGGATATAAATTGTAGCATGTATAAGAGAGCATCAATGCAGTACCCCGAGCCCAAAAAACTAGACAACCAACAGCCAGATGTAGAGGTGGACAAGATCATCTCACATATATACATGCATAATTCTTCTTTTGCCAAGCTAGCTGGGCAACTGAAATACAATTGAAAAACCATGGATGTTTTGGCTAGCAGCAGAATGTGTTGCACCTGCTAGGGTGTGAGAGGCATCAGGAATCTAGCTAACTTGGGCACACTCTTATCTGGTGCAGTGGCTTGCTTTTGCAGTTCGGATAACACCGACAGAACGGGGTGGAAGCATGAATGTATGTGTTTCTCATACTCTTCAAGTCATGAGCAAACATGGAACGATTTACGGAGGTGGTCTTTCTCGCCTTCTCTGCTCTATATGTCCAGCGATAATCAATTCTGATCTTTACTTCTTGCACAAGCAAGGGTTTGTGTTCTAAAGTGAGCACTGTAAAACAGAAGTAATGCTTCCGTTCCGTTGGTAGCGACTGTTGGGGGATAACCCCATGCTTAGAGTGTTGTGTAAAGTAATGTAACAAAGGACTAAAATACCCTAGAGAAAACGTTGCTTATACATAGCAAACCAAAGGCAATGATGTAATTTCCTGTTGCATATAAATAAAAGGAGCCATCCTAGGGCAAAAGCTAGGGGTTCTTTCCCCGTTCATTCGCGAACGTCCATCCCCCCTCTCTCTCATCTTCTCCCCAAAGGATTCAAGTTTAGGCTCTCTCCAATAGAGGAGGGTGCCTTTGCTATGTATGTTGGGCTTTGTTCCAACAGCGATGATAATTAATCTGCTCATTGTGCCACTGATGGTGATTGATCAAAATTGTATGTTCAGTGTTCTTCCCATTTCGCATGGTGTACATGGTTAACCAGTAGTTGGGATTGACATGTCCTTTTCCAGTCCATCATATAACAAAATGTGAATAAGAAAATACTGAACAAAAGTTTGTCGGAACTCTGAAGTGATATTCTGCATGATTTGGGAAGAACATCAAATTCTATTAAAATACAGATGATTTCCTTGATCTTTTTCGATGCCTGGTGCCAATTAACATAGCCTGGTATTTTCCAGATAATAAAACTCCATTGAAAAGTACTGCCAATTACTACTTTTGTATTATGCATGGCAGTTTGGCTCATAGCAACCTAAATCCATGTGCTTTCCAGTCTGGAATTTTGTCCAACATTTGATCCAGGCTCTCAATATCAACGAGTTTAGCTCAGTTTTCTTTAATTTAGCCGTTGAAAAGTATTAGGCACATGATAATATGTGGAGTTATTTGCTAAGCTGATAACCCCACCCATCTTGTACTCCAAATCAGCTTTAACTATAAACAGGGTTTTTTCCTTTATCTTTTATTTTTTAAAAGATGGATTTCCAAAGAATAGCACTTTAGGCGCTGCGTATACTGATCATAGCGAAAATTCTCCAGGCTAACTATATGGGGGTTAATTAACTAAATAATCAGTTTGTATTAAAGAAGAACTACTTGAAGTACTAAGCATGTAGCTACTTTAGGATAGTAAAGTATTAGCTAGAACTATAATACAGGATCAAGTAAAGCTCTGCACTGAGCCATAAAATTTACTTAACCGGTCCTTCACATTTCAGCCCAAAAACAAGAAAGTGATGCTATGACCAATAAATAAGCGCAGCCAACCGGATACTTATTGTACTTAGGTTCCCGAAGTTCTTTTTTAAGTTTTTCATAATTATTTGATTGAGATTTGAAGAGTGCATGAGAAATGCACGAGGGCCTATTAAAGTAGCGATGGACTGGATATAAATTAGAGCATAAGAAAGCATGAATATGCAGTATTATAGACAACCAACAACCAGTTGTACTGTTGTAGAGATGGACAAGATCATCTCACATATACATGCATAATTCTTTTTTTGCCAAGCTAGTTGGGCAACTGAAAAACCATGGATGTTTTGGCAGAGTCATGCAGCAGCAGTATGTGTTGCAACCTGCTAGGGAGTGAGAGGCATCAGAATGGGGTGGCAGGATGAATGTGTGTGTTCGCCTATTCTTCTCGTCATGAGCAAAATGGAACGATTACAGAGATGATCTTTATCTCCTATAATACTGTAATGTGATCTTCAGTTCTCTTGCCACAAAGAAAAGGTTTGTGTTCTGAAGCAAGAACTATAAAAGAGAAATAATGCTACTGTATAAACCTAGAGGACTTTTACGGTACTCTATACTGCTAGTATATATTAGCAGTATAAACGATCTAACAGTGTAGATTCTTCTCAGATTAGTTTGCAGTATAAATTGAAAAGGGTATATCTGTCTTTTTAACTTTTTGCGTCTGGGGTAATATTGTAATTTCACGTATCGTTAATTCTCAGATCCAATCAAAACGGATCGTGCGCTCGGGCCTCCGGCTTTCTTCGTCACCGCGCTCTGCTACGCCGCGAGCAACAGCCACCGCGCCGCGCCTGCTGCTCGCCGCGGACAGCCACCGCGCCGCACATCCTGCTCTCCGATGACAGCCACCGTGCCGCACCTGCTGCTCCGGCACCTCGCCGTCGTCAGGTCCGGGCGTGCACTGCGCCAAGCTGTAGACCTTGGAGAACTCCCTGTTGAAATCTGCCAGACCGGAAGCTGCAATCTGCAATCTAGATTGAATTAAGTCTCAAGAATTAAATGACTAAACAGCCCTTTTAATATTTTTAACAAAAACCAAACATACCCTTCCATATACTGCTAGTATATACTTGTAGTACAATGTACCGTAAAAGTCCTCATAAACCTATTCATTGCGTCAACGATGGTTATTGATCAAAATTCTATGTGCGGTGTTCTTCCCATTTTCGCATGGTGTACATGGTTAATTCAGTAATTGGGATTGCCATGTCCTTTTCTAGCCCATCATAACAAAAAGTGAATAAGAAAATACTGAACACGAGTTTTTTATGAAGTGTACGTGCTTGATGATGCTTTGCATGATTTAGGAAGAATGCCAAATTCTATTAAAGCATAGTTGATTTCCTTGATCTGTTTTGTGCTTGGTGCTTAATATATATAGCCTGGTATTTTCCAGCTTATAAAAATCCATTGAAAAATACTGTGAATTACCCCTTTGTACTATAGAGGTTTGGCTCATCATAGCAATAACTCAATCCATGTGCTTTCCATAGTCCTTATATACAGAGAACTATCAGAAGCCATGACACATTGACACATAGTGTACACCATCACATTCAATTCAGGCATTGCGCTTTAGCATTTTAGCAGTGTATAGTTTGGAGAGATGAGATCTCATAGAGAAATAGGGGCATTATAGTTTCTTTGGATTAATGAGCCAGTTCGTTTATCTTTCCTCATAGAAACCAAGCGACTAATACTAATCTATGCATACACGTATACTGTGAGGCAGTTGAGCATGTGAGGCATACGGAATCCAGCTTTGTCGACGTTACCCTTAACCACAGGTTGCATCTTTGCTTAATGAGGTGATTGTTTTGAGTTACAAATAACAGCATGAATATGAACTAATGGTAAACAAATGTAAACTTTGTCACCACTTCTGCTGAGCCGAAGAACCTAGGCTGTGTTGCCAATGATGTGAAGGAGAACAAGATTCAGCAAATGGTCAAGAAGCGGAGTGTTCTACATGTGTAAAGGCTTAACTCAAGGCAGTATGGACTGGATTGGGCTCCATAATATTGGGCCAGTGTGATAGCTTTCTACCCTCGTTTCATATTAAAAGTCGTTTTAACATTTTCTCTAGTTAAATTTTATTAACTAAAATATTCATTTTGTTAACTAAAGTCGTTTTAACTCGTCATGTATTTGGGAATGCCAAGTAAAAAAGTTAGGCGCTTTTCGAAATGGGACGAAGGGAATAACTAACTTAGAAGAAAATAAAATTGGTGGCGGCAGCGATGGTGGCTGGATCTCGCGCGAGTAAAATCGACTCCCCAAATTTATACGCCAAATTCAAATAGTGACTATACAAGCTTCAAAGCACAGTTCTTGTGGAAACGATGATTTTTCAAAGAATAGCATATTATTGTAGCGATCTGATCTGGACCGTCCATTACCAGGTCCTATTTTCTATTTCCTTCATTTGATGGCTTGACTATGAGGACCAAATAGAATTTTTTTTATTTTTAAATTTTTTAAATATTTACAGAAATATTATAGCGGTGAAAATATTTGCAGAAATAGACCCTGTTGTCCTCCACTTAGGCAGTAAGGTGACGTGGCGCACGCGCGTGGGACGGTTGTTTAGGGGAACTGTGAATTTTGGAACTGTGAATTTTGCACGCGGCCCCCTTACCGCCCTGGCAGAGGGCGGCACGGGTCTCCGTGAAAAATTCACAGCTCCTTGCCCAGAGCCCTGCCATTTTGTAGGCGGCCCCCTTGCCACCCTCTGCCAGGGCGGCAGGCCCCATTGCCTATAAAAGGCCTGCCCCCTGCACCACTTCTTCATTCCTCCTCTCACCTGCATAGTAAAAAAAGGGAGAAGGGGAGAAGAGAAGAAAAGACGAAGCCCTGCCGGTTTGAAACTCCGATTTCAGGTAATATTCCTAGATCATATACTTGATTAAATGTATGATGATACCTAGGGTTTTGGTTGTATTTTTGTAGAACTTTGTTTGAATAAATACACTATATGAATTAGGGTTTTAGTTGGGGTACTGTAGAACTTTGTATTGTTAGATATAGATAACTTAGTATATCTATAATATTTATAGTTATTAGGTTTGTAGTTTTAAATGTTGTTGAGTAGCATTACAATAGCATACATAAAATTTGTTGAATGTTGCAAACAAGATATTACGCTGTAATCATTTATTACATAAAATAATGACCTAGTGATTTACTTTATAGATATATCCAGTAAACTTATATTTCAACTATACTATGGTCAAGGAAACGTCCATTACGGGCCGACTGGAGTAGATCTATCAGAATTTATTGTAACAGCAAGGGGAATTGATAGACCAGCTGAGAGGAGTGTACCTTATATAAAAAGATGGTTGATGGGGGGCTTGGGAGTTGATCCACAGACAAGTGACATTACAATATATGTTGTAGTAAGTCGGGCAACTAAGGGTTTTTATTGGGAACTAATGCGAGTTCAAAACTCTCGGATGTAGAGATGGTATGTGAAGAATGCGTTGCAACGCGGGTGGCCTCTAGCTATGTTTCCGTATGTTCATCCGAAAGATCCAAGTGTGCAGATGAACATGGATGATGGCGAGGGACCAAGTGCTGAAGTGAATGAGACTGGAGTGGATCAGGTCAACGCACCAGAGGAAGATGGCGTAGTAGCTCCAGTAAGCATGCAACCTGGTGGAGTGGCTGACGAGGGGGAGACTGTCGGTGCCAATGTGGACGAAATGGAAAGAGAGGATTCTGACAACGAGCGTGTAGAGGAAGATGATTCGTCAAATGATGACGAGAACAATATTAATCCAGCCGAATGGGCTAGTGATGATTTTTCTGGTCTGGTCATCTCTGAAGGGGAAAATGTGAGATGGGAGTACAAAGAGAATGAGGTTATTCAGGGAGCGAGGTGTGGTAATGGAGAAGACATGAAGGAGGCGATGAAGCATTTTGCAGTGTCACTTCATAGAGAGTTTTGGGTTGCCAAGTCTAACCGGTCATAATATGAAGTTAGGTGTGTTAAGGAAAAAGATGGGTGTCCCTAAAGAGTGCACGCTTATAAGGGAAAATGGAAGGATTACTGGACAGTGTCAGTCGTTACGAAGTATACATGTTATCTACCTGATGTTCAGAAATACCACATGAATATTACATGTGCATTTGTTGCATCTGAGATGTATGCGTACGTCGTGGACAATCTAGCATATGAACCAAAGTCAATAATCCGACATATCAAAGAAAAATTCAAGTATACTATTAGCTACGCCAAGGCGTGGAGGGCCAAAGAGAAAATTATAGAGATGAGATTTGGAACTTATGAAGCCTCGTATGACAATCAGGTATTGCCCTTCGCATTTGCTTTTGTTGAGAGTGAGAATACCGACAGCTGGTACTGGTTCCTCCATCTGGTTAAAAAAGAAGTTGCTGGTATGAGGCCCAATGTGTGCCTAATACATGACAGGCACACCGGTATGCTTCGAGCGATAGAAGAGTTAAAATTTGGGAGTATGGATAGAGGATACCCTAGTGAGTGGGAAGATGTACAAAGTAGGTGGTGCATGCGTCATATGGGAGCTAATTTTTCAAGCAATTCAAGAACAAGGAGCTGATGAACATGTTCAAGAGGCCATGCAATCAGAACCCTTACACTTCCACAAACGTCGGATATTCCATGTCACCTCGGCATACGTCCAATCTTACTTTCAGCGCCATGCCGCCCTCTAAAAGGGCGGAAGGCCTTATTTTGACCATATATAGGTTGGCAGGGTATACATCCGCATACGTCCACTCTTACTTTCGGCGGCAATCAGGCCGACCCACCGTGCCCCATGATGTAGACATGTCAAGGTTATCACTGTGATTTTGGTGCCTACATAAGTCCACATAACGAGCGATGCGGCACAAAATTTCTTCATCTATGTACTCAACAAGCGCTAGCACAACCCTTCATCCCACTAGCTTTCGGCAATGGCTAGAGGCCGGGGCGTTGAGAATCCCAACTGGCGTAGCGATCCTTGTGCATACCTACTACCACTTTGGTGCCAACGGCCTCTCTGCCTTTGCGGTGACCAATGCCAACTAATGGCTTCGATGAATCTAGACATTCGAGGAAGGCGCTTTTTTAGATGTCCTAACTATGACCGTGAGGTATTTCATTCTGTACATATGCTTATTCAGTTTGCATGAGCAATTTTTTATTCTTCATCCTACTCTATTCGTTAGACCGCGCTACGGCTTTTGGATACATCGAGTGGGTCGATACAGAAAATCTCGTTCTCGACCTGATCACTTGTTTACAAGAACGACGCTGGTATTTCTCATCAGAAAGTACTGAGCAATACTTGCAGAGAAAGACAGCTTACAAACAACAACGTCGTGAACAACAGTGCGACTGGCAGGTGCTAACGGGCACTCCCTCCATGGGAAGCCGGTCCAAAATGCAGATGCGGTGATTGTTGTCAGGTTCTCCATTCCATAAAGCCTAGTACTTTGGGTCAGAGGTTCTTTGTTTGCTCAAATATTCTAGATGACGATTTCATGGTAAAAATATTTTGATTATCATGAATCTTTATTTTATCACAAGATTCACTAACTTTATTCGCTTCACATCTATTCGTTTCTCCCTAGAACCGCCAAGAAGATGTCAATACATACAATGGATAGACACCGAAAAGGTTCTAAGTGGTCCAACTTCCCGTGTGGTGCAGCTTGAATTGCCAGAGCAATATAGGTTTACTAAAGCGCAGTTTGAGAGGGGAGAGGGATCCTCACGTAGGGGTTAACTATTATTGAACAACTAACCTTACTCAAATATGTAATGTCATGTTTCGTTGTCCCATTACTATATCGTCGTCGTATTCAACTCTTGCACTACCTTCCTTCTAGTTCGAATCTAATTTCATCTATGTAACCGCAATGGAACCAGATGTATCATGTTCAAATCTTTACGTGACATAATTCTCCTTGTTTCAGTGAATATAATGATTCTGCGACCGATACTACGATAGGACAATATCAATTTCGTACACTAATATCACAAATAAGTTACAACATCAACTCTTACTTAAAATATGAAATTGCAAAACAACCGACTTCAATAGAATTTTCAAAATATTATCAACAGGCTTTATCAACAAAGAATTTTTAAGTGTTATCAACAAAACTTTACCTCATTGTTGAAAAAAAAGATGGGTAAGGCCTACCGATAAGGGGCCTAGATGCAAAATAGCCACCCTACCACCCTTGCAGAGGGCGGCAAGGGACCTCAATTAAGTGTTATCAAGATCGCTTTACTAAGGCCTACCGACAAGGGGGCTACGCGCAAAATAGTCACCTTGCCACCCTTGTAGAGGACAGCAAGGGACCTACACGCAAAATGCGCACACAGCGCCGTGTGCCACGTCACCTTGCCGCCCAAGTGGAGAGCGGCAGGGTCTATTTTTGCAAATGTCTTCGCGGCTATAACATTTCTGTAAATATTAAAAAAATTAAAAATAAAAAAATCGACCAAATATTCAATCTGTGGTTAAATGGGAGCCCAAAAGGGCCACCACATCGGGTGGGCCCATTGTGTCATCTGAAATTGGATCGCTAAGAATGGTTGAAATCCTACCTGGGCCTTCCATATTGGGCTCGTAAACTTATTCAGGCCTATATGTCCTTGTGGCTCAGTAACCTCGGCCCGTCACATCCCTTCTCCCACTCCATCAAACTCGCGGTAGTTTACTTCCTCTCCTTGTCGTCGTCGTCGGCGGCGGCGGCGGAAGTGCGGCGGCCGCTCCACCGCTAGTAAGCTCCCTATCATCCACGTTGCCTGTTGCACAACGGTATCACGCAAATGGGGGCGTTGGTTTGTATCCATTTTTCTTTTAATTTCAGTTCATTCTTCTGATATGCCTGAAAGTGAAAGATCAACGGGGAGATGATTCGTGCAAATTTAAGGAGTCGAGAGACTGAACTGGTCATGTGTAATTTTGTTGTATAGCAAACAATTCTTTAGGTAAAGTTTGCTGAAATTCTGATTTGATTGTTTGAGACGCTTATGATAGATGTGCCTCAGACAGACGACTCTAGCTGAGTTAAATTCCTTTAAAGTTCATTAGTAATTCAGTATACACAAGTCTGTCTGAACTTTATGTTTTTTATTATGTTGTTCTTGATTGATTCGTTTGATGATTGGTGCCGATTTAGTTGATCGGATCAAATACGATGAGATGTGATAGTCATTAAATTTTGAAAGGCAGCTTCGGTTATGGGCGAATTGGAGAATACCATGGTTTTTCAGATCATAAACTGCTCTGAATTTACTAGCTACCACTCTGTACTATGACAATTTGGTTCATCAATAGCAATACATTAATCCATGTGCTCTGCACATATAGAGTGATATATAAAAGAAGCAATGAGACATGACCATCGCACGGTACACTGATTCAGGCCTTGTGCTTTGGCAAGTTTATTTGGAGATATTAGATATCACAAAGACACAAATTAACATGGTTGGCAGAGACACACATGAGCTTGGTTGGTTACTACACTATCCAGAGAAAGTTAGAAACCAAGCGAGGGTTAATCATGCACCGTGGGACAATTGATCATGAGAGGCATCTGGAATCCAATTTCGCCGATGCCTCCATCTCGATCTTTGTATTAAAATTCTATGATGGCTTTCTCTCCTGATCGTTGGCGGTGACCTCAGTGCTCGGTGACCATTATACATGGTTGATGGTTCCTGCCTGCAGAATGGAATAGAATCATGCAAATTAGGGTACTACTATGTAATTCTGTTTTACCATTCTTGCTGCTGACGATTCCGCCAAATTGTGGTGTTGAGACACTGTACCGAATGTACGCTTCATTGAATAGGCAACAATTCTTCAGATAGCTTTTGCTGTGATTTTGATTTGATTGGTTGAGACGCTGATGAATTTACCTTGGCACGCAATAATCGGCATAGACGTCTTGTCTTTTATGTTGGAGTGAGTTTAGATATCAGATGACAGCATCAGCACATCAATTTGTTCACAGTCACTTACCAATCTAACATTCATTCAATCAACATCAGTTTGATTGCATATACAACATGCCTGGTGATGTGAGGGTAAAAATACTCAAATATACACAGCCCATTATTAAAAAAAAAACTGAATATAAAGGCTAAATAATTTTGTCTGCATTGATTCGTGATGTTTTTGTTGGATTTGTCAAGGAGACGATGCCATTTTTATTCAAAACCGGATGATCTTGTTCAATCGATATGTTTGATGCTCTTATTGGCTTGTTGTCAACAGAGCCTGAGAAAAACGATGAGATGTCATAATCGGAAACCTCATTTGAATTTTATACACCATCTTCAATTATGGCCAAAGATTAAAAATATCCTGCCAGTTTTTTTTCAGTTCATAAAACTCCATTGAAAAGTGTTGATTTACCCTGTACACTAACAATTTGGCTCATGAAGAGCAATATCTCAATCCATGTGATCTTCATAGTCTATATTAAAAAAATGTCTATCACAGAACACACAAATTCAGGGATTCTGTCTTAGCAGTCTATTTGGGACCACAGATATCACAAGGACACAAGAACATGGTCTAAACAAGGTAGGACTAAACACGCACTGTGGAGCAACTGAACATGAGAGGCATCTGGAATTCAGTTTTGCCAAGGTCAAAGATGTCATTCATCAGCTGTAAGTAATACAATTAATTGAGAGTCTTGATCTAACCCACTATTTGCTGAGTGTCTGAGTGTCTGGACGCACTAATATGTTGATCTCTAGTTTTTCAGTGCTATAAATAACTCTAGCAATACAAATAACTGGTTGAAGAAAGAAATTTTAACTTTGAACAGCTCTTGCAAATAATGATGAATTTTCAGAGAAGAACACATTATACTGCATTACTCCACATAAAGTTTACGTGTTTTACTTCAAGGCAGATAATCTTAACTTATATCTGCAGTTACAGTAGTATTGTAATAGAGAGTTAGGAGGGTCCTCATCTGCATGAAAAACTTTAGCAGTTTATAGTGATTAATCACCTGGCCAACATGATGATGAATGAGTGTAAACCTTTGTACAACTCTTGCAGAGACAATGTATTTCTAGAGAAAAAACATATTATAATGCAAATGCAATTTATGTGCTTTACTTAAGACTTAGAATGCATCATGTTTATAAAGTCATTGTGGCAGTGTAATAGAGAGCTAGCAATAAGGGTTCTCGCATCCATTTCTCAATCATCAGTAATGAAGATTAAGCACCGGAGATCCATGTTGGCAAAAGATTGTTGATCAAGAGGTTTTAATAAAAAAAACATTCTTGATCAAGCGAAGAAACTGCAAATGAATTCGGGAAATGTTTTATTGCTCACTACTGAATGTTCAGAGGTTGTTTGGTACTAGGTATACTTGCTTCTGTACTGATATTTTTGCCGAGTTCCGTCAGAGAAAATAACTCAGTCTAACATTCGATCATGTGGCCCGTTGCAAAGTACAAAATGCATATGCTGATGTGAGAGTACTAAGTACACACTTTTGCACAGCCCCATCACAACAATGAAAAAAAAAAGGATGCAAAGGTGAGCACTGAGTAGAAAGATGAACTCAACACAAGTTTGTCTGAACTGTTTCATGTTCTGCTTGATTTTGGACCCCCTCTCATTTAAGTTGTAAACACCAGCTTAACTTCTGAGTTCTGACTGAAATGGAAAATGGGCTTGTTTATTCAGCTCATAAAACTGCATCGGAAAGTACTAACTACCACTGTGTACTTTGCAGTTTGGATCATGAAGAGCAATACCTCAATCCGTGTGCTTGACAGATATGCAGTGGTATACTGGTATATATAAGAGATGCCATGAAACATGATATAACTATCACACTCACACATATTCAGGCATTTTACTGTCTGGGAAGATCACGTATTATATTACAGAGACATGTACAAAAGAACATTATTAATTACTAACACTACTACTATCCAGAGCAACTCAAGGGAGGACCAATCACGCACTATGGACCAGGTGGAAAAGGTGATGAAATGTGTGACGTCGGGTCAATTGAGCATGAGATGCATCAGTAAGCTAGTTTTTCTGTCGTGGCAGCATTCTTCATCTTTGGTAAGTAATCCATTTCTGAAATCTGAGTTATGACCTAATTAATCATCATTCTTTGTTCAATGTTAGGTTGCACCAATACAGTACTGCACATCAAATTTGCACACTTGACTTTCAAGGCTGATAATGTAACTTGTTTCTGCAGTCACTGCATCGTAGTAATACAGGTCAAGAAGGGTCCTCACACCCACTTCATGGTGGCATCAACTTCTGTTGAAAAGATGGAGGATGGTAACCTTCTAGAGAACCTTGCCTTGGGCATCAGGTTAGTCAACTCGTGATCATGAAAATCGTGATCGTTTTGAGTATGGCGAACAAGGACGTGTTGCCCACTTGGTAGAGAGCTTCCAGGAGCAAATTAGTGAGTTCGGAGTTTGAGGTACTGAACTGGATGCATTTCATTGTGCACTGAACGTTTAACCTTCTCCCTTGATTTGATTTCATGAGTTGAGACGTTCATGGATGTGCCACGATTGGCAGTCAGCGCACAGATGTTTTTTCATCAAAGTGAATTCAGACTCAATTTTTCTCTAGCCATTCAATCAACTATTACCAATCAAGAACTTGATCAGCATGTGTTTTTGCACAGCACGCATCATAATCGTAACACAAAAACCATCATAATCATAAGATAGAAAAGGATAGAGCGATGCTCCGTACTCTCTATTTATAGTATTACAGTTACTAGTAATATTAGTAATTTAATTATACAATGATTACGAGTAACTTTGTCATTTATGTTTTTTCCCGGCTAGATCGATATGTAGTTATCCATTATGTTGGTATTGCTCATATTCCATCGAAAAGTTAAAAAAGAAGGAAAAAAGTTTAGTCACTTCTAAATGATAATTATACCCCTATTTTTTTGTGACAATAATACATCTCCACATTTGTACTACTGCTAACTAGGGTGGTAGTAGAAAGTAATCTGAACCTTTCGATCATATGAGACCAACGGTTCAGATTATTTTCTACTATCAGTAGAGAGCACCGATGTAAGGCTTAAATGGATATGAAGGCACATGACATTTTCTTCGGATAATAGATTAAAAACTAGCCTCTACATACATAGAGTAGTGGATGTACACAGTCAAATGAAGGCGTATGTGATACGGAGCAAAATGATGAGATGCGATACTCAGGGTTGTCAAGTTCGGTAATCCCCCCTACCGGCTACCGCCCCCCACACACACAACACCGGCAAGCAAATATATAAGCCAAAATTTTCGGTTCTTACATTTTTTGTGAATTTGGTCAGAGTTTATTAAAATTCAATCAAATATTGTTAAATTTTCAAAAAAATTCGGACAAAAAAGTATGAAAATTTCCGACCAAAACGAAATGGACAACCCTGCTGATACTTTACCCCCGTCATTTAAAATTTTAAATGCCAGCATTAGACATCATGTATGGCCCAGATTGAAAGTGGCCCTGGTAATATTCAGCTCATAAAAATCTATTGAAAGGTATTAGCTACCACTCTGTACTGTGGCAATTCATCTCATGGGAATTTGAAAAGAAATTTCTCCATCCATGTGCTCCTCATTTATGCAACAAACCAAGAGACGCCATGACACATGGTGTAACCAACACAGAGGAAAAGAGCACACAAATTCAGATATTGTGTTTAAGTCTATTTGGGGAGACCACGCATCACAAAGACACAAATGAACATGGTTGATTTACTCCCTCTATAATCCATCAATACCAAGGAAGGACTAATCAAGCACCATGGAGAAATTAAGCATGAGAGGCATCAGGAATCGAATTTTCCCTCCTCATGCGTCTTCAGTAAATAATCTAGGTCTGAAATCTTAGTGTTCACCTAACCAATGTTCGATTATTTAGGAAAGAAACATAGATTTTTGAACAGATCTTGTGGTAATGATGAATTTTCAGAGAACACATCGATCGTATAATGCACACAAAATCTACATATTTTACTTGAAGGCTGATATTGTTATCTGCTTCTGGCTTTCTGTAGTCAACCGAACATTATAACTGAGAGCAAGATGAGTCAATGCATCAATTTCTGTCTCATAAACTACTGATGGAACGATTGGAGTCCAACATGACATGGCACAAGCAAAACAAAATGGGCAAAGACTGCAACCACCAAGAGTTTTGCCTCATATTCTTGATGGGTATGATCAGATGAATTGATGAAATGTTTGATGTTTCTTTCCAATTATCTCATTGTTCAGGTGTGGGTTGTATCTATCTGAGGAACTAAAGGAGTCATCTTGTTTGCTCATTAGGATGCAAAAACCAACAAAAAGAAGAGGAAAAAAATGTTCGTATTCACTCAAGTGTTAATCCTTCCCATGTATAATCGCTGGCACACAACATGCATCCGGAGAGACATATTTGGTGGCGCGTGAACGCAGGCTACATCCATGGTGGCTAGTGCCGGCTTGCATGGTCATTCATTCTAGTCTGCTTATGTTTGATCAAAGGGTAATTTTACCATGGAGATACCTCGGGATACCAAAAGGGTAAAATTTAAGTACCTTAAGGTACTTTCTCAAGAATTGTAAAATTTCTCTTGATCGAACGACTATTTTTCACCTGTTTGGGTTGGTAGCGATCAATTTGGCCCAAATTACTATTCAGGTCCAGATGATCTTCTTGACTTTTTTTTAAATGTATGGTGCCAATACAACACGATCAAAATGCTGATATGTCATAGTTCTATCCCCCACCCCCAACCCCCAAATTCATTTAAATTTAAATTTTAAACGCCAGCTTCCGTTATGACTGAAATTTAATATATACCTGCCCATTTTCAGATTATGGAACTACCTTGAAAAGCATATATGACACTGTGTACTTTGGTACTCTGGCTCATGGCTAGAAATATCTAGTCCATGTATTTTCCATATATGCAACAGACCAAGAGAATCAACAGCACATGGTATAACCACCACACAAATACAGGCATAGCGCCTTACCATCTAGCTAGTGTATTTGGAGTGATGACATATAAATAGATGAACATGATTATTTACTACTACTACCCAAATAAACCAAGAGAGGAGCAATCCTGAACCGTGGGGCAATTGAGCATGAGGGGCATCTGGAATTCTGTTTGGTCGATAGCATCATATTCTCCATCTTTGGTGAGTAATCCAGGACTGAATTCTGAATTCGAACATGATTAAACCACTATTTGCTGATTAGTGTAAGGTTTGCACCACTGCACCAATCTCTAGTTATTTTCTATTATAAATACCCCCACGAAATCAAGCAATGGTTGAGGAAAACAAATGTAAACTTTTGAAATGCTCTTGTGGAAATGATGATTTTTCTGATAACATCTATATATTATACTGCACATGAAATTTACGCGCTTTACTTCAAGGTTGATAATGTAACCTGTTTCTGCAGAATCTTTGGCATTCTACTAGAGAGCTAACAAGAAGGATCCTCGCACCTTCTTCCTGGTCGCATCCATCTTTGTACGGAAGACTGTAGCTCAAAACGATGTCATATCCAGTTCAGTTGTGCTATCACAGGGCACCATGAGGTATCTGTTGCTCTTTGAGCAAGACCACAAGAGGTTATTAAAAATTAGTTCTTGATCATGCAGAGAAATTAGAGCAAAATTAAGGAGTTGGGAAACTGAACTGGATGAATGTTTAATTGTACTGCGAGGTTTTCAGATAACTTTTTCTGCCATTTTCATTTGATTGGTTGTGACTTGGGACACTGATGGGTATGGCTTGAAAATCGGCACACACGTTTTTTGCATCGAATTGAAGTCAGATATCAAGTTGAGAGCATAGTCATGTATCGATTTGTTATTGCCGGTTGTTTTATCCAGATATCGAGATAGCAGTTGAAAAAGCAATATCTCGATCCAAGTATCAAACTAAGATCGTGAATTCAGATTATCAGATATCAGATGACAACACTGGCGCAATATCGCAATAATTGGCATAGACGTCTTGTATTTTGTGTTGAAGTGAGTTCAGATATCAGATGAGAGCATCGATGCATCAATTTGTTGACAACCACTTACCAATCAAACATTCATTCAATCAACATGAGTTTTATTGCATACACAACAAGCCTGGTGATGTGAGGGTAAAAGTACTCAAATTATACATAACCCCATTATTGAAAAAAAAAAATGAATATGAAGGCTAAATAAGTTTGTATGAACTAAATAAGTTTTGTTTGATTTGTCAAGGAGACGATGCCAATTTTATTCAGAACCAGATAATCTTGTTGAATTGATATGTTTGATACTTGTTGGCTTGTTGCCAATATGGCTTGAGCAAAACGATGAGATGTCATAGTTGGACCCCCCTCATTTAAAATTTAGACGCCAGCTTCAGTTATGGCCGAAGATTGAAATTGTCCTGCTTGTTTTTTTAGTTCATATATTCCATTGAAAAGTGTTGATTACTGTAACGCCCCGGCACCCGTTAACCGTGAACAACAGCTAACTCATGCCGAGGTGCTACGCATTACCTGTGAGATAGTACCAGTCCCAGGATACACTAGCTGGTACACACAGAATAAACATGTAATCAAAGTAAACTAATTTATTACATCACTAGGATTTAGTCCTTACATAAGTTACCATCATGGATAGGTCCATAGATGCGCAACACATCATTACAAAAGTCCACAGAGCGGAAGCTAAAAGCAGCGAGAAGCCAAGCGATTGGGCGACTAAGCACTAGGCGAGCGCCTAGGCAACCATCTTGTTCCACAGGCGAGGCTTGGGGCTAGGCACGAATCTTCTAGAAGTCCTCGTACTCGGCTTGCTCCTAGAGACACTCCTCGGTGATAGGGTCGACGTCTTCATCTCCAAACACTATAGATATTATATATAACAAGGGTGAGTACTTCACGTACTCAGCAAGCCGGGGAAAGAAATGACATGTTGGCTTTAAGCAAAGGGGGCTAGTGTTTTATTTGCGAAGGCAGCCTTTTTAGCGAAAACTATTTACTTCTCAAGAACTCTAGTGAGTCAAAATTTTAGTTGTCGAGAGGAGGCTCACGCCTCGTCCCATTCCACAAGTTGCTTTGCAACAACTTGTCACAAGAGTAATAATTAATAATCAACTGGTTTCCTCTATTAGTTTCTTTTTGCTTTCACAGCAACTCAGTTCAAAGCATAAAATCATCACAATACTATTTCACATAGTTAACCTAGCTTTCTCAGCACGACAATGCCTTCTCGGCTCTAACAACACCTTGGTGCCAAACGACACCCCGGGTCACACAGACCCGTTCCTAACCACAAAGGTTAGCCGTCTGCCACATAGGCGAACTCTGGAAATGAATCCCTTCCCACAAACCATTTCCATCAAACATTTGCCAAACAAATCTACACTATGAGAAACACATTACACTCGCCCTTGACCGTGGGTACGGCTGTTCGAACAGTTCATTAAACTACCCATCCGTAACGGAAGTTCGTGACAAGGCCTTTCCAAAGCTAACCCATGAAAATCGCATACCACCTAGCTGGGCCAAGTCTCTTAGCCGAGTATCAGGCAATCGCAGCCGTCATCCACTCAGGAATACCGAGGATGCCTCCTACTCCTACTCGGTACCGTGTGCCCCATTAGAGGTATTAGAACACCCAAAAAGGGCTATAATGATCCAAAAACTTCGTCTCCTCATCCTCGGCATCCCACAACCATTGGCATACCAAACTCCCATGTAATAACCATTTAGTTAGCTAGAGGCATCCCATAAATACCCGTGGGGTCGCACTGTAATGTGTTTGGACGGATTTCCCAAAGGAATCGGTCCTTAACGATAATACGCGATCAAATCACAAAGACATGGCCTCGCATCATCACCATTTTCACAACTCATTTTATTTCGCAACACATCGGTACAACGTACCGGATTTTTAAGCATAAAGTTTGGAAGTACCCAGGTTTCCCACATGACCGTACAACATAAGCATGGCTAAGCAACTACCTCGGTAACCGTACTCAATGGATAGCTATACCGGCGCTAAGATATGTGTAGCTAACAAGGATAAAGGAATTAACAAACATCCTATGTAAAGTGAGTGCATCTACTAGGTCGGTCCGTCGGTTGCATAAACAATCCGAGGCTTAAACAAGATTATCGTGTACACTAACAATGCATTTTTTAACCAAAATAACTAGCAATTATAGGGGCAATGTGATCAAAGAGGCTTGCCTTGCACAAGATGCGGGTCTTCTCCTTTGAAAACGACGTCCGGAGCTTCCTCGTACACGTGCTCTATACGCGAAACGGAGAATAAATAAATAAAATACAATTAAACAAGCTCAAATCAAAGAAACAAGTGTGCCACTGTGTAGATCTCATTTTTAGAAAAATTTAGAAAGTTGAACAAGATCAAACGGAGTTACAGTTGATTTTCTATGAATTTTCAAAGATAAAAGAATTTCTGAGATTTTCTTTTCGGAAATTATTTTTAAACGGCGACGAAATATTCCAAGGAATATTCCATCGCACCAAACGGCGGGGGAGGGGGACACCTTTCCGCGGCCGAGAGGAGGAGGGGGCGTGGGCCCGGGTGTCAGCCGAGGGGCTTCTTCTCCCTCCCTGCGCCCGGCTCGGCTTGGGCTGGCGGTGGCGCCGCGGTGGCGAGGCGGCCGGGGGGAGAGGGAGGTCGGAGGCTGGGGGGAAGCGGCGGCGAACGGCGGTGCCGGAAGGAGGAGGGTGGCGGCACCGAGAGAGGGGAAGAGAGAGAGAGACTGAGAGGGAGAGGGGGAAGCCGGCGGCGAGGGGGCGGCGAGAGGGGAAGGGGCTCGGCCTTTTATAGGCGGCGAGCGCGGCGGGGCGCGGCGAGAAGACGGCGACGCGGCGCGGGACTCGAGGTGGGATGGGACGGCGGCACGGGCAGCGCAGCGGCGGACGCGGGCGCAGCACCGCGGCGGGCGGCCGGAGGTAGGGATAGCTCGGGTGGGCCGGGCCAGGCCGAGCGCGGGGGAAGGCCCGTGGGGCGGGAGAGGGGAGGAAGGAGAGAGCTGGCCGGGGGAGAAAAAGAAAGAAAAGGGCCCAAATTGGAATAATAGTGTTTCATTTTTTTCCAGGGATTTTTGGGATTGGAATTTGGAGGAAAATTTGGGGAAATTTGAATTTGATTTTTGACCATAGATTTGATAGAAATTTGAAGAAAGGTGTATGAGGGGATTTGAGATCTTCTTGGCACAGGATCAAATAAAAACCAAATTTAACTTCGAAAATTTTTAAATGAGGGAAGTTTTAAACACATAAAATAATGAAAATTTTCGGGTGCTACAATTACTACCCTGTACACTGACAATTTGGCACATGAAGAGCAATATCTCAATCCATGTGTTCATATATACAGAAAAATAAGCCATGCCTATGATGCCTATCATAGAACACACAAATTAGGGATTGTGTCTTAGCAGTCTATTTGGGACCACAGATATCACAAGGACACAAGAACATGGCTGTTTACTAACATCCATAGAAAAGATAAAGTGAGTGTTAGAGTATATGGTTGTAAGAGATGTACTAGGATATGATAGATTTGTGTGGAATCCTTCCTTATCTCTACCCATGTATCTTCTACATATACTGGTCTCTCGAGGCTTAATACAATGTGTCCAATATTTATAGTATATTTCTTACTCCTCTACTGTTCAACAGTGAGAAAACCAAGTCAGGACTAAACATGCACCGTGGAGCAACTGAGCATGAGAGGCATCGGGAATTGAGAGTCTTAGATCTAACCACTATTCGCTTAGTACGTGTGTGGACGCACTAATATGTTGATCCCTAGTTATTCAGTGTTATAAATAACTCTAGCAATACGAATAAGTGGTTGAAGAAAGAGAGTTTAACTTTAAACAGCTCCTGGAAATGATGAATGCCATTACTCCATATAAAGTTTACATGTTTTACTTCAAGGCAGATAATCTTAACTTATTTCTGCAGTTACAGTAGTACTGAAATAGAGAGCTAGGAGGGTCCTCATCCGCATGAAAAACTTCAGCAGTTTACAGTGATTGATTACCAGGCCAACGTGACGGTGAATGAGTGTTAACGTTTGAACAGCTCTTGCGGAGATAATGTATTTCCAGAAAAAAACATATTATAATGCAAATGAAATTTATGTGCTTCACTTAAGACTGAGAATGCATAATGTTTTTGCAGTCATTGTGGTAATGTAATACAGAGCTAGCAATAAGGGTCCTCGCAATATCCATTTTTCAGTTGTCAGTAATGAAGATTAAGCACCATAGAACCATGTTGGCAAAGGATGGTTGATCAAGAGATTTTGATAAAAAAAGCATTCTTGATCAAGCGGAAAAATGACAAATGACAAATGACTACTGAATGTTCAGAGGTTGTTTGGTACTAGGTATACTCGATTCCGTACTGATATTTTTGCCGAGTTCCATCAGAGAAAATGACCCAATCTAACATTCAATTAACATGGGGTCCGTCGCAAAATACAATATGCATATGCTGGTGTGAGAGTACTATGTACACACCTTTTGCACTGCCCCCATCATAACAAAGAAAAAAGAAGGATATGAAGGTGAGTAATGAGTAAAAGATGAACTCAACACAAGTTTGTCTGAACTGTACATGCTTCATGTTTTGCTTGATTTTGGACCCCCTCTCGTTTAAGTTATACACGTCAGCTTCAGTTCTGGTTGAAATGGAAAATGGGCCTGTTTATTCAGCTCATAAAACTGTACTGGAAAGCACTAACTACCATTCTGTACCATGCAGTTTGGATCATGAAGAGCAATACCTTAATCCATGTGTTGTATACTGGTATAATCACAGCACACAGATTCAGGCATTGTAATATCTGGGAAGATCACATATTATATTACAGAGAAATGTACAAATGAACATGATTAATTACTAACACTAATACTATCCATAGCAACTCAAGGGAGGACTAATCACGCACTGTAGGGCAATTGAGCATGAGAGGCACCAGGAATCTAGTTTTTCCGGCATCATCAGTAAGTAATCCAGGGTAGCACAGTAAATAATTAGATAGAACAATTGCAGGATTAAGAAAAGGTCCATACTGCACCCTACATTTTTTTGTTCTCGTTCTTGCTGATGATATGCCTGAAAGTGAGAGAGAGAGACTGAATTTGAAGAAATTTTGAGCAAATTAAGGACTTGATACACTAAAACTTTTCTCTTTCTTTTTTGCAATTTTGATTTGATTGGATGATAGACTGACAGATATGCTTTTGCAATTGGCACAGAGATGTCTTATGCATCGAGGTGAATTCGGACATTTGCTGAGAAATCATGAGAGGGTTGGTGTATGTTCTTGCTGGTCGTGTATTATCTTGCTGATATGACATCATGCTGACTTGAGGATCATAATTAGTCATCCTTTGCACAGCCCCATCATAACATAAAACATGAATATGAAGGTGAACTGATGATCTACAACCTGGCACTTGGATAGGGTCATCCCGTATCATGAATTGAACACAAGTTTGTCTGAACTGCACATGTGTTCGATCTGCTTGATTTTGTCAATGATGCTAATTTCTATTCTGGTCCAGATATGATCTTACTGATTTTTCTAATGCTTGGGGCCAATAGAGGCGGATCAAAACAATGAACTTCATTTGTGGCTGAAATTAAAAATATACTTGGTATTTTTTCTTGCTTATAAACTACTCCTAGAAAGTAGTAAATACCAGTCTGTATTGTGCCAACTTGGCCCATGACTCGAAATCTCTCCATATATACAACAGACTGCAATCACACATCACACAAATTCAGGCATTGCGCCTTATAGACGGACATGACTATCTTCCATCTATAGAAACCAAGAGAGGAGTAATTCTGATTTCTGAAACCGTGGTGCAATTGAGCATGAGAGGCATTTGGAATCAAGTTTTGCCAACGAAGAGGTTGCATCCCCTTTAGTTGTGCAGTCTCATCTGGCGCCATACTTCGGACACCGTGAGGTATCTGTTGCTTTTTAGAACAAGAAGATCTTAAGAAAGCATTCTCTCAAGTAGAGAAACTGAAAATGAACTATTGCCATCCAAAAGTGTATATTGCTGAATATTTGGTGGTTTTTTGTACACTTGATTTTCTTAGTGATATTTTACCACGATGTTGCTTGTTGCACATTCTAGTTGATGGTAGGGTAGGCATGTTTTCATCTGTAAGACAATATCAGTTGGATCCAGAAAATAATCAACTATTATCACCTCTAGACGGTTATCTTTTTAAGCAAGAGATGTATTTTTTTTGAACTAAAGCAAGGGATGTATTGGTAGATTGTTCTCCTTTTTTAATGAAAAAAGGACAATGTACACATATATACTTCTGAAACACAATGGAACTCTAAGTACATAAGTAATTCAAGTTCAAGAACACTTTGGTGAATTCCGTCGGAAAAAAACCATATTGAATTAAGACGAGGTTGATATCATTCTCCTGCACTGAGAACAAATACAAGTCATGCATGCTTCACACTCAGCAATAATCGAAACTGCTATATCTTTCATGGCAAAATAATGTACCTGTGCGCCTCTGGGCATAGCAATGTTGCTGTAATTTTCGTGAATACAAATTCAATGTACTTCTCTCCTTTGAATTCCTTCCGAATGTGTAACATCAGCATGCAGGCAAAAATACTGTATATAGCTCGCTTTCCCCTTCAGCAAACCAAAATTAAAGACATTCATTTCATGTTTACATTCAATATAATCTTATTTATTTTTCTAACCAAGTAATCAACAATAGTGGATCCAGACAGAAAAAAAGGCATGCCATTTACCCATTTGGTACCTATTTGAAGCAGGGAACCTGCGTGCCGATTTCTAATATAGGCAATATTATTTATGGGTCGGGTGCACTAGATCGAGGAGAGATGGTGACATAGATGTTTATACTGGTTCAGACCCTCAATGAGAGATAACACCCTAGTGTAGTTGTGAAAGATTGGATATGTATCAGTGCACGCAAGTCAGTAATGAAGTAGCCGACGGCGCTCGTGTGTGAGAGTCTATCCGAGTCCGGCGCTAGTTGTGGCCATGCCCCATCTCAGTATCCCTGCACGCTCTTATATAGGATGAGAGGGGAGGGTTAGAAGCAAAATATCTAGGTGATTGCAACTAGATCTCCCTATTCTATCTATCAAAGATATGTATGATCTCTGGGATTTATATCTCTTAGTTTACAAAATAACCGCATGGACCTAGAGCTCTCGGCCCACCCTATATCACATGGTCCAAAGGTCTCTCCATAGGTACCCGGGTATCATATACCCTACATTGCGATTTTTGTGAGGAACCAGAAGTCAAATATTTTCTGTTGCTTTTTTTTTGAGATGCACTTCCTGTTACTATTAAATGGTTGGCCATAGGTGTATTACTGTATTCAGATACCGACTGAAAGCATAGGCACATCAATTTATTTACGGCCGTTTAATTCAGATATCAGTTGAAAAGCAATACCTCAATCCATGTTCTTGGAGTCATATATATACATCCAAGTAAAAGACTCCCTGGCACATGATGCCATCAGAGATAGCATAAAAATTCAGACATTTAGCAGTGTCTCCGGAGAGATCACATATCACATATACAGATGAACATTGATCATTATCTAAAAAGATGTACATTGATTTTTTTTTACTGCTATCCATAGAAAACAAGCGAGGGCTAATCATGCACCATGGGGCAATTAAGCTTGAGAGGCATCCGGCTTCCAGTTTTACCTATGAGCTTGGTGTTGCCGTAGAATTGTTTAGTTCTGACTACTGGTTGTCTAGAATGTATTTTGTATACCTGATTCCTTGTGATATTTAACCATGATGTTACCTGCTGTACATTATAAATTGATAGTTGGATAGCATTGATTAGAGTTTTATGGTGTAAGATAATGTCAGTTGGAACCCTCAAAAATAAAGAAAGTAGTAAACAACTAATACATGTTCATGGTAAGTTTTGTGAATACAAGTTCAATGCACTTACATTATATGAAAGATATAAATATCACTCTATACAATACTATATAACTTGCTTACTCCTTTTGGCAAACCAAAATTAAAAAGACCCACGAGTCTACTAAAGAAAATGTCGACACATTTTCTACATGATCTCAGTCAATTTTTTGTACTCCGGATGCTCATACTCTCAAATACATGGCCAACTGAACCAATATAGGAAGCTAGTCAATATAGCTTAACTACAGTGTAAGTTTTGAAATTTATAGTGTATAAATGTATGTAATTTACAATGTAATTTCTTTTTTACTTTTTGAATTTTTAAAAATTGTGGCACCATAAATATAGCTAGGCCCACACACCTTATATTCATCTCTTATTTACAGTCAGGCATATTTCTTTTTCTAATCAAGTAATTAGTCACCATTAGTGAATCTAGACAACAATAAAACATGCCTTTTGGTACGACCTAACTGAAGCAGCGAAGCTGCCGCTTTTGTCAGGAACCCAGAATCAGGGAGCCTAATATTTTTAATTAAATTATGTTACTATTACAACAGAAGTAAATGATTGGCTTCTTTAAATTAAATGACAACCAGGAACCATTGAGATATAAATTTAGTCGATCAGTAGGGAGGAATACATAGATGCATTTGGAGGCACGGAACCAAGAGCTCCATCTTGGACATGCTAACAGAAAACCATAGAAACATCTCATAAGTATGAGAGACATCAGGAGTTCAGGTACCCGTGAGATGAAACGGGCAGGTGAGTATTATTCACAACGTCGCTGTAAACCCACGAGGTCGAGCTGCGGCCGGACATCGAAGATAGCATCAGGTTCACTGAGCATGGCCTATACACATCAAAATCGGCCTACACAAGACAGTTCATTGGAACAACTAAAACAGACCTCAAAAACATCGTCTGGGATGCTTGGCTGCCACCAAAATGAATTTTTTTTTTGCATGGTTAATCATCTGTTTTTTGACGGTGGACAGATTGCAAGCTCGACATTGGACAAACCACCATAGGTTTTGTCCTCTATGCCGAGCTGTACCAGAATCAGCGGTTCACCTCCGAGCCCACTGTAGTCTGTAGACCGATGAGAAGAGTGTGGGATGCCGTTGCAACATGGATCCAACTCGACCTTCAAACAATCTCATCGCCGTGCGAAACAGTGCATGATTGGTGGCAACTACTCCTCATCTTACCAAACACGCCGAGAAAGCTCTTAAAATCACTAATGATACTTATTTCCTGGGCTGGGAACTGTGGAAAGAAAGGAACTCAAGAGTTTTCAGGCAACTTGGTAGCTCTCCAATGGACATGCTGGCTAAAATTAGAGACGAAGTGCGGTTTTGGATAATGGTAGGAGCAAAGTCCTTAGATAAGTTCCCTCCTTTGGGGGAGTAAGCCTTGGTTCTGGCCGGGCATGACTCAAACTCCCACCCCCTATAAATGTTGTTTTGTTACCCTTTTATCAATATACTCCATGCATTTCAAAATGTATGATGCCATTAACTTTTCAGATAATGTTTGACCATTCGTCATAATCAAATAAATTATAAAAATATCATTTATTTATTTTTGACCCTAAGTGGGTATACAAGAGGGTCAATACACAGTTACAAGCAAGCGAATTTACCAGTAGGTCAGCTATCGGTATTGGATACTTGTCCCTTAAATAAAATATAATCTTAACTTATATTTTTACAAATTTATACTAATTTTTTAATAAGATGAATAATCAAACGTTGTGTAAAAGAATCAATGATAACATACATTTTAAAAAGGAGATAGTATAAGGCAATACTCTTTCAAAAAAATCTCAGCCACTAATGGGTAGAGACACTGATGGATGTGCCTCAGCACTCGGTACACACGTCTTTACATCATGAATTCAGATATCGGTTAAGAAAAGTGGATTTTAAACTCTCGAAAATTTAGAATAATTATCAATCACTTAAAGTGCATTGGCGTATCAATTTATTCATATAAGCACTAGAGCAACCACCTCTAGGCAAAGGCCTAGTACATATCTTTCTACTCTTCGTCTCCTAAGCTTTCGTTCTTCCAGTAAGTGTGAGTGCCGGTGTTGTCGCATGCAACTTTTTGTACCAATATTAAAAACCAAGAGAACAACACTAGGAGGGGGCAATTGAGCATGAGAGGTATCAGGAATCCAATTTTAACGAGGACCTCAGGTATCAGAGCAGCTCAAAAGTGCCAATACCTCAAGTGGGCCCAGAGAGCCAGCAGGAGTTTCACCGCCAGCGGGAGTTGGGCCGTACACTGGTGATCCAACGGTAGGAGACCCAAGGTGAACCGTTGCTCACCACTGACATGTGGGCCCAACAAAGAGCACCTGTCTCCCTCCGAAAGTCCGAAGAGCTACGGATATGCCGGATCAGTCTGCCTCCGCCCATCTCCGGCTCGCCGTCACCGCCGGCGATGCTTGCCGTCGTCGGCATCGTGAGGTACCATTGCTGTTTAATCAGAGCAAGGGGGTTCTTAAGAAGTCTTCCCTGATTAAGTAGAGAGACTGTAAATGAATTATTGCTGTTGGGAAGTTTTTAATGAGTGCTGAATGCTCTGCTGAATATTCAGAGTGTATATGTTTGGTGTACTTGATTCTGAATGATATACCGTGATCTTGCCTGTTTTACATTCTAATTTATGGTAGGATAGCATTCATCAGAGTTTTAATCTCGAAGATACCATCACTTTGGTCCCAGCCTTCCAGGGCGAAAATTGTTGCTACTGCATATACATTGATTCACCTATGTGTGTGTGGTTCAAACAGAAACCAAAATGTAAGGAAATAACTAATGGAAGCTCAAAGTAATTTTAATTTATGAATTCCCTTAGAAAACATAATATTAATATTCTACCACATTTATGTCATTATAGAAAATGTACACAGTTCAGACTCAGCAAGAGTTAAAGGTGTGATATATTTGAGCTCATCTAGTGATGGTTCCATACACTACATATAGTTCATACACTGCTTTGCCCTATGGGATAACCAAATTAAAAGGGGCTTGTTTCTTTCACTTTCACATTTTCACAGTCCTTTCTGTAATCAACAACAGCGAATCGAGGGGCTTGTTTCATTTGTTGCCAAAACCAACCATACCAAAATTTGGCATTATCATCACAACCATCCCAATCCCTACCAACATTTGGTAATTTTAGAGACTTCTACTCACCAAACTATAAAAAAAATGGCAAGATGTCAAGCCATATACATAATGGTAAGATGTCAAACTATACAAAAGAGGTAATTGCTATATATACTTGCTTCTGCAGTGATATTTTGCTGAATTCTGTTAGGAAAATAACCTTATTAGCATTAAGGCAAGGCTATCGTTGTGGTAGCCATCAATTTTATTTGATTTGTCAGCCCGGGTCAGGGATCTCTGATGCATGCATGGTTCAAAACTTTTTGTTTATATTGGTGCAGAATAAATCCTTGGGTTCAGGAAAATCATAATTGAGCAGCAACCATGGCGATATAAATTCAGTCAGTCACATTCCAACAGTAATACATAGATGCATTTGGAGGCAAGAAACCAAGAGCTCCATACATCTCAGACAGACGTGCTAATAGAAAAAACCCATGAAACCATCCTGTAAGTATGAGAGGCATTGGGAACTGAACTACCTCCAAAGAACTCAAAAGTCGCAGGCGAGTATAATTCACAGCATCGGTCTCAGTTTGTATACCTCCTACCTCATCTGGTGATACTGTCCTACGCTACAATGTTTTCAGGATGAGCATCTTTGCCCTTCTCCTCTAACTCTGCCAGCTGAAGCCGTTATCGACATCTACTGAACTAAAGACTGATTGAACCGATGAAATAATAAGATTGCATTCAACTGCTGAGACTTGAGTGGATTAGACATATATATCAAATTAGTTGCCAGCAGCCCTGACTGCTGGTTGGTATCCATGCCCATTATGCATATGGTTTGATGTGCAGAACGTTTTTTTCTCTCTCGTTTTGTTCTTGTTATTTAATTTTTCCGATGTTTCTGGAAAATCACAAGAAAATTCAGGATGTGTAAATTTAGGTATGTATAGCGAACAATAAATTTATTGATGATGCATGCATGCTCCTTGCGTCCCAAACATAATTACTTAGAACAAATCCAGGATTAAGAATTGAAGATCCATATATACTGAACTAAATGCACGTCTCATTGTATAGCCAATTATTCTTCAGATTAGCATTCGCTGCCGCGTTTGATTTGATTGGTTGAGATGCTAATGGATTAGTGTGAGGTTGCACCAATATATATATGTACTGCTGCATATGAAATTCACACAATTCACTTCAATGCTGATAATGTAGCTTGTTTCTACAATCCCCGTGTGGTACTAGAGGACATGCAAAAAGGGTCGTCACACCCACTTCTTGGTCATATCAATTGCTGACGAGGAGACTACGGCTCGCGAAGATCTTGCGTGGCTTGATGCAGCAATGCTAATTCACGCGTACGCGCGATGAAGCGAACTTGCACTCATGGTCCCGGTCACATCATGACAAGCACCGTGTTAAGGTTAGGGTGAGGGTTTCTAGGGTAGGGTGGCACTGGGGAGGGGGAAGTGGGGGATCGGGCTTAGAGGAATGGCTGGGAGGCGGCGGACCGTTGGTGGGTGGCAGACAAGGGTGGGCAGCAAGGTGGTAGCGGCGTGGGGTCAGCAATAGGCGGTGGGTCAGTGTTGGTGTCAAGGGCAAAGCGGATGCGAAGGGGAGGGGGAGGAGGCCGGCCCGATGAGGCCACACCTGGTGTGTTAGAACGAGCTCACCGGAGAGAGGAGGAAGGGGCTTGGAGGCCTTCCCCATCGTCATCGTCGGAGGAAGGCTACTCAACTGCCTCCCTCTTCTTCGTCGGAGAAGCTCGTCAGAGGGAGGAGGAGCAGGCTCACCAGCGGGCCGTTGCTGGAGGGGAGCCACCTGTTATCGTTGTCACTCCACTCCGCTAGCTCTGCTCACGTGGATAGAACAAGGGAGGGAGATAAGGATGGAATAGAAGGTAGAGAGAGAGGAAGGAGGGCCACATGCGTGACTTAATTTGTCAGCGCGCTAGGAGCCACTGCTTGATGTGCCGTGGCATGGAGCTCGCAAGGGAATGGGTAAGCATAGTGACATATCTTTGATGCTATTGGTGATTCTACCATGCTGGATGTTATCAAAGGATCGCGGTGATCACATCTTCAAAGGTGTCAATCCAACTCCTGAACAATTAGCTAATATCATTTTGTTTGAAAAAAATGATAGCAATCTAATCTGGTCTGATCACGCTGGGCCCTAAAGCTTACTTGGGAATATCTTCGCCTCACATATCATAAGGGTATAACTTTAGCACCCTAACTCATCTGTAGCCTGTAGTGTTGTATGTGGTTTTAGGCCCGTGTGGCTCGGAAATATTAGTTGGCGCTAGCCTTGTGTTAACAGCAAAATTTGGTAAAGAAGATTCGGAGATGAAGATCAGATCGAAGCGGATTTGAAGGAGATGATATTGTTAGAAACAGAGTGTGCATCGGCTGAGGGCAGTATTGGCTGTTATTGAGTTAAGCAAATATCTCAGACGACCGTGTTTTTATGTCAACACCTTGACACTCAGAAATAAGGATGAATGTGTAAATGGGTACTATGTGAACATGGAGCCGCTCAACATGTAGAGATGTTATTAGAGGTGAGATGTTACATTGACTCCATTCCGCTGAGTGCAGTCCTATTGACCTATATATCATTTTTAGTGAGTTAAATAGATTTCAGAAGACAGAGGAAGACGCGCATTAGATCATATACTAGACGTCAACTCTAGGCATAAACCAAGAATCCAATGAAGAGAAAGAGAGGGTGGTGACAGGATGTCAGAGAGAAAATAGCTTAATCTGTAATCACAATTTATGTAAATATCGGTTAGCGATACAGGGGATGCAACCACACGTGTGGTTTGATGATTCAAGAACTTTCACTGGCCATGCTGTCTGGTGCCCTGTTTTCTTGCATGTCAGGTGTCTTCCATAGGATCCTGTGGCTGGAAATTTGAAATAAACTATTTGTTAACGAAAATAGATATATAAAAGTATAAAAGTAAGGTAAGACTGGTATAGTAGGTAGCTGGACAAGGTGACTAGTAAATAAAAATGAACCTTTGTAAGGTATATGTATATATATATATATGTACCTGTTGCTCCTCGTCATCATACAAGGCCATTTTATCTTCATCCGATCTGCGTATTTCAAGGGTTGGATGCTTGGGATGGATGTCGGCTACGTGCCTCAGCACATTCTCAACCTCCTCCACCTCCCATTCTAGAGCATCCTCACACAGCAGATCAATGGTGACTTCCTCGATCGAAGCCAGGTTCCCCAATCCAACATCAAAATCAATATCCTCAGAATCTAGCGCATTGATCATGAACTCCAGTTTCTTAACCTTTGGCATAGCTCCTGGTTGGAACACTAGCCCATTATACTGAATGAATGTGCAGTCTGTCAGAGATGGGAATGCGCCAGCGCCAATCACAAGCCATTCACTTTCTCTGTTGATTTGTATCCAAAGAACATGAAGAGCCGGCAACCTCCCAAGTTTCTCGACATGCTCCTGACGCATGTCGTGGATGGACAAGTCTAGAAAGTAAAGGTACGGGAGATCTAGTGGGGAATTGAACCATGCAGGTAGTTCAGTGAAGAAATACATGGGTTGTATCTGAAGCAGACGAATATGGTGAGGAAGGTCCAAGAACTCTGCTAGGGAGTCCAAATGGATGATTCCATGTGCCCCCCACAGAATTAGACGACGGAGTTTGCGTAGGTTGCACAACACCTCGCCGAGAATTCTCCCGATGTTCGAGACCTCAGACCACACCTGAATTGTAAGATCTCTTAGTTCTGTCAGGTTACCCAATGCCTTTAGCAAGGTAAAGGAGTCACCATTAACATCAACAGAGGATGTACTTCGAAGAACATCTACCGTGGACAACTCCAGCAGCGATGTCAATTCACCAATCCTATCCGACAGTGATATATCATCAGGAAAATATAGGAACATCAATCTTCTTAGCTGATAAATAGCCGGTGGCAGTTCTTTTATACCACTTCTGAACACATCCAGAGTCTGCAAAAACTGAAGATTTCCTATCTCATTTGGGAGCTTAGTGATACATGCACAGTGTAGTCTCAGGTACCTTAGGTGAAATAAGTTCCCAAGATGCTTAAGGTGGTAGCTCTCCTCAAAAAGACAGTTATATAAATCCAACACACGTAAAATTGGAAAGCATGTCATTGCCGTCGTCATATTAACGTCTGTGCGAAGAACAGAGAGGAACCTCACTTTTGGCACAGTAGCCTCTGGTATAGTGTGCACTGCATTGCTATCTCGGAGGGATATCCGGTGAGCTTTACTGAGTGAAGATGCGCCTCGCTCCTGATCCAATACGGTAACAAAATTCTCTTCATTTGAGAGGGAAAGGATGAGGTCGAGCACCATGTCATGCACTCGACAAGATATTATTGCGTTGTCATTTTCATCCCAAGGTTGAATCATGCTTCTATTTATGAGCTCATAGAAATAATTCTCTCCTAGCTCAACCAGCACATTGTCCTGTTGGTTTGTTGTTTTTTGGACAACACCTTCAGCTATCCACATCCGTACCAAATGGTCTCTACTGATTAGAAAATCTTCTGGAAATATACTTAGATATAGTAAACATGTCTTGAGGTGGCAAGGTAGATCATAATAGCTAAAAGACAGTATCTTTGTCATGTCCTCGACCTTGGGCTCTTCGGTAAGTCCGCGACCAATAGAATTAAACACATCATGCCATTGATCCCTTGTTTGTACCTGCTTGTTGGCTAAAAGACTAGCTATAGTTATAATGGCTAACGGCATCCCAGCACATTTCTTCAATATACCTATGGATACTTGTTCCAATTCTGGAGGACACCCATTATCATGCTTAAATATCCTTCTGAAGAATAGTCTTTTGGAGGCAGCATCAGAAAGTGGCTTCATCCTATAAATTGCATCATCGTGAGAGCAACATGCTTTGGAAACTGTAACTTTGCGTGTCGTGGTGATTATTCGACTGCAAAGCTTGTTTTTGTAGAAAGCACACTTGATATATTCCCACAGTTTTTCGTCCCATATATCATCAATTATGATGATGTACCTGTATGTTATTTTGTCAAGCGTATATATAGTTAGCAATATGAAGTTATAACTAATATGTTTTCAATTTTTGTAGTAAGCCATTAGTAAGTTATCTTTGGGAATGTATACCAACACTAATAATGCATAATCAATGATCATAGTGCTCCAACCAACAATGCCTCCCTCCTTTGTTACCTCTCCAGCAATGTCTCCGTCTCCTCAGTCCACCTCCCGTGTTGTGTTCTCTCTTCCTTCAAAGTCTCAGTGGAGGATGCATGGGCTAGCTCCTGCATTTATCCGACTCCGCTTCCATATTATGTTGATCCGTGTTGCCCCAATCATCCACCACCTAGACCTTTCTTTCTAATGTCCATTGCCGATTATCGCCACCATAACAATCGCTCTATAGCCACCCATGCTACCCCTTACTTAACTTGATGAGGCTATACCACTGCAACTTAATTTGTTGAGATTTGTTCTGGTCCAATAAAAAGTACCTCGAGGTACCAGTACCTCACGGTACTAAATTGTTTCTGATCGTTGGATCTAACGATATCCATCTTGCCTAGCTACAACCAACGATCAGAAATGATTTGGTACCGTGAGGTACCAGTACCTCAAGGTATTTTTAGTTGGACCGGAACAAATCTCTAATTTGTTGGTGTTGGAGAAGAAGGGGACCTCACCAGTTTTCTCGTGTGCATGAATCTTTGAGGAAAATGTTTGTAGGAAAGGAAGTGTTGCGAATGCGAGAAACTGCAGTGTTTCATATTCTTCCCCTTCATTCATTTGCGCTAGTACCTCAATCATGGAAATTAACTACACGTACTGTATTTGTGTGGAGTGATGACTAGTATTGTGTAGCAGAGTACATACCTCTTGTTCTGAAGGAAATCTCGAAGTTCATTAATGAGGAGGCGTTCATCCATCTTTGAGTTATGAATGCTAATATACCGCTGCCTATCAAGGTCGTATATGATGTCAGTGAAAACTTTCTTCATGTCAGGATTTTGACCCACCGAAACAAAAGCCCCGCAGTCGAATTGGCCTTTGAGCTTGTCATACACAACCTTAGCAAGAGTTGTCTTGCCCAAACCTCCAAATCCAACAATGGAGACGATCTTCAGCTGGTCGTCTCCAGGCCTAGACAACATGCCGATCAGCTCATCTCTGGCCTCTTCAATGCCAACAAGCTCTGCGACATCCTTGTACAGAGCAAGGATTCGGGGATCCACGGTGGCCGTAGCCGGAGTTGCAGCAGCTGCTGCATCGAACTTGTACCTGGCTCGCAGCTTTGCCACCTCCTCGGCGAGCTCCTTGATGTCACCGATCCCTTCGGCGATCTTCCGGCGAGCTTTCCCTTTCTTGATCAGATCACTCGTCTTGTTAAGGATCCTCTTGAAGAATCCCTGGTCGACAGGATTGACATGGTTGCTGCCCTCGACGACGCGGGCGATAAAGGTGTCGATGGCGTCCTCGACGGCATATGACAACTCCCTGACATTGGAGGCCCAGAGCTTGACATCGGGCTCAAGCTGCTCCCTTGGAACCTTGGCAACTTTCTCGAGGGCGATGTGCATCGCTGCAAGCTCTCGGGAGAGGGACTCGACGTCGTGCTTGACGCACTTCTGTAGCTTGTACTCCTCCATGAGAAGCTCAGCCAGCCTGGGGAGCACGCTGCCTATGGCACCCATGGCGAGCTCCATGCTGGTGGAAGAAGGAGCTTTGCTTGTGGAGGGAGGTGTGGGGAAAGTGAATGCCTGGAGGTGGTGCAAGAAGGAACTTGGTGTTGGTTGTGGATGGAATCTTGGCAAAGTGAGAGTGCCTGCGAGATGTTGCTGAGAAACTTCATCTCTCAAATCATTTAATTTTCTATCACTTTGTGGAAAGTTGTTAGAAGGAGACATGCACTGCATCTTCTCTCTGTTTACTCAATGTGATTAGAAAGAGGACAAGGAGTTTCAGCAACCGGTTGCTATCTCCACACCCATATAAACTTTATTAAATGGTAATCAAGATTCGGGCAGAACATAAAGTACACTTGGTATAGCTGTTGTATTCCATTTCATTTGTGCTGTGAACAAATGCCTCACACTGACACAATTGGGGCGGCTTACATGGATTCCTCATTAAAATTTGAGGAAATTTCTTTTGTACCCCTGGAAAGTTGGCATTGAAGAGATCACATAGCTTTATTATGTGCAGATGTATTTATAAAAGAGACAAATGTGCAATTGTATTTATTAATGCATGGAAATGATTTTTTTCTGCATTTGTAATGTGCAAATGTAATTTTGTACAAATTGTGTATATATCTATATATTTGTCGAATGGCTATTGTCTGTATAAATGTGCAGAAGGAGATGAAGGTTCAAATTTTTAAGAGAAATTTCCTTCCATGCCCCTGGGATCAAGAGAAAACAGATTTTGTAGAAAGCACACGATATATTCCCACTGTTTTCCATCCCATATATCATCAATTATGATGATGTACCTGTATGTTATTTTGTCAAGCATTTAAGGGATTAAGATAAATCAGATCTCTCTTGTATGCGAAGCTAACGGTAGGGGCATGTAAGGGATCAAATCAAAATTTCGGGGATATGGATGAGATCGAGTAAATTTTTCAGAGGTATACTAAAATAACATTATTTTTAGCCTCCATCCTTTATCTCGAACTAAGTTCACTTTTACCCCCTTAGCTTACCCCTCGCTACAAATCGATAAGTTTTATTCCTTTAATACCCTTTAACTACACTTTATTCACCTATCAATACTATATACTTTCGTATTTTTCTCTCCACCTCATTTTTCATACCTAGAGTCAAAGATGATGTTATTTTGGAATGAAGGGAGTACTTTCTCAGACATAACAATAATTCAATGCTGACCTCTTAGTATGAAAAGCTTCTTCATTTCACTCAATCATTATTCCATCTTCTAATCAATATCGGTGAATCTACACTAGTGATACAACAATAGGCCAGATAGAACCCCCCAATCAACATCGCTGCTTTCGGTTACTGTTGATATGCTCAATGAATGGTTCAATCAACCCTCAAGCAGGAACCATGGTGATATAAATTCATTCCGTAGAAAGGAGTGCATAGATGGAGATGATGAACAGAGAAGTCCATTTTAAACATGCTAGAATGAAAGCATCTGCTGAGATTGTAAGCGTGAGAAGCATTTTTAGTGTAAACCACCAGTTGTTTTTGGAGACGTTGCTTGTAATTATCTATAGTTCAAAAATTGAGCACGAGAGAGGCATCCGGAATCTAGTTTTTACGACATATCCACATAGGAGCCGTCCATATTGGGCAAGGGGTTCATAATATGAAGTCTACCTACAGCAAATGAATTATTATTGCTATCAGAATGTGATTAATCAGTGCTGACTGCTGAACATTCGGACTTCCACAGAGTGTTTGGTATACTTTGATTCCGAGTGGTCGATATACTTTGATGATGATTGATGAGTTGATGACTGTTGCTCATTCTAATTGATGGTTAGGGTAGCATTAGTCAGTGTTTTAACCTGTAAGATATTGTCAGTTGGATTCTAGAAAAAGTTGCCATACTCGCCTATGTATTATATATGGTTCATGACTTGCAGTCTCGTACACCTGGAACACCACCCCAAAACTGTATTTGCAATCTCCTTAAATAATAAATTCAAGTTCAAGATTATTTTATTGCTCAATTCCTTTAGAAAAGCTAACGTTGCCATTCGGCCAAACGTATCATTAATTCTACCACAAATTGTCACTTAGAGACGTGTACACAGTGTTCAGACTGATCAGAAATAGTTTCGTGGTGGTTTCCAACCTGCTTTTCCCTATCCGCAAACAAAAACATATTAACTTTCACATTTTCATCCAAGCATGCAATCATTTTCTAATCAATAATAGTGAATATAGACAATGGTAAAACCATGGCATTTCTTAAATTGAAGCAAGTTAGTTGTGTCTAGGGGTGAAAAAAAAAACTTGAAACTCATGGCTCGGATCAGCTCGAACTTGTAATCTTAATGAGTTGAGCCGAGATAGACTTTTAGCTCGTGAGCTTAATGAGCTACACACGAGCTACTCGTTTAGCTCGTTAGTATATCATATCTTCATAAACTTAATGCTTCTTAACTAGTGCTAAGTCTTTTAATTACATCAAAGCTATTAGTATTAGTGAGTACTTTATATTGTTTATTATTTTGTTAATGCATGATAAAATGGTAAATTAAAATTATTAATACGATATAAATGAGATATAGCTTGTTAACAAGCTTAACAAGCCAGCTCGTGAGCTGAGTCAAGCTAGCCTTTTAGCTTGTTAACATTAACGAGCCGAGCCGAGCTGGCTCGTTAAGATAATGAGCTAAAATATGCTGAGCCTTACAGAGATGAGCTAGCTCGTTATCCACCCCTAATTATGTTAGGACCTGCCCATATATTTCTACTATCTATTGATAATGGTGCAGAATAAATGGTTCGCTCACTACCATAGAAAATCAGATTGGTGTTAGTTAGGAACTGACCATGCATATGTGCTGGATTTCCCAATGGGCACCACATAGGAGGCACCGATGACTTCGGTCGTCATTGCCTGTTGTAGAATTGGAACCTATAACACATATAAGTGCCGGTTAGGAATCTCACAACCAGCACCTATGAGGTTCCACAAGCCAAATAAATCCAGCTCTATGCATCGGTTCGATTCAAGCCGATGCCTTGAGTATCTCCCCATCACCCAAACCCAATAACACATTCATCAATATTCATATACCACTATATATCCAACAACAACACAGAGAGGCCAAAATTACAAAATCAAGAATCAACAAGGAAGAGAACGACACCGTCGCTTGCCATGGTGAATCCTCCCGCCAATGCGCCGACTACTGTCAAGCACCTCAACCGGATCTGGCCGCCCGCCGTCCGCCACCCACGCGCCCCGCCATGTCGCTAGGGGGAGGCTGCCCACTACACCACCATCAAGGCCATCCACTGTGGAGGTGTAACGCCCCGGCACTCGCTAACTGATATCACCAGCTAACTCATACCGAGGTGCTACGCATTACCTGTGATATAGTACCAGTCCCAGGATACACTAGCTGGTACTCACAGAATAAACATGGAATCAAAGTAGATTAATATTACATCACTGGGTTTTAGTCCTTACATGAGTTGCTATCCCGGACAGGCCCAGAGATGAGCAACGCACAATACAAAAGTCCATAAAGCAAAAGACAAAAGCAGCGGCGGCTAAGCGTCTGGGCGACCATCTCGATCCGCAGGCGACGGCTTGGGGCTAGGCACGATCCTTCTAGAAGTCCTCGTACTCGGCTTGCTCCTGGAAGTACTCCTCGGCGGTCGGGTCGACGTCTTCGTCTCCATCCTCTATAGATATTATATATATAGCAAGGGTGAGTACTTCACGTACTCAGCAAGCCGGGGAAAGAATGACATGCTTGGTTAAGACAAGGAGAGCTAGGGTTTTATTTGCGAAAGCAGCCTTTTTGGCAAAGTGATTTATTTCACAAAACTCCTAGTGAGTGAATCAAGTTTTAGTTGTCGGAAGGAGGCTCACGCCTCGACCCATTCCACAAGTTGCTTTGCAACAACTTGTCACGATTAACGAACAACAAGTTATTTGTCTCCTCCATTAGTTCCTTCTCACTTTCTCGACCATACATGGTCCACACAGTCATCTCAGCACTGCAACACCATCATGGCCCTAACAACACCTCGGTGTCGGACGACACCCCAGGTCACACAGACCCGTTCCTAACCACAAAGGTTAGCCGTTTGCCACACAGGCAAACTCTGGAAACGAATCCCTTCCCACCAATCATTTTCATCAAACATTTGTCAAACAAATCTACGCTATGAGAAACACCTTACACTCGCCCTTGACCGTGGGCACGGCTGTTCGAACAGTTCATTAAACTCTGCAGAGGTTGTACGCTTTACCCACACGACACGAAACTGACACCGTGTACCCGTCGGCAACGGAAGTTCGT
This sequence comes from Oryza punctata, assembly GCA_000573905.2. NCBI lineage: Eukaryota > Viridiplantae > Streptophyta > Magnoliopsida > Poales > Poaceae > Oryza > Oryza punctata. The sequence continues at coordinate 29,586,768 of CM002498.2, forward strand.
GACAAGGCCTTTCCAAAGCTAACCCATGAAAATCGCATGCCACCTAGTTGGGCTAAGATCCATAGCCGAGTATCAGGCAAATCCAGCCGTCGTCCACCCAGGAAATACCGAGGATGCCTCCTACTCCTACTGGTACCATGCCACAATAGAGGCACAAAGACACCCATGATGGGCAAAACATGCGTAACACTTCATCTCCTCATCCTCGGCATTCCACAACCATTGGCACACCAACTCCCATGTGATAACAATTTACTTAGCCAGAGGCATCCCATAAATACCCGTGTGGTCGCACTGTAACGTGTTCGGATGGACTTCCCAAAGGAATCGGTCCTTAACGATAACACGTAGCCAAACCACAAAGGCTTGACTCCGCGTTATCACCATTTTCGCAACACCCTTTATTTCACAACACCTCGGTACAACGTACCGGATTTTTAAGCATAAAATTTGGAAATACCCAAGTTTCCCACACGGCAACAACGTGAGCATGGCTAAACGAAACTACCTCGGTAATCGTATAACGATACCGGCGTAACAATTTGTGGAGATATCAAGGGTATGGGAACATCAACCTATGAAATATAAGTGCGACCTACTAGGTTGGTCCGTCGGTTGTATAAACAATCCGAGGCCTAAACATGTTAATCGTGTGAACTAAGCAATGCATTTTTCAATCAACATATCATTGCAAATATAGGGGCAATGTGATCAAAGAGGCTTGCCTTGCACGAGGTGCGGGTCTTCTTCTTCGAATCCGGCGTCCGGAGCGTCCTCGTACACGTGTTCTATACGCGGAACGGAGAACAAATAAATAAAAAGGCAATAAAACAAGCTCAAATCAAATAAACAAGTGTGCCACTGTGTAGATCTCATTTTTAGAAAAATTTAGAAATTTGAACGGGGTCAAACGGAGTTACGGTTGAATTTCTATGAATTTTCAAAGGTAGAGGGACTTTTCTGAAAAATTGGGAATTTTTAAATAAAAGATAACGGAATATTCCACCGTTAGGGTTAGGGTTAGATTTAACGGTGGTGTGGGGCCCACTTGTCAGAGAGAGGGAGAGAGAGGAGGGCGTGGGGCCCACCTGTCAGCCGGGGGGGTCTTCTTCCCCACCGAGCTCGGCTCGGCCGGCGGCGGCGCCGGGCGGCGGGGCGGCCGGAGAGGGAGGGGAGGGGGCGGGGAGGGGAGGGGGAGGCGGCGGCGGCCGGAGAAGGTGAGGGAGGCGGCGGCGGCGACCGGAGAAGGTGGGGGAGGCGGCGGCGACCGGAGAAGCGGCGGCGGCCGGTGGAAGCGAGAGAGAGAGGGGAGGGATGGGGGTTTTATAGGCGGCAAGGGGGCGCGGGTACGGCTGGCGACGTGGAGCGGGCGGCGGCGCGGGGCGCGAGGCCGGCGACGCGGCACGTCGCGCGTGCGGCGCGGGCGGCGCGGCCGAGCGGCGCGGCCGGCGCGGCGGGGACAGGGCGGCGTGGGCGCGACGCGGTGGGCGGCGGGCGGGCGGTGCGGCCGGCGTGCGGCGCGGCGGCTGTCGGGCGGCGCGGGGCGGCGCGGGGCGGCGCGGCCAGGCGGCGCCGGCGGCGGCGCGGGCGGGAGGAGGGAGACGACCGGGTGGGCTGGGCCGGCGCGGGGAGAAACGGCCCGTGGGCCGGGAGAGAGAAGGGGGAGATGGGCCGGGAAGGGAGAGAGAGGGAGATGGTGGGCCGGCCCATTCGGGGGAGAAAGAGAGGGAGAGGGAGAAAAGGAAGTTGGGCCGAGAGGAGGGAAAAAGAGAAAAGGAAGGGGAGGCCCAAGAACAGGGGGGTTTTCCCCCTTTTTTTTTTCAAATGGAATTTGGGGGAAAATTAAAATGTGAGATCCATTTGGCACAAAACAAAATAAAATCCAAACTTTTAAAATCCAAAGTTTTTAATTGAAAGAGAACTTTAAATAAAATTTGGGTGCTACAAACCTACCCCCCTTAACAGAATCTCGTCCCGAGATTCCGCGACTACACGAACAACTCAGGGTGCTCGACACGAAGATGATCCTCTTGTTCCCAAGTAGCTTCTTCTTCCGAGTGATTACTCCACTGAACTTTGTAAAATTTGATCACTTTCCGTCTGGTGCTTCGCTCCTTTTCATCAAGAATCCGAATCGGTCGTTCCTCGTAGGTCAGATTCTCTCGCACGTTGATTATCTCGAGTGGGACTTGCTCTTCCGGAACTCGAAGACACTTCTTTAACTGGGACACATGGAACACATTGTGTACACCGTCAAGCTCTGCAGGTAACTCAAGCTGATAGGCAACTTCTCCACGACGTGCAGTGATAGGGTACGGTCCGATAAAGCGTGGCGCTAACTTTCCTGCCATTCCAAATCTTTTAATTCCACGTAGAGGTGATACTCGCAGGTATACATGATCTCCAACGGCAAACTCTAGATCTCTTCGGCGATTATCTGCATAGTTTTTCTGCCTAGACTGGGCCACTTTCAAACGTTCTCTGATCACTTTCACCTGTTCTTCAGCTTCTTTTAGAATATCTGGTCCAAAGATTTTCTTTTCGCCAACATCCGTCCAACAGAGTGGCGTTCGACACTTACGCCCATACAAGGCTTCATTCGGGGCCATCTGTATGCTTGCCTGATAGCTGTTGTTGTAGGAGAATTCTGCGTAAGGTAGGCACAAATCCCAAGTACCGACAAAATCCAAGGCGCAAGCTCTTAACATGTCTTCTAAAATCTGATTCACCCTTTCTGTCTGTCCATCGGTCTGAGGATGGTAGGCTGTACTGAAGTTGAGATTGGTACCCATGGCTTCATGTAACTTCTTCCAAAAATGGGAGGTGAACTGGGTACCCCTATCTGACACAATCTTCTTCGGAACACCATGTCGGCAAACCACTTTCGTCATGTATAGCTCTGCTAACTTCTTGCCAGAGTAGGTAGTCTTCACGGGGATGAAATGGGCAACCTTGGTTAATCGATCCACTATTACCCAAATGGAATCGTAACCCGAAGATGTCTTTGGAAATCCCGTTATAAAGTCCATTCCTATTTCTTCCCATTTCCATTCTGGAATCTTTAACGGTTGCAGTAAACCTGCGGGCTTCTGATGTTCAGCTTTTACCCTTTGACAGATGTCACAAAGGGCAACATACTCGGCAATATCTCTTTTCATTCCAGACCACCAATAATGACTCTTGATATCCTGGTACATCTTGGTACTTCCGGGGTGGATAGAATATGCAGACTCATGGGCTTCTTGCAGTATCAGGTTTCTTAGCTCCTTTTTGTTGGGCACACATATGCGCTTTCCAAGCCAAACAATTCCTTTATCATCTACGGAATATTCTGAGGCTTTGTCTTTCTTTATCAACTCCTTTATTTTCGTAATTTCTTCGTCGCCTTCTTGGGCTTCACGGATTTGGTCCTCTAGGGTTGGTTGCACCACTAGGGTTGCTAGAGTTCCTGGCTTAACCATATTTATTCTTAGCCTTTCCATTTCCTTGCATAATGCTGGATGATGTGGCGAGGTCAAAAGGACATTGCAGTGCACCTTTCGACTTAGAGCGTCTGCGACAACATTTGCTTTTCCCGGATGATAATGTATTCCGACATCATAGTCCTTAATCAGTTCAAGCCATCTTCTTTGCCTGAGGTTGAGCTCGGTCTGAGTGAAAATATACTTCAAGCTCTTATGATCCGTATATACTTCACATCTGTTTCCAATCAAGTAATGTCTCCATATTTTGAGGGCATGAACAACTGCAGCTAGCTCAAGATCGTGGGTAGGGTAGTTCACTTCATGAGGCCTTAACTGCCGTGAGGCATAAGCAACCACCTTTCCTTCTTGCATAAGTACACACCCTAAACCCTGCCTGGATGCATCGCAAAAGACTTCAAAATCTTTCCTTATGTCCGGTAGAATTAAGACTGGGGAAGTTGTTAGCCTTTTCTTTAGCTCTTTGAAACTCTTTTCACAGGCTTCGGTCCAAATGAACTTCTTTTCTTTCTTGAGCAATTCCGTCATAGGTTTGGCGATTTTTGAGAAACCCTCGATAAATCTTCTGTAATATCCTGCCAAACCAAGAAAACTCCTGATCTCGGTAACTGTGGTTGGAGACTCCCATGTAAGCACATCTCTTACTTTGCCTGGGTCCACTTCTACTCCACGAGATGAGATAACATGGCCTAGGAATGCGACTCGGTCTAGCCAAAATTCACACTTGGAGTATTTTGCATAAAGCTGATGTTCTCGCAACTTTCCCAAAACCAATCTCAAATGTTCTGCATGTGTCTGCTCGTCCTTGGAGTAGATGAGAATGTCGTCTATAAATACTACGACAAACTTGTCGAGGTATTCCATGAACACCTTGTTCATGAGATTCATAAAGAATGCTGGAGCATTTGTGAGTCCGAAGGACATGACCGTATACTCATATAGACCATAACGAGTTGAGAAGGCGGTCTTTGGTATGTCTTCAGGTCTGATTTTTAACTGATGGTATCCAGACCTTAAATCAATCTTGGAGAAGACTGAGGCTCCTTGTAACTGATCAAACAGGTCATCAATCCGAGGTAACGGATACTTGTTCTTGATGGTTACTTCATTTAGGGCTCTGTAATCCACACACATTCTCTTTGTTTTATCCTTCTTTTCAACTAGGAGCACTGGAGCTCCCCATGGTGACGTACTGGGTCGCACAAAACCATTTGCTTCCAATTCTTCTATCTGTCTTTTTACTTCGGCCAATTCATTAGTTGCCATCCTGTAGGGTCTCTTGGCAATTGGAGCTGTGCCAGGTGCAAGTTCTATGGAGAACTCTATTTCTCTGTCGGGTGGCATTCCGGGTAATTCGTCTGGGAAGACATCTGGATATTCATTGACTACAGACACTTCTTCCAAAGGGGTGACTTCGATACAGTTCAGCATGGGCTGACCTCTAGGGTCCTTTGACGGAGTAAACTTTACTTCACTTCCAGATGGTCCTTTCATTGTGATAGTCCGTGTGGCACAATCTATCTGACCCTTGTACTTAGCTAACCAGTCCATGCCTAGAATCAGGTCCAGACCTTGCGACTCTAGGATAATAGGGCTAGCCATAAACTTAACACCTTCTATGACTAGGCTAACCTTTGGGCATGATCGATCAGACCTAGTCTCCTTTCCCGGGGAGTGAACGATCATCGGTACCCTTAGGTCCTTAGTAGCCAAACCATGTTGTTCCACAAAAGCTCGAGAAATGAAAGTATGCGAAGCTCCCGAATCAAATAAGACAACAGCAGGTACATTATTAACAAGGAACATACCTATCACAACATCTGAAGCTTCCTGGGCTGACTTGGCCTGAACATGGTTGACGCGGCCTCGTCCAAAACTTGGAGCAGTACGGGAGGCCTGACCACTAGCCTGAGTAGTGGATCGCACTTGTCCGGTTGCTGGTACTCTGGCAGTACTGATGTTAGAGGTTCCTGAAACAGCGGGGCCTTTCTTCTGGGGACATTCCCTAACAAAATGTCCGGCTTCTCCACAGCGGAAACAACCATTTCCAGTTGTATTCAGGGGAATCCTTGGCTGAGTGTTGAAAGATGTCGGGTTACTTCCTCCGGTGTTACCACTATAGGCCCTTGGCGGAGTTGGCGCAGATGAACGGGAAGGAACTGGGCGGGGAGGGAATCCATGATGCTGCTGTGGGGTTGGCTGGCGAAACTGAGGAGATGGATTGGTCCTAGGGCGTGGACCACCATGAGACTGAAATCCGGTCTGAGCCATCTTGCGCTTGCGAAAAGTCTCTACTTCCTTCCTGGTATCTTCGACTATTAACGCCCTATTAACCATGTCTTGAAAGGTAGGGAAAACGTGAGCCACAAGCTGAAGCTTTATCCCTACATTCATTCCTTTTAGAAACTTTCTGATCTTCTTCTTGTCAGTGTCCACTTCATCGGTGGCATAACGGGCCAAATGGTTGAACTTGCTGAGGTACTCGTTGATGCTGGAGTTTCCTTGCTTGAGATTGTTGAATTCTTCCCGTTTAATATCGTAGATACTTTCTGGCACATAAGCAAGTCTAAAAGCTTCTGCAAACTCTGCCCAATCAATTGTAGCTGCATCTTGGTGAGCGGCACAATAATTCTCCCACCAATTGGCGGCGGGTCCTCTGAGCTGATGGGCAGCGTACAAGGCCTTCTCTCTAGAAGAGCACTGCACTAGGTCAAGCTTCCGCTCTACGTCCTTCAACCAATCGTCGGCTTCGACAGGCTCGGAGGTCTGCGAGAATTCTGGCGGACGGGTTCTCAAGAAATCCGTCAATCTGGAGCGACCATTAAGATGCGGAGCTGGGTGATGCTGGGCGTTCAAAGCAGCAAGAGTCTGAGCTATGCCTTGCAGGATCTGAGTTTGAATGGCCATGATTTGCTGAGGATCCAAATGAGGGGGTGAAGGTGGAGGTGTTCCTCCTTGGGTAGAAGCTGTGGCAGCATGTGTTACTTGGGTGGCGGCCGGTTCATTCTCTGACACCTGGTCATCTGCTTGCTCATCTTCCTGACCTTCGGCATTCTGAGTGGCATCGTTGTCATTCTGAGCTTGTTCCTCATATCCGAAGTGGGCTGGGGTACGGGTACTGCGACGTGGGCGTCCTGCCATCTGGTTTGTTTGAAAGGGCGGGGTAAGGAGAGGGCATTTCATGGATAAAAACCGTTTTCGCAAATCGGGGAAATTCCGAAAGACAGGGACATGGCCAGCCCAAAGCTTAGCCAAGCTTAGCTGGACGCACATCAAGAGGCAACCAACATTACATAACCCACTCACGCACTAATTTAACGAACACTAAGTGCCACAACCCCTAATGGGTTGGCAACGTCACGACAGGTCTGACGCACAGAAACCACTACACTTCTAAGAACTGAGGGGAAGATCGGCGGAGTTAACCATCTAAAGTTTAAATGAAAAGGGATCAGTGAGTATTTTGAAAAGAATCCTATAGTAAGGAGAAGAGTATAAGCATTATCTAGCTTTTGCAATTATATATAAGTTTTAAAATAATCCTTAGGGTCACAACTACACGAAGGTTTCGTCCTAGGGCCAAACCTATGCTCTGATACCACCTTTGTAACGCCCCGACACTCGCTAACTGATATCACCAGCTAACTCATACCGAGGTGCTACGCATTACCTGTGATATAGTACCAGTCCCAGGATACACTAGCTGGTACTCACAGAATAAACATGGAATCAAAGTAGATTAATATTGCATCACTGGGTTTTAGTCCTTACATGAGTTGCTATCCCGGACAGGCCCAGAGATGAGCAACGCACAATACAAAAGTCCATAAAGCAAAAGACAAAAGCAGCGGCGGCTAAGCGTCTGGGCGACCATCTCGATCCACAGGCGACGGCTTGGGGCTAGGCACGATCCTTCTAGAAGTCCTCGTACTCGGCTTGCTCCTGGAAGTACTCCTCGGCGGTCGGGTCGACGTCTTCGTCTCCATACTCTATAGATATTATATATATAGCAAGGGTGAGTACTTCACGTACTCAGCAAGCCGGGGAAAGAATGACATGCTTGGTTAAGACAAGGAGAGCTAGGGTTTTATTTGCGAAAGCAGCCTTTTTGGCAAAGTGATTTATTTCACAAAACTCCTAGTGAGTGAATCAAGTTTTAGTTGTCGGGAGGAGGCTCACGCCTCGACCCATTCCACAAGTTGCTTTGCAACAACTTGTCACGATTAACGAACAACAAGTTATTTGTCTCCTCCATTAGTTCCTTCTCACTTTCTCGACCATACATGGTCCACACAGTCATCTCAGCACTGCAACGCCATCATGGCCCTAACAACACCTCGGTGTCGGACGACACCCCAGGTCACACAGACCCGTTCCTAACCACAAAGGTTAGCCGTTTGCCACACAGGCAAACTCTGGAAACGAATCCCTTCCCACCAATCATTTTCATCAAACATTTGTCAAACAAATCTACGCTATGAGAAACACCTTACACTCGCCCTTGACCGTGGGCACGGCTGTTCGAACAGTTCATTAAACTCTGCAGAGGTTGTACGCTTTACCCACACGACACGAAACTGACACCGTGTACCCGTCGGCAACGGAAGTTCGTGACAAGGCCTTTCCAAAGCTAACCCATGAAAATCGCATGCCACCTAGTTGGGCTAAGATCCATAGCCGAGTATCAGGCAAATCCAGCCGTCGTCCACCCAGGAAATACCGAGGATGCCTCCTACTCCTACTGGTACCATGCCACAATAGAGGCACAAAGACACCCATGATGGGCAAAACATGCGTAACACTTCATCTCCTCATCCTCGGCATTCCACAACCATTGGCACACCAACTCCCATGTGATAACAATTTACTTAGCCAGAGGCATCCCATAAATACCCGTGTGGTCGCACTGTAACGTGTTCGGATGGACTTCCCAAAGGAATCGGTCCTTAACGATAACACGTAGCCAAACCACAAAGGCTTGACTCCGCGTTATCACCATTTTCGCAACACCCTTTATTTCACAACACCTCGGTACAACGTACCGGATTTTTAAGCATAAAATTTGGAAATACCCAAGTTTCCCACACGGCAACAACGTGAGCATGGCTAAACGAAACTACCTCGGTAATCGTATAACGATACCGGCGTAACAATTTGTGGAGATATCAAGGGTATGGGAACATCAACCTATGAAATATAAGTGCGACCTACTAGGTTGGTCCGTCGGTTGTATAAACAATCCGAGGCCTAAACATGTTAATCGTGTGAACTAAGCAATGCATTTTTCAATCAACATATCATTGCAAATATAGGGGCAATGTGATCAAAGAGGCTTGCCTTGCACGAGGTGCGGGTCTTCTTCTTCGAATCCGGCGTCCGGAGCGTCCTCGTACACGTGTTCTATACGCGGAACGGAGAACAAATAAATAAAAAGGCAATAAAACAAGCTCAAATCAAATAAACAAGTGTGCCACTGTGTAGATCTCATTTTTAGAAAAATTTAGAAATTTGAACGGGGTCAAACGGAGTTACGGTTGAATTTCTATGAATTTTCAAAGGTAGAGGGACTTTTCTGAAAAATTGGGAATTTTTAAATAAAAGATAACGGAATATTCCACCGTTAGGGTTAGGGTTAGATTTAACGGTGGTGTGGGGCCCACTTGTCAGAGAGAGGGAGAGAGAGGAGGGCGTGGGGCCCACCTGTCAGCCGGGGGGGTCTTCTTCCCCACCGAGCTCGGCTCGGCCGGCGGCGGCGCCGGGCGGCGGGGCGGCCGGAGAGGGAGGGGAGGGGGGCGGGGAGGGGAGGGGGAGGCGGCGGCGGCCGGAGAAGGTGAGGGAGGCGGCGGCGGCGACCGGAGAAGGTGGGGGAGGCGGCGGCGGCCGGAGAAGCGGCGGCGGCCGGTGGAAGCGAGAGAGAGAGGGGAGGGATGGGGGTTTTATAGGCGGCAAGGGGGCGCGGGTACGGCTGGCGACGTGGAGCGGGCGGCGGCGCGGGGCGCGAGGCCGGCGACGCGGCACGTCGCGCGTGCGGCGCGGGCGGCGCGGCCGAGCGGCGCGGCCGGCGCGGCGGGGACAGGGCGGCGTGGGCGCGACGCGGTGGGCGGCGGGCGGGCGGCGCGGCCGGCGTGCGGCGCGGCGGCTGTCGGGCGGCGCGGGGCGGCGCGGCCAGGCGGCGCCGGCGGCGGCGCGGGCGGGAGGAGGGAGACGACCGGGTGGGCTGGGCCGGCGCGGGGAGAAACGGCCCGTGGGCCGGGAGAGAGAAGGGGGAGATGGGCCGGGAAGGGAGAGAGAGGGAGATGGTGGGCCGGCCCATTCGGGGGAGAAAGAGAGGGAGAGGGGGAAAAGGAAGTTGGGCCGAGAGGAGGGAAAAAGAGAAAAGGAAGGGGAGGCCCAAGAACAGGGGGGTTTTCCCCCCTTTTTTTTTTTCAAATGGAATTTGGGGGAAAATTAAAATGTGAGATCCATTTGGCACAAAACAAAATAAAATCCAAACTTTTAAAATCCAAAGTTTTTAATTGAAAGAGAACTTTAAATAAAATTTGGGTGCTACAGGAGGAGAGGCCACCCATCGTGCCATCACCGTCGATCACCCCAGTCGGATCTGGACACCCGCCATGCCCCGCCATGGTGATGCCGCCCGTCGCGTCGCCAGGGGGAGGCTGCCAACTGCACTGCGGAGGAGAGGCCACCCACCGTGCCATCGTTGTGGGGAGGCCACCCGTCGCGCCATGTGGGGAGGCAGCCTGTGACGTCTTCATGGAGGCCTCCCGCCGCACCCTCATCGTGGGTGGCCGTCCGTCGCTTCGCTGTGGAGGCCTCCCGTGGAACCCACACTATGGGGAGGCCACCCGCCGCTCCCTTGCCATGGGAGGCCGCCTGCCACGCCACTGTGATGGGGCCAAATAGATCGAGAAGAGAGAAGAGAGAAGAGCATAGGGGAGAAGAGATAAAGATATGAAAAGAAGTTGTCTATCATATCCAGAAGAGAAAAATATTAGGGCACTTTAAAAACCAGGCCGGATGCAAGCTGGAGATATTTTGTTCGGTGCTGACACATCGGCTCAATCCATAGGTTTTAGTTTTTTAAAAAACCCGATACTGATGTCCCGTATATGTCGATGGGATGGGTGATATAGGTACCGGTTTTATTAGGAACCGGCACCTATGTATGACATGACTCATAATGTTGGTTCCTATTAAAAATCGACACCTATATCACCAAATAGGTGTCGGTTCTCTAGGATGGGCCCCATGTGTGCGTGCTCAGGCATGAAATGATCTATAGCAGGGTCGGACTTAGGATTAGGTGATGACCTAGGTGGCCCATTATAGCTTGGGCTGTAAATATCAATTACATTGTGGAAAAACAAACTTCATAGTGAAGATTGCATCCCAGGCCTCGGGCTATGGCCCGGGCGGTCCAAGACCTGGGTCCGCCCCTAATCTATATGTGTCGATTCTAGCATTTCTGGCATCTATAATGCTGTCCCTTTTGTGTGTTTCTGTAGTAGTGGCTTCAGTGAAATGCTAACCAGGAGCAATGGCAATATAAATTTAACCAGTATACGTAAACACAAAATATTGCATTCAGCCAAGAATGTACAATTCTTCAGCACATGTTCAAGACCTTTTCTTTTCAGATAATAGAAATGATTTATATCTCCTGTCTCTATCGCAAAGCACACAACTAATGAGTTTTGGTACCTAAAATTAAAGCTATAAGGTGATGGGATAAACCCCGAACTCTCTTTAAACATGTTTAACAAAACAAAATGTTCCAAAATCACATAGATTCTAGCACGATATCTGGTAGGTACTACGCAATCGAAAGTGGGATCAAACACCCATGGTTACTGATTCCAAGAGTATAGCATCACCGTGCATAATATACTGGTCTTTGTGTGATAGCATCAAAGACCAAGAGTGTTCAGACTAATGTGTCACAATACCTACATAATCATAAATAGTAATACTTGTTACGAGACAGCAATAGTTAAATGTGGCCTTTGACAATGAAATGTTTCCACATTTCACTCAATCATTATTCTTCTTCTAATCAACATCCCAAGCACAGCAATTCTGTTTCTTGTCCTGACAAAATCGTAACATCGCTGCTTTGCGGTTACTGTTTGATGCTCGATAAATGGTTCATATATTCAAACGTCAAGCAGTAACCCCATGGTGCTATAAATTCATCCAGTCGAGAGGGATGCATAGATGGAGATGATGAACTGAAAGCTCCATTTTCAAACCTACTAAATGAAAGCCTCTGCTAAACTTGTAGTAAGCATGAGAAGCATTCGGAGTATAGCCACCAGTTGTTCTTGGAGACTTTGCATGTAAGTATCTATAGTTCAAAACATCACTACATATTTCTGTTTGTTCTTCCAATCTCAGCCGCTAACAATGTACTACAAATGCAATGTTTTCAGGAGCATCTTTGCCCTTTTGCTCTACCTCTACCAGCCGTCATCTGTATTATTCTCTTCTGGAACTAAACTGGTAGGAGATGCAGCTAGTGATTTAAAGAACTGCACATGGATTTGGATCGTGAGATGGTGCTAATGTGTTCATTGGGTTAGTTTAGTTGAGTATTAGAGTCTAACTGAGGGTGGTATACTGGTTTGTCCCTGTTGTTTGGAAGAACTGTGTGGTGATTGAGTCCCCATTCTTTTGAACTTTCAGTAAAGATAGAACTTAGAATCGTGAGATCTGGTTCCTTAATGTAAAAGGAAAAAAATTGAAGGTCTCATTATATGGCTGCACAACAAGGTTTTAACCGTTCTTGAATTAAATATATAGTGTAAAATTTTGGTATCTCAAGGTAATTTCTTAAGGACAGTAAAATTTCTCAACTTATTGTGGGACGGAGGAAGTTACAAAGCAATGCATGTGCTTTTAGCCTATCACATCAGAAACCACCCCAAGTTCACAACAATATAAGTTCAGCTCAGTCAGTAGGTTATGTTACGAAGTGTGCGGTTTTGGTACTTCGATCTCACACTCTTACTCAAGGTCGAGAATATATGCACACCAGGGATTACAATTTCGGTTCGAAATTTCCGAAATTTGTGATATCTCCGCTCAAATTTTCGGTTTTTCTTAATTTTTTGCGAAGTTGGTCAAAATTTAGTGAAATTCAATTAAATTATGTCAAAATTTCAAGAAATTTCGGTCCAAACAGTGCTGAAAATTCCGAAATTTTGGGAATTTTGGTAGAACCGAAATGAGAGAAATTTTGACCGAAAATGAAATTGAAAACCCTGATGCACACACATTTGCTGGAAATAGCGGCATGTTTCTGAGGCTTGAGAAACATCAGGAATACGTGAGAGCTGGGATGGTATCAGAGATGGAGTCGATCATCTCTTCAAAGGGCAATAACATACGCTGGAAGATTTTCAATCCAGTGGGGAATAACATGTCTTCAATTCCAATTATAACAAATGAAACTTGGTAGCACTTGTGGCCCTTGTCAGCTTGATCAACAATGCCACAGCGTACGCCAAATCAAATGCAAGCTGTAGCAACAGACTCTTTTCTGCTGCATCTTGATTCCAATTTATTCTTCCACTTGTGAAGCCTTATCGATCGTCCTGCTTTCTCTGTAATTCATCATGAACTTCGGACACGCATATAGGAAATGTATATTGCAGATTGGGATGGGAAGCACGGGGAATTCAGGCATGCCATTGTTAGGTTTGATCTTACAATTTCTTCTGTTTCTTGCATGGCGCCATTCAAAGAGAGCTTTGGTACCATCCTTGCGAGGAACAGAATCATGTGGTGTACATTGTAGCAGCATGCACATATGTCTACAACTTGTGTCTTAAGAATGATTAATTTTTGAAGTCTACAGAGTGGTTGCACACAATCATTCAATCTTGACGACCCTACTTTCTGAACGTGTACTTAAGTAGTTTTCAACCACACTGAAAGGTAGAAGTGCAACAACAAATTAAACTAGCTAAAAATCTATAATAGGCTACTGACAATGAAACAAATTTTGTCCTTTATGTGGATTGCGATGAGCAATCTGCAAATGGTTCGAACCCATATGCTCGAACTAAAGTCAGGATGAACTTAACGTACAATCCAGACAATTGAATACTTATAAATTAAGAAACTAGCTAGAGAGGCAAAGATAGATGTAGAAGCATGGTGCCATCTCGATAAGTTGTTGAACAGTGCTTGCTACTCCAAGATCTTGTGTGATTTTGCTCTACGGGCTTGTGATGTAGATAGATTGGCTTGAGATTTCCACGATGGAAGGAGTGCGCGTACAGTTGTGTGCTAGAGTGAGTCATGCTTGAGTTTTCCGCAGTTAATGGATGAACTTGGTGTGTACCATTTGTGTTACAGCAAAGTGATGGATGAATTTTAGCATCAGCCATAATGAACTAAGATAGCATCTTCAGAAGAAAAGAAAAAAGGCATCGTAGGAGGGATACATGACAAATTTCATTTAATTGGTGAGTTAGATCTGCTAAATTACTATATATGTTCTTATGAGATGCACTTGATAGTGAAGTTGTAAAAGGTGTGCAGTTTCAACCTCAATATCCTGTGTTCAATCTGTAACACGCTCATAATTTCTTCTTAAAAATTATCTGGAGGGATATCTCTCTCTTCAAATTTCCTTTTTTTTTTGCTATCTGTGTTCTTACTTCTGGTCAAGTTAATTGTGGTCAATGCTTACATATAATTAATGAACTGAGCTGTGACTTTTAACTTCCTTTCAGCAATCTAAAAGAATCATCTTGATCAACAGTTGATCGCCACAAATCAGTAGTTCAGGACTACTTAATCGAGGCCGTGTATGTACTATGTAGAGTTTAACCTTTTCATTAGTCACATACTACATATCGAGATATGTAGAGCTAGTAGATATATAAATGGTTGATTCGGACACTAAAACAACTTCATATTTAATACAAGCTCGTCATTTAGCAGCATAGTTGGGGTACTTGAACGGTACTGTACGTAAACTCTTTTCGTCGGACATATACTTGTCAATCAAATCACTAGAATTTGTTACCGTGAGAACATGTAAAAAATGTAAAGCATGCACATATGCATCCTACATAAGTGTCTGCATGCCCACAATGTCCGTTTCGTAATTTCTACCTTAGTTGCATTGTAGCAGTGATCAATGACACTTGGTCCTTCTGGTGACAGTACTGCCAGTACAGAGAGAAATGCATGTGCACTTAGCTTGTTGCTACTTAATTAGCTCATCCATCAGGAACAATGTATCAGAAGTTCACCAACTATATAAGTTCACATCCACAAACAAAAATAGGAGAAGTTCAAAGCACCCACCTGAAAATTAATAGAAAATAACTCATGTGTATCCATGGAAAGTAATGGTAAATTCCACACGGTGATTCCTGTGCATTGGGCAACATATATGTAGGATCCAATAGGAATAGCAGCCATGATTCTGATAGGCTTGAAAGGCATCAGGGATATGCGCATGGCTGTGATCTCTAAAGATCCAGCATCAACAAATCCTTTACCGGCTTACAACGACATGTAAGTATTCATACTTCATTGTTTAAGGTTACTGTTTTGTTTTTGTTACTGTGAGACTTATAGAATGCAACAAAAACACAAGGTAATTGTCTAATTCGAGGGCAGGCCGTGTGCCAAGACCAGGAGGTTATGACTACGTACTAAGTGGTTAAGGATAATTCGGATAGTACTAATACGTGAATTGCAAAACACCAACGTGTGTGAGAATAACATGTGGGGCCTGGACCGACGTGTCAACGAACATATATGGTAGTATTTTCAAACTCCGTGATTTTTGCGATGGTACCAAACAAATTGACTCACAATGGTGTAGAACGTGGACAAATGCCAAGGAACTAGTTAGGACAGCAGTAACTTAACAGACTACTTAGTGGATGGTATCATTTGATTCGATTAAGGACAGGGTCAAAGCACTGAATAAGTTTAAGGAGTTCAGTGCAGTTTATTATAGAGAGGAAACTCTTCGACTATTTTCTCTTGTATGCTTATCAATCAACATTTACAAAAGTTTCCTTCATTTATTATTTTGAGGCTCTTCCCCCAAAAAATTCAACTATTTGAGACCCTAAGCTAGGTTTTTGTCTGTTAATTAATTACTAGCATTGCTCCAAAGTATATAATGTGTGCCAGTATGATAGAGTAACACCAATCCACCTCAAAGCATGTGTTCTGCTTATTATCAGTTTGGCCGATTGAGCAAGTTTTCAGGACATGTAGGCTTGGTAGACACCGAGAATTCGTATGTTGGACATACTCTTAGCATGTAAGTGCACATCTCTGTGCGGATTACACACTACTGTAGTATTGTCGTAGGCCAAGCCCAATGACTATGTCTAAGAAGTATCCTTGGATCACCAGAGGTAGCTAGAATTTCATTATTGTGCATCATTTGTATATCTTTTTTTAAAAAATAACAGAGCTAGCTGGAAACCCTGCATGCACAGGATTCTTAATTTCTGCCACATACGCATGCATTAGAGAGATTATTATGAGATGAGTAGGAGGCTCTAATTAGGACAAAAATCGATCATAAATTAATCAGGTTGGCGGAAGAAGAGAATTATGAAACTTAATTTGCTGGAAATTTTTTCTAGAAGTACAACCAAGTATCTAGCTAGTGCTTCGATTTGAATGCTGCTAGAGTACATATAGTTGAAATATGTCTACACCAAACTTTTGCCTAGCCTTTTTCGTGATTATAAACGCTGGCCATTGAAGCCTGAACTACCCTGCACCTATAGTACTGACATATATTGACAACAACACAGCAGCAAAGGGAACAAAAAAGAAATCTTCAGGACAGGGGATGAAATTAAAGAAAACCTCCTCATTTTTTTCTGTTGGATAATGAAGAGTTTGTGTTTCCAAAGCATATGCCGTTCATATGTCATAAACCAAAAAGAAAAAAAAGTCAGGGGCAACGAACTATCAACGTGTATACAATGTACTGGAATACACAGAATTTGCTTAATTTTGCTAAGCTAGTTGCTTTTATGGTTTACCGATAATCTATTATATACTAAAAGTTTATTAAACTTCCTCAAAATACTCTCAAGTCATCATGTGGCGCTCTAATAAAATAAAGAAAATCGTAGAAAATCTGAGAAAAAATAAAACATCCATCCCTCGATTTTCAATTAAATCGGTGGGTTCAATCTTATAAACCGTTTGATTAGATTGATTAGGCCCGCCTCCATCCTCACGTAGAACCCCACCTCTCCTCCTCCCACGTACTACTAAGGTACGTAATGTACGTACACAGCCATTAGCCACCCCTCTTCCCCTTTTGTTCCTCTTTTCTCCTTTTCTTTTTCCATGTATAATCAAGATAACAATTATTATTAGTAATAACAAATGTTAAATAATCATAATAGTACAAACATAGATTTTTTTACAGTAAAGGGAGAGCTTTAGTGATGACTGAACAAAGGATTACATTCGTGGTTTAATAAATTCAAAATTCTTGCCAGTGCACATAATCTCCACTCCTAGCTAGATCTTGACATCATCGCCATTTGAGCAAGAGAATGTTCTACCCTATTAGCCTCTCTCCTTATCTTGTGCACTTGCATCCTTTGCAGGCATTGCATCACACCTTCAATTTCATCAACCGTTGACGCCCAAGACGATCTTGAGGGATTCTTGTTCGAAATAGCCGCAACTATACTTCAACATTGTCCGTTTCCAGAATTACAGGCATATGGATCCATTCCATTGCCACCCGGAATCCCTCTGTAACGCCCCGACACTCATTAACCGATAACGCCAGCTAACTCATGCCGAGGTGCTACGCATTACTTGTGAGATAATACCAGTCCCAGGATACACTAGCTGGTACATAGAGAATAACCATGGAATCAAAGTAAACTAATTATTACATCACTGGGTTTTAGTCCTTTCATAAGTTGCCATCCTGGACAGGCCCAAAGATGAGCAACGCAACAATACAAAAGTCCATAGAGCGGAAGTCAAAAAGCGGCAGAAGCTAAGCGTCTGGGCGACTAAGCACTAGGCGAGCGACTAGGAAACCATCTTGATCCACAGGCGAGGGCTTGGGGCTAGGCACGAATCTTCTAGAAATCCTCGTACTCGGCTTGCTCCTGGAGACACTCCTCGGCGATCGGGTCGACGTCTTCATCTCCAAACTCTATAGATATTATATATAGCAAGGGTGAGTACTTCACGTACTCAGCAAGCCGGGGAAAGAATGACATGCTTGGTTAAGGCAAGGAGGGCCAGGGTTTTATTTGCGAAAGCAGACTTTTTGGCGAAAGCGATTTATTTCACAAAAACTCTAGTGTCTCAAAATTTTAGTTGTCGGGAGGAGGCTCACGCTTCGTCCCATTCCACAAGTTGTTTTGCAACAACTTGTCACAAGAGTAACAATTAATTAAAAAAAACTGGTTTCCTCTATTAGCCTCTTATTGCTTTCACAGCAACTCAGTTCCAACCATAAATTCACCAAACACTATTTCACATAGTTAACCTTGCTTTCTCAGCACAGCAACGCCTTCTCGGCCATAACAATACCTTGGTGTCAAGCGACACCCTAGGTCACACAGACCCGTTCCTAACCACAGAGGTTAGCCGTTTTCCACTCAGGCGAACTCTGGAAACGAATCCCTTCCCACCAACCATTTTCATCAAACAGTTGTCAAACAAATCTACGCTATGAGAAACACCTTACACTCGCCCTTGACCGTGGGCACGGCTATTCGAACAGTTCATTAAGCTCTGCAGAGGTTGTACGCTTTACCCACACGACACGAAACTGACACCGTGTACCCGTCGGCAACGGAAGTTCGTGACAAGGCCTTTCCAAAGCTAACCCATGAAAATCGCACACCACCTAGTTGGGCCAAGTCTCTCAGCCGAGTATCAGGCAGTCGCTGCCGTCATCCACTCAGGAATACCGAGGATGCCTCCTTCTCGTACTCGGTACCGTGTGCCACATAGAGGCAAAAAAACACCCAAAAGGGGCTAATAATGATCCAACTTCGTCTCCTCATCCTCGGCATCCCACAACTATTGGCATACCGAACTCCCATGTGATAACCATTTACTTAGCCAGGGGCATCCCATGAATACCCGTGAGGTCGCACTGTAACATGTTTGGATGGATTTCCCAAAGGAATCGGTCCTTAACGATAATACGCGACCGAACCACAAAGGCATGGCACCGCATCATCACCATTTTCACAACTCATTTTATTTCGCAACACATCGGTACAACGTATCGGATTTTTAAGCATAAAGTTTGGAAAATACCCAAGTTCCCCACATGACAGTACAACGTAAGCACGGCTAAGCAAACTACCTCGGCGATCGTATCCAACGGATAACGATACCGGCGTAAGTATGTGTAGCTAACAAGGATAAAGGGATTAACAACATCCTACGTAAAGTGAGTGCAACTACTAGGTCGGTCCGTCGGTTGCATAAACAACCCGAGGCCTAAACAGGATTTATCGTGTACACCTAGCAATGCATTTTTCAAACAAAATAACTTGCAAATATAGGGGCAATGTGATCAAAGGGGCTTGCCTTGCACAAGGTGGGGGTCTTCTTCTTCGAAACCGGCGTCCGGGGCTTCCTCGTACACGTACTCTATACGTGGAACGGAGTACAAATAAGTAAAAGGCAATAAAACAAGATCAAATCAAAGAAACAAGTGTGCCACTGTGTAGATCTCAATTTTATAAAAATTTAGAAAGTTGAACGAGGTCAAACGGAGTTACGGTTGAATTTCTATGAATTTTCAAACATAAAAGGATTTTCTGAAATTTTCTGGAAATTATTATTAAACGGTAACGGAATATTCCGTTAGGGCTGACGGCATGGGGTGGGGCCCACATGTCGGTCAAGAGAGAGAGGAGGGGAGAGGGGCCCACCTGTCAGGGGGGCTTCTTCCTCCTCTCCCTTGGCCGAGCACGGCCTGGCGCCGGCGGTGGCGAGGCGGCCGGGGGAAGGGGAGGCCGGTGGTCGGGGGGAGAGCGGCAGCGAACGGCGGCGGCCGGGGAGCGGCGGCAGCCGGTGAGGGCGGCCAGCGGCAGTGGGGCTGTGAGGGGAAAGAGGGAGAGAGAGAGGGAGGACCGGCGAGAGGGGGAGAGCGGCGAGGAGAAGGGGCTCGGGGACCCCTTTTATAGGCGGCGCAGTGTGGCTCGGGGCTCGAGACGGCGCGGCGCGCGGCGTGTGCGACGTGGGCGTGGGGCGCGAGGATGGCGATGGGACGGCGGGCGGCGACGTGACGCGCGTGCGCCGCGGGCGGGACGGCGAGCAGCGACGTGACAGCGGCGCGGGGCTCGGCGCAGCGCGGGGCGCGAGGCGGTGAGGCGCGCGGCGTGGGCGACGTGGGCGCGGCGGCGCGGCATTCCGTCGAACACGTGGCGCGCGCGTGAGGCCGGCTGGAGGTAGGGGAAGGAGGAACAGCGCTGGGCCGGGCCAGGCCGAGCGCAGGAAAGGCCCATGGGCCGAGAGGGGGAGAAGGGAGGAGGGGGAGCTGGGCCGGGGAGGGAAAAAGAAAGAGGGGGAGGGAGTAGGCCGGCCTGCTCGGGGAGAAAAGGAGAGGGAGAGAGAGGGGTTGGGCCGGGGAGAGAAAATGAGAGAAAAGGGGCCCAACTTGAAACAGTGGAATTTCTCAATTTCCCTGGGATTTTTGGAATTGAATTTGGAGGAAATTCTTTGGGGAGTTTGAATTTGAATTTGAGCAAGGATTTGACAAAAAATTGAGAGGATGTCAAGGAGAGGACTTTAAGATCTATTTGGCACAAAATCCAATAAGAACCAATTTAAACTCCAAATATTTTTTTTAAATGAGAGGAAATTTTTAAATAAAAAGGAAAGGAAAATTAGGGTGCTACACCCTCTAAGCATGCTAATGCCTCAGCTTGCACAGCAGAGTTGCACAAATGCAAGGTTTTATGAGCTGCAAACATCACCAGACCCCTGCAGTCTCTTACAATAATGCCTGCATTTGATTCACCAGTTTCTTCCCTGAAAAAGCAGCATCGATGTTAACCTTCGCATGTCCCTCAGGTGGACATTGCCATCCTTCAATTTGTACAGTTCTATTCTGAGACACATTTGCAGTTTGCTCCACATACATCTTTCCTTTTCCTTTGATATCATTAGCTTGTTGTCGGACCGGCAACAGTGTGTTTTCATAATTAACAACAAAACCAACTGATTCAGATGTTTTGGCCGTACCTTTGCTATGGATCTGATCATTTCGGAGGTACCATGCCCTCCATAACATGTACATCACATGCGCCCTCATAGAGCTATTTAGGCCATCTAACAATACAAGCAACCAGTCAGGTCAGGTCATTTCAAATTGTGATTCATTAGGCAACACCCAAAATTCTCTTAGGGCTTCTCTCAATGCTTTTGCTTTGGTGCATTCCACTGTTGCGTGATATCCTGTTTCCTCCTTTCTTCCACAGATAGGGCAGATACCTCTCAATTCAATGCTTCGTTTCCTTTTATTTTCCCAAGTAGGCAATCTGTCATGAGCGAGCTTCCACACAAACACCTTTATTTTTGGCTGCACATTTGTCTTCCAGATATTCCACCAGAGTTTTCTCTCCCCGTCAGTAGCCGTGCTGGTAGTCGCTTGGGCTTGTGTTTTGGCCAGACTCCATAGATCCTCATATAACTCTTTATGTAACTAAACTACCTTCACAATATTTGAAAATTGAGTTTCGCACCATAAATGTTTTACACATTAAATTAATAATATAGGATCATTTTTATTTAAATCGATGGACCCATTATTTTATACTATTATTTTCAAATAATACAATGTTTGAAAATAAATTTTACACCATTAAGATCTATGCCCGCTAAATAAAAAAATTAAGATTAATATTGACTAATTTATACTTAAATCAGTGGACCATTATTTTAGACAATTTTAAAAAAAAAGTTATGGTCATCAATTTGCACTCAAATGTGGACCCATTGTTTAGACAATTAGCATCTAACTTTGTTGAAAACCAAAGCAAAACAAAGCCTCCAAAGACTGCTCTCTCTGGTCCTCTGCACCTTGCACGTGTGTGCACCATTAAACTTTTAACAATTAAAATAATAATTTAAGAGAATTTTCACTTAAAACCAAGCGGACCAATTATTGTGGAGTATTATTTTCATGTTACACAGTATTTGAAAATAAAGTACACACCATATATTCTATACCCATTAAATTAACAATTTAAAGTTCATAATAACTATTTTATACTTAAACCAGTGGACCATTATGTTAGACTATTTTTTAATAAATATATTTGTACATCAATTTCCACTTGAAATGGTGGACCCATTATCTGGACCATCATCTATCTTTTGTTGCAAAACAAACCTCCAAAGACCTCTCTCACGCCCTCTACACAATGTATGCGTGCATCTTTGACTTCCACATGTGCTATTAGACACCATAGCTAACGCAGCTAAGGTGATTTGCCAAAATAATCACGGCCGCTGCAGCACTACTGTCTTTCCAAGTTAAAGACATATCAAACCATCAATGGATATTGGTTTTGTTAATAATGTGAAAATAAATTGAAGGTATCATGTAGAGCGAGAAGAATCAAAATAGTGTGGGTTGAGTTTTTGCAACATGGCTGTCCAGATAAGTTAAAACAGAGAGTTTATTACCTAATTATAATGTACCGTGGTTGGTCGTATTTAGATTTTTACTATTTCTAATGCAGAGGAAAGAAATCATTATATATATCTTACCTGTTACCTGGATTTCAAAAGTCCTTTTTTATCTGAAATTGGATTATTTTTCACACTTCCCAAGCTTCTAAATGGTATTCGTGCAAAGAAAAAAAGTTGCAAATAAAATTTCCTTGGAGTACTTTTCTAGAACGACATTTCAACTATTTATATCGTAAAAATCAGATAATCGTTTAATTTATCAATTTAAGCTATCTTAAAACCTTAATGGTACACAAATTTTTTTAATTCGAGTCATAGTGATCGATGGGTAGCCAAGGTCATGAGATGAATCTACTACTCTAATTATGTAAAGAATAATTGTTAATATTTATCAACATTCATCGTCGTTAGACATCTAACGTGCGCCCCTTACATAGATATTACATAGTTGATGTTCTAATTATATATATGCGTTAATAAAGAACATGCTTTCGGAAAAACGTTTTGGTCCCTATGTCCCATGCACCCTATAGAAGAGCAACGTGGTGTTGCCCACTATGTAAACTAAATCAGTACATAAGACTAAACAGAATATATATGATATGTATGATGACAAAGGGCAAGGCCAGGGAGGAGATAACCGAGCAATAATTGGACAAAGAATAATAGAAAATAGCTTACGGCTATATATGTGCGATGGCATCATGTGTCATAGCGTGCAAAGAGAGTTTTTCATTGATTATGAGTAGCAACAAAGACACCCGTAAGAAGAAGAATATGAGCTTATTTGAATTGAAAAAGAAAACAAATTAGGCAAACCAGTTTTTTAAAAGTATTCATGGTTTGTTTTACTAAATTTAATTAATTATGGTAATGTAAACCATATTGATCTTACTGATTAGAATTTATATTACAAAACTATATCATTGATATAATCAGATTACTAAACTTTAGTATAAAACACTTGAAAAATTATAAATACACTATACATACTAATGAAATTTAAATAATTATGTTTTCTTATTTCAAACAAATACTTTTTTTGAATAAAACAAACAAACAAGCTAAAAAGAAAAGAAAGAAATTAGTCTTTTGATATCGTTCATTACTGAACCAAACAATTATGTAGGTGATTTGTGTGATAGCATACCCAAACCCTTTAAGAAAAATAGTATTTTCAAAGCATGAGAGGTACCATTCGAATAAAATTCATTATTTATAAGTTTCTTAAATGCTACCTACCTAATTTTTTTAAAGAACCAGGAGATCTGCCATTTTATGAAGTAGGAGAGAAAAAATTTTGGTGGAAACAACAAAGCCTAGCAAGGCCTTTCAAGGGATTACCGGCATATTATCGCATATATAAAAAGACATGTTATAGGGCCATAGTCAGAAGACTAGATCAATCCTACTCTATGTTTGCACATGAATGTTGTGGCAATATTTGTCATATATCCAATTTCATCTTAGGCATGAGAGATGTCAAGAATACAAATGCCGCTGGTCATAGCGACCGTGCTAATCAGTACTCTATGGGCTGCATTGTGCTGAGATAACCGGAAGCATTCACAATTATAGATCTTGGATACTGAAGAAGTCGACGGTTCATCTGGCAGATCAAAGAAACTCCATTATCTAAAAAAGATCAAAGAAAATACCTCTTCAGAGTTCAGAGTTGATAGAGAAGAAAGACAGCAAGCTATGAAATGCGCATCGCCAACCAGGGTAGAGACTAGACCAACCTTACTAATTCCTTCCACAAGAATTAATGTTGTGGCATTTTTTATAAGCCTTCAACTTAGGCATGTGAGGCATCAAGAATACAAATGCAACGCCTTTGGGAGATCTTTCTAGTCAATTGCCTAATTCCTACATTATGCCGAGACAAGCATAAACATTCACATGTGCACATTGTCTGATCATCTCTTCCACGCGTGTCGATGGTCCTCTCACCAATGTGAGAATAAAGAATTCATATTAACATCGAACCAGGCCACGGGTGCAAAGGGGATCGGTACGTCAGTTCAGGATGGTTTTAAATTTCGGCTATCAAGAAGATATTGAGTGGAGAAAATATAAGGACATAGATCCTAGCTTCCAAAATATTCAGCTCTTTCAAATCAAGAGACAGAATACTAGCACTGTCCGAACAACTAGCTAGGCTCTGACCTTGCATTCGCAAAATATTAATCCTTCCAAATATTCTCTTTTTTTTGCGCGACCTTCCAAAATATTTTTGTGTAAAGAACGAATTGAGCAACTCATTCCATTCTCTGTCAATCTGAATTGAACAAACGAACAACTTATTAGATGCACGAAAATACTACCTCTATTTTTAAATATATAAAACTGTTGACCTTTTGAATATGTGTTGACGTAAAAACACGACGGCCTAGGAGATCTACTTAGCTCCAGTGTAGGTCCAAAATAATGATGAGATACGGGCATACCAGTTATTTTGATCCTGCAACTGATAAGATATATAAATTGAAAATCAAAAGAGTCGATCGGCTAATAAGCCGATATAATTATTCCAGCCGATGTCGATACTAGCCAATATCGATAGGGTTGTGAACAATCAACCATATTTCCAATGTAAATAATGATATAAATACAATCAACTAGTGATAATGTAATGAAACAATTATATAGTCCAGTAGAAACCAATCGGCTAATAATGATAGATTGGAGCACTGATCCGAAGGTTAAAGCATTCATCGGCTGGAAGTCCAAGTCAATAAATCCAAATGATTAGATAAATAGTGAAACCTTTATTGCAATCGGCTAAATCCAACTTGTATGCAATCCTTATAAGCCGATTCAACGTCGAGATAACTCATCGGCTGAAACCCCGATGAAACCTAGGCTAGAGATTATGGTTCTTATCATGACTTAGTAGATCAAATTTAACTGATGCAACACTAATTATGAAAAGAAACATAATATCTAGATAATCAAGCCTTTGACTGATTTTCAGGGTGGTGGATACATTATATAATCTAAGTCAACAAAGTAATCTAGCCGATATCGATAAAATCTTAGAGAGATCGGCCGATGCAAGTAGAAAACATTATCAATCTAGATTATATAACATATATGATAACTCGATGACTTACATGGACAAGATTAGAGTGTCGAAGCGATGGAAGCACTAATCCCGGCAACGCAAGCCGCCATAACAAGCCTTACCCCTCGTCGGAGCGAAACCGATACAGCCCAACTTGAAACAAGAACTTGTCAAAGGTAAAGTAAAAAGGGTGGCGATGCACCGAAGTTGTATTGTCGAGAGATAATTTACAATGACCCGGGTGTACATATTTATACCCATAGGTAGATACTAATCCATATCGGATACAACTCACACTTTCCTAACTTTAACCGACAAACAAGTCCCTATGAGGACTCTTGCCAAAAGTATCTCTAAGGAAATTACATAATATCCTAATTAATAGATAACTTGCCATACCGCATCCTTCTTGAACTCGGACTCTTCTAGATAAGCTTCCTTTAATTGATCTAACTCCTTAACCGAATCCATCAAGAGCACAACTGTTGGCGATCTGATAATGCCCATCGGCCGATTCCAGAACTCTGAAGCCGATAGTGACTCTAGGCCGATGATAACTTCGAGGCTTTCCAGATTTCGTCATTAACAATATGATGTTTGACCATTCATCTTATTAAAAAAAAAGAAAAGTCTGAATTACTCCCGAATTATAGGGACAATACGAATTACCTCCCTAAACCATAAAACCAGACATCCTTCACTCTCAACTTTTCATACCAGACGAATTACCCCCGACTCACTCTCGAGCGGTTTTAGTCCTACATGAAGCACACGTGATAGGCCAGTTAGTATAAAAAAAATAAAAAGCGATGGGGCCCACATGCCAGTTCTGCCTTTTTATTTTTATATATTTTTTTAAATCCATAAATCCGAACTGGCATGTTGGCCCCACCGCTTTTTAAAATTTCTTTTGTTGTCTGGGCTGCCACGTGTGTGCCACGTAGCACCAAAACCGCTCCAGAGCGTGTTAGGGGGTAATTCATCTTGTATAAAAAATTAGCATGAAGGATGTCTAGTTTTGTGGTTTGGGGGTAATTCATTTAGCTGCTATAGTTTAGGGGTGTAATTCGTACTTTTTCCTTAAAAAATATATAAGTATAGTTTACTTTGTTGTTACTTTATGAAGAGTTTGCATTTAAAATTGTAGGCTGTCGAGATATGATAAAATAAGGTCAGGACTAATGAACCAGGCACATGTGCATTGTACTGGCATATGTAGAAGTTGTTTGATTCCCAATATACTGGCAAAAATATGGCTTCACCTGCACATTTCATATATAAAGGCCAGAGGGTTCCAAAACCTTTATGCATGCACTTCATTTTTCTGAGAGAACTGCTATGCACACAAACTTTCATCAATATGTGAACTCTAATATTGGCTCACATGCATCAACGATGTTTGTAGTCTTGCATGCATCTAGTATGCGGCTCATATGTAGGCGGTGATGGATTTTTTTATGGAAAAGTGTTAATGAATGGTTGTACTTTAAGGAAGTCATTTTGGTCATTTCATGTTAGCATATTGATCTTGCATTTGGAATCTAAGAGTGTATTTTCTTGACATGTGTAGTTCTTCCTCCATCCCCAAATATAACGTACAATCATAACCAACGCAAAGATCTAGAAAGAATTTAATTACCTCCTCGGTTGGATCACCTTGATACATGTAAGCAATGTGATTGGAGGATTTGATGGTAGATGATTTAAAACAACGTGAATTTAGAGGAGAAAGATGTGCTAGTTAATGTATGCGCATGCACACTTTACTATTAGACATTGAGAAAAAGGGGTTATGGTATATTTTGACATGGAGGGAGTAGTAATTTAGGGCTAAAGTTGGTTTACCATAAATTCTTTTCTTCTTTTACCTCCTTAAAATTAGGAGGATCCGTGACCCATAAAACTAAGAGCTATAAGGAATACCTATATACCTACTATTAGACATACTTTGTTTGTTCTTACTTAGCTTTTATTACTAGAGTGCCAAAGTTTTCAAATAAAAATAGCTTCCATACAGTAGAGAACACTGTAATTGAAACATAATTTTTTTTGGGTTATTCTTCACCACGGTTATTATGACCGATTGGGCTTGTCATTTACTCCCATGGGTCTTTGAGCCCGCGGTCCTTTCTTCTACGTTTTTCACCCTTCTCCGGCCTGTTACTATACAGCCCATGGGCCATGTAGGTCTTAACGGTCCTATTGCACTGATTGTGACCGTTCGGGGGATGTCGTGTCGCTTCACCTTATCGCTACGCGTCGCCACGCGAGCGGAGTGGGTCTGGGCAGCGGGGCTATATAAGTTACCCCACCAGCCATTCTACCCCCATCCCTAGCTCATTTTCAACATTCCTCTGCTCTCGCTTTCCCATCTTTAGTTCCGCTCTCCTTTGCTGCACGCGTTTCATCGTTCCAATATCTTTTCACATGGCTCCACGGAAACATAGTATAATAAAAAATTCGGTCTAACCTTTGGGTAATAATAGCATTGAGACCACATTGCAATTGTCATATTGATGAGAACAAATATGGCAGATAAGACAATATCAGAACTCAGATTAGACATGCATATACTCATTAGGCCACCAATGACAAGCACACTGATAATCTCCGCAATGACCAATCCAGCCACATAGCAAAGTTCATCCAATCTCCTTTTCAGTGCACAAGCTTGACCACTAACATTGAGTGTCAAAGGGAAGATGACAAGTGGTAATGCTACCACTATATGTTTTGTGATGATGTTGACACTACTAGGGAAAGTGGTATCCTTCTCTTAGATACAAACGCTCTTTGGATCAGCCCAGTTCAAAACATACGATGTGTTGTATATGTTAAGGATCAAGAGAGCCGACACGATCAGATTTGAAGTGTTCTACAAAAGTTTTTCTTCTATGCCTACAAGTTATGTGTTATGCTGGAAGAAGTCCTTACAACAACAGCAACAATTTTCTTATGTGCCTACATGTTCTTCTATGGCTACATGTTTTTCTATGCCTACAGGTTCTGCGTTATGCATTCCCTGTCCACACAACAATTGATCTATCAGCACAGAAAAAATGCAGTTGCACCTAAAAACTTTATGTAAGCCTTCGTATGGTGAAGTTAAAGCTAGTCCTGATAACTTGTGTTATTAAATTTGGGTGAGTAAATGAAATTTCTCAGAGCTATCTACATATTTTAGATAGATTACCCTCAAACTTAAGACTTCAGATTGACAAAATCATTTATTGTCTAATTGGCCTTCCTGTCCTATGACTTGTATGAAAAAATATGTTGTCTTCCTGCAACATTGACTTCAAACTCTAGCATTTCTAGGAAGCTTCTTTAAGCTATCCACAAATGATGGTTTTCAGATTTTTGGGGCATGAACAAAGCTACTATGTTCATGGTTGCAACATGAAAGACTCAACATTAATCAACTGAATCCTGCAAGGATTCTTTTGTGATACGATATGACTGCTACCTACTCTAACTTTCACCTCTTGATGGCTCATAATTTTTATGATGGATTATTGTTGGTATTTGGACAGCTTGTGAATATGCAGTCAGTTTTCAGCACATTAATGATATCTTGGACGGTATTGCTAAATACATATCCTTGAAATGCAAATGCATGTGACAAAGAGCATTGCTATATTGTAGAAGACGAAGTAGTGTTCTAGGGTGGAAATCAATCAGATGTGAGTGTACAAGCAATACTGCCCTAATTTGACACTTGGGGAGATCGCAACGGTTCATTACCTGGTTCTCTCAAGCCTAAATACACCCTCTTGTCATGTAACTCTCCTCTAGCTTCTCTCTAGCTCATTTACTCCCATCTCACTTCGCTTATCCCCGTCCACAATTCTCCAACCCTCTTGCACTACAATAAAAATCTTATATAGAAACACTTTTGTAGAGGCATTTTGCAAACTGCCACTAAAATCAAGAGTTTCGTAGCGTAGAGGCACTATAAAAATATCCTAGAAAACTTTTGCTCCGGAGATACTTTATAGACATTTTCAGCACATTTTATTCAATTTTATCTTGTAGATAAATTTTTTCGATACTTTAAAATATGCCTGATATGTAATGGAATTTTCTTGAGACATTTTATACTATGTAAGAACATTTCTTAGAATGATAATGTAAAAGACTAAATATAAGTAACGCAAGGCACAAACATATAAGTAATCACATGAGGTTGAGTTGGTTAATGCATTAAAGATAAAAATGATTTATCATAATAATCATGAGTTTAAGGATTGGAAGTAGCAGTAGAGAACATTATAGTGGGCTCTTTTTTTATTGGTAATAGGAAACACATGCGTGGACAGCGGTGGAGGCTTGCATGCCTCTGGTGTGGGGCCAATACGGCTTCGATGAGAGCCGTGACCGAGTTTTTTTGGAAAAGTGTTACTTTAAGAAGGGCATTTTAGTCATTCCATGTTATTACTAAATTTGCATTGAAAATATTAGGAGTGAGTTTTTTCAGAACAGAGGTAGTAGAAGCTTAGGGCTAAAGTTGGTTTACCATTAGATCTTCACTATTTTTAATGTCGGAGGAATAGGTGTCCCACAAAACTAAAAGCTACAGAGAGTACCTATATATATATATACATACTCATAGATATACTCTATTTTTCCTACTTAGGTTATATGACCAAAGTGCCAAAGCTTCCAAATGAAAATAGCATCTATACCACAGGCATGCATGTTTTGGGATTGTAAGTCACCGAGAATCATGGGGATTGCTGCTAGGCCAGCCCTTGTGGGCATCACCCAAGCTGAACATGTTCTTGGCGAAAGCTCCTGTAGAGTTGTGGCTCAAGGTGTTGGTGGTGTGGTGCCATGTACCTCCCGTTGTAATCCTTCGGTTTGGGATTGATGTGATTCTGCTGAGCAGGCTAAGCTGACAGTGACGATCGCGCGCTGGATTTAGCTAGTTGGAGTGCACCCGAACTTGGCCCACTTTTTGTTGTTTTGGAAAGTTATATTAGGCTATCCCCTAGATGAGAGGATATTTTTATTACCTGAAGTCCTAGTCCCTCCGTTTCATATTATAAGTTATTTGACTTTTTTTAGTCAAACTTCCTAAATTTTTACCAAGTTTGTAGCAAAATATAGTAATATTTTCAATACATAACAAACATTGTATCAAAGTATATTTAATATTTAATTTAATGAAACTAATTTTATGTCATAGATGTTGATTTTTTTTCTATAAACTTAGTCAAACCTAAAGAACTTTGACTAAGTAAAAGTCAAAATACTTATAATATGAAACAAAGGGAGTATTAGAGCTTGTCAAACAAATGATTTAGGGGATTAAATTTTGGTAGTCTGTTGGTGATGCTCTTAGATATCACTCCCAATTTGAAACTACTAACGGGTTATTTGGTAGAGCTCCAGCCCTAACTCCGCCTCTCCTGCAGCTGGAGCTCAGCCAAACAGTTTCAGCTCCACTGTAAATAAGAATGGAGTTGGTTAGAGGGCTCTCACAAAATGAACTATTATCCTCTTGGTGGCAGAGTAGTGGAGTACCACTAGTTCATATTCCATATATACCAATTCTTGTGCCTGGCATATCTTTGCATATCATTTCCTTAGCATAAATTAGGCAACAAACTTTTACAGTGTTTTTAGTTAGTCAAGAAATAAATCACACACACACAAAAAAGTTCGCCCTTGAAGAGTGAGGAGCCATGGAAAATCTCACTCTATGATTTTAAACTTGTTATGATTCGTGGGATCACTTGCCATGACTTGTTGACCCTATAGAATCGATTTTTTTTCCAGACGAGACCCCTTCTAGGTTGCAGGCTGGCCATAACTGCCCCCATATGCAAAAATCGCTCCCTCGAGGGTGTACAAAGACTGTAGGCGGGCATGTTAAGAGGCGCGCTTGCCACCAGTCCACCAGCTGGCCGCCCCATTCCCTCACCCTTAAAAAATCTCCCACCTCCCTTTCTCTCTCCTTATCCTCTCCCCTCCTTTTCTCTCCTCTCCTCTTCCCACTCCACCTCCTCCATTGCGTCTGACAGCGAAGGTGGGTGCTCTAGGAGGTGGTGAAGGCGGTGGCTGCGGTGTCAACGGCTCCCTTGCGCAATCACGGGAGATGCAGCAGCGGACGGGAGCAGCGGGCTCAGGAGCGGCTAGCACCGGGGTGCTCGGTGGTGGCGGATCTAGCGGTGGGGAGCTCGGTGGCATCGGATCTTTTGGTAGGGAGCTCGTTGGCTGCAGATCCAGTGGCAGGGAGCTCGTCGGCAGCAGATCTGAGGCGGGGAGCTTGGCAGCGATGGATCCGGTGCGGGAGACCTCGGCATGTGCGGATCCGATGTTGGGACCTTGGCCGCAGGCTGGATCCGGGGGCGTGGATGAACCTCGCCAACAGCGGATACGGCGTGGGGAGCTGCGGCGATGACAAATACGGTGTGAGGAGCTGCGGCGATGGTAGTGGTGGCTGTGACAACGACATCGGCTCGGGAGCTAGGGTTTCCGACGTCCCCGGCTTCTGGGGGAGCGTTGACTACTGCGGTACCGCTCACATGAAAAAATGCTGATTTTTACAAATATTTCCAAGCGCCCACCTCATGGGAAAATTAATCAGTTTTGATGGTATAGGAATATCTTTTCTGTAGTAGTGTGATCGTCGTGTTAGGATCCATTTAGGAATAGTTTTTAGGTTTGAAAGACATCAGGAACACATAATAATCGGACCGGTATATATTTACCGAGATTGACATGCTGGACTGCTCAGCCATGTGGCAATGACTCGAAGATGGTAAAGGTCCTAGATCTTTGCCACTTCATCAATTCGAGGGTGATGAGGGGCCACTTCCTAAAGGCAAATAATCTGCAACTGCAAAACTAGAGTTGGCTGAATTAATCTTGCCAGCTGCCCATTGTGTTCCAGTGTGTAGGAAATCTTCTCGCATCCACTCACTGTGTATGCAACGACTCTCAGCATCTATACATTGTCATTTTAATTAGAAAAATCAATAATGTTCTAAAAATTTTCATATTTTTTTATTCTCTGGCCAATGTTAGCTTAGGTAGCTAGTTGGCAAAACAATATACTATAAGTTGTTTATTGAATATCCGCATTTCACTAGGAACTAATTAATCCATGAATGTACACATAGCTCAACGACTCAAAAAGATAACATCTATTTGTAAAATATATAGCATGATTGTTGAATGAATAATGCGACCCGATTGATTTCATGTATATGTATAAGATAACAGGCATGGACACATAGATCTACATCTATTTGGAGCGCATGAAAGATTTATTTGAGTGAGTTTTCAACTTCGGGTACTATATACTAGGCATGGTAGACACTGGGAATCTATATGCTTTCTATCACTTAGTTTTTATTTTACAAACACCGAAACAACAATTTTTTGATGGGTTAGTTGGTTAGTCCATGTGTTCATCAAGGAGGAGATTGTCAAATCAATGCTTTTGATTTATATATTTTGTGATGAACAATTAGTATGTGATTTATATTGGTTTTGCTATTTAGTGGATAATTAGAGTAGTGATGTTTTTTGGTAAAATGTTGTGCTGGGAAGGAGGTTCTCTGTGATGTGATACTGGACAGCTGGTCAGGGCCGTTCAGACCGGACTGTGGAGGTCGGTTAGACCGGTGTGTTGTGTGCAGTCAGATTAGCCAACCCAACGGTCTGACCGGTTGGATCATGTTTGGAGTCAGTTTTGGATTTTTTTTATACTCGTGATTATTTTATATTTATGACTTCTAGATGATTTCTATATGGGTGTGTAATCCTGTTGTTTGATAGTGTTGAGTCAAGTTGTGAAAAAACTTATGCTCGGATATGGTTTCTTGTTTGATTCATGAGTAGGTGTATCTTGATGCCTCAGGAGAGTGATGTCGGTGATGGATCAGGAGACGACTTGGGCGAAGTTGATAGGGGTGGGTATTCCGTCAGACCGAAAATTTCGGTCTTGGTGTTCGGTCTTTCGGTTAGTTCGGTTATTGAAAGACCGAATTCAACACAAAAATGTGAAGACCGACAAATTCGGTCTCGGTCTTTTCAGTCTCGGTCTCGGTTAGCACAAGTTTCATATAAGGGAAGAAATCATAGAAATTTTCAACACAAAAATCACAAAAAATTCGCAAGCACATATGAGTAAAGACTTTTATTGGGTTGCATGCCTAGAAGGAGTAGGGATGTGAAAATAGAGTATAATCCTATTGAACTTAGTGGATTGTAGGTTGTATTCTTTCACAACCTAGGACTGAATTGATGACCGAATTTGTCGATCTCGGTCTTGGTTTTTTCGGTTCGGTCTTTTTCTACCCACCCCTAGAAGCTGATGTCCAGACAATTAAGAGATCATACGAGAGACTCACTACTACAGATTTTGTTTTTCCGTGTGGTCAAAACACGTTTTTTCGTGTGAAGGTATTGGCCGTCTGCACCCAGGGGTCTGGGAAAATAAACATTTTCGCGTGCGAGCAACGTATATCCGTCGATGTCGTACCAGTTGCCAGCCTCTGCAATGTTTTTTCCTCAAGCGACTCACCGAACGACAGGTTTTGATCCTTCAACCATTCAGGAAATTTGCGCTTTTGTTCCTTTAAGATCCAAGGAGCCGGTCTTCTGGGGTTGCAGGCTCTTATCTCATTCATGTGTTTCTCAACGTACGGCTCGAGGA
Organism: Oryza punctata; assembly: GCA_000573905.2. NCBI lineage: Eukaryota > Viridiplantae > Streptophyta > Magnoliopsida > Poales > Poaceae > Oryza > Oryza punctata. The sequence continues at coordinate 29,620,678 of CM002498.2, forward strand.
TGGCGAGCTGTTGCAGCACACTGCTATGTGCTTCGGCTACAGCAATGTTGTCGTTATCATAGAACCTTTTCTTGCCTACGGTCCCCTTCCCAGTTAGCCGACCCTCATGTAGAGCGGGGGGTATCCCAATGGGTGTGGCATCCTTCATGTAATCTATACAGCAGTCGACCACCTCCTCAGTTGTGTACCCCTCTATGATTGATCCCTCCGGATCAGCTCGGTTACGGACATATCCTTTCAGAACCGACATGTACCTCCCGTACACCCACATCTGATGTAGGTATAAGGGACCAATTTCGATAATCTAAGGGATGATGTGGACAATCAGATGCTCCATCATATTGAAGTACGATGGAGGGAAAAACAACTCAAGCTGGCACGCTGTCTCGATTGCGAACGTTTGAAGGGGGCCTAACTCTTTAGGATCAAAAACTTTCTTTGATATTCGAATGAAAAAGTAGCACAACTTTGTTATCACTACCTTAGTTTGAACTGGCTTCACCGCTCTTATAGCAATATGTAGGAAGACAGTTAACATCTTGTGACAGTCATGAGCATTGTACCCAGAGATGGTCAAATCTTTCGTGGATACAAGTTTTCTGATGTTCGATGAGAAACCATTCGGGACTTTCAAACTATGCAAGCATCTACAGAAAGCCTTTTTTCTCTTCTGGTGTTAGTGAGTAGCATGCTGGAGGAATTTCGATTTTCCCATTTGCCAGCTCTTTTGGGTGAAGGTCATGCCTTATGTCCATATTACCAGGTTGGTACGTAACTTTAGCCCATCTTTCATCTTACTCGGGATGTCTAGTAAAGTGCCAATGGTGTTATCGAACACATTCTTCTCAAGATGCATTACATCAATGGCATGACGAATCTCCAGGTCTTTCCAGTATTCCAGATACCTAAAAAGTATTGAGTGCTTCTTGAAAGGCAACGTATTTTTATGATCCGTTGCATCTGTATTATCTTGATCCGTTGCTTTCTTCCTCTTGCCTGCCTTCTTCTTTCCCTTCCCGAACACAACCTTAATCTTCTTTGTCATGTTGAAGACTTGTGTACCAGTTCGTATTTCAGTAGGAAGATCGTTCTTTACTTGTCGAATAATCTGGCCATCGCACGTCACTTGTGCCTCTGTGGTAAGAACCGACGATGACGCATGTACACTACCTTGCTTGAGGCGGTGAGGTACTTGTACGACGTGTTGTCGATACATATAAGACATCCAAACTTTTCCTTAAGCTGACCTGAGAGCTAAAAGTTCGCCGGCAGGTCATTGATGGTAACGAATATGATGGCACGCTTAGTAAAATATGCCCTGCAGTACTCATCCCACACTCGTAACCCTTCTTTCCACATTTCTTGCATGTCCTCCATCAATGGTTCAAGAAACACATCTATGTGAATCCCAGGCTGTTTTGGCCCTTGTATGAGGATGATCAACAAAATGTACTTTCGTTTCTAGCAAATCCATTTAAGGAAGTAATACATGGTGAGCAGCACTGGCCAAGTGCTATGTGAGCTGCTTAAGTCACTGAACGGGTTCATTCCGTCCGTGTTCAAGGCAAACCTTACATTTCTCGGGTCCTTTGCAAATTCCGGGTGTAGTGCATCAAAGTTTTTTCACTGCCGAGCATCGACGGGGTGTCGAATCATACCATCTATTTTCTGACCCTCTTGATGCCATCTCATCAACTTGGCATCGATACGGATTGAAAACAGCCGCTTCAGGCGATCTTTCACTGGCAGGTACCACATCACCATAGCCGGAATCTTTTTCTTTGCTGGCACCGATGAATCTTGGTCGACCACCTCTCCATCTGAGGATCCGTTGCCCATCGTGTACCGACTTGTCCCACATGTTGGGCAACAGTCTAAATCCGCGTATTCCTTGCGGTACAGTATACAATGATTTACACATGCATGAATCTTTTGAACACCTAGAGATAATAGGCATATCAGTTTCTTTGCTTGATATGTGTTGGTCGGTAACAAGTTCGGCTTCGGAAGCATAACTCTCAATAGATCCAACAAATCGTTGAAGCTATTGTCCGACCATCCATGTCTAGCCTTCAACCTGAGTAGTTCAAGTACAGAGCGTAACACCGTGTAGTCCCTGTCACATCCTTTCGATTCGTCGTAAAGAAGGTCATTCGTTTCATTTTCCAACGCTTTCCAACTGTCCAACCCTTGTTTTGTCGAAGTCAGGACTTCTGGTTCAATGTGCCGCAAAATCAATATCTGCATCATCTATACCATCATCTATACCAGAGCCACCAAATTATGGGATCGTTCCCTGGACATGTCTTAGATTATAAAATTTTCTCCCGTATCAAAGCAAAAAACATCGGCCTCCTCATTACGAACGGCGACTTCCCCGTGACAAGTCCATATCTTGTAATCATCCTTAAATCCACGCTCTACAATGTGCCCCAAAATTATCTTTGGGTCTTGCAACATCTTTTCGTTCTTGCAATCGAACCATGGACAAAAAATGTCCCTTTTGTTCTCCCTCAAAGCATGTGCCTTTGCCTGATCAACAAATTTGGATGCTTCCTTCAAGAACGCCGGATAAGTTCTTCTTGTGTCGTACATCCATGCCTGATCCATCTCCTAAAAAACATCCTCGATGAGTCGAATTGAACTTTATTAAATCATATAAAAATGATACGACTTAAATGGACACTATATTACTTTTCGTGCACTAGTGAGTCCAATAACATTAATTTAAAAATGAAAATTAACTATAATTACTAGATTTGCAAAACTAGTATATTCATTGCATTGCACCGAACAAATTTGAAATAAATGAAGGAAACTAAACAAAGAGTAAATTAAAGTACTATGCACTACTAAATATTATTCAAATTTATTAATGCAAACAATATATTTAATCGATAAACAAATAGTCCATTTTCAAAAATGAAAAAATTCTTCGGTTTTAACCAATGAAAATTGAAATAAAAGGAGGCAAACCTCACCAAGAACCCATTAAAAAGGTATGGACAACTACACACTTTTTAAGACATGCCATGCAAATAATATATGTTAGCTAAAAATAAAAAATGCCTACACTACTCCATTTAAAAAGATGCAAATTTCATCGCATTGCACCGATAAAAATTGATATAAATGGAAGCAAATGAAGGAGGACAACAAGCATGTCACCTTTTATATGGATTCTAAGCAAAGATTTCAGGTTGAAAACCTTCCCCCCTAATTTGTGTCAAGTTTATTAGAGAGAAAACGTCGGGCTTGAATGGGGCAAGCTTGGGCTGGGCGCAATATATGGCATGCATCATCACGTGCGGTTGCATCCATTATCGCGTGCAGTTTTATTAAGTCGCCCGCACGGGATAATAGATTATCCCGTGTGGGCATCGGGCCCCGGTGGACCGGTTTTTCCAGGCGGTGCCACTTACGGCCCGCTTGGAATCTACCGGGAGCTTGGAATCTACCGGGAGCCTCGTACACAAAAAACTTTTCTGTAGTAGTGACTTAGGCTAAAGAACAACGCACATGGAGAACAATGCACGTGGTGGTGAAGATTCATTTGACATATAATAAGGGTTATAAGCGTATGGAAAGCAGAGCCGGAACATTAAAGGTTGAATTGTAAAGGGATAAGTTGTGTACTTGTGTGGGTAGGTTTTCTATGCGATTATGACTACTTATTCCAAGTTGGATTCTTAACTTTTAGGCTGCTAACTTGAGGTATAAATAGAAGAGGGGGTTGAGTCCTCTCGGTATCGATTTTGATGAGAGAATGGTTTAGAGAAAAATTAGGGTTTAGTCTAGATTTCAAGTTTAGTCAAAAGTTAAGAGTGGAGCGAGTGTTGTTGTTGCACTTTCTAAAATAAAGTTTGACAGTGACACTAATACGCGTGCAGCGCTTGGATTACTAGTTCGAGCGCTGCACATCCTTGCTCCAGTTTTTTCCTCTTTTTTCTCCTGCTCCTCCTTCCACATTTTCCCTTTTTTCTATTTCCCTCTTTTTTTTCATTTTCTTTTTTTCCCTCACGTCCTTTCTTTCTGGAATTTCTGGTTCGGTCCACCAACCTCTCATAGTAAAAAATAGGTCCAGATACTCTAGAGTTGGCTACAACTCTACAGGAGGAGTTGCCATGATCTGTACCATTCCGTATACCTCAAGAGGTAGGATAAGCCACATTAATATATACTTAAAAACAAGTAACTAACCATGCAACAAATAACCTTGCATCAACAGCATGTCACAAGATAATGTTTGCTGTAGAATTGTAGAATTAACATAGAAATTTCATACTTCATCTATTGTATTAAAAGTTATACATATTAATATCGATATGGGTAACTGTTGTATATATATGAAAGCACTATGTTGGTATATACTGTTGCATAGAGTTTATCGACTGTATGTGTTTTTTAAGAACAAAAAGTTATTTTGTTGAGAACATAATCAAAATAGAGGAAGCGTATGAAAAAACTAATTTTCCTTTGAAGCTATAACCATTAATTTTGAGGAGTTAATTTATTAGGTAAATTTGATGAGGCATGATCTCAGTAGTAGGAAACAACAGATGGTATAGATTAACAGATGGTATAGATTTGACCAACTCCACCTAGTGCACCACCGTGATAATAAACAAATAAACGACAGTAAAAAAATTACTGTTTGCGTGGAAAATTAATATGTCGATAAATATTTTACTGTGTTTGAATTAGTCACCAGATGGAACAACCAATTACACTCGGAAACAAAAATGATTACAGATTGGAAGGCAAACACAGAAAACCATCTTGAAACAAACAAAACGCATCCACGAAGCTGTTCGTCCTCCTCGCTAGTCACTTCTTCCACGAGGACGGCCGGGAGCAGGAAGCGGTGTGGTAGCTCCCCGCCTCCCCGGCGGCAGCGGCGGTGGAGAGCAGAGGGAAAATGTTGTCGGAAGGGCATAGGGACAGCGACAGAGAGCTATCAGTCTCCTCCCTGCTCCTTCACTGTCCGCTGATCCGCGCCATCTTGATCCCATGCATGCGTGTACAGGTGTTGCTCCGACCGCCGTGGCGAAAAGGATGGGAGCAATGGTGGCCGTCGCCACCTCTGTCCTCTCCTCTAGGTGCAACGGGGGATCTCAAAGTCGTGGGCTCCAAGGCAGCGATGATTGCTGTGGTCGGGCGGAGGCAGTGCCGGAGTCACGCCGGAGGAGGGCAGGACGGTCGACGTTTGTTTGACGAAGAAGATGAAGTTGTCGAGCTCCGGCTCCGGCACCACGCCGTCGCCAAGCTTCATGCCGATGATGATGTGAGCTGCCAAGGCCAGAACTGGAGGATGGTGATCGGAGTTGACGCTGGACAACCGGGGACACGACAGATGAAATTCCTGAGGCGGATAATTTGTTACCGCGATGTAAATCGGATATGAATAGGGGATGGGTCACGGGCACGGACCCAATCAACTTAATTTCAATAGTAACTTTAAAAGGTAACTTTTAATTTCACTAAAGTTTACCGTCAAGATCCAGTCGCTAGGGAGGTGGAAGTTTGGGGAGGTGGTGGTGCACGTTGGATGGGGGAGGAGGGATTGGAGGCGGAACTCCTAGAGGTAGGGACCGCCGGCCTGGCCAAGCAGTACGTGGAGGAGCGCGTGAGACGGTGCCAACGACGTTCGCGGGACAAAGGAGCAGCGGCGGAGATGCGTGCGGGGCGAGGAGCCGCGCCGACGACGCACGTGGAACGAGGGAGAAATGGCTTTGGCGCTTGAAGCGCTCGATCTGGACGAGCTAGCTCACGCTCTCCTCCTCCATATCGGTATCGCTTTCCGCCCATCCAAAAGCGTAATCGGTTTTGTATTGGGCCGAAATTCGTTTGCGGGCTATCCGATTATGGTCCATCTGAAACAAGCGCGTGTAACATTATCTATTCACGGTGGGATCTGATACGGACCGTGACCAAAAACGGCCCAATCAAACAGCTACAAAGAGTGCCTACTATACGGACCAAAAACGGCCCAATCAAACAGCTACAAAGAGTCCGCCTAGGGATTTGTTCATCGGTTAAAGTTAGGATAGTGTGAGTCGTGTCCGATATGGACTAGTATCTACCCATGGGTATAAATATGTACACCCGTGGTCATTGTAAATTATCTCTCGATCAATACAACTACTCTTGGCACATCGCCACCCTCTTTTCCGAGGTTTTACTTATCAACGACGGAACTTGGTACCTGACTCGGGGCTGCATCGATTTTCGATCTCCGGTGAAGGGGTAAGTCCTACGTTCCATCGGCCCTGGTGAATCTGCCGGCTACATTGGTGTTGTTTAAGCCTGCATCGCTTCGATCTCTTGGATCGCTCTGGTTCGGTTGATATTTCAATTCTATTTTAATTGCATTGTGTTTAGAGACACATCGGTTTAGTTGGAACTGTCTCAGTTAGGTCTGATCTTCTGTCTTAGTCGATATATCTCTACAATCACAATGTTGTTTTATATAGGTTTGTTATATCCATCACATTAGACAGATCTATCGGTTCATCAAGTATTAGATTATCGTGTACAATCTCGTGTTGCATCGGTTAGGTTCGACCTATTAGATTATTATTGATAATATAAATCTTGTTAAGCCAATAGGTTCATGCTAATGTTTTATCGGAGTACTACCCGATGAATTATCATATACGTTATATAATCTAGAATTGACAATGTTTTCTACTTGCATCGGTCAATCTCTATCTAGGGTTTTGTCGATATCGGCTATATTACTTTGTTGGCTTAGATTATATAATATATCCACTACCCTGAAAATCAGTTAAGAGCTTGATTGTCTAGATATTATGTTTCTTTTCATACTTAGTGATGTATCAGTTAAGTTTGATCTACTAAGTTGTGCTTAGAATCATAATCTCTAGCTTGCTTCTTGATTGCCAATAAGGGTTTCATCGGGGTTTCAACCGATGAGTTATTTGAACGTTGCATTGGCTCATAAGGGTTACATATAAATTGGATTAAGCCGATGACAATAAACATTTCACTGTTTATCTAATCGTTTGGATTTATTGACATCGGACCTCCAGCCGATGTATGCTTTAAACTTCGGATCGACGCTTATTCTATCATATCACTTGTCGGCATCGGCTGGAATCACTCCATCGGCTTATCAGTCGATTGGCTATTTTATGGCTTATTAGCCGGTTGGCTGTTTTATTTGTTGTTTACATATCTTGTCAGTTGCAGGAGTAAACTGACTGGCACGCCCGTATCTCCTCATTATTTTAGGACCTGCACTGGAGCTAAGCAGATCTCCCAGACCATCGTGTTTTCACATCAACAAAGTGCTACAGCAGTATATCCATGCGCTTGCGGATTTTATCTGTAAACGTAAGAAATACCAACATGCGTCGGATGTCGAACTCCTGCTTGATGGCCAGTCGGCGACGAGGCACTGGCACGGTAGCCACGCATCGAAGGTGTCCAGTTTTTGGTGGCCACTGTTCAGCAAGCAACCTCGATGAGGGAGGGCAGAAAGATTACGGGTGAAAGCCCAACCCTTTGGGTCAGCAATAGAGATGTCTGGGTCAGCAATAGAGATGTCTGCGGGTGCCGCTTTCCCCTTGGGGTGTTGCTTGAGTAAACTTTCCTGCCTCTCTGATGGAGTTCTTCAGGTGAAAACCACATCATGATCCCTCAGGACGGGTGGCGGCACTTGGTATTGTACCCTTTTTGGAGGTGTCGTTTAGAAACTCCTTTCCCTCGGAACGTCGTGTTCTGCTTGTTCTTCAGCGAGGGTTTTGATCGTAGATGCGTGGTGTGGCTGTTGTTTTTTTCCTAGCTATAGCGTCCAGGGCTATAGAGTTGTAATTATTTCTTGCTTTATCAATACAAAACGTCGCATGTGCGTGTTGTTTAAAAAAAATCCTTTCAAAAAAATTTCTTGATTCCAACATGATACATTAACTCATTGACCCACCGAACGGCTTGCGCAATTTACAAAATTAAGTTTCAACTTTTGCAAATGCATGTGAATAAAAGAAGAGGCCTGGTTGATCAGCTTAACAGTTATCTCCCACTCTCTCAGTTTAAAGACGAATCCTGAATGTGCTACACATACCCATCCATCGAAGTGAGAGGCTACAAACATTTGTTTCGAAAACTATACAACATTTTACTGAATGCTATTTCACCTAAACACAGTTTCATTCCATTGCGAAACGATTCATGTACACCATATAAGAACGATGTGAAAAGATCGGTCGTCATTTGTCATGAACTCATAATCACTCATCTTTCAGGAATTTCCCTAGAGTAAAGTCATCTTATGGATCAAAAGCAGGGAACACCTCGCGTTGATGAGGACCCGATCGACACACTGTCTCACAGTCACAGCCGTCCTCCACCGCGTGCCCCAATCAAATACTGGTACTGAGAATTAAGAATTAAGCAGCTACTCCCTCCGTACCGAAATAATCCAACCTCGTATTTTAATTTGTTTGTTGTATATTTTAGGATGTGTTATATCTTTCCATAAGACTGATTTATTTTGGAACGGGAGAAGTACACGCATCTATATATCTACTTATTCATCCAAATTCCGAAGAGATATCTTAATTAGTACCTGCTCCGGACTTGCAGGTAGGAACTCAACATCGGTTATTACCCATGCATCTCGCATCTCGGCCGTGGGAGACGAATCTGGATCGGACTCGACAAAGGATGAAAGCGGGCACGGATCAAAGCGTAAAAGGACCATCAGAGAATTATACCCAAGTAAAAATCCAACATCATATCCATCTATCGTATAAACCAAAATTTCAGTTTTTAAAATAGTAGATATAAGTTAGATCCCGTTACGACTTATACGGATAAGAAATCATCAGTTTAATCCGGCCACTGCCCGCCATATACACGCCGAACTTCTAATCTGATTAACAGAAGGAACTACCTATATATATATAATTAATAATCTCATTAATATACACGTACGCGGGGAGATAGATAGACAGATAGATAGATGGCGACTCCTAGCCTCAACCCCAACAGCATCGTCGATCTCGAGAAAGGCACGGCGGCGAGGAGAGACATGGAGGTGCCCCCGACCAAGAAGAGGACAGCGTGGGAAGACGACGACTCCGCGGCCGCCCAAACCGTGAGTGAATTTGATTAGTTATTTTTTATTCCCTTCTGTTCCTCCCTGCTAGCTTTGATCGATCGATTTTCGTTTACTTACTCCTTCCGTGTTTAATACTGACAAGTCAATTACTTGTTTTATGAATTGATTTGTAATTCAGAAAACAATTAATAGTTTTGTCAAGGAATTACACCGGAGATTGATTACAAAACAAGTCAATTACAATAAAAATAACACTACCACTATTAATTGTTTTCTGAATTACAAATCCAGTTAATTAATTTGAGGTGATACAATACTAATAGTTAGAGCAGGTTTGATAGTAGGGCATGTTGATGGAGGTAAAATTGGCCTGGTCATCTAAAGCTTTAGTTGAAAATACTTCATGCAATAGGAAGCTGCAGTATATGGTCTGATTATTTGTTTTTCGTGAACGTGTAAAAGGATTGCACATCGATATATTAGAAGACCAATTACCATTGAGTCTTGCATACCTCACTTGCCTATCACAGTTCGCATGCAAACGTATGCCGATAAAACAGCAGCTTGCCTTCTCTCGAAGCTAAGGTACAACCGACTATGATATAAGAGCAAGTTTAATAATATAGCTAGCTACTATCTTCAAAAATTAAAATGTCATCTATAACCAATCTAATAGCCCACTCATATAATAGTTAGCTGTAGATATATATATTGTATAATTAATATCTAATCCTCTCATCTTCCTCACATAGTTTATAGGAGTTCGTGCTGCAGCTAGCTACAAATATGTAGCATGCTTTTTTTTCTTTATTCTCTCCTCTCTCCTCCACATAAGAAGAAATATGATGTGACAACTTGTGTAGCTGACTTACATCATTTTTTATTTTACTGTACTCGCTCTAATTAAGCGTCCGTTCACACTCTAATTCCTTCTCTCTTTCCTCCCGCTCATTGTTTAATTCTCCTATTGTACCTGCTCTTATAGCCTAGCAAATTTGTTATAGTTTATGAAACGCGGTTAATTTTGCTATAATATTATTGCCAACATTTCTTGAGTGATCTATTTCATCCAAAATTTTGGGAGTCCGTGCATGCTGGCCACACGTTGTTGCTTGCTCACGAGTGATCTATGTCATAGTACGTTTCTACTACATGGTCTTTCCCCTTGCTATGTTATTTTTAATTTACACTATTACTCTATGTTATTTTTTCAAGGATTCAAGTATCAAACGTGCCCTACCCCGTATTAATTAGTGCGTGCTTGCTGATCTTACACGCAGGGTATGGCGTTGATGATGCTCTTAATGTACTACGCTCTCGTCGTGTTCTACATGATCGGTACTTGTGAAAAATGGTGGCACGCTGCGTTGGGCATTGGAATCGCCTCGGTTTTCGTTCTGCTGTCAGTATACTGCATGTTGCCCAGGGATGCCGATTTACCAGCTGATTCCCAGAAGGAGACGCCTCAGCCGGACACTATTACTCAAAGTGACATTGGCACCAGACTACTGGCAGCTCATCAATAGTACTTGTAGTAAGTGGTAAATCGTACGGCCTATCAGCAAAGGAAAAAAGAAATATTATCTAGAAAAACATATCTGTGCGTACTTCTACTGGATGAGAGAATTTTATCGGTATGAAAAAATGCTCATGAGTTATAACGTCTAAATTAAATTATTTGAGTATTGTTCATACTCATTGTGGTTATTTTCATGTAAGGGCTAACGATGTAGCATATGATATAAGCAATGGGGTTTGGGCTTTGTTTTTCAGATATTGGGTGGGTTTCGCTCGTGCTACGGGGAATCGAGTCGACTCCATATCCCACACTGTCACTAACTCTTACTTCATCCGTTTTATTTTATAAGTCGTTTAAATTTTTTTCAAACATTTTTAAGTTATGTTATAGAAAATATAGTAACATTTTCAACACAAAACAAACATACTATGAAAATATATTCAATATTGTATTTAATGAAACTAATTTACTGTGGCAGATGTTGCTATTTTTTTTCTATAAACTTGATCAAAACTAAAAAAACTAAAAAAATTTGAATACAAAAAAGGTATATTGATAGAAAAGAATGGGGCATTAATCCTCCAGGATAATGTTCCATGAACTCTGGTGCATAGGTCCAGCAAGAGTAACTCACTAGTACAAAACCCCAATAGATGTCGGTTGGAAACCGGCAATAGGTGCCGGTTTCCTAGTCGGCACCAATGACACTAGGTAATTGGTGCCGATCGTAGAACCGGTACTTTTGTGCTCTCCCCGATTCAAAAAAAGAAGAAGCCGGCTCCAAGCCGAGCCGATGCGCATCAATAATCCCCATTCACATACTTTCACAGATCACAAATCTAGCAGATGAACAACAATAATCCCCATTCAAGCAGTCCCCAATCCAATCTAGCAGATGAACAACAATAATCCCCATTCAAGTAGTCCCTAATCCAATCCATCACCAATCATAGATATGAACAACAATAATCTCCATCACAAATCATCAACAACAAACAACAATAGTTACCATCACATATGAAGAACACAAGTAAGATGCACAAACTCACACGTCAATCCGCCAAGGTCGCCGCCGGGGTGCCTCTCCACGTGAGGTCGCCGCCAGCCGCTGGGTCCCTCTCCACACGAGGTCGCCGCCGGCCGCCGGGTCCATCTCCACGCTAAGGTCGCCGCCGGTGGGGAGGCTACCCGTCGCATGCGGTGTTGCTCGCCAGCTGGGAGAGGGGCGGAGGGGGAGGGGGAGGGGAGGGCGGCGGATCGAAGGATGAGATGAGGGGGCCGAGGGGAGGGTGCGGTGGAGGAGGGGGCCAGAGGGGAGGGCGCGATAGAGGAGGGGGCGAGGGGGGAGGGGGAGAGCGCGGCGGAAGAGCCGAGGGGGGAGGGGAGGGTGCAGAAGAGGAGGAGGCGCGTGGGTAAGGATAAGATCGAGTGACGCGCGCGCGAGTGGATAGGGCCCCAGGTCGATCGGCGCGGCTCGCTCGGGTCGGATCGATTTGGTATAGGTGCCGGTTTTTTTATAGAACCAGTACCTATAATATATTATAGGTGTCGGTTTTTTAATTAACCACCACCTATAATATAATATAGGTGTTGGTTCTCTTGAAAAAAGGTACCGATAATATTAGTACCAGTTTTAACTAATGAACCGGCACCTATACTTCTTAAAGGTATCGGTTGTGCGAACATGGGAAAAGATCTATTGGTGCCGGTTTTAAATGAACCGGCACCTATAAGACCAATCTCTATGAGAGTTTTTGTAGTAGTGACTCTAAGTGCATACACGTGGACAGCCACACCTCGCAGCACATCGTAATGGAGTATGGGAGTTGGGAGATAGTAATTGTGTGAGAGTATGTGAGAGTACGGGAGTTAGGAGATAGTAATTGTGCAAGAGAGATGCAGAAGAGAGTCCTAGAGAACAAATGAACATCTAGACTTGTGATAGATAACCGGGGCACATGTACCCAGTACCAACCATTATTGGAAATGTCAGCAAATGGATCACAGTGAGTCACTGATCCAATGAAAGATATTTTTGTGTATTTGCTGTTAGAGTTTGTGTCGAATATGTGTACGTAGTCGGTTACAATTTAGGACTTGGAGTTGTACTATGTGTTATGATTAGAGTAAGAGTCGGACTCTATCCTAGGCTCCCTCATAAATAGAGGGACGGACCTGTTGTAACCGCATGACGACATAGCATAACGAGAGGGAGCGGCGACCGGCCGTGAGTCGTTGTAACTCTGATACGCTGTAATATGTTGTATCGGAGAGGAGCGCCCGTCATCAGTGCCCCAGAGATGTAGGCTATAGCTTAACTCCGTTACCAAATATCGTGTCTCGATGTCATTATCGTGTTTGGATCTCCTATGGTGTTTCTTTCGAGTTTAGCTACCGATGTCGATTTCGAGGCCGCTTTTATAACAAGTGGTATCAGAGCCTTCGGGAGATCCATGGTAGAGGTAAGAGAGAGGTACTCCACACCGCGATGACTACACAGGGTGTCCAGGGACGGACATGGATGCAAGGTGGAGCACGGCGGCGATCAACGGAATTTGATCGGTGGGTTGAACACTTCCGATGGCGGTCTGAACCGTTTGATGGCTTCTTCAACAGGGAGACGATCAGACGTGGTGCTCGGGTTGATGACAGTGGAAGCGATTGGTGATCCAATCGTTGGGTCGGACACTTCGTGCGGGTGGTGGTGAGCTACTCTCAGTAGGGAGATGCGGCCGCACTCTCGGGGTTGATTGAAACTGGAGATCGACGTTATCGATCGGTGGAATTGAACACTCTAGGCGGGGTGGCCTAGGCTTTTCGATGAGGTGCGTTCGACAGGGAGATAGTTAGACGTAGTGCTCGGGTTGTTCGGTGGCTGGGAAGATGATATGGCGTTTTGTCGGTTTCGGCTCGCGGCTAGATTGACGGGTTGTCAAGTGGTCGGAGTGGATTTGTTGGTGAAGAAATCCTGGCAGCAGGAACACGGTTTGGTGTGATCATCGTGTTGGTGTCGGTGGGATTCAACGTGGCTCCGATGATTGGAGGCGGCGGCTTTCGCGGTGAAACGGTACGGGCTCCTTTGCTTGGCGGTCGGTGGGGACGAGCAACAGCAGGCGCTTGCGGCTGTCAGCTCGAGGCCGATGAGACGCACGAGTGGAGAAGGAGCAGATCGGTCCATTGACTGTCTTAACCAAAGACCGATTCAGTTGCTGACTGCTGTTGGCCGAGTCAAGTTGCTTGTGAGCCCATGTTTTTTGGGTGCACGGTTAAACTACTTTGTTGGCCGGTTTGCGTGTTGAGACCGAGAAGCATAGGGACATGGTCAACCAGTACTGTAGCATATAATATGGTACATATTCAGTGTGGCCATGCTATGTATGAGAATTTCTGCGTGTGACATTGCAAGGTGGTGTGTTAAGTCATGGATTAGGCAGTAGCAGTAGTGGACAGGCAAGATAAATTCTCGGTAACAGCGGGTGAAAATTGTTGAGGGCGTCAACGATCTGTTTGACAGTACAAGATATATCCAACATCTGCAGGGATTATATGATAGGGATATATGGAATCTGCATCACTGAAGAGGAAGAGCGAGTGCTATGGTAGTAACTTCTTCTGTTGATTCAAAGCAACGGTGAATTTTCTCAAATTATCAGGAATTCAGTCTACGGATGTGAGAAGCGTGGATGTTGGATTTGTTAGCTCAGCTCATAAGACGACAAGGAAGAAAGAGTTCTCTTCATGTCTGGTAAGTTTGGTTTTGTCTATTTCGTGGTGACATCAGTTATCTGACCATGAATTAGATCAAATCGAATTTAAGACGGAAGATGGAGGTAAACATGGTCTTCGGGGGAGTCTATTATGTGGTGGCTAAGAAAGAATCCAATTTGTGTCGAATATGTGTATGTAGTCGTTTACGGTTTAGTACTTGGAGTTGTACTAGGTGTTAGGATTAAAATAAGAGTTGGACTCTATCCTAGACTCTCTCATAAATCGAGGGACGAACCTATTGTAACCGCATGGCGACATAGCATAGCGAGAGGTAGCGACTGCCGGTGGTGACCGGCCGTGAGTCGTTATAACTCTGATACGCTGTAATATACTGGATAGGGGAGGAGCGCCCGTAATCAGTGCTCCGGATATGTAGGCTACAGCTAAACTCCGTTACCAAATATCGTGTCTCGGTGTCGTGTTTGGATCTCCAATAGTGTTTCTTTCGTGTTTAACTACCGATGTCGATTTTGGAGCTGGTTTTATAACATTTACTATCTTCACAAGTCCATTAGTTTGGTTGTTAACAGAAAATAAGGAGACGAGGAAAAACAATATTAAAAAAAAGAAAAAGTATTTTTTTTTCTCAACATACAACATATCACACTATAGTATCGCAAGTTACTAGTTACATTGAAAGCTAAAATCATGAGGTTCTTTAAAAAAATTAGTACTCTTGTAGGAAGTTTATAAAAATTTAGAAATAACTTAAAAGTATATGTATATGCAATGGACTTGCACAAGGTAATTAACCTATGCTAGGCCATATGGGCGCTCCAACCCGCGGCACGGATTTTCTAGAAGGAAATAAGGAGGGAAGACGTGGCAGAAATGCGCATAGCTGGAGTATCTGAATTGTCATTTGAATTCAATGAACTTCTCCAATATTCTAGGCATACAAGGGAGGGGCTTTTAACCAGGATATCGTGTGAATGCAAAGTATATGAATTTGCTATAGTATTTTCGAGCACGCAACAAAACAAACAATAGCTGCATTTTTTTCAAACGAACCGCACAGTACAATACGAGGTTTCATATTGACTTAATCAGGGAAAAAACAAAAAGAACAACCAAGCCAAACACCTACGACATGAACACTCACTACTGAGAGCAACCAGGAGCATAACATCCAAACACTACTGGAGAAGTGATCTTTACCCGGATGGTAAAAATCACATTAGTCCCGGTTCGAATAGGAACCGGGACTAAAGATCATTTTTAGTTCCGGTTAAAAAGCCCAACGAAACTTTTTGATTTTTAGTTTCGGTTGGTGACACCAACCGGGACTAAAGATCATTTTTAGTTCCGGTTAAATAGCTGTCAGGGCGTGTTAGGCCTCAACAATCTTTAGTCCCGGTTGGCAACACCAACCCAGACTAAAAATTGATTTTTAGTCCCGGTTGGTAACATAAACCGGGACTAAAGATATCTTTAGTTCCGGTTGGTGTTATCAACCTGGACTAAAGATGCCTCTAGGGTCAGTTTAAAAAGAAAATATCTCTATCCAAGTCAGATACATGTAGTAGGTGGCATGGTAACGCGGGTGAGAGCTGGCGTGAGAGATCTTCAGTTTGAATCCTACATCCTACACATTTTTTGACTTGGTGTGCATCTTTAGTCCCGGTTATTTCAATGAAATAACCAGGATTAAAGATGGGTATCTTTACTCCCAGATTGGTTGTCCCAGTTGCATAACGGGGACTAAAAAAGGTTGTCAAGCGGGGTTAAAGCTCCATTCTCCAGTAGTGAAACACAGTAAACTCCACCCACATCTTTGGATTAAAGAGGGAGAGGGCGAGAGCCAAGAGAGAAGAATGGATCCGCTCTTCCCCACAAGACCCGCCAACGTGGCCAACTTGAAACAACTAGGACGAAACCGCAAGAGGACAAAGTCTGGACCAGAGTTGGCCTGAAATGGATCTCCAAACAATGCCTTCAGGAAGGTTATCACGTCGATGGCGCCTCTGTAGCCTGCCCTGGTTTCCCTGGGAAACCAAGGCATGGTTTTCACCTGAGGATTCCACCATGGAAGGGAGAGACACCACAATAATGCCCCCAGCGAGGTTACGGTGCTCGAGAGCATCACCACTGTCGGCCCTGAAAGGACTAGGCTTTCACCAGGAATCTTCCAACCCTCGCATATCAAAGCTTCTTTGTCGAAACCAAAAGCCCCACCCTCCGAGCACCTTCAGCGCACAGCCACCAACTAACGCCCATAATCGGCTGACAAACAAGCAGGAGGCCAAGTTCAGGGTCGCCTCCATGCTCCCCTGCACAAACCCCAACAACACCAACGCGTCACTGTTGCCTCGGGAAGGCCCAACCTCACCAGCAAGCAAGTACGAGAGGAGGGGTATGGATGTCGACGGACATCTAGTTGTCATCGAAGCCGTACCCTCACAACCACACCGCAGCCGGCAATGTCATCCTCCCTTTGACGAGAGAAGCTTCCCTGCAAAAACCCCGCCATCGCCACTGCCTCACCGGCAAGCAAGCACGAGAGGAGGGGGACGGATATCGATGGGCACCCAGCCATCGTCGAAGTCGTTCCCTCCCAATTGCACCGTAGCCGGCAATATCGCCCTCCCATCGACGAGAGGAGAGGAAGCAGCAACAGCTCCTACCGTCCCGTCCCCTCACCTTGATGATGAAGTTTTTGTTTTTTTAAAAAAGATAGATATGATTGTTCAAAATAATAGATCCACCGGTTTAAGAAAAAATTGATAGACAAATATTTTTATTAAAATAATAGTTAAAATAATTGGTACATAATATAATATAATGGTGTGAACTTCACTTTTAAATATGGTCGAGCTAATTTACTTACATACATACAAACAGTTATATGCTGATATATATATTCCATGTTTGTAAAGTAACTATTATTTAAAACGTATTATCACTAACAATATTAATATTCGGTGTCTCAACTAAATACATGAGAAAGAAAAAGAAAAAAGAAAGGGAAAATGGGAAGGTTACGTGCTACCTCCTGAACGGAAAGGTGGGATTACGACACTACTATAAGCAGGGGAGGAGGGGAGTTGGAACGATACGTAGTCTCAGTTTATTTTAAGAAATCTAATCTAATAGCTTATAATATTAAACCCACGATTTAAGTGAAAATTAATGGATAGATGTTTTGCATTTTTCTCAGATTTTCTAGGATTTTCTCTAATTTATTCTAATTTATTAGAACACCACGTGTCGTGATTTGAGAGCATTTTGAGGAAGTTTAATAAACTTTTAGTATAATTAATAAGGTAGTAGGAGGTATCACATTTCCTATTTCCTAGTATCAAATTTTGATACTTGCAGATACTTTCTTAACTACCATAAAATTTCTCAGCAAACAGAGATAAATCATCAACTTTAAGTTAATAGAGCATTAACAAACAACCGAGTTGATTATTGATTAGCTACTAACTTGGAAATGTACATATTACTCCTTCAAGAGATAGTACAATAGTACGAGGAAAAAACTTTTCACTAATTAATATGCCGGAGTAAAAACTGATAATCTCATAGGTGAACATTGGATAGTATATATGTATGCTGATGTCTAAAATGTACAATGCAGATATGTAGTTTTCTCTTGTAATTAATGTAATCTCTGTGTATTACTTACCGTGGGGCAGCATGGCTATGTATTCAACTTACCATAATTGGTACGTGGTTCAGAACTACTCTACCACTTCTATATTATCTCATAGTCGGTTTCCCTAAATTCTCATCCATGTACAACACATATGTACCGATGACTTATTGTTTCACCATTGTAACAATGAAGATCACCTGAGATGTTGCTAGTCTTGGGAGGCACAGGGAAAGCATTCAGGTTCTTGTCCATCGAGCATTTTGCAATGAGGCTTCTCTTCTTGTATTACTATCGATTAGAAATTAGGCACTACCAGTTTTTCCGGTTAAACATATTATTTTCATGAACTAGGGCCTCTAGCTGGTCAAGAGTTAATTAGCCTATCAGCTGATGATGAAGCAACAAGAGCTGAATTGTCACTTCATAGAGAACAGAAAAAAAAAATAAATTAAGCAGAGAGGGGAAAAATTAAAATTAAGCACGCTCTGTTGTTATTGCACTGACACCAATAAATCGATGAGCTCATATAATGCTATTAGCTCAGTGTGCATGTTGTTCGTTGAGACGTGCAATTCCAGAGATTCTTTAATTATTTGATTTGACCGTGTTGCTCATTTTATGGATAACCTAGACTGTGCAAGATGATAACTCATATTAACTATAGCTAAATAAGGATCCAAATTAATCATGAGAACGCAACATAATTGAACACATAATTACTTCAATGGTTTTGATCAATTCATCCACTAGTTTCCTGATTTGTTGCAAGGTATTTTGTGTACTGATTATTTGTCGCGTTGCCAGCTGATATCCACTGTTGCATCAAATTACTGTCATTACACTCTTAATCTAACTATATTTGAGCCATGGTTCATACTTCATACTGGTAGACACTCTTAATCAAATAAGACAGTGAATAAATAATGCAGTAAATGACTTAGACAATTTCTTTTTTTTATTTTTTGCCAAACAAAGACTTAGATAACTAGCTTATTTGTCCCTATACATATACAACCATGTATGTATTCTGAACCAATAAGGCCACTCAACAAGATCAAACATAAATTGGCACCACTATATTTAAGGAGTGACCCCCAATGACTATTTTCTGGATCCACCCATGAGGCTGCATCTTAATTAATTCATCTATAACTGCATCTATGACTCTCTGTACAATTCAGTAATTCGCATCCTCCTGCATATATATGTCCTCTCCCTCCTTTAGCTTGCAAGGTAATGATCCCCATCTAATTAAGCTAACTAGCAATGCTCCCATTGATCAGAACCAAGTCCAAACCCTGTAACACCAAGCATCAAGATGCATGCATGGCTCTCCATAATTAATTAGGTCAGCTACCTTTTGGGATTGGGAGGCCTCTGGAATGGCCACCTGCTTCATTGCACTCTGTGCTGCAATTTCGTTCCGAGTGTAGCTGCTAGATGACAGCTTTGTCTATGAGATTACTGCATGTTGCTGCGCTTAAAACTAGCAATCAAGCCCGGGACGAAGAGATGTGCAGTTGTTAATCAATTATAGGTTTGACAGAAGGGCAGAGCGTGGGCAAAGCTTAATTATATATGCTAGAAACTGCATAATTCAATTCAGTATTTTACACTCTCTTGTGTATTAGCAAATTATAACATACTACTGTTGATTCACCATCTAGTTATTGTTCTGATGATGCGACAGATGCGCAGTGCAGGGTTATCCACACCCTCAGTTGTCCACATGATGCCTTCGAAAACGTACGAGAGCAATTTTGCTCCTTCCAAGTGATCCACAAAATAAGGATTAATTTACCGCAACAATCAGAACCAGGTTTACCCTTATCGTTTTTGGGTTACCGCCACTCGTTGTAGAGCGGTTACCACGGTATCCACTAAAAACAGAGTAAAATTCACCTTCGAAAATTTAAAAATCGATTTTCGCATGCTGACCTCTTAAGGAGCCGCCTAGAAATCTAATTTACCTCCTATTTCCCTCTCCACCACTTTAAAATTTTCTAGTGGCAACCTTATCTTCTCTCAGTCCTCTCTCTCTCACCTCCTCTCCTCCTCTCCTCTCTCTCT